>CM056051.1:350429308-351029308 GCA_029574335.1 Rana kukunoris | reverse complement strand
CCCACAACACATAACCCCAGACCCCAGCTATTAACCGACTTTTCCCTCGTGCCCATGTGGTCCTCCCTGTATTACCCCTGCTAAATCTATTTGGCTGTTTGGAAACCCCTTGCATGGGGAATTATATAAATATGGAAGCCTGTGAATAAAAAGTCAGTTGACTCTCAGAGCTGTGTTTCGTCCGGTTACTGGGGGGGATTTGGGACATTGCCTTACTTTTCAACGCTAACTGTGGATTTACCCTGGTTACCAGTGGAGATCGTGGAGTTTAATATTGTACTCCGCTACAATTGGTGGCAAGCGACGGGATCCAACCTTACAGCCGATAAGCGCAATTCATGCAATGTGAACTACCAATGTAAATGGAGACGGATTATTCTAGGCTAAAGCGGCAGACATTAAAGGAACTGCTAGAAGCCAGGGGTAAGGTAGCCAGCAACAAATCCAAAGCTGTACTAACTGCCAAGCTGATGGAGGGAGACAGAGCCCGCATCGCTACACCACCAGCAGCCATGGAAGAAACCCTCTACCAGAGAGAAATGAGGACCAGGCTGGAATTTTTGCCACATCTATATCAGATGCCATGCTGCACATGGTAATGGCGAATGTGCAGGAGTACGTGATGGCACACAGTCCGCAGTATACACAGTCTCAAGCAGAATCCACTACTGGGTCACTCTACAACCAGGTAAAACCCAAAATTCCCTATCATGCCTTTAAAATGTTTTGCGAGGAGAAGGATGAGATTGATGGGTATTTACAGGATTTTGAGAGACTGTGTGATGTACATGACTTGGAATGGACAGTATGGGTCCCATTGCTAGCAGGCAAGCTGGCAGGTCGGGCAGCAGAAGCATATCGCACTGAGGACAGCAAGGATTATGATAAAGTGAAGCGAGCGATATTAGAGAGATATGCTATTACTCCAGAGGCATACTGGCGCAAGTTTAGAAACCTGCACAAACCAGAGAAGGATTCACATGCTGAATGGGCACACAAGCTGGACCAAGCCTCCCAAGGGTGGATACAAGCCAGCCAAGCCACTACTATGGAGGAATTGCGACAGTTAATGCTGTTGGAGCAATTCTTCAACGGTTTGTCCCCAGAGGCACAAGAATGGGTGCGAGACAGGAAACCTCTCACCCTAACCGAATCGGCTTGATTAGCGGATCAGCATTTTGATGTGAGGAGACATCATGGGCCCCTAACCAAGAGTTATCCTCGACCCGCGGGACCACCCAGTACTCTACCCCCCCCCCCCCGCTCTCACAGCCTCCCCTTTTTGTCAATCCCAAGGGACTTTACCACCACCCTCCAGATATAAACGGACGTGCCAACATCCAATGCCACACCTGCAAACAGTGGGGATATATGGCACGCGAGTGCACCCAAAACCGGGGCAGACCTGCCTGGAACCAAGGCCGACCGAACCCGGCACCAAGGGCTGCTGCCCATCATTATCAACGGGAGCCGGCCACTCAAGAGATGTTGAGCATTCCAGCGGAAGAACCCCTGGGAATCTTGCATGAGGTGATGACAGTCCAAGCCATGGATAACCGGCAGCATCATCGACAGCCAGTGACCTTGGAGGGGAAAGAAGTCCAGGGGCTTCGGGATTCAGGAGCTACTTTAACCTTGATAGCACCCTATTTGGTCCCTGACTCGGCACACACTGGCAGATCCGTGGCAGTACGAGTGGCAGGGGGAGCAGTGTACCGACTACCCACTGCCAAAGTACATTTGGATTGGGGTGTGGGAGGGGGGACTGTAGAAGTGGGCCTCATGCAAAATTTACCAGCAGATGTTGTGCTGGGAAATGATTTGGGCCAGATGACCTCTGCTTTTGTACCCCAAGCCCCATACCAGGAAGCCCATCCAGTGACCACTAGGGATGAGCTTCGCGTTCGATGCGAACACATGTTCGCATCGAACATCGGCCGTTCGATTGTTCGTCGAAAACGAACAAATCGGGTTATTCGCGCCAAATTCGAATGACGCGCAACGGCCCATAATTCACTGCGGCGTTGCGCGCTGATGATTGGCCAAGCATGCACCATGACCCCGCATGCTTGGCCAATCACAGCGCCCAAAAAACGAAGAGACCTAATTGGCCAAAGCCTGGGTGCTTTGGCCAATTAGGGCTCAGGGCTTTAGCACACGCCCCACACTATAAAAGGCCGCCTCCCGGGCGGCCTTGTGTAGTGTGTTCCGGCTTGCTTTCAGAGAGAGAAGTCAGACAGACAGAGAGAGAGAGAGAGAGAGAGAGAGATAGATAGAGACACAGTGGGCCAGATTCAGGTAGAATTGCCTATCTTTAGGCGGGCGTAGCGTATCTCAGATACACTATGCCGACGTAACTCAGAGAGGCAGTTACAGGGCCAGATTCTCAGCGGCGCTACGCCTGCGTAAATGTATATGCGCGGCGTAATAGTAAATGTGCGCCTGCGTATCGATGCGCGGTAAACACAGAACCACATACGCGCGGAAAAAAAATTCGTCTGGGCGGCGAAAATGCATTAAGCTAGCGCGGCGTAGGCGCATAGTTACGCATCAAAAATATTCAGTTCCCATTGAATTAGCATGCAAATATGCAAATGAGGGAAATGCGCGTATTTCCGAAATTACGTGCGTCCGGCGTTGGCTACTCGTGGTGCGCGTAACTCGAAAGCCTTGAGTAAACATACCCCTCATAAAAGCACGGGTAACTTTGCTCAAGGCCGTGTGCAAGTCAGCTGGAGAGCAACTACAGCAGCACCGTAACGGACGAGCTGAGCAATCACACTTACTGGACAACACATTCGTATGCCAACATGCCAGGGGCAGCCATGGTGTTATCACTACTAATGTATGCAGATGAAGAGGAGCATAGAAGGAGGAGTAGGAGGAGGGGGGCACGTGAGAGGATCTACCGAGCGCGCATGAGCCTCTTTGGCATGGGTGATTCTGAGGTGTATCGCATCTTCAGATTCAGCCCTGCTGCCATCATGGAAATAACCACAGCCCTGCAGGATGACATCACCAGCCAGACATACCGCTCACAAGCAGTGCAGCCACTGGTCAAGGTACTGGCAACACTCCATTTCCTGGCCAGTGGTTCATTCCAGCGTACAAGTGGAGTGGTGGCTGGGATGTCACAAACCAGCATAAGCAGATGTCTGCACCAGGTTGTCCCAGCAATCCTCAGACGCATGTCCAACCAGTTCATCAGACCCACCACTGAGCACCTGCGGCAGAAGGCAATGACAGATTTCTACAGAATTGACGGATTCCCACGCACCATCGGGGCCATTGATTGCACACATGTGGCCCTACAGCCCCCCAGTGTCACAGAGCACATATACCGCAATCGGAAGCATTGGCATTCCATCAACGTACAGGTGATAGCCGATGCCAAATACCTCATATGGCACGTCCGTGCCAAAGACCCCGGGTCCAGCCATGACAGCTACATCTACCGTCAAAGCAACATCCCAGAAGATTTTGAGCAGGACATGTATGGGGACAGCTGGCTGGTTGGTGAGTGACATGGGTGGCAGCCATGACTATCCCCTCCCATGATGCACACATCACAAGGGACACATGCATGAGTAACATCCTCCTGTCTTTTCCCTTACAGGTGACTCTGCATATACACTGGGACCCCATCTCATGACTCCTTTCCGGAACCCCCAAACCAGAGGAGAGAGAAGATACAATGAAGCACACATCAAAACCCGTGCAGTGGTGGAGCGCACATTTGGCCTCCTGAAGTCCCGTTTCCGATGCCTGGATAAGTCTGGGGGGGCCCTATTGTATTCCCCTACCTTTGTGGGTCAGATCATTGGTGCATGTTGCATTCTGCACAACTTTGCCATGAGAAAGGGCCTGCAGATTGCCCTACGTGATGACCTGACCCCCCAACCACACAGCCCCCCCCCGCCAGAGGAGACGCCGTCATCTGATGGAAGAGCAGTCAGGAGTTGCCTCGTGTTACGAATCTTTGATCGTTAAACACACACATACAGTAGGGCACACAGACAATGCACGCGTGTACACCACTGATGTCCCTAGCAAACACACCCCACATCCACATCACATTGGATTAGCCCAAGTCCAGCAAGTAGGACTTGGGAGCAGCAACGCCACGTCAAGGCCCCAATGATGTTGCTGTCCATTCATACACCTTTCACACGTCATTCATACAGCCGTGGGGTTAACTTCACCACCACGGCCGAGGGTGACACCCCTTACTGGCAGGAGTGCCATCCCCTCACATTCACACACCATTCACACTGCACCGTGTGCAGTATCCAAAATTAAACAAAAATAGCTCTTAACCAGAGCATAATATTAAACAAAAATAGCTCTTAACCAGAGCATAATATTAAACAAAAATAGCTCTTAACCAGAGCATAATATTAAACAAAAATAGCTCTTAACCAGAGCATAATATTAAACAAAAATAGCTCTTAACCAGAGCATAATATTAAACAAAAAAAGCTCTTAACCAGAGCATAATATTAAACAAAAAAAAAATTAATGGGCCTGGCGGGGGCTCCGCCTGGTGCCACGGGTCCTGCCCCTCACTTGCCTGGGGGCAGCCACAGATGGGGGGGGAGCAGGTGGAGGAGGAGCATCCCCACGTCCCTCCCTGGCTGCCTGCATGCCCTCCAGGGCAACCGCTATGCGGGTCTGCACAGCAGTCTGCTCCTCGACAGCAAGGCGCAGGGCATGAACCTCCCCCACAAGTTCGGAGGTGTTTGCCTGCAGCTCCCCCAGGCTGGTCAGCTGTTGACAGCAAGATCCTGGATGGCATCCGTAATGTGTCCCGAGGATGCCAGGCTGTCGGCCAGGCGCTTCATCTCCTCCACGACCTCGGACAGGTGCCGATTTTGCTGGTCCTGCTGTCTGACCAGCTGTTCCGGCAGGACCTTGGATACACCCCTGGTCTTGCATGTTGCCTTGCGGGGAGTGGCAGGGGACCTGGCATAAGGGGAGGATGTTGAGGGGGCGGAGATGAGGGGGGGGGAAAGAGAGGGACTGGAGAGGTTGGAGGGGGACACTGAGGGGTTCGCTAAAGGTGGAGGGATAGCCTGGGCTGGTCCGGGCAACCCATCATCCTCCTCCACAACAACAATCATGTCCTGGTCTACCACACCCTCCTCAACCACCTCCTCCGTTGAGGTGTGCCCACTTCCCTCCAAGTCCTGTTCCAGGGGGGCAGCCAGAGGGACTGGATCTTCGGGGGATGGATCCTGATGGGCCCTGGCATCAACAGATGGCCCCGCTCCCTCCTGCACATCTGTGGATGACACAAAACATGCCCATGTTGGTGGACCCACACACTTGGCACATGTTCCCTTCCACCCCCATACATGTACACAACAGATAGAATATAAAACACACTTACCTGTCCTCACGGCTGGCTTCTGGGACTCATAGCCCCCAACTCCCTCAACCTGCTCCGTCTGCAGGCAGTGGGCAACCACCTTCTCCTCCTCAGTCAGGCGGACAGGGCAGGGTGGGCCCCCTCCAGTGCCCCTGGCATGCCGAGCTATGGAAGCCAGCTTGCCCTTCACATGACGCCGCAGGTCATTCATTTTCTTCTGAATGTCCTGCGGTGTCCGGACCTCATGAGAGAGGGCATTGACCTGGCAAGCCACTTTCATAAGTATTTGGTCCCTCCGGGACTTGCTGGTCCGGGCACTGTCAGCACCATGGAGCCGCGAGTCGTATTTCTCCATGGCCCTCACGACAATGGCCCTCTCCTCTGGGGAGAAATTCTTCTTCCTCCTCTCCTTAACAGCACTTGTCGTCATCTTGTCCAGCACTTTGTCAGTCACTATCCAAAAAATGGGAGAAGTTTGCGCTGCACGGGCGCATGTGTGGGCGCATTATATACCCTGCGCCGGCGCATCGTAGGGAGGCTTTGCGCATGCGCAGAAGGCATCCACGTCACGGCGCGGGTCATCCACGTCATGGCGCGGGTCATCCACGTCACGGCGCATGCTCCGTTCGTCCCAGCCTGCATTTGCATGGGGTCACGCTTCATTACAATGCAACACGCCCACTTCCCTCCTACTTTGGAGTTGCGCCGGATTACGCCAATGTTTTTACGTGACGCAGGCGCATATTGGAGCGCATTTACTTAGGGAATACGGTACTTGCCACTCCGTGTTACGTCGGCGTAGTGCATCTGAGATGCGCAACGCCTGCATAATTAGGCGCGCATCTACGAGAATCTGGCCCCATGTGTACACGTGTTAGTTCATTGCACATAGACGCATTAACTGTTACTGCACGTGTGCTATTTATTTGCACAGAAAGGCAGTTGCTGTTAATGCAAGTGGGCTATTGAATTGCACAGAAACGCAGTCGCTCTGACTGTGCGTGTGCTGTTTAATACCACCTGAGCGCATTTGGGGTCACCGTACGTGTGCTGTGACATACCACCTGAGCGCATTTGGGGTCACCGTACGTGTGCTGGTATATACCACCTGAGCGCAGTTAGTGCCACTGTACGTGTGCTGGTATATACCACCTGAGCACAGATAGTGCCATTGTACGTGTGCTCCTATATACCACCTGAGCACAGATAGTGCCACTGTACGTGTGCTCCTATATACCACCTGAGCGCAGTTAGTGCCACTGTACGTGTGCTGGTATATACCACCTGAGCACAGATAGTGCCACTGTACGTGTGCTCCTATATACCACCTGAGCACAGATAGTGCCACTGTACGTGTGCTCCTATATACCACCTGAGCACAGAGAGTGCCACTGTAGGTGTGCTCCTATATACCACCTGAGCACAGAGAGTGCCACTGTACGTGTGCTCCTATATACCACCTGAGCACAGATAGTGCCACTGTACGTGTGCTCCTATATACCACCTGAGCACAGATAGTGCCACTGTACGTGTGCTGGTATATACCACCTGAGCACAGAGAGTGCCACTGTACATGTGCTCCTATATACCACCTGAGCACAGTTAGTGCCACTGTACGTGTGCTCCTATATACCACCTGTCAGGAAAGGTTCCATCCGCTGGTGCTATTTATATTCTTTCTTGCAGTGCTGCGTCCCACCAGCAGGGGTCTCCTGGCAGTTCGGAGCTGTCAGGGGAACTTCCCCCTGCTGGTATATCACCTTTGGGACGCAGTACTGACCTCCACCAGCGGATGGACCCTGGCAGTGTGGAGCACCTGGCCCTTGCTACGTTCAGGTGTGACCTGAACACAATCAACACGCCCTATTTATACCCGGCAGGTTCAAACAGAACTTGCCCTGGTATCCGTCTATCAACCCGACCCTGGTATCTGGACCCTGTACCTGTTGTCTCCCTCCTGGACTCCTGATCCATCCTGACCTGATCCCTCTCCTGGACTTTCCCTTCCTGTTCATTCCCCGTCTGCAGCTACTTCCTGATCCCCCCGTGTATGACCTCGGCCTGGCCTGTTTATGATTCCGGTATTTCCCTTGCTGTACATATAGACAGCCCTTAAGTAAGGGGAACCCAGGCGCAGGGGCCACATGACTGGGGGAACACTGTGTGGAGCGCACACAGGAAGAGGAAATGGCTGGTAAAAAGTCCGGCCGGGGGGCGGGGCTTAGGCACATGAGGAGGGTCACATAAAAGGAGGAGGGGGGCGGGGCCAGTCATTCGGGAGTCATCTGCAGTTGTGGTAACAAACAGGCTGTTTTTCCTGTATTGTTACCTCAGCTATGGATCAGCTGGAGGGCATGCTGGAGTGGCTCCTGCTGCGGCCAGACTAAATGGGGCTCAATGGCATGAGGAGCGGCTGGATTGCTACTGGCGGGCCCGGGTGAAGGTACGTTCTGAGAAACCCCCACTCCCCCCCGCCCCCCCCCACTCGCCGCGCTGGGCCAGGCGTTCAAGGCCGCCGACTGTGATACAGCCCTGGTGGTTTTAATCGGGTGGCGGTCAGCGGGGGAGTAGCCCACATGCACCCCCCCCCCCCTCCCCGGGGGGGCAAAAAACGGCAGGCGGCTGCGGCTTCGTGTGAGGCTGGTAAGAAGGCCAGGCAGCAAGGAAAAGCGGGTCGGCGGGTGTCATCCCCATCGCCTGGCAGGGCATCTCGGGGGACTTTTGGAGCGGTGGCGTAGGCGGGTACTCCCGCCCCCGCGTGTTGCTTCACGGCGGGGGAGATCGGGGTGTGCGGCTGGGAGCCCATCAACCAGAGCGGCTGGAGCTATCCAGGGGGAAGCGGAGGTCCAAGGCGTTGTGACGACAGCGATTTGGGAGCGGCTGCTGCTGGATCGCAGGGGGGCTCTGCGGGGGAGATCGCTAGACGTGGTGCGGCCTGATCGCAGGGCTTCTGGCTTCTAATTGGGCAGTGGATCGGTGGCCTTGTCGGCGGGCTCTGCGTCTCTTGCGGTGCAAGGGGATCAACGTCGGAGGGTGAACTGTCGGACACGGACTCGGATGGTCTAGAGGAAGTAGCGGGCCCGTCGGGGCGTCAGCTGGGAGCTGGAGCAACGGCCAGTCGGACAGTTTCCACTGGGCAGCAGGGTAAGTCGTCCTTTATATCACTGTCTGTTGTGTCTTCTGCAGCTGTTTCTTCTCCCCCTCCTTCCCTTACACTTCTTTCTGCTGTCACTGCTGGGGGTTCTTTGCCGGGGGGGGCGTTGGGTTCTGGTGTACTTCAGTTGGGTGGGGTGGCTCTGCCGGTGGGGGGGGGGTCCCTGATGCGGGTGCGCTGTTGCTGCAGAAGCTGCTGTCATCCTTATTAAATGGTTGCAGGCCCCTGGTTGATGGGGGCCCGTTGGGCCCGCTCCGGCTGTCGCAGTACCTCCTTCGGCTGAGTGATTGGTTCCGCCCGGGGTCGGGCTGGCTAATCCCAGTGCTGTGTGTGTTGGTTCAGGCCCTAGGCAGTTCTGTTGGGGGGGTGGGGACTGTTCAGTTAGCGGGTGTGGGGACGGTGTCCGCGTCCCGGGTTGGCACGGGGGTGTTGCCACCTCTGCCAGCGCCACCGGTAGACGGTCCCGCTGAGGGTGTTTCTCCTGCTGGGGCTACTCCAGGTGGGGCGGTGACGGACATGGTGTCAGCTTTAATGGCGGACGGGGTAAGGTTGGCGGACTCGGCTCGGTGCGAGGTTTCTCTGTGTTATGATGCGCCTCTGGGGGCTCATTTGAGGGTTGAGGTGAAGGAGCGGATTTGGAAGGGGGAGTATGTGGAAATAATTTCGCTGCTCCCCCTCGAAGTTTAATTTAGATAAAGTGATGCCAGACGAGAGCAAGAAGGAGGAGGAAGAGAAGCGGCGTTATCGCCTGATTCCTCGTACCTCTGCGAATTGGGGGTTTTACATTCTAGCTAGCGTGACTGGGAAAAAGCAGCTGGACCAGTGCACGGGTTTATTGTGTTACACTCTGCGCTATGATGAGCAGTTTCGACAGAAAAAAACTGTTCGTCCGGAGATACGGTGGAACCAAAAAAAATATCGCCCTGTGGATGAGACTAATGACTCAGGCCAGGGTTGTGCCGCAGCCCTTTCGGGAGGGGGCCAGGGGTGCTCGGGCTTCCTTGCTGCCGGCCAAAAAACGCAGGGGTTTCTGTTGGCAGTACAACGAGGGCTCCTGTAAGTTTGGAGGATCGTGTTGCTTCAGGCATGAGTGCTCCGGTTGTGGGGGAGCCCATCCCTGGTCGAAGTGTTTTAAGAGAGGAAAGAGGTTTGGTGACGCTGGCAAAAGGGAGGACGTCGGTGAGGGTGGACAAAATGGTGCCGTGCCTAAGTAGGTACCCGAATAGGGTAGCTGCGCCGGCGTTGTCGTTGGGCGTTAAGGATGGTTTCCCGATTCCGAGCATTTGGGTGTTATACCTTCCATGGCGGCTAACCTTAAGTCTGCGTTGACTCGCCCGGAGGTGGTGACTGTTAGGCTCCAGAAGGAGGTGGGTTTGGGCAGGATGGCGGGGCCATTTGAGGCCCCGCCCACGGGAGACTTGATGGTGTTACCGCTGGGGTGGTTCCTAAACGGGAGCCGAATCAGTTTTGATTCATCCACCACTTATCGTACCCGAAAGGGGGCTTGGTGAACGAGGCCATTGATCCGGCATTGTGTACAGTGTGCTATGCATCTTTTATTGAGGCGGTGCGGTGGGTTCAACGTTTGGGCAGGGGGCCTGGTTGGCCAAGACCGCCATTGAGTCGGCCTTTCGGCTCTTGCCGGTGCATCCAGACAGTGTGCGGTTGTTGGGATGTTGTTGGTAGGGTCAGTATTTTGTGGACCTGTGTTTTGCCCATGGGCTGCGCCATCTAGTGCCCATATGTTGAGATGTTCAGTTCATTTTTGGGAATGGGTGGTTCGGGACCTGTCGGGTTTGGCCTTAGTGTTGCACTAGATGATTTGATGCGTTTTCACTGCGACAATTTGGGTGTGGTTCAGGCTATTTCTTCATTTTCGGCTTTGTCGATGCCAGTGGTTCGTTTGCTACGGGCTTTGGTTTTAAAATGCTTGGCTTTGAATATCGTTATTTGTGCTGTGCATGTCCCCGGGGTCAACAATGAGGTGGCTGATGCACTCTCTCGGTTGCGGTGGGACAGGTTCCGGCAGCTGGCTCCGGAGGCGGATCGGGTGGGGGTTCCGTGCCCCAGTGGCTTGTGGGGCCTCGTGTGGGGGCGGTGATGGAGTTGGTCCGGAGGTCAGTAGCTGACTCCACCTGGAGATCATATGAACGGGTGTGGCAGGAATGGCATAGTTTGGTGAGTGAGCTTGGGGTGGGGTTCTCGGCTGAGGACCGGTTACATGTACTGTTGTATTTTTTGGGTAAGTGTTGTGAGGAGGAGGTGTCAGTTTCCTCCTTGAACACAAAGATGTCGGGCTTGGCATTCCTGTTTCAGTTGAATGGTGTCGAGGATGTGACCAAGTCATTTTTGGTCTGCAAGGCTTTGCGGGGTTACCGGAAAGGTCGCGTGCGTCCGCATTCTAGGAGGCCGGTTTCTCTTCACATGTTGGAGTCGTTTGTTGGTGTTTTGCAGGTGGTGTGGTCTTCACCTTTTGAGGATCGTTTGTTTCGGGCGGCGTTTGTGTTGGCTTTTTTCGGGGGTTTGAGGGTTGGTCAACTGGTTAGCCCTTCTAAAAAGGTACCGGGTGGATTGCATGTGTCCGATGTGCGTGTCCTCGCTGACTCGGTTACGTTGCTTATTCGCAGGTCACAAAACGATCAAGTGGGCAAGGGCACCAAGGTGATCCAGGGTAAGGTGCCGGGGCTCGGGGTTTGTCCGGTGGAAGTTGTTTGCGAATGGTTGGGTTTGCGCCCACCAGGGGTGGGCCCGTTCCTGGTTCACGCGGATGGGCTTCCGTTGACCAGGTACCAATTTGGGGCAGTTTTTCAAACGTAGTTTGGTGGCAGGTGGTTTCTGTTCAGCGGAGTATTCCTCTCATTCTTTTTGGATCGGGGCAGCGACAGAAGGCCCGCGGTGGGGCTTGTGAGATGAGGTCCTGCAGCGGATCGGTCGCTGGGAGCCCCGCCGGTTCAGGTTGTATGTGCGTCCGCAGCTTTGTGAGGGGGTGGGAGGTCAACGTTACTTTCTTTTCCGGTTCGTCAGTGTTCGTGATTTTGTTGGTTAATTCTTTGTCGGGGTGTGGTGTGCTGGGTGGTGGTTTGCCTGTTCAGTGTTGATTCTCTGTTCTGGTGTTCCCCGTTCTTTTCATGCTTGGTCTGGATCTTGGGTCACTCCTATGTTCATTGGTCAGGAGTGAGGGCAGGCAGTTGGGTTTTTCGCGGGAGTAGGCTACTGTCCGTTGGATCGGCATCCCTGGTATGCTTTGGTCCAGGGTGGTGCCGGAAGTTCAGCATTATGCTAGGCTGGACAGGGCCCCGGAAGTGCTATTGCTGCATTTCGGGGGCAATGACCTGTGCGTTAGAGCTTCTCGAGATCTGATTCGGGTCATCAAGTGGGACTTTATGCACTTCAGGAGCGCATTCCTCGACACGTTGGTGGTTTGGTCCGAAATGGTGGGGAGGTTGGCCTGGAGAGGCGCTCGGCCTGTAGACAGGGTTAATTGGGCCAGGATTAAGGCCAATAAGGCCGTCTCTAAGTTTGTCGCCCATCACGGGGGGTTGGTGGTTCGCCATTGCGAGCCAAAAAAGGGAGTTCCCCCTTTTCCTCAGGGGTGACGGGGTGCACTCGACCCCTGTGGGCATTGACTTGTGGGTCCTGGGGCTCCAGGACGGGTTGCAACGGGCCTTAGGGCTGTGGCGGGCCGCACACGTGTGAGGTGTCACCATATGCGTCTGTGGCATTGGTTTTGGGGCTCCTGAGAATTGGGTGGGGGTGGTATAGAGATATAAGATCGATATACCTGAGATGGTTGGTAGGAGTTGGGGCCTGTCATGGGATGGGCACCTTCCCTATCCGGTTAGGTGGGGGCTACTGGCAATCGGGCTGAAGAGTAAATGAAGGAGGAAGCTATGGTCTCTTGAGCTTATGACGTACGGCTAGAGGCCCGGACACTTTCTGTTGGAGGACAGCCCATTGCCTTGCACTTTTTATTTCCCTTTCTCTCAGGAACCGTTGTGTCTACAGTGTTGTGTCTACAGTGTTGTGTCTACAGTGGTTGTTGTTTGGGTTAATTTATTCAAAAAGAATGTTGGCAAATGTTAAAAAGTTTATACGGTTATATATATTTTAAAATGGTTGTTTAAATGTTAATTTTATATTTACCTTTTGGATTTAATAAAGGGGCCTTTGTTGGCCATTTAATCCAGAAGGTGTCGAGTGTTTAATGTAGGTGGTTAAGAGGTGGGTGGTTGGTTATTTAGCAAACACTAGTAGTACACCAGTCATGTCTTTAGTGTTATTTTTGTCACTGTGGATCTTTGTTTGTTGCACTGAGCTTGTTGAAGGTGGTGGGGTGTTACCCCCTCTTCTTAAATAAATCACCCTTTTTACCTATATCTGTTTGGATTCTTCTTCTGCAATCACACAGTACTGGTCTATTTCTAATCACTGACAGTATACCAGGGCCCATCCTAGACCAGACGTGCTTGCATTTAAGGAACCACCCTGTTGTTGTGCGTTTTTCTGAAGCATGGATTTCAATGAAATCTGTTACTTTTCCCTACTGGCTGAGGAGGATGGGGAGTATTGTCGCCAGGTTTTTGAGGGGTGGACAAGGGATCAGCTGATGGAAACCATCCGATCAGCTCATTCTTTGGTGGATCGGGGTTATATGTCTTTTGACGATATTCACTCACTGATTCGGTTATGTGTTGAATTGGCTCCGTCTGTTATTCCTGATGGTGGTGACGACTTCTCTCCCCCCTTCAGTCCTGACCAAGTTGAATCCCTGGTATGGTTGATGGAGGATGATCCAGCCTCCTTTGATGAACACTATTGCTCTTGTTCCCAGCAGAAGTTATCTGACTGCATTAGTTCAGTGCAGTCCTTGATTAAACAAGGTGTGTGTGAACCAGCCTTTGTTCAACCTGTGCTGCAGGCATGGTCAGATCTCCTGATCCCAGCAAAGCCACTGCATCCCAGCCCTGCCATTAACCATTTACCTTCCCAAGGATCTATAGCCCAGTTAATTCCGCTTCCTACCAAGTATTACTACCCAGTTTCTACTTGTACCTACCCTGCCTTTAATCCACCTGTCCGTTCCAGTCCTACCATTAACCACTTGCCTTCCCAAGGACCCATCTGTCCATCACCAATGGCAACTCCAGCCCAGATAATTCCACATCCTACCAAATATTACTACCCAGTTTCTACTAATTGTACCTACCCTGCCTTTAATCCACCTGTAACTCCTCCACAAAAACCTCCTCCAGTCACCATCCCTGTGTCTCTGCCATATTCGTGCCAGTTACCCAGCCTGTCCCAGTGCCCTCTGCTCAACCTGTTCCAGTGCCATCTGTTCCAGTGCCACCTGTTCCAGTGCCAGTCTCCCAGCTTGTTCCTGTGCCAGCTGTTCTACCAGTTCCAGTGCCAGCTGCCCAGCCTGATGACTTCCAGTCCGCTGCCCAGCCTGATGACTTCCAGTCCCAGCCTGATGACTTCCAGTCCGCTGCCCAGCCTGATGACTTCCAGTCCGCTGCCCAGCCTGATGACTTCCAGTCCGCTGCCCAGCCTGATGACTTCCAGTCCGCGGCCCAGCCTGATGACTTCCAGTCCGCGGCCCAGCCTGATGACTTCCAGTCCGCGGCCCAGCCTGATGACTTCCAGTCCGCGGCCCAGCCTGATGACTTCCAGTCCGCGGCCCATCCTGATGACTTCCAGTCCGCGGCCCAGTCTGATGACTTCCAGTCCGCGGCCCAGCCTGATGACTTCCAGTCCGCGGCCCAGCCTGATGACTTCCAGTCCGCGGCCCAGCCTGATGACTTCCAGTCCGCGGCCCAGCCTGATGACTTCCAGTCCGCGGCCCAGCCTGATGACTTCCAGTCCGCGGCCCAGCCTGATGACTTCCAGTCCGCGGCCCAGCCTGATGACTTCCAGTCCGCGGCCCAGCCTGATGACTTCCAGTCCGCGGCCCAGCCTGATGACTTCCAGTCCGCGGCCCAGCCTGATGACTTCCAGTCCGCGGCCCAGGTCGATGACTTCCAGCCCGCTGCCCAGCTCGATGACCCGGAGCCCGCTGCCCAGCTCGATGACCCGGAGCCCGCTGCCCAGCTCGATGACCCGGAGCCTTTGTCTGCTGCCCAGCTTGATGACTCGGATGTACCCACCTCTCGGTTCAAGCCTCCCATTGCCCAGTTAGTCACCCTGGACTTTTCCCGGCAACAGATAGTTAGAGCGTCCGGAGGCCGCTCCTTTGAGGGGGGGTACTGTCAGGAAAGGTTCCATCCGCTGGTGCTATTTATATTCTTTCTTGCAGTGCTGCGTCCCACCAGCAGGGGTCTCCTGGCAGTTCGGAGCTGTCAGGGGAACTTCCCCCTGCTGGTATATCACCTTTGGGATGCAGTACTGACCTCTACCAGCGGATGGACCCTGGCAGTGTGGAGCACCTGGCCCTTGCTACGTTCAGGTGTGACCTGAACACAATCAACACGCCCTATTTATACCCGGCAGGTTCAAACAGAACTTGCCCTGGTATCCGTCTATCAACCCGACCCTGAGCCTGGTATCTGGACCCTGTACCTGTTGTCTCCCTCCTGGACTTCTGATCCATCCTGATCCATCCTGACCTGATCCCTCTCCTGGACTTTCCCTTCCTGTTCATTCCCCGTCCGCAGCTACTTCCTGATCCCCCCCCCGTGTATGACCTCGGCCTGGCCTGTTTATGATTCCGGTATTTCCCTTGCTGTACATATTGTCTTTAGTGTTATTTTTGTCACTGTGGATCTTTGTTTGTTGCACTGAGCTTGTTGAAGGTGGTGGGGTGTTACCCCCTCATCTTAAATAAATCACCCTTTTTACCTATATCTGTTTGGATTCCTCTTCTGCAATCACACAGTACTGGTCTATTTCTAATCACTGACACCACCTGAGCGCATTTGGTGTCACTCCGCTTGTGCTGTTACATACCACCTGAGCACTTCAATATGTCTGGAAGGAGAACAAAGAGAGGCAGAGAGTCAGGAGGGCAAGCAGGCTCTGCATGTAGAGGTAACGCTGGTAGTGGATGTGGTGCATCCTCTTCAGGCCGTGGCCGCTCGTCATTCTTTTCGGTAGCTGGCCGTGTTGAACCTCAACATGCAGAGGAATTAGTAGAGTGGATGACCAAGCCGTCCTCATCCTCCTCATCCTCTCTCACACAGACAGATCAAAGTTTATCTGGCAAAGCAGCTGCCAAGGCGTCCTCTTCCCTCTGCACAATGGCTTCACACAATACTTCCCTAGTACCACCATGTCCTCCTGAGGAGTCCCCCGAACTGTTTCAACACAGTGTGGGGTACATGCTGCAGGAAGATGCGCAGCGTTTTGAAGACTCCGATGACGGAACACTGATAGAGGAAGGCATTGATGTGAGCCCAGGGAGAGGGGGTGGCCGAGAGGGACAGCAATTTGTCAGTGATGATGTTCCCCCAGCTGGAGCATACTGCCAGGTTGTTGACAGTGATGAGGAGGGAGGGGATGATGAGGTCACTGACTCTACCTGGGTGCCTGATAGGAGAGAGGAGGAGGACGACGAGGCACAGGCACATCTCCAAAGAGGCAGGATGCCCTCCAGGGGACAGCTTAAGGTCACACCCACTGCATTACAGCGCAAATCTACGGCGCTTGTGCATGGCGCTGCTGTGTCTGACCGGTACAGCAAAAGTTCTTTGGTGTGGATCTTGTCCACAAGATCGTACCTTTGCTATTTGCAACTTATGTCGCAAGCGTATCTCGCGTGGCCAAAACATCAACCGCCTGGGTACCACATGCTTGTCCAGACATATGTCGACCTGCCATGCAGCTCGTTGGCAAGCACACCAGAAAGACCCCCAGTCCTTTCTGAAGCCTGCAGTGAAGGTGTAGAAATAGGTGTGTCACAAGCTAGTAGTAGCGGTCAATCTACTGATAGTACCAGGCAAATTTCCCTGCCCCAGCTGCTGCAGCGCCAAAAGAAGTACAATCCCAGCCATCCACATGCCCAGCAGTTGAATGCTAGCTTAGCGAAATTGCTAGCACTTCAACTGCTACCTTTTCAGTTGGTAGATTCTGCCCCCTTCTGTGAGTTTGTGCAATGTGCAGTACCTCAGTGGCAAGTACCAAAACGCCACTTTTTCTCACGGAAGGCTATTCCGGCTCTCTACCAGCATGTGGAAGGCAATGTCCATGCCTCGCTGGACAGGGCGGTCATTGGTAAGGTGCATATTACCGCTGACTCATGGTCCAGCAGGCATGGACAGGGACGTTACCTGTCTTTTACGGCGCATTGGGTGACTCTGCTGGCAGCTGGGAAGGACGCAGGGCAAGGTCCAGTAGTTTTGGAGGTTGTTCCGCCACCACGCCTCCAAAAAAATACTACTGCTTGTGACACACCTCTTTCCTCCACCCCCTCCTCTTCTTCTTCCTCTGTGGCCTCTTCCTGTGGGGATGTTTTCTCCGAACCAGCCGTGCTCCGTAGGTGTACGAGGGGATACGCAGGAATGCAGGCCAAGAGATGCCATGCGGTGCTAGAGCTGGTGTGCTTGGGAGACAGGAGCCACACTGGGGAAGAGATTTTCTCAGCTCTGCAGGGTCAGGCTGAGAGGTGGTTGACGCCACGCCAGCTGAAGCCTGGAATGGTGGTCAGCGATAATGGCACCAACCTCCTCTCTGCCCTGCGACAGGGAAAACTCACCCACGTGCCCTGTTTTGCACATGTCCTCAATTTGGTGGTTCTTGGGCAGGTACTCGGGCTTGCAGGATGTCCTGAAGCAGGCCAGGAAAGTCTGTGTGCATTTTCGGAGGTCATATAATGCCACTGCTCGGCTGACTGACCTCCAAAGGGAATACAACCTGCCCAAGAACCGCCTAATTTGGGACATGCCCACCAGATGGAACTCAACGTTGGCCATTCTGCAGCAGCTGCACACGCAGCAGCGGGCCATCAATGAGTACCTGTGCCAATATGGCAGCAGAACTGGGTCAGGGCAGCTAGGTTTTTTTTCACCACGCCAGTGGGCTTTGATTAGGGATGCATGCACTGTCCTGTCACCATTTGAGGAGGCCACAAGGATGGTGAGGAGTGACAGTGCATGCATCAGTGAGACTGTCCCTCTTATTCACATGTTGGAGCACACGCTACGTGGAATAATGGACAGGGCCCTTGAGGCAGAACAGAGGGAGGAAGAGGAGGACTTCCTTACCTCTCAAGGCCCCCTTTACCCAGACAGTGGTCCTGGTTGCCCACCTAGCACACAGGAATAGGATGAGGAGGAGGAGGAGGAGGAGGAGGATTGTATCAGCAGCATGGAGGTGGAGCCTAGCACTCAGCAGCAGCAGTCTTCAAGGGATCATTTACAGTGCCAAGGAGCACGTGGACTTTTACGTGGCTGGGATGAGGTGCCTGTGGATTCTGTCGTCCTCAGTGACCCAAAGGACTGTGGCCCGAATGCCTCAGCAAACCTACGCTGCATGGCCTCCCTGATTCTGCAAAGCCTGCGTAAGGATCCTTGTGTACGTGCTATTAAGGAGAGGGATCATTACTGGCTGGCGACTCTCCTTGATCCATGTTACAAGAGTAAGGTTGCGGACCTTATGTTGCCATCACAGAGGGAGCAGAAGATGAAACTTCTGTGGGAGGCCTTGCAGAAGGGTCTGTGCAATGCGTTCCCAGAACCGGGGGGATTACCAAAACCTGGCTCTGGACAACGTCTTGCTGAGGCTTCGGTGAGTCACAGGAGGGGCGGCGGAGAAGGTGGTCGTCTGACCGATGCGTTCAGGCAGTTTTTTAGTCCGCAGCCCCAAGGTCTGACCGGTTCCAGCAACCATCGCCAGCGTCTGCTTTACATGGTCCGGAAATACCTAGGGGCAAGATCCGACTTGGACACCTTCCCCACCGAAAATCCTCTGGCTTACTGGGTCTTGAGGATGGATCACTGGCCAGAGCTTGCCCAGTACGCAATTGAGCTACTGGCTTGCCCTGCATCCAGTGTTCTTTCAGAACGGACATTCAGTGCTGCTGGAGGCTTTGTCACTGATCACAGGGTGCGCCTCTCCACCAGCTCTGTTGATCGACTGACCTTCATCAAAATGAATCAGGCTTGGATCAACACCAGCTACCAAGCACCTGATGCTAATATTAATGAATAATATATTTTTTGTTGAAATGTCGGATCCCTTTTAGACTGCTGATGCTGAGTGACTGTCCTCTTATGCTGCTGATGGGATATCCTTCTCCTCCTCACTTTTCTTGCTGATAGCTAGTAAGAATTGTTGTGTTTCTGGGCTCCGCCACCAGTGCCCAAGGCACAATTTTCCAGCCCCTGTTTAACAGGGGCGCTTAATAACAATTTTTGATGCAATAATTTGTACGTGGCTCCTTGTTGCGCTCCAATTGGAGTTATTGGGAGGGGTTGCAAGTGTTGTGTTGTGCCCAATGCACAATTTTTCAGCCCCTGTTTAACAGGGGCGCCTAATAACAATTTTTGATGCAATAATTTGTACGTGGCTCCTTGTTGCGCTCCAATTGGAGTTATTGGGAGGGGTTGCAAGTGTTGTGTTGTGCCCAAGGCACAATTTCCAGCCCCTGTTTAACAGGGGCGCCTAATAACAATTTTTGATGCAATAATTTGCACGTGGCTCCTTGTTGAGCTCCAATTGGAGTTATTGGGAGGGGTTGCAAGTGTTGTGTTGTGCCCAAGGCACAATTTCCAGCCCCTGTTTAACAGGGGCACCTAATAACAATTTTTGAAATAATATTTTGCAATAATTTGCACGTGGCTCCTTGTTGCGCTCCAATTACAGTATGTTTGAGGGGTGCCCTTTTTTCTAAAAATTTTCTTTCACACAACAATAATGGCCCCCCACCACCGCTAAAATATTCGACATAATGTTGCCACACAGAACTTGCGCAAGTAGCATTAATTACTTTTTTTTTTGGTCCTTTCATGTTGTGCAGGGACATTTCTAAACACGTGCCACTACTATAGACACCCAGCAGGTGTGATATTTAAAGGAATTTTTTTTTTTCACTTTAAGCATCATTAAAATGGCTGCTCCGCAAAAAACGGCCGTTTAAAAAAAAAAAATTCCATTGATACATGTTCCCTGGGGCAAGACCCGGGTTCTGAACAACGTTTTCCAACATTTTATTTAATTTTGGTCTTTAAAATTACCGTTTTTGAATTCGAACGTTCGGGTCCCGTAGACTTCAATGGGGTTCGAAATGTTCGGGCGAACCCGCGGTCTGTTCGAACGTTCTGGTGAAAACCGAACCCGGGGGTGTTCGGCTCATCCCTAGTGACCACACGGCAACAGGCTCCCACCACGGTTCCACCGACACACTCTGAGGCTCCGGTAAGAGACCATGACCCCCACACGACACGTATGTCCTGGGATACCCCGACTAAGTTTGAGGCCGAGGTGAGGTCAGACCCCACGCTACAGATATACAGGGACAGGGTACACGCTGACCAGGCTGGGCTAGAGGGGGAGCGGTACACCTGGGAGAAAGGGTTACTTTACCGCATTGCTGAAAGAGGAGTGGGAGGGTCGGCCACAATAACGACTAAACAGTTAGTGGTTCCCCAGAAGTATAGGCAAGAACTGCTTCGGATTGCCCACAACATTCCCCTGTCTGGGCATCTGGGGATGACACGTACCAGATACAGGTTGACCCACGCTTTCTTCTGGCCAAGGATCTCCAAGGATGTGAGGCAATACTGCACCTCCTGTGACATTTGCCAGCGAGTAGGCAAGCAAGGTGACCGCCACAAAGCCAAGTTATGTCCTCTTCCCATTATTGAAGAACCCTTCAGTAGGGTGGCCGTAGATATAGTGGTTCCCTTACCAAAACCCAGTCCCCCGAGGCTATAGCCCTCACCAACATTCATGCCGAAACTGTGGCAGAGGCCTTAATGAAAATATTTTCCAGGGTGGGGTTTCCCCAAGAAATCATATCCGATAGAGGCACCCAGTTCACCGCCGGGGTAACCCAACAACTATGGAAGATATGTGGCATTAAGCCAATAGTAAATTTGGCGTACCACCCCCAGTCCAATGGTCTATGCGAAAGGTTTAATGGTACGCTGAAGCAGATGCTCCGTACATTTGGAGAGGCTCATAAAGACTGGGAGCGCTTTCTACCCCATCTGCTCGTCGCTTATAGAGAGGTACCCCAAGAGTCAACAGGGTTTTCCCCTTTTGAATTACTGTTTGGGATAAGGGTGTGAGGGCCACTAGACCTAATTAGAGAGCATTGGGAGGGGGAGAGTAGTCCAGACGGAACCCCTATTGTATCCTACGTACTGGAGTTCAGGGACCGTCTGGAGGCACTAACCCAGGCTTTGCGCACCAACCTCCGGGCGGCCCAACAACGTCAGCGCTGCTGGTACGATAGGGGAGCCAGAGACCGCAGCTTTCAGGTGGGACAAAAAGTTTTGATTTTAAAAACCGGTCAGCACAGACAAGCTGCAGGCCATCTGGCAAGGCCCATACCAGGTGGTGGAACAGAGATGTGACACCACCTATGTGATTGGCCCTTGCTGAGGGGTAGGGGAGAGACGCATGCTCCATGTGAATGCTCAAACTATACTATAAGAGGATAGAGGACGTGGCCGCCATATGCGCTTCTGCCTCAGAGGATCAGGAGAATCTGCCACTACCTGACCTCTTAGAACAGGAGGGACAGACGGAGCCCTCCAAGGGGGTTCAGCTGGGGGAGCGGCTAAGCCCTCAGGAGCGTGCCCAGGTACAAGAGCTGATTGTAGCTAAAGGGGCTACCTTCTCCAATTTACCTGGGTACACTCTGTTGGCCACTCACCAAGTCGAGACCCCGGGACTGCTACCTATATCGTGTCCCTGAAGCAGTCAGGACGCATATGAAGACTGAGATTGACGAGATGTTGCAGCTGGGGGTTATCGAACCTTCTGATAGCGCCTGGGCATTGCCAGTAGTGCTGGTACCAAAGAAGGACGGCACGACACGTTTCTGTGTCGACTACCGGAGGCTAAATGACAAAACGGTGTCTGATGCCTATCCGATGCCCCGGAAAGACGAGCTGCTGGATAAGATGGCACAGGGCCAGTATCTCACTACCATAGACTTATGTAAGGGATACTGGCAGATTCCACTGGCTGAGGAGGCCATCCCCAAGTCGGCGTTTGTCACCCCGTTTGGCCTGTATCAATTTCGGGTCATGCCATTCGGGATGAAGAACGCTCCGGCAACTTTTCAACGGATGGTCGATCGGTTATTGGACGGATTCCAGGAATACGCATGTGCCTATTTAGACGACATCGCCATATTTAGCCAGACCTGGGCAGAGCACCTACAACACATAGGGGCCATTCTAGATCGTATTGGAGAGGCAGGGTTAACACTGAAACCCAGCAAGTGTCATATAGGGATGGCCGAAGTGCAGTACTTGGGCCACCGGGTGGGGAGCGGGCGACAGAAACCCGAACCAGCTAAAGTTGACGCCGTAGCTAAATGGCTCACCCCCAGGACGAAAACCCAAGTGCTAGCGTTTCTAGGTACCGCGGGGTACTATAGAAAATTCGTACCCAATTATAGTGCCCTGGCCAAACCCTTAACTGTCTTGACACGCAAGAACCTGCCCCGACAGGTTGTCTGGGCCCCAGAGTGTGATCAGGCATTCCAACAACTAAAGACTGCTCTAACTAATGCCCCTGTACTTGCTGCTCCTGATCTAACTAAAAGATTTCTTGTCCACACGGACGCTTCAGTGTTTGGTTTGAGAGCAGTGCTGAGCCAAGTGGGAGCCGATGGTGGAGCTTACCTGAGCCGAAAGTTATTGCCACGAGAAGTAAGCTACGCCGCCATTGAGGAGGAATGCCTGGCCATGGTGTGGGCCCTCAAAAAGTTGCAGCCGTATTTGTATGGACAACCTTTTTCGCTACTCACAGATCACAACCCGTTGGTGTGGCTAAACCGTGTGGCGGGAGACAATGCCCAGCTGCTGCACTGGAGTTTGGCGCTGCAGCCGTTTGACTTTACAATCCACTACCGACCAGGGAATCAAAACGGTAATTCCGACGGGTTATCTAGACAAACTGAACTTGAAAAGTGATCTGTGAGTACTTTCCCGGACATCCCCAAGCCCATCTGTTGGGATCAGACTGTGTATGCTGGCTTGGTTCTGGGGGAGCATTGTGGCAAACCTAGCCACTTCTGGAGCACTGGACGTTACATGTCAAAAGGTTGTCTGTATTATATGCTATGTATTCTGCTGGGTCTTATGTGGGCATAGTAATTCATATGCTGGCAGCCGTAAGCCACTAGCATTCAAGTACTTTGTTTTATGTTGCCCAATCGGTGTTCGGCAGTTTTAAACCGAACACCCACAACACATAACCCCAGACCCCAGCTATCAACCGACTTTTCCCTCGTGCAGCAATGCCTGATGGGAGAATTATCCAAAATGTTAAGTTCCCCATGTGGTCCTCCCTGTATTACCCCTGCTAAATCTATTTGGCTGTTTGGAAACCCCTTGCATGGGGAATTATATAACAGAGCTGTGTTTCGTCCGGTTACTGGGGGGGGATTTGGGACATTGCCTTACTTTTCAACGCTGACTGTGGATTTACCCTGGTTACCAGCGGAGATCGTGGAGTTTAATATTGTACTCCGCTACAAGCACTGTGGCTAAAACCCTGGGTTGCTGACCCATTCTCAAAGCAGAATTGCTGTAAACTGCCTTTTGATGGGAAGGCGCAGTTTGGCCAAGAAAACTGGAGACTACCATCTTCAGGGTTACAAGAGGAAAATCAGGTCTTCTGCCCCAAGATCAAAGGTCCAGACGCCAGAGGGGCAACCATACAGAGGAATGCCAAACAGGTACTGGGATTTCAGAGGCTTTCGCCCATCCAAGGACTTCAGAAGGCGATGGAGGGGTACGCAGTCAACCTTCATAAGATCGCAAAGAGCTGAGACCCCCGTGGCTCCCCAAGATACCCAGAAGCCCTTTTAACACCAGGCCCACCCAGGAGGCAGTTGGAATCAGGTGGCTCAAAGTGACCCAGTTCCAGCAAGAGCACTGCCAAAAAATTGCGAATTCAGTCCACAGCGGCACAAGGCCATTATTGGCTGTTCAAACGGCAGCCTCCAGAACTACCTCAAGAGGCTAAATTAATTTATCCGGATAGACTCAAAATGGAGTCTCTCCATAGTATAATCCAGGTCATTCAACCAGGAGACTAGAGAATTTCAGTGGACTTGCAATGTGCCTATCAACATGTCCCAATCCTTCAGTCATACCAGCAGTTCCTTAGTTTACACACTTTTTTTACACCTGCCTCTAGGGCCGGGCCTTTTGGCTGGGACCAGAGGTATTTTTTTTTCCTGGCCAGAGGGCCGGCCATCGTATTGCACGATGGTCATTTTTACTCTCCCTCATCTCTCTTCTTCCCCACTTCCTTCTATTTACCGTTGTTTTGTAACTTTTATCTATTTATTTGTTTGGTGTCACGTTTGTCACTGTGTGATTAGTAGGGTGCCGGTCCTCGGGCCAGCCCTGAAAGTCTTGAGAGTGGGTGGACATGGCCTTCTGGCTTAGTTCGCCTGCTCCAATGGGGTCTCCCTTCGGGGGAGCCCCACCTAGTACTTGGGTGGGTTCTGTTTCGGCAGACCCTCCAAAGAATAGGGTCCGTGTCGGCTTTGGCTGCCCGGACCATGTGAAGTACCTCAGTCCCTGTCTGGAGCCTAACGCCCCGGGGGATCAGGGTCGGGTCCTTCTTTATGGAGGATAGACGTAGCACCCATTGCAGGTTTTTGTGTTTCACTCTTGATGTGTATGGATATTTTTTTGGCACCGGGTGGAGTTTTTGGGTGTGTTTTGCACACCATAGGCTTTTCAAAAAAAAAAAAGGCAGTTTCTTAGTTTTACATTGAGGGACAGGCATTGCCAAAGCCAGGTGCAACCTACACAGAATATGGTCTAATTAGGTGCCCAATTCAATACTCAAGCGGCCTCAGTTTCTTTGCCACTTTAAAATCCCCAAGATCAGGGAGACGTTCCAACAGGCATTGGCTGCACCAGTGATGTCAGTATCCCAGTGCATGAGTCCTCTCGGGACAATGGCTTCATGTATTCCAATGATCCCCTGGGCTCACTGGAAACTCGATTTTCCAACAAGGCTTCCTGATGCAGTGGAAGAGTTTGTCTAGCCAGCCAATCAAGATCACAAACTGGAGGCACCAGAGTCTCTGGTGATAGGCAAAAGTAAAAAAAAAGGTGAAATGGCTTTGTCAATTAGGGCCGCAGCCATGGATCATTGTTACCACAGGTGCAAGCACAGCAGAGTGGGGTGCCACCTGGGAGCAACTCAAGATCCAGGGCAGAGGGGAATTTCCCACTCATGGCCTAGTTTCCAATATTCAGGAACGCCTACCAGCATTCATGACATTGAACACTTTACTGCCACACATACAGGGTCTTCCAGTCCTACTCCGTCTAGACAACACTGTGGCAGTGTCCTATATACAGCGACAAGGTGGCACACACAGCCAATCCCTCTTGAGAGAGGTGGAACCGATCATGACTTTGGCCTAGCAATATCTCCCAGATTTGAGGCTCAAATATCGTCCAGTCTATCAGAATTTGGAAGTGGATCGTCTATCCAGACAATTCAAGGATCCCAATGAATGTTCCCTTCAACCCGAATTGTTCCAGCAAATCATCCACGAGTAGGTTACCTGCCTCATAAGCCAACTACCAGGTGAACCGGTTCCTCTCATGCTACCGTCATCCATTAGTGGAGGGGACAGATTCCTTCCCTCCAATTTCTTTAATCCTGAAATTTCTGAGGAGATTTTTTGACAGTCGTCACAGTTTTCTCCTTACTTGCCTCAGACCATGGGTCTCTCTGGCAATGCACACCGCTCACTCTGCCGATGACTCCTTTTTGTCTAAGGGAGATACCCTACATCTGCATCCATCACGACTAACCTTATAAAAAAGGTCAACCAATGCCACCTACTCCAGAATATGGAATGGGATCACAATCTTTGCAGCTGGGAGTCAGTTTGACCCTAGTGACCCAAATGTATCTTAAAATCCTGTCTTTCCTGGAATCCGGATTAGAATTGGGGTTCAGTCTGCTTCAGGTGCAAATTTCAGCCATCTTGGCTCCTACCCAGAGGAAATGGGCAGCAAACCTGCTGTCAGGAACTTGGAAAGAGGCCGAGATGCTGGGAGGGCTCCCCTTGCGGCTGAGTGAAGCACACCACTGAAGGTGACACAGCAGGTGTGGTTGGGAGGTCCAGGAGACAGAGACCAGTGGAGCAACTGGAAGCTGAGCCAGGAGCCAGGCCAAGGATCATTCACAGGAAGACAGTCCGTAATCAGAATGACCAGGGGTGAGCCAAGTCTTAGTACAGGAAGCAGGATAAACAGAGTCCAGTAAACAAGACTGGGTCAAATGCAGGGAGCAGACAGAGGGAGGTCAGATGCAAGCCAAGGATCGAGCCAGAGGATCAATAAGAGCAGGTCGGAACAAGCTGGGTCAGTACACAGGAGATCAGAATAACAGGACATTCAGGATACAGGAACACAGGAGCTGAAGATAAACCAGCAAATGCAGGCACCAGTAGACTTCCTTTTATAGGCCAATGTGACCTGCTGGTAGAGATACTGGGTCCTAAAGTCCTTCTCCTGCCAGAAATGCTGGGTCCTAAAGTCTTTCTCCTGCTGTTGGTTTCCTGACAGTGCCTTTGCCTATGCAGGTTTGCCAACCCTGCACCATTACACACAGGGATGTGCCTATTTCCCTGACAGAGCCCCCTCCCAACGGGCAGCCTCCGGAGGCCTCAGGATGACTGTTGCGAAATCTTTCTATCAGCCTAGGGGCGTGTATATGCAGGTTCCCAAGAGCTCTCTTCTGCAGGGTATCCTTTCCACTTATTTAAAAACTGAATTGTCCTACCTCTCTGACGACAGTCAAGGATGGACTCCACTTCTAATTCAGTCTTGTCTCCAAACAGGACCGAGGTGGGGGTATTTCTTCTCTCCCTGGAAAAGGACTAGAAATTACATGTTTAAGAAGTGCAACATGAAATACAGGGTGGATTTTATACGATTTAGGCAAGGCAAGTTCGAAGGCTACTGGATTTCTTTCCTGTTTTATTTCAAAAGGGCCAATAAACTTTGGTCCCAATTTTCGGGAAGGACAAGGCAGTTTGAGGTTTGCAGATGAGAGCCACACTTTTTACCCCACCTTAAAGGCAGGGTTTCCTCTCTTCTTGTCATACTGTCTTATATCCTTCTTGGGCTTTCCGCATTGTGTCCTAGAGAATCTTATATATTGGTTTGGATGGAATTTATTCTATCCTGGACTGCCGGGATTCAGGAATGACATTGGGTAAAAATGAAGGATGGTAGCCATAGTTCGCCCACAAGGGTGACTGGTTGGTAGCAGTGTGCAACGAGTTGTTATGTGAATTCCGCACAGGGCAATAATGAGATTCAATCGTCCTGAGAAAAGGAACAAAAACAACGCAGGTATTGCTCTAAAGTCTGGTTAGTCCTTTCGGTTTGGCCGTTACTCTGGGGATGGTAAGCTGTGGAAAAACATGTCTCAATTGATAGTGATTTGCAAAGGTTCCTCCAGAACCTAGAGGTGAATTGTACACCTCTATCTGATACAATGTTATCTGGTACTCCGTGCAGTCTGACTACTTCTTTAATGAAAATTTCTGCAGTGTTCATGGCAGAAGGTGTGCCCATCATTGGTAAGAAATGCACCATCTTGGATAGCCGGTCCACTACTACTAGAATGGTTGTAAATTCTTCTGAAGGGGGTAAATCCACGATAAAGTCTAAAGAAATATTTTTCCAAGGTTGTTCTGGAACTTTTAGTGGTCTTAACAGGCCCAAGGATTTCGTGTTGGACCCCTTATTCCTTTGGCATATTGTGCAGGAGTTGACATAGTCCTAACAATCGGCTCTCAGAGTGGGCCACCATGGTCATTTTTTCGGACCCCAAAGTGGCCAGCCAGCTGGTGATCATGGGAAGTTTTTAGGACCTGAAGCCTGGCTTGCTGTGGGACAAAAATCCTGTCTTGATGCAAAAGGAGTACCTCCTGGATTCTGAGGGAGGAGATGTCTTTTTCCGTGCATTGAGTGGATACTTGTTCAATTGAAGCCCTTAAATCAGGCTGGATCAAGAGGAAGTTTTGAGGGGACAGAATTGGACTGGGTGTGATCTCTTCAGCGGTATCAGGAAACATCCTGGACAAGGCACAGACTTTTCCGTTTTTAGACCCTGGGCGGAAGGTGATATGGAAATTGAATCGAGAAAAGAAAAAAGCCCATCGAGCCTGCCCCGGTCTCAGTCGCTTGGCAGTGCGGAGATACTCCAAGTTCTTATGATTTGTAAAGATCAAAATAGGGCAGGGCAGTCTTTATTGCCAAGAGCTCTCTATTCCCTACGTCGTAGTTCTTCTCAGGCTGGGTCATCTTCTGTGAAGAGAAGGCCACGGGATGAACTGGGGCTTTGGGCCCTTGACGTTGGAAAAGAACTGCTCCTGTGGCTACTTCAGAGGCATCAACTTCCAGAACATAAGGCAGGGCAGGATCGGGATGCTGTAACACAGGTGCAGAGGTAAAGAGGACCTTTAGTTGATCAAAGGCTGTTTGTGCTGCTTCGGACCACTGGAATCTGGTATGCTGACGTGTTATCTGGGTAATTAGTGCTACAATGGTAGAAAAGTCTCTTATAAATCTTCGGTAAAAATTTGCGAAGCCGATGAATCTCTGAAACCCCCTTCTTATCAGAAGGGGCTGGCCACTCAAGGATGGCTTTCACCTTCTGAGGATCCATGGCTATCCCATTGGTGGTGATAATCAGTCCGATGAACTGGATTGTCATCTTCTCGAAGTCACATTTTTCGGCATTTACATACAATCCGTGTCACCTGAGAATGCCCAATACCTTTTTTACATGTGTTCTGTGAAGCTCCAGAGTAGCTGAGAATATGAGGATATCGTCGAGGTAGATGATAATGAAGTGGTCTAGGTACTGCCGGAAGATATCGTTTATGAAATGTTGGAATGTGGCTGGGGCGTTGCATAATCCAAATGACATTACTAAGTATTCAAAATGTCTGAACCTTGTTCTGAGCGCTGTTTTCCACTCATCCCCCTCCCAGATGCGGACAAGATTGTTAGCTCCACGTAGATCTAGTTTAGTGAAGACATGAGCTGTACGGAACCTCTGGAAGAGTTCTGGGATGAAGGGGAGTGGGTAGCGATTTTTAAGAGTAATTCTATTAGATTCCCTGTAATTCACACATGGCCTCAAAGTTTTATCCTTCTTCTCAACAAAGAAAATGCCGGCACCAGCAGGAGAGGAGGAAGGGCGGATAAATCCCTTTTCAAGGTTTTCATCAATATACTGTCTCAAAGTTTCAAGTTCAGTCTCAGAGAGGGGGAAAATATGGCCAAAATTAATCTCAGCCCCCGGTAATAAGTCGATGGGGCAATCGTAGGGAGGATGCGGGGGTAGAGTATCTGCTTTCTTCTTGTCTAATACATCCTGGAACTCCTGATAGGCTGCTGGTATATTGGGATCCACACCGGGTGTGGGTAGAACAGACATGCAACTGGAAGAGTCCTTGGTTTTTAGGAACAAGACAATACTCCTGGCAGTAGGGAGAGGTGAAGAAAACGTCCCTTTTGGACCAGTCAATCTTAGGGTTGTGCGCCTGTAGCCATGGGGTTCCCAAGATGACAGGGAATATAGGAGAGCTCAGGACATCAAAACGCAGAAAATCCTGGTGACCAGAATTGATGGAGGTAAAGATAGGTGCCGTTTCCTGGGTGACATACCTGGAACTGGGCATTAAGCCATCAGCCAGGTGGACAGTCAGTCTTTGGCTCTTGTGGTGGAGAGGAATAGCGAGTCTCCTTGCCAGTGTCAGATCCAAAAAGCAACTACATGCCCCGGAATCCAGTATTGCTTGGAGGTGAACTTCTTTTCCTGCTATCAGTAATGTGACAGGAAGAGTGATATGAGTCGAAGAGGACCTGGACACCTGACAGTTGAGCGGGATGCGGAGGACAGATTTCCTGGGTCTTATGGGACTAAAGGTTATACAATGACCGGTTCCCCCGCAGTAGAAGCAAAGGTTCGCCTGTCGGTGACAAAGTCTGTCCCCTGAGGTTAATGCTGGATGGGCCAGGCCAAGCTGCATAGAACTGGATGTGGGCGGAGCTTCAAGCAGTTGGGGGGTTTTAATGCGTTCAGACCGGCAATCTCGTAAGCGTCTGTCGAGTTAAATAGTCAGTAGGATGAGACTCTGTAAGGTTGAAGGGGTCTTGACTCTAGACAGTTCATCCTTGAGGTTTTCAGACAGTCCCAGCCGATACTGATAACGTAACACTGCCTCGTTCCATCCAGAGTCTGAGGACCAGGTACGGAATTCCACTGTGTAATCTTCCACAGGGCGCTGACCCTGCCGTAGGGCATGTAGAGCAGCTTCAGCAGTGGCCGCCCACAGGGGATCGTCATATAACTGGGCCATTAATTCAAAGAAATGGTCCACAGAATTGATGAGGGGACTCTCCTGCTCCAGAAAGCCATGAGCCCATACTTGGGGTTCATCAGTCAGCAAGGAAATAATTAATACCAATTTCACTTTTTCAGAGGAAAAAGTCTGTGGTTGGAGAGCCAGTTACAGGTAACATGCGTTTTTAAAGGATCTGAATTTCTTCCGATCACCGAAAAAGCGTTCAGGTGTTGCCACTCGTGGTTCCAGAGGGGGCATCACCACAGCAGGAGTGGTTGCCAAGGAACTAGTTAAAGGTGACCCTTGACCTGCGGGAGAAGGTGTCGCAGACACGTGCTGCAATGGGCCCTCTAATTGGCGGTACTATTTCTGGAGTTCTTTGATGGCCTAGGTGAGGGCCGTGATCTGTAGGCTGGCGGCTTCCAGCGGGGAGACACCTCCATCGGCCTCTGACATGGCTGGTTTATACTGTCAGGAACTTTTGAAAAGGGGGAAAGTGGAATGGTTGCTGAAGCCAGACCACAGAGCCGAGCACTTAGTTGGATAAAGGGACTATATCGGTACTGTTGAAATAATGTAGACAAAGTATAAAATACAGATGTATTGATAAAAAGTCACAAGACAAAAAATTATACAATTCATTGATTGGTCCGCGTCAACAAGTTTTGCGGAATTCACCGCTTCATCAGGACAAAACCAATGCTATGCATGAGTTGATACAGCGCGCAGCTGGACAACCAACATAATTTCCCTTGCGGCGGACATGGGGGTATAAACGTGGGTATCACGGCAATAGAGTCTGTAGATACTAAAACCAGGGCCATAGTGGAAGCTGGAGAGTCCTGATATGGACAGGCAGGTGGATAGGACCAAGAATGCAGCAAAAGGAGGGGTCAGGGATAGTGCAGTGTTAGACATGGGGTCCAGTAACACTGGTAGATGCCAGTGAGATGTCATCCGAGGAGGTATCCAAACGGTGACAGAATGCACAGTAGTGCATGGACAGAGGAACGAGGACTAATTGCACCAACTCCCCTACAGATCCCCCAAGAGCCGCCAAATAAATCTTGACCCACCACTGCCTGAACTAAGGAGCCACGGATGGCAGACCCCACGCTGCCCCTCCTCGGATGACATCTCACTGGCATCTACCAGTGTTACTGGACCCCATGTCTAACACTGCACTATCCCTGACCCCTCCTTTTGCTGCCTGTCCATATCAGGACTCTCCAGCTTCCACTATGGCCCTGGTTTTAGTATCCACAGACTATATTGCCGTGATACCCATGATTTTACCCCCATGTCCGCCGCAAGGGAAATTATGTTGGTTGTCCAGCTGCGCGCTGTATCAACTCATGCATAGCCTTGGTTTTGTCCTGATGAAGCGGTGAATTCCGCGAAACTTGTTGACGCGGACCAATCAACAGTACCGATATAGTCCCTTTATCCAACTAAGTGCTCGGCTCTGTGGTCTGGCTTCAGCAACTATTCCACTGCCCCCACTTTCCCCCTTTTCGAAACTGACCGGGATGATGGTACCTTTTATTCATACTATTTATTTTCATGTGAGGCTATACTCCCATATTTGTTCACTGTCAGGAACTTGGTAGGAGGCCGAGATGCTGGGAAGGCACCCCTTGCGGCCAAGTGCAGCACACCACTGAGGGTGACACAGCAGGTGTGGTGCCCACAGAAGCACAGGTGCCTGGTTGCTGAAGACAGACATGCTTGGGAGGTCCGGGAGACAGAGACCAGTGGAGCAACTGGAAGCTGAGCCGGGAGCCAGGTCAAGGATCATTCACAGGAAGACAGTCCGTAATCAGAATGACCAGGGGTGAGCCGAGTCTTAGTACAGGAAGCAGGATAACAGAGTCCAGTAAACAAGACTGGGTCAAATGCAGGGAGCAGACAGAGGGAGGTCAGATGCAAGCCAAGGGTCAAGCCAGAGGATCAGGAAGAGCGGGTCGGAACAAGCTGGGTCGGTACACAAGAGATCAGATCAACAGGAAATTCAGGATACAGGAACACAGGAGCTGAAAATAAACCAGCAGACTTCCTTTATATAGGCCCATGTGACCTGCTGGTAGAGATGTTGGGTCCTAAAGTCCTTCTCCTGCCAGAGATGCTGGGTCCTAAAGTCCTTCTCCTGCCAGAGATGCTGGGTCCTAAAGTCCTTCTCCTGCTGTTGGTTTTCTGACAGTGCCTTTGCCTATGCAGGTTTGCCAACTCTGCACCATTACGCACAGGGATGTGCCTATTTACCTGACACCTGCTTGTGGAGCACTTCATTAAAGTGGTAATTAGACCAGGCAATCCCAAGAGAAATCCTCAATGGGACCTGGCAGAAGACGATTCTTTATGGGATATTTGCTTAAAATCGGCTTTTCTATTAGCTATCATTTCAGGGGGAAGGGTGTTCTTCCCAGACAGGGTTGTGCTGAGACCATTGGATCATTTTGTCCCAAAAGTGGCATTGATCTTTTCAGTAAATGGGTGCTTCCAGCCTTCCCAATGGAATCAGATACTAATCTGCATGAGTTGGGCATTCCAAAAGTTTTCAAAGCCTATCTTCAGGCTACTACTACATTCAGACGTTGTGACATACTTTTTCATCATCCATGAAAATATTAAAGGGAAAGAGGCCTCGGCCAGAACCATCTAGGCCTGGATAGTAAAAAATATTTACCGGGCATATAGAGCCAGGAAGGATCTTCCAGAAGTGGTTAGAGCTCACTCAACCAAGGCAATGTCATCTTCTTGGGCGGCACAGGCAGGATTGTCTCTGGATAAAGTCTGCAAAAAGGCTAGCTGGTCATTACATCATATATATTTTAAATAATACAGGGTGTATCCAGAAATTTTTACCACAGTAGAGTTTGGAAGGAAGACTATACAAGCTTCTATGTCTATTGTCAAATAAAGACTACGTTTCTAGCATTAACCACTTGACCACTGGGCACTTAAACCCCCTTCCTGACCAGACCAATTTTCAGCTTTCGGTGCTCTCACAATTTGAATAACAATTACTCAGTCATACAACATTGTACCCATTTGAAATTTTTGTCCTTTTTTTCACACAAATAGAGCTTTCTTTTGGTGGTATTTGATCACCTCTGTTTTTTTTGTTTTTTTTGCGCTATAAAAGAAAAACGACTGAAAATTCTGTAAAAAAAAAAAAAAAAAAACTTGTTTCTGTCATATTAGCAGGTTATTTCTCACACACAGCATATGCATACCACAAATTACACCACAAAACACATTCTGCTATTCCTCCTGAGTATGGCGATACCACATGTGTGAGACTTTTACACAGCGTGGCCACATACAGAGGCCCAACATGCAGGGAACGCCATCAGGCGTTCTGGAACACCCAGACCAATTCTGACATTTCTCTCCTACATGGAAAAATCATCATTTATTTGCTAGAAAATTACATAGAACCCCAAAACATTATATATGCTTTTTTAGCAAAAAGCCTAGAGAATACAATGGTGGCCGTTACAACTTTTTTATCTTGCATGGTATTTTCGCAGACATTTTTTGAACGCGTGCTTTAAAAAAAAAACTGTTTTGTGCTTAAAAAATAAAAAAAAACAGTAAAGTTAGCCCAATTTTTTTTCATAATGAGAAAGATGAAGTTACGCCGAGTAAATAGATACCCAACATGTCACATTTCAAAATTGCGCACACTCATGGAATGGCGCCAAACTTCACTGCGTAAAAATCCCCATAGGCGACGCTTTAATTACTTTTATTGGTTGCATGTTTTTAGTTACAAAGGAGGTCTAGGGCCAAAATGATTGCTCTCGCTCTAACGTTCGCAGAGATACCTCACATGTGTAGCTTGAACACTGTTTTCATATGTGGGCGGGACTTACGTATGCGTTCGCTTCTGCATGCGAGCACATGGGGACAGGGGTGCTTTAAAAAATGGGTATTGCAGAGTATTGGGGTATTGCAGAGTATCGCTCAGGGTATTGGGGTATTGCAGAGTATCACGCAGGGTATTGGGGTATTGAAGAGTATTGCGCAGGGTATTGCGCAGGGTATTGCAGAGTATTGGGGTATTGCAGAGTATTGGGGTATTGCAGAGTATTGCGCAGGGTATTGCAGAGTATTGCGCATGGTATTGGGGTATTGCAGAGTATTGCGCAGGGTATTGGGGTATTGCGCAGGGTATTGGGGTATTGCAGAGTATTGCGCAGGGTATTGGGGTATTGCAGAGTATTGCGCAGGGTATTGCAGAGTATTGGGGTATTGCAGAGTATTGCGCAGGGTATTGGAGTATTGCGCAGGGTATTGGAGTATTGCGCAGGGTATTGGGCTATTGCAGGGTACTGGGGTATTGCAGAGTCCTGGGGTATTGCAGAGAACTGGGGTATTGCAGAGTATTGTGCAGGGTACTGGGGTATTGCAGAGTACTGGGGTATTGCAGAGTATTGTGCAGGGTTCTGGGGTATTGCAGAGTACTGGGGTATTGCAGAGTATTGTGCAGGGTACTGGGGTATTGCAGAGTACTGGGGTATTGCAGAGTATTGTGCAGGGTACTGGGGTATTGCAGAGTATTGGGGTATTGCAGATTACTGGGGCAGGGATGGCTGAGCTGGGATGGATGGATCTGTGACTGCATTTGTCACAGATCCAGCCACAGCGCTGCTGCTGCCACCCGCTCCCCCCCTCTCCTCTCACACTGTACCGAACGGTACAGAGAGGAGAGGGAGGAACCGGCGTCATCAAATGACACCTGTTTGTTTACAAGTGATCACGCCGTCATTTGACGGCGCGATCACATGGTAAACGACCGATATCAGCGGCAATTTACCGTGATCCGTGATGCGCCGGGTCTTCTAGACCCAGCGAGCACGGACACTTCCGCGAGCGCGTCCCAGGGAACGCGCAATAGCGGAAGTGCACGACGACGTCCCAAGGACGTCGTCCCAAGATAGCTCCACCGCGCTGTAGCAGTAAAATGTCTACAACGCGGTGGGCAAGTGGTTAAACCCTCCCTCTCAAAAGCTCATTATGTATCATATGTATGCTGCCATGTCTGGCATCAGGAAAATGGAAAATTGTATCAAATACTTACCATAATTTTATTTTCCTGACGCCAAGACATGGCAGCATACGAACCCTCTCTCTTTTTGCTTTATACGGAGAATGGGGAGGTATCTCTCAGTTTTATAGAGTTAAATGATTCCTGTGGGTGGATATAGGGGCGGAGCTATATCACATGTATGCTGCCATGTCTTGGCATCAGGAAATGAAAATTAATTAAGTATTTGATACAATTTTCCATTTTTAAGTCCTTTGGAAATAAAACTGTATTCAGTCAAATTGGTGGCATTATTTTTTCTACCCTGTGTAAAATCCTAGATATAGTATCCTCTTTATAGTGAGGAGAAGTCCCTGGGAAATACTATCACTTGTGATCTTTAATATTAGTATTAATTTTGATCTTGGGACATTTGCTAAAGATGTGAGATTTATCCAGAGATCAATTTGATGTAATAATTATTAAACATTTAAGCTGACCATACAATGTTCTTATTCAATTTTCTTTAGATTTACCTATGTAGTGCAAGGGCCTGCCTGATTGCATACAAATTTTAAGTTTTCGGGTTTGACTTCCTATTATCTGGTTTTGGTAAATCTAAAATAAACTAGTACAGGAAAATTGTATAAAGTTCACCTTTCTGCCCAAGCTATCCCAATGGGCTTATATGTCACTTTGTCCATGGAAGCTTTGAAATTTCACGTTTTCTGTTTGAATAAAATAATTCTTTTTACTTCCATCACTTTTTTCCATCACTTTCCGTAGATTCTGTAGATCAGGGGTGCCCAACCAGTGACCTGGGGGCCACATGTGGCCCATGGACAGGCTCGGACTGGGGTCTAATGCCTGTTGATGACAGGGCTGCGCAGCGGGTGGTAAGTGTCGGCCGCGGCCTGGAGAGGGTTACCACAGGCCGGGGTTTCGTGTACAGGCAGAAGATTTGTACACAGAACAGCGTGACGCTGTGTGAGTGCAGGGATTCATAGTTGCTAGGCAGCATATCAGATCCAATTAAAACAGTGATCGCTGTCCGCGCAGGCGTACTGCGGCCGGTGATAGCAAGGCAACGGGGTGCTGCCAGGGCTGGGGCCACTGATGTCATGGAAACAGATGACGTCAGGAGACCCTACCCACCTAGGCAGATTACTTCCTTCCAAAGTGAAGGAGACAGTGAGTACACGTGAGAAGTGAAGCCATCAGTTCGGGAGCCAAGGAAAGGAGCCACAGAAGGAAAACAGGTACACGAGAAAAAGGCAGACCAAGGAGTGATGGAGGACACAGGAAAGTTCAAATATGTGAAAGGCTGACCGCAGGTCAGCCTGAGTTTGTAGGAGGAGTCGGGAGGTATTTTAATCCGCCCTCCATCCTCCTTCTGGGCGTCTGTGTTCTTGTGTGCTGTCCCCCGGGAACGTAATTTCCGGTGCGACGCGTCAGACGTCACTGCCGGGTTTGTCGTCTCTGCTAGGAGGACGTGCAGCTGCTAAGGGGGCCCCCCTGTCTACCGTTTTGTCCAGTGCAGGATTCAGGAGTCAGGCAGGTGGCCTCCCCTCCGGCAACGGCACATACTGTGTACAGGCTCAGCTAAGTATTGTTTTCATTCACATATTACCTTTAGCACACTTCAGTCACAGCCTGTGTGTTGAGTTGCACTTTGATGACGTCACCCGCTCTCGGCACCACATGCTAGCCGGGAACCTTTCTTGGGGTACGTGTCGCACATGGAGCTGATGGCCGCATCATGGGAGGTCTGCTTCTGGACGCAGCAGAGTGGGAGTCACCTCCTCACGGTTCGGGGGTTCACTCCACCCGCAGTTACATTTTTGGGGCTTTGCACAGGGGCACCTACCTGCTCGTTCTCAGGTTTGGCATCCGGAGGGAGTTGGTTCTCTCTGTGGGGGAAGCGGAGGTTTGCTTGTAGCTGGGGGTGAGGTGGGGCTGGGCATGGTTGTGGGGATTCCCCAGTCGGGTGGAGTACGGATGGGGGCAGGGGGGGGGGCAGAGCAAGGTCCACTCCACATGACATCAGGGGGGAGGGGTGGGTTCTGTGCCTGCCAGCTCTGGGAACTTACAGTGTACCACTTGCAGCTCATATACATATAGTCATACATGTTCAGCCCATATTCTCCGTATACTACACATTCGGCTTATACATATTCTCAGGTCTCTGTTTGGAGTGTGTGTGATCAGTGTTCAGTTAGTGTGCTCAGTGAGAGTATGTTTTCAGTCAGATACGGTATGCTATTCATTTCACATTGCTCGTGCTATTCATGTTTTCATGCAATTATGTTTCTCATGCGATTACGCTTCTCATGGTAGTTTCTCATGCGATTACTTTTTTCATGCGATTTCGGTTCTCATGGTAGTTTCTCATGCGACTACGTTTCTCATGGTAGGTGCTCATGCGATTAAGTTTCTCATGGTAGGATCTCAGGCAGTTATGTCTCTCGGTAGTTTCTCATGCGATTACATTTCTCATGGTAGGATCTCATGCAGTTACGTTTCTCATGGTAGCTCTCATGCGATTACGTTTCTCATGGTAGGATTTCAGGCAGTTACGTTTCTAATGGTAGTTCTCATACGATTACGTTTCTTTTGCGATTACGTTTCTCATGGTAGTTTCCCATGCGATTACGTTTCTCATGCGATTACGTTTCTTGTGTGATTACGTTTCTCATGGTAGGATCCCATGCAGTTATGTTTCTCATGGTAGTTCTCATGCGATTACGTTTCTCATGGTAGGATTTCAGGCAGTTACATTTCTCATGCGATTACGTTTCTCATGCGATTACGTTTCTCATGGTAGTTTCTCATGCGATTACGTTCACATGGTAGTTTCTTATGCGACTACGTTTCTCATGCGATTAAGTTTCTCATGGTAGTTTCTCATGCGATTACGTTTCTCATGGTATTACGTTTCTCATGGTAGGATTTCAGGCAGTTACGTTTCTCATGGTAGTTCTCATGCGATTACGTTTCTCATGCGATTATGTTCACATGGTAGTTTCTCATGCGATTACGTTTCTCATGGTAGTTTCTCATGCGATTACGTTTCTCATGGTAGTTTCTTATGTGATTACGCTTACCTAGCCACTTCTGGAAGGCTGGACGTTACATGTCAAAAGGTTGTCTGTATTATATGCTATGTATTCTGCTGGGTCTTATGTGGGCATAGTAATTCGTATGCTGGCAGCCGTAAGCCACTAGCATTCAAATACTTTGTTTTATGTTGCTTAATCGGTGTTCGACAGTTTTAAACCGAACTCCCACAACACATAACCTCAGACCCCAGCTATCAACCGACTTTTCCCTCGTGCAGCAATGCCTGATGGGAGAATTATCCAAAATGTTAAGTTCCCCATGTGGTCCTCACTGTATTACTCCTGCTAAATCTGTTTGGCTGTTTGGAAACCCCTTGCATGGGGAATTATATAAATATGGAAGCCTGTGAATAAAAAGTCAGTTGACTCTCAGAGCTGTTTCGTCCGGTTACTGGGGGGGGGGGGGGGGATTTGGGACATTGCCTTACTTTTCAACGCTGACTGTGGATTTACCCTGGTTACCAGCGGAGACCGTGGAGTTTAATATTGTACTCCACTACAGTTGGTGGCAAGCGACGGGATCCAACCTTACAGCTAATAAGCGCAATTCGTGCAATGTGAACTACCAATGTAAATGGATTATTCTACGCTAAAGCGGCAGACATTAAAGGAACTGCTAGAAGCCAGGGGTAAGATAGCCAGCAACAAATCCAAAGCTGTACTAACTGCCAAGCTGATGGAGGGAGACAGAGCCCGCATCGCTACACCACCAGCAGCCATGGAAGAAACCCTCTACCAGAGAGAAATGAGGATCAGGCTGGAATTTTTGCCACAGCCTATATCAGATGCCATGCTGCACATGGTAATGGCGAATGTGCAGGAGTACGTGATGGCACACAGTCCGCCATTAGTCCAGAGGCAAGTTTAGAAACCTGCGCAAACTTTTTTTTTATTTTTTGTCGTCTGTCTCTCCCTCCCCCCTCTCTCTCCGTTCCTGCCCCGCCCTGTCTCGGTCCCCTCTTTTGTCCCAGCCAGACCCATTTTTTATTTATTTTTTATTCTGGAGATCTAACAAAGTTAACCAGGAGAATTGGTTTAAGGTAGGGGTACACTAGGTAGATTTTAGGTGCCATGATAGACTATTAGATCAGGGGACTACAAGGAGACCATGTATATGTATGTAAGTTATTGTACCAATGTTTATGTTTGTTACTGTTTGTATGTTATTGTATCAATGTATATGTCTTTTTTATATATGTATGTTGTGGAAAAAAGCTTAATAAAAATTTAAAGTGGAAAGAAACCTGCGCAAACCAGAGAAGGATTCACATGCTGAATGGGCACACAAGCTGGACCAAGCTTCCCAAGGGTGGATACAAGCCAGCCAAGCCACTACTATGGAGGAATTGCATCAGTTAATGCTCAGTTAATGTTGGAGCAATTCTTCAACAGTTTGTCCCCAGAGGCACAAGAATGGGTGCGAGACAGGAAACCTCTCACCCTAACCGAAGCGGCTCGATTAGCAGATCAGTATTTTGATGTGAGGAGACATCATGGGCCCCTAACCAAGAGTTATCCTCGACCCACGGGACTACCCAGTACTCTACCACCCCCCGCTCTCACAGCCTCCCCTTTTCGTCAAACCCAAGAGACTTTACCACCACCCTCCAGATATAACGGATGTGCCAACATCCAATGCCACACCTGCAAACAGTGGGGACATATGGCACGCGAGTGCACACAAAACCGGGGCAGACCCGCCTGAAACCAAGGCCGACCGAACCCGGCACCAAGCGCTGCTGCCCATCATTATCAACGGGAGCCGGCCACTCAAGAGATGTTGAGCTTTCCAGCGAAAGAACCCCTGGGAATCTTGCATGAGCTGATGACAGTTCGAGCCACGGATAACCGACAGCATCATCGACAGCCAGTGACCTTGGAGGGGAAAGAAGTCCAGGGGCTTCGGGATTCAGGAGCTACTTTAACCTTGATAGCACCCCATTTGGTCCCTGACTCGGCACACACTGGCAGATCCGTGGCAGTACGAGTGGCAGGGGGAGCAGTGTACCGACTACCCACTGCAAAAGTACCTTTGGATTGGGGTGTGGGAGGGGGACGGTAGAAGTGGGCCTCATGCAAAATTTACCAGCAGATGTTGTGCTGGGAAATGATTTGGGCCAGATGACCTCTTCTTTTGTACCCCAGGCCCCATACCAGGAAGCCCATCCAGTGACCACACGGCAACAGGCTCACACCGCAGTTCCACCGACACACTCTGAGGCTCCGGTAACAGACCATGACCCCCACAGGACACGTATGTGCTGGGATACCCCGACTAAGTTTGAGGCCGAGGTGAGGTCAGACCCCACGCTACAGGTATACAGGGACAGGGTACACGCTGACCAGGCTGGGCTAGAGGGGGAGCGGTACACCTGGGAGAAAGGGCTACTTTACCGCATTGCTTAAAGAAGAGTGGGAGGGTCAGCCACAGTAACGACTAAACAGTTAGTGGTTCCCCAGAAGTATAGGCAAGAACTGCTTCGGATTGTTCACGATATTCCCCTGTCTGGGCATCTGGGGATGACACATACCCGATACAGGTTGACCCACGCTTTCTTCTGGCCAGGGATCTCCAAGGATGTGAGGCAATACTGCACCTCCAGTGACATTTGCCAGCGAGTAGGCAAGCGAGGTGACCGCCACAAAGCCAAGTTATGTCCTCTTCCCATTATTGAAGAACCCTCCAGTAGGGTGGCCGTAGATATAGTGGGGCCCTTACCAAAACCCAGTCCCTCCAGGAAAATATATATTTTAACTGTAGTGGACTATGCCACCCGGTACCCCGAGGCTATAGCCCTCACCAACATTAATGCCGAAACTGTGGTAGAGGCCTTAATGAAAATATTTTCCAGGGTGGGGTTTTTCCAAGAAATCATATCCGATAGAGGCACCCAGTTCACCGCCGAGGTAACCCAACAACTATGAAAGATATGTGGCATTAAGCCAATAGTAAATTTGGCGTACCACCCCCAGTCCAATGGTCTATGCGAAAGGTTTAATGGTACGCTGAAGCAGATGCTCCGTACATTTAGAGAGGCTCATAAAGACTGGGAGTGCTTTCTACCCCATCTGCTCTTTGCTTATAGAGAGGTACCCCAAGAGTCAACAGGGTTTTCCCCTTTTGAATTACTGTTTGGGAGAAGGATGCGAGGGCCACTAGACCTAATTAGAGAGCATTGGGAGGGGGAGAGTAGCCCAGACGGAACCCCTATTGTATCCTACGTACTGGAGTTCAGGACCCGTCTGGAGGCGCTAACCCAGGCTGTGCGCACCAACCTCCGGGCGGCCCAACAACGTCAGCGCCGCTGGTACGATAGGGGAGCCAGAGACCGCAGCTTTCAGGTGGGACAAAAGGTTTCGATTTTAAAACCGGTCCGAACAGACAAGCTGCAGGCCATCTGGCAAGGCCCATACCAGGTGGTGGAACAGAGATGTGACACCACCTATGCGATTGGCCCCTGCTCAGGGGTAGGGGAGAGACGCATGCTCCATGTGAATATGCTCAAACCATACCATGAGAGGATAGAGGACGTGGCCGCCATATGCGCTTCCGCCTCGGAGGATCAGGAGAATCTGCCACTACCTGACCTCTTAGAACAGGAGGGACAGACGGAGCCCTCCAAGGGGGTTCAGCTGGGGGAGCGGCTAAGCCCTCAGGAGCGTGCCCAGATACAAGAGCTGATTATAGCTAAAGGGGCTACCTTCTCCGATTTACCTGGGTACACTCCGCTGGCCACTCACCGAGTCGAGACCCTGGGACAACTACCTATGCGGAAAACCCCATATCATGTCCCTTAAGCAGTCAGGACGCACATGAAGACTGAGATTGACAAAATGTTGCAGCTGGGGGTTATCGAACATTCCGATAGCCCCTGGGCATCGCCAGTAGTGCTCGTACCAAAGAAGGACGGCACGACACTTTTCTGTGTCGACTACCGGAGGCTAAATGACAAAACGGTGTCTGATGCCTATCCGATGCCCCGGATAGAAGAGCTGCTGGATAAGATGGCACGGGGCTGGTATCTCACTACCATAGACTTATGTAAGGGATACTGGCAGATTCCACTGGCTGAGGAGGCCATCCCCAAGTCGGCATTTGTCACCCCGTTTGGCCTGTATCAATTTCGGGTCATGCCATTCGGGATGAAGGACGCTCCGGCAACTTTTCAGCGGATGGTCGATCGGTTATTGGAGGGATTCCAGGAATACGCATGTGCCTATTTAGACGACATCGCCAAATTTAGCCAGACCTGGGCAGAGCACCTACAACACATAGGGGCCTTTCTAGATCGTATTGGAGAGGCAGGGTTAACACTTAAACCCAGCAAGTGTCATATAGGGATGGCCGAAGTGCAGTACTTGGGCCACCGGGTGGGGAGCGGGCGACAGAAACCTGAACCAGCTAAAGTTGAAGCCGTAGCTAAATGGCCCACCCCCAGGACGAAAACCCAAGTGCTAGCATTTCTAGGTACCGCGGGGTACTATAGAAAATTCGTACCCAATTATAGTGCCCTGGCCAAACCCTTAACTGACTTGACACGCAAGAACCTGCCCTGACAGGTTGTCTGGGCCCCAGAGTGTGATCAGGCATTCCTACAACTAAAGACTGCTCTAACTAGTGCCCCTGTACTTGCTGCTCCTGATCCAACTAAAAGATTTCTTGTACACACAGATGCTTCAATGTTTGAATTGGGAGCAGTGCTGAGCCAAGTGGGAGCCGATGGTGGAGAACACCCCGTAGCTTACCTGAGCCGAAAGTTATTGCCACGAGAAGTAAGCTACGCCACCATTGAGAAGGAATGCCTGGCCGTGGTGTGGGCCCTCAAAAAGTTGCAGCCGTATTTGTATGGACAACCTTTTTCGCTACTCACAGATCACAACCCATTGGTGTGGCTAAACCGTGTGGCGGGAGACAATGCCCGGCTGCTGCGCTGGAGTTTGGCGCTGCAGCCGTTTGACTTTACAATCCACTACTGACCAGGGAAGCAAAACGGTAACACCGACAGGTTATCTAGACAAACTGAACTTGAAAAGTGATCTGTGAGTACTTCCCCGGACATCCCCAAGCCGATCCGTTGGGATCAGACTGTGTATGCCGGCTGGGTTCTGGGGGAGCATTGTGGCAAACCTAGCCACTTCTGGAACGCTGGACATTACATGTCAAAAGGTTGTCTGTATTATATGCTATGTATTCTGCTGGGTCTTATGTGGGCATAGTAATTTGTATGCTGGCAGCCGTAAGCCACTAGCATTCAAGTACTTTGTTTTATGTTGCCCAATCGGTGTTCGGCAGTTTTAAACCGAACTCCCACAACACATAACCCCAGACCCCAGCTATCAACCAACTTTTCCCTCGTGCAGCAATGCCTGATGGGAGAATTATCCAAAATATTAAGTTCCCCATGTGGTCCTCACTGTATTACCCCTGATAAATCTGTTTGGCTGTTTGGAAAACCCTTGCATGGGGAATTATATAAATATGGAAGCCTGTGAATAAAAAGTCAGTTGACTCTCAGAGCTGTGTTCCGTCCGGTTACTGGGAGGGATTTGGGACATTGCCTTACTTTTCAACGCTGACTGTGGATTTACCCTGTTTACCAGCGGAGATCGTGGAGTTTAATATTGTACTCCGCTACACGTTTCTCATGTATTTACGCTTCTCATGCGATTATGTTCACATGGTAGTTTCTCATGCGATTACGTTTCTCATGGTAGTTTCTCATGCGATTACCTTTCTCATGGTAGTTTCTCATGCGATTACGCTTCTCATGCGATTATTTTCATGCGATTTCGGTTCTCATGCGATTACGTTTCTCATGGTAGTTTCTCATGCGATTACGTTCACATGGTAGTTTCTCATGCGATTACGTTTCTCATGCAATTACGTTTCTCATGCGATTACGTTTCTCATGGTAGTTTCTCATACGATTACGTTTCTCATGGTAGTTTCTCATGAGATTACGCTTCTCATGGTAGTTTCTCATGCGATTACTTTTTTCATGCGATTTCGGTTCTCATGCGATTACGCTTCTCATGGTAGTTTCTCATGCGATTACATTCACATGGTAGTTTCTCATGTGATTACGTTTCTCATGGTAGTTTCTCATGCGATTACGTTCACATGGTAGTTTCTCATGCGATTACGTTTCTCATGCAATTACGTTTCTCATGCGATTACCTTTCTCATGGTAGTTTCTCATGCGATTACGTTCACATGGTAGTTTCTCATGCGATTACGTTTCTCATGGTAGTTTCTCATGCGATTACGTTTCTCATGGTAGTTTCTCATGCGAATACGTTTCTCGGGTGGTTACGTTTCTCATGTGGTTACGTTTCTCATGTGGTTACGTTTCTCGTGCGGTTCGTTTCTCATGCAACTACGTTTCTTGTGCGACTACGGTTCTCGTGCGACTACGGTTCTCGTGCGATTCATTTTCTCAGGCGATTTATGTTCTCAGGCGATTCATGTTCTCATGCGATCACGTTTATCAAGTGTACACATTTCTCTTGCTACTCACGTTCTCGGGTGCTCACGTTGCTCATGCAGGTTACATTTCATGCAATTCATGTTAATGTTTTTCCATTTCTCATGCAATTTCACGCTTCTACTTCGGTTTTTACGTTATGTTTCTTACGCCATTCACGTTCTCAGGTGTTTACGTTTCTTATACAGGTTCAGTCGTAATGCAATTACAGTTCTCATGTTCTCAGGCGATTACGCTTTTATGCATTTACGTTCTTATGTTCTCATACGATTATGCTTTTCATGCATTTACGTTATGTTCTCATACGATTACGCTTTTCATACCATTAAGTTTCTCATGGTATTTTTTTATGTTCTTAGGTATTTACCTTTCTCATATTTTGTTTCCCATGCTATTCATGTTCTCGGGTGTGTACGTTTCAGGCAACTTTACGTTCTCATGCAGGGTTCAGTTGGGATGTTGTCTAGTTGGTAGCTTTGGGTAGGTTTAATTTAGATTCATGACGTTTCACCGCTGGGGGGGTCACCCATCACGTCTATGGTTGCTTACGGATTGAGATGAGCGTTTTTTAATCGGCTTGTGCGGTGGCAAGTCTCCTCATCCGTTTCTCATACGTTTCATGCATCTTGACATTTCATCTCTCATATCATGACCTGACACGTCTTCAGGTTCATCAGGCCTGAGTCTACGTTTTTAATTTGCCTGCTATGCCTCAGGTTGCTCGGCCGTTGCAATTCATGGGTTATCACTTGTTAGTCCAGCCGCAGTAGTCCTACACTTCCACATTTCATTCATAGTCTGTGCATACATGTCACATTCATATCCTCATGTTAGTTTGTGGCTACTTTCCACTGCGGGTTATCTGTCACGTTTACGGGTACTGTCGGATTGAGATGTTCGTTTCTAATTGGCTTGTTTGGTGGCAAGTCCCCTCATCCGCTTCTCACGGGTTTCATACGTCATATCATCTTGCTACTTACATGACATGCCTGACACGTCTTCAGGTTCATAGGCTTAAGTGTTACGTTTTTAATTGGCCTGTTTTGCCTCAGGTTGCTCAGCCTCGCTAGTTTCTTGAGACTGACACGTTTTCAGTCTTGTGCTATGTATTTATTCCTGTTCTACGTTATTACGTGTGTGTTAGTCACGAACACCAGCGTAGGTAGGAGCAAGGGAACATAGAGATTTTCCTTTTCCTAAGGTAAGTTGGGGGTCGTTGGTTATGTGTTTATAACGATGTTGTTCTTCTTTGCAGATTTCATGTCACGGGCAGCAGATATCGCAGATTTTGCCGCCATCCGTCCTTCTCCGGTTACAGGTTCTATACCTGGTAGCACGCCCTCCTTGTATATCCCCCATACGGCCTTCTATTTTGTTACAGACAAAGCTTGATCTTCAAGTCCTTTTTCAATGCAGCCTAGAAGCTCTTGACTCGGCCTGGGATATCTTCCAGGCGTTTCTATCTCGGTATCCTGGGTACTTTTCTCACAGACATTCAGTTCCTACTTGCGTTTGTTTTCTTTTGCCACTTTCAGCTTAACGGGTTTCAAGCGTGGCCTAGGACAGTCTGGGCTCCAGACTTTTGCAGATGTACTCAGGGATAGGCCACTTTCCCTAGTACTCCCTTCACTGCTGGCTCAAGGCATGACACGTAGCCATTCCCTGAAGCATGTTATATTCACTCCGGGCCATGCTTTCAGTACAGGTGCAGTTCTGCTGCCATTCGTCAAGGGGTCTGTATTCTTGTTGTTGAGGAGTTAGATTGGCGGTAGTCAGCTCTCTTTTGCAGACATTTCCCAGTTCCACATGTCTGTCACAGGCATCCTTGCGGGGGGGGGGGGTGGGGGCTTGTGGTTGCATACAGTTACTTTCATTTCACTTTGCTAGCTCATCCTACTGGTTTATTTTTGCCCCCTTTTAGGCATACTGACCACGTGACCCCGGCACACCACTTTCCCACCTCAGATCAATTTCCCCGTTTTCCCCTCAGACCCCTTCACTAGCATGATTACCTGAGACTCTGAGTACAAGTGAAAGGCTGACCGCAGGTCAGCCTGTGTTTGTAGGAGGAGTCGGGAGGTATTTAAACCCGCCCTCCATCCTCCTTCTGGGCGTCTGTGTTCTTGTGTTCCACCCACCCATCCCCTTTTTTATTGCCATTTCTTCTTTTACTTCTACTTGGGTATGCCATCTTTTAGGCATACTGACCACGATTACCTGAGACTCCGAGTACAAATAAAGATAAATGGCGGCAAAAAGGAGATAAGGGGGAAGAAGGGGAAGGAGGAAAGTAGAACTGATAAAAAAAAATGAGGGATGTATTAAGAGAGAAAAAAGGGAAAGAAGAGAAAAAGGAGAGGAAAATAAGAGAAAAATATGAGTGAAAAATTAAAAAAGGATAAAGATAGAGAAAATGGAAATTGTTATCCATACTTGCTGTCATTTTTCTTTCCTGGCTCCGTCTCAGGACAGCAGAACCTCGGGTCAACCCCTCCTCTTGACCCCGTATAGGACATTCTTGTCTAGAGAGATAAAAGGCAGGCAGTGTCTGGTGCAGGTGTTCTTATGAATAGCTTCCAATGGTCCAGGGAGGATGTGTGCTGTCCTGAGGCTGAGCCAGGAAAGGAAAATTACGGTAAGTATGGATAACAATTTTCCATTTTCCTGGCTTAGCCTCATGCCAGCACAACCTCGGGACTTAACTAGCACACACCAAGGGAGGGAAGAATACAAAAAATCAGACACCAGGTGCTGCCAAAAGAAAATATATTAACAACCAGACAGAGCAGATGACAATACAGAAGTTCCCATCAGACCCAGCTGGGAAGATGCCATATCCAGTTTGTAATGTTTAATGAAGGTGTTAGGGGAACTCCAACTCTCTGCTTTACAAACCACATCTGCCGAAACCTTGCACCAAGCTGCCCAGGAAGATAAGACTGCCCTGGTCGAGTGTGAATCTCCTGGGGGGGAAGCCACCTAGAGAGTATGCCATCCAAATCGTCTTCACTACCCAGGATGAAATTACTCTTGGGGAGGCCAGCATGCCATTCCTAGGGCCATATGGATATATACGAAAAGAGCTTTAGACTTTCGAAATGCTTGAGTCCTTTCCAAAAATGTCTGCAACATAATCTTTAGGTCTAACTTGTGTAACTCCGACCCCTCCTGGTCCATCGGTGTTGGTGGAAAGGGTGGAAGCATCGAGTGCCAATTAAAATGGATCTCCGACGAAACCTTCGCTAGGAAATCCGGCGAAGGACGTAACACAACACTGTCTGGAAGAAATGTGCAATAGGGCTCCTTAGAAGAAAACCCGGCAATTTTGGTAACTCATTGACCTGAAACTACTGCTGTCAGGAATGCCATCTTCAAGGTTAGGTGCTACACTTAGCTAGTTGAGTGCGGGGAAAAAAGGGGACTTCAGTAAACCTCTTAGAACCAACGGTAAGTCCCATCTTGGGAACATGGAAAGGATTGGTGGCCGAATTTTGATGGCCGCTCTGAGGAATCTGACCACAAGTTGGTCCCTGGCCCAAGGGACGTTGTCCATGTTGTCAGCACCGAAACCTGTACCTTAATGGTATTATAACTGAGGCCCGCATCCAGACCTGATTGGAGAAAGGACAGCACATCAGCCACCGATGGGTTCTGGAACGAAAATCTCTGCTGCGTGGAAAAGGACTCAAACTTCCTCCAGACTCTATGGTAGATGTTTTTAGTAGAAGGTTTTCTTGCAATAAATAGGGTTGACACTACTGATTCTGACAGATTCAGGTCGTTCAGGCTGTCCATCTCAAAAGCCATGCTGTCAAGGCTAGGCAAGCTGGATTAGGGTGAAACTGAACGCGCTGAAGGAGCAGATCTTGATTTTGAGTCAGCCTGACTGGAGGGCATGTCGCCAGGTGACAAAGGAGAGAGAACTATGGTTTTCTTGGCCAGTACGGAGCAATTATTATCGCCAAAACCTTCTCCGCCATGATTTTCAGCAATGATCGAAGGATTAGAGCTGTAGTGGTAAACTAGAACACCTGCTTGAAGTTCCACTTCTGGCAGAGAGCATCTTGTGCCAGAGCCTCCAGACAGAAGTACAGAGAAAAGAACTGGGGAACCTGACAGTTCTCGGGTGTAGCCATGAGGTGTATCTCGGGTATTCCCCATTGATTGAAGATCCCCCTGAGGTACTTCTGGTTCAACTTCCACTCTGTATTGCTGGTGAAACTGCGGCTCAGATGATCTCCCAGGGTTTTCTGTGCCCCTGGAAGGTAGGCTGCTGCAAGGTCTAGCAGGTGCGCCTCTGCAAACTCAAAGATTTCTGCTGTTATTTGCAGTAAGTGCAAACTCCTCGTTCCTCCCTGCTTTGTGACATATGAAACAGCTGTTTTGTTGTCCATCAACAGTCTTGCCCTGAGCATGCTGCCCCATGCAATGGGCACCCCAACCTTGGAGACTCGCATCGGATTTAATCATTGCCCAACCTCCAGGTTTGATGGGTTTCCCTTGGGCTAGGATATCCTGTATGCCCCACCACTGCAGGTCGTTGCGAATGGATGGAGGATTGTATAGTCTCTGATGTAGCGAGCCACGGCTCCATTGACTGAGAAGAGCAAACTGGAATCGCCTGGTGTGCCACTGTGCCCATGGTATACAGGCCATCAGAATGCCTAAAAAACTCATCCCCTTGTGGATTGTAACGGCAGGGGATGTTCTCATTTTCAGAGCTTCTGTTGTCACGTGATAGATCTTGTTCTGCGGAAGAAACATTTTGTATTGGAGAGTGTCGAAAGACTGCACAGATAAACTAAGGTTTGACACGGAGTGAGTTGGCTCTTTGTTGTGTTTACCATCCATCCAAACTGTGATAGGGTGGTGAGGACTTGATCCCGATGCCGCAGCAACAGATCTTCTGACTGAGCAAGGATCAGGACGTCGCCCAATTAATGGAATAATCTTATCCCCATTTGTCGGATATAGGCGATTACCGTTACCAGAACATTCATAAAGGTTCTTGGAGCCGAGGTGAGCCCGAAAGGAAGGCACCTAAACTGAAAATGTTTGCCTGTGTAACAGAACCTTAGAATGCTTTGATTACTTTTGGCCATCGGAACATGGAAGTATGCATTTTCCAGATCCCTTGAGACCATCCAGTCACTCTGATGGATCATCGCCGCAATAGTCTTGACGTCTGAGGCTTTAAAAAAGAATTCTGGCCCCTAAAGACCAGGACAGGTCGCCACTTTCCTGATGCCTTTGACAAGAAAAAGAGGGGAGTATACCCCGGAGCCCTGTTCCTCCTTTGGCACAGGTACGACAGCTTGAAGAGTGAGTAATTCCCTGATGTATACCTCCAGCGATGTTCTTTTTTCCACTGAAGCAGGCACCTTTGTGAAAACAAAAAACATTTTGGCGGAGTATCTTGAAACTGCAGATGAAGACCTATCCAAACTACTTTCCGATATTCTTGCCGCCCAGGTATCGCTGAAACTGGCAAGTCTTGCCCTTACTGACGGTCCCTGCATGGGCCACCCTTCAAAAGGACTTGGTCATAGACTTTAAAGCCTGCAGGGCTTTTGCTTTGAAATTATCGGCAAAGTTACTGCGGGATTGCCATGGAAAGCGTGAAAACTGTCTGCCCGGCCGATATGACCTGGCCTCCTTATACTGGTCCCGGGTTCTTCTATCTGACGCCGCTTCTGATCCTGGGGAAGAAGACCAGATTTACCTCCTGTCACCTGGTGAATTGCTTCCTCCAGCATCGTTCCAAAGAACATATTAGCTGAAAAGGAAGTTGACCATAAAGCCTGCTTTAAGGCAGAGTCTGCCGACCAATGTTCGAGCCAAAGGGCCCGCCTAGCCAAGACCGAGTGGGCTATGATACGAGAGGTGAATCTGACTAAATCCAATGCAGCCTCCGCCATGAACTCCGCCGACAATCTCAAGCCTTGTAGGTTCGATGAGAACACTTCTTCTTGTGCCCGGGAACCCAGTGCAGATTCCATATTTGAGGCCCAGATCTTAACGGCTTTGGCAATGGAGGTCAGGGCCACCGCCGGCCTGCAGGCAGCTCCAGCAGTGGTAAAGGTTCTCTTTAATTCCAATTCGGCCTTTCGTTCTATCGCATCCTTAAAAGACACTGTTTCTTCCAATGGAAGGGTAATGTGTCTTGCCAGACACTGTAGGGATGCATACACTCTGGGAGGGGTATTCCATGGCTCCACGTCCATGGGTCGAAACAGATACAATTTATTGATTCTGTTCCGCAGAGTCTGCCTTTTATCTGGCTTGGACCATTCCTCCTCCATTAGTTCCTTAAAGGAGTTGTAAAGTAATTTTTTTTTTCACCTTAATGCATTCTAGGACTAGGGAATCTAATGTAGGCAAACTACAGCACTTCAAGGGGAAAAAATAGAAGCCTATGATGGCCGCTTCCGTGCGACTTACGGCATTTTGCCCACACCTCACTCTGGCACCAGGAGAGCCCTTCTCAGGAAGATTTACCCCAAACAAAGAACCTTCCACCGCAGGGAGAAACGGCAGGACAAAACAGGGATGTCAGGACCAAAGACAGAATAAGAACACCTGCACCAAGTACTGCCTGCCTTTTATCTCTCTAGACAGGGGTGTCCTATACGGTGTCAAGGGGCGAGGTTGACCTGAGGTTGTGCTGGTATGAGGCTGAGCCAGGAAATAAGAATAGTAAAAAATGTAGAAATGAGTGGGAAAAATAGACAAATTAAGAGGATATGGTGAAACTGAGAAAAAAGTTGGAAAATAAACTTAATAAAACAAGTAAAGAAAATTACCCAAGTAATCTAAAAATAAAGTGTGAAAAAAATAATAAAAATTAAATAAAAATAATAAAAAATAAATATGAAATAAAAAATAATAAAAACAAAAGGAAAAATAATAATAGATAAAAATGAAATAACACAAAGAATAAAAAAACGGAAAGAGGGAGAAAAGAAAAATGTGAAAACCTAAAATATTATAGATGAAAAAAGAAGAGAACAAAGTCTGGGTACAGAAGGACCTAATCAATGGTCATACAGGTTCAATTAATACAGTATGGGCCAGATTCAGGTAGCTGAGCGTATATTTGTGCAGGCGTAGCATATCGAATATACGCTATGCCGCCGCAAGTTAGAGAGGCAAGTGCGTAAGCCCGCCTAATTCAAAGTAGGTGGAAGGTGGGCGTGATACATGTTAATGAACCCTGACCCCATGTAAATGAGGACACGAACGAACGTCGGATAGAATGCCTAAGAGACGTCGAATGTAAATTACGCACAGCCCTATTCACGTACGACTTATGTAAACAATGTAAAAACGATGGCTGTTCCGACGTCTATACCTGCGCCATCTTTTTGGTGGTTTATCTTTACGCCGGAAAAACGCCTTGCGTAAACGGCGTAGATTACTGCGTCTGGTGTACGTACATTTGTGAATCGGCGTATCTTGCTCATTTGCATATTTAACATGGGAACGCCGAATGCGTCCAGCGTAACTATGCGCCCATGATACGCTGGCGTAGGCAAGTTACTTTGGACGGCTGAAGCCATGTTTTTCGGCGTATCTTGCTCTGTGAATCGGCGCAAAGATGCGACAGCGCACATTTGTACTTACGTCGGCTTATCTTGAGATACGCCGGCATAAACCTTTCTGAATCTGGCCCTATATTGGGGAAGTGTAACAGCTCTGGTGAACGGGAGTGCACTTCTTTATGAGAATTCAGTATTGGACCCTAGGTGTCACTCCACACAAACAGGAGTTTGGGGGTTCTCTACATCATATCACTTAAAGAAGTGCATTAGGCCACTAAGGTAGTTGGTATGAAATACCTTCAACCCTTAGCATAGAAAATTTAAAGCGAACATGTTCAGCAACTTAGGGCATGGGCCCATAACCAAGTAACACTTATGTCAAGCACGTAGTAAATAGGAATTGTAAGGGCAAGTAATAGTTGCATAAGAGAGGCAATTATAGCTCAGGTAATTTGAGAGTAGATGACCCTTTTAGGATGTTCCTCTGCAAACAGCCATAAGCACAACAGCCAGTCCCAAGTATTATGTGAACAGTTACAAACCATAATTAATAACAGCAATTGGTTTAGGAGGAATATATGCAGCAAATCTTTCTATAGTACTACAAATAAAACAATTGCTACTTATCCGTTTGCAGGTCTCTAGGTTGTCCCCGGCAATGGCAGTCTGATGCAGTTAAGATAACAGCAGATAATGCTGGAGTTTCAGCCTGGAGTAGTTTGCAGCATAGGGGATGATGGCACCAATGGTTGTAGCATGGCCAAGCTACAGCTGACAATAATAGAACAGCGTGTGTAATACACACTGTTCTGTTTATACCTGAGAGGCATGTGTGCCCTATACAGCGCTGATTGCGCTGGGCACTTCCGCATTTCAGGCTGCAAAGCACGCGGCGCCGGGCGATGACGTCATTGTGCGGTCGCCGCACTGCGTTCCAACGTGGAATGCATTGCGGCGCCAGGCTCCGATTACAGTACCCCCCTCTTAAGGGATACCCTCCTGGGTATCTTTGTAGGTGAAGGCTCATGAGGATATGTAGAATGAAATTGACTACATAAGGTGGGTGCATGCACTTCCTATGAATCTTCCCAAGAATCTTCTTGTATACTATAATCCTTCCATCGAAGTATTGTAGACGTCCTCTTCATTTCCTAGAGTCTAGAATACGTTCAACCTCATAATGTTCTTCACCCTGAATTAGGATAGGAGGTGCGGGAGGAGGATTCCTACCAGAAAATTGGTTGGGTCGGGAGGGTTTGAGAAGAGACACATGAGTTCCGGAGGGAGGGAAAGTTGCATGCTATTTTGATTAATAACTTTAGAGATTGGGAATGGACCAAAAAATAGTTTGGCCAGTTTTCTCGCAGGTAAATGGAAACGTAAATTTTTTGGAGAGAGCCATACTTGATCCCCAACTTTGTAAGATGGTGAAGGTCAATGCCTAAGATCATAATAGATTTTTTAACGATCTTGTGCACGTTTGAGGTTTTGTTTTAAAACTTGCAATACGGATGAAAGGGTAAACCATTAATCATTTGTTGAGGGTGAGTTTGTAAGTAATGGAGACTTCGGTTGAATATTGGGATGAAACCCATAGTTTGCATAAAAATTGGAGCGACGAGTAGAAGAACTAGTTGAATTATTGTAAGAAAATTCAGCAAGAGGAAGAAGGGTAGACCAGTTATCTTGAAGATGGGTACAATATCATCGAAGATATTGTTAAAGACATTGGTTTACTCGTTCTGTCTGTCCATTTGTTTGAGGATGATATCCACTGGAGTATCTTTTTTTTTTTTTTTTATTGTTTATTTATAGATTTTCAAAACAGACAAAGTAATTACATAATCCAGACATTTGAATGATTAAAAGTGCGAGAAATAAACAGTCACATGACAATTCTGGTTGTATACAAGTTAGTTATACCATAAAATAGAAAATAAGTGGTGGGTTCAACATGAACAACTTATCATGGCTCTGCTGAGGAGAAGCATATATCAACAATCTATTACCTTTATAGAGAGAGAAGGGAAGAGAAAATAAATATAATAACAAGGGGGCATCATCCTATACAGAGCTGTAGGGGATGTGAGCAATGGGTAGGCAGCTATGGCGGAGTGGAATGAGGCTCTGTGTTAAAATCAGAACAATCCCATCTCTCCCAGATAGCTTTGAATTTGGGTAAAGAATCATCTATAACAGCTGTAAGACGTTCCATCCTTCTAATATCAGCAATTGTCCATAAGAATTGTGCAAAAGTGGGAGGGGAGGTTGCTCTCCAACGTTGAGGTATGACACGTTTGGCTGCCAGTAAAAGAAAAGCCATCAGTTTGCGAAGATTCTTGGAGATTTTCGAGAGAGGTAAGCCCAGTAACATATGTAAAGGCTGAAAGGGTATTTCTATCTCTTGGATCTTCTTCAGCAGATCATGGACTTGTGACCAGAAGGGAGTTATTACCGGACAATCCCAAAAGATCTGGAGGTGGGTACCCACAGAGGAGCCACATCTCCAGCATTGGCTATGCGGGGTCAAATTATGTGCTGCTAAAAATTCGAGGGTTCTGTACCAGAACATAAGTATTTTATATGTAGTTTTTTTCTGGGCTACACAACTAGAGACCCTAGAGGAAGCGTCCCGAATCCATCTCCAATCTGCCAATGAGATGGGCTTGCACAATATGTGGGACCATCTCCTCATGTATGAATGGGTATTTTCAGAGAGGGGAGAAGCTAAATGTAAAATTTTGTAGATAGCAGAAATCTGGTGGAGTTTGTGAGGGCCTCTAGAACATATCAGTTCAAAGTCAGTAGGGACACAAAGGGTCAGTTGGGGGGACCGTGAAACGAAGAAATGCCTAATCTGAAGGAAGGAATAAAAAAGGGTTTTCGGGATTTTATGCTTTAACTGTAGGTCTGTGAAAGATAATAATGTACGCGTTATTGGGTGCACTAAATGATGTAGTTGAAATATGTTTGCATAGGTCCAGGGTAACATTGAGTCGTAGGATAAGCTGTCAGGAATTTCCGGGTTAAAGAGAATATTTAGTAGGGGTGGGCAAGGGGATGATAAAGAAAATTTACTAGAACAGCGTCTTCAAATTAAAAGAGTAAATAGCATCAGGTTCAGACAGACCTTTCGTACATGAGCAAAAGATTTGTCGGCCGAGGGCCACAACAGAGAGCATGGGTGGGCAGGGACTGTAATTCCCATCTCTATTTCAGACCATCTGTTTGGGGCAAATCTAGACGTCCATGAGGTTATGGCTTTTAAGTGAGTAGCATAATAGTATTTAACTATATCGGGAGCTCCTAAGGCACCCTGTGAGCGGGGGGCCATGAGGACTGAGCTGGCTATTCTATGGGAGGCGTTATTCCAGATAAAGTTTAGAAAATTCCTATGTAATGCTTTCAGTTGGGTCATGGGAATCCGTATGGTAAGAGTTTCAAAGAAATACAATAGTTTAGCGAGTATAGACATTTTGAGGACATTTATCCTCTCGATGAGAGACAACGGAAGTTTCGTCCATAACTTCAGTAATCTACCTATCTCAGTAAATGAAGGGGGAAATTAACCTGGTATAGGGTAGAATAGAGGTTGGACAGATGCACCCCTATATATTTCAGGGAGTGGGTGCACCAGCGGTAATTGAAGTTACCTTGTAGAGAGGCGAGTGCATCTGCTGGGATATTTATAGGGAGGGCCTCCATTTTGGTTGAGTTAATCTTAAAACCGGAGAGGCTACTAAATAAGTCTAGAGTTACATGGAGGGAAGGGAGGGAGATATATGGGCGAGTGATCGTTAGCAATATGTCATCCGCGAAGAGTGAGATTTTGTACTCCTTCTGTCTCAGGGCCACCCCCCGTATATCTGGATGGGATCTAATAGCCTCAGCCAAAGGCTCCAGACTTAAAATAAATAGTAAAGGAGACAGGGGACAGCCCTGTCTGGTACCATTACTCAATGAGAATGGCGGTTAGACACAGGAAGCCAATCGAACCTGAGAAGTGGGTGTGAAGTACAGAGCCTTTAAAGCCTGCATAAATGGGCCTGAAAAAACATATCTCATCAAGGTGGCAAACATAAAGGACCAATTTAGATGGTAAAAAGCTTTTTGCGCATCTAAGCTCAACACGATAGCAGGTCTCCCGGTCTTGGTCAAAAGGTCAATAAGATTAATGGTTCGTCTTGTGTTATCCCCTGCATGTCTAGTAGGAACAAATCCTACCTGATCCCTATGTATCAAAGATGGAAGAAGAAGGGAGAGTCTGTTTGCCAATATTTTATAGTCAGAGTTTAAGAGAGCTATGGGGCGGTAGTTGTCAGGAATGGATGGGTCTTTGTCCGGTTTCGGGATGACCGTTATATATGCATGTAAGAATTGAGAGGAGGGTATAGTCCCTTTCAACAGGGAGGCAAATAAAGTTACCATATGGGCCAATAATTCTGGGAGAAATTTCTTATAATAGGAGTAAGGGAGTCCGTCAGGGCCTGGAGATTTATGAGATGGAAGTTCTTTTTTTTGTAATTGTAATTTTTTTTGAAATTTTTTACAAAAACATGAAAAGGTGAACATAATAAAGAAAAGTATCATCATCTCATCATCTCATATAGAAGAAGACAAGCGTGGAGGATGTCGAAATCAGAAGAAAAAAATAAAAAATAAAATAAAATAAATCAAGGGGGGGGTACACCATGGATCTAGACGTAGCATATATGTAGTAATAGTATACAGTATACAGAACTGGTTGCCTAAGAGACCTTATTAATAGTTCAGGAAAGCGATTCAGGATTGAATGAGGAGTTGTCCCAAGGATCTTATGAGATCTTTGAGAATTGAGGCAAAGAATCGTGAATCACTGCTGTCAAATGTTCCATTCTACGTATCTGTGTTATAGCCAAGATCAATTGGGATTGTGTAGGGGGGTTGGGGGATAACCAATGGGTAGGTATTGCTCTCTTGGCGGCTAAGAGAATATATGTCATCAATTTTTTGCCATGTTTAGGTATTCCAGGAACTGGGAGACCTAACAAGTACTGGGCTGGGTCTTTTGGAATGTCTATTGCTAACACAGACTGGAGCACTGATTGGACCAAGGACCAAAATGGCAAAATTAAAGAACATTCCCAGAAAATATGGTAATGCGTTCCTATATCCCGTAAGCACCTCCAGCATGTCTGGGGCACAGAGGGATCATATTTATGGATAACCTCTGGGGTCCTATACCAGAACATGAGGACCTTATAAGCTGTCTCTCTCTGCTCCATGCAACGGGAAGCTTAAGATATGAAGGTCCAAATCTCCCGCCATTGAGGGAGGGATATAGGGGTCGGAAGCACCTTGGCCCATTTCCACATATATACATGAGAATTTAACGTAGGCAGATTTGAGTCATGGAGGATCTTATATACAGAGGATATGAGACCAGGTTGGTAAGGGCCGTGAGCACATAACGTTTCAAAAGCATTGGGTCTTTCTAATGCTAAGGCAGGTGATATAGAATGGAAGTAATGTTTAAATTGGAGATATGAAAAAAAAAGTTTTGGGGGTATGTCAAATTTGTTTTGGAGATCTTGAAAGGAGAATAATTTGCGAGTTACAGGATGTACTAGGTGGCGGAGCTGAAAAATGCCTGCTTGAGACCATGGATACATGGTATTGTAGGATAGGCTATCCGGGATATCTGGGTTAAAAATTATGTTTAAGAGAGGCGGACATGGAGAAGAGAGAGAGAACCTCTTGTTACACTTTTTCCAGATGGAAAGAGTAAATAGCATTGGACCTAGACATATGCGTCTGAGCTGAGATATGGATGAAGTCAAGTCGGCCCAGAGCATTGAACAAGGATGTACAGGGCTAGTAACACTGAGTTCTAACTCTGACCATCTACTCGTTGCAAAGCGTGACGACCAAGAGACGGTCGCTGTAAGGTGAGTAGCATAGTAGTATTTACCAATATCGGGTGCTCCCAACCCCCCTTGCGAGCGGGGAGCAAATAACACTGTGTTAGCAATCCTGTGCGCTTTATTACCCCAAATAAATTTAGTAAAAGCCCGTTGAATATTTCGGAGTTGTATCATAGAAAAGTGCAATTGGCAATGTTTCAAAAAGATACAAAAACTTCGGGAGTATAGCCATCTTGAGGACATTTATCCTACCCAGAAGAGACAGAGGGCATTCCGCCCATTTAGGGAATAAGCCATGTGTTTCCGAAATTAGGGGGGGAAGTTGGCTTGGAACAGAGTAGAGTAAGACCCTGTCAGGTGTATACCTAGATATTTAAGAGAGGCAGAGCACCAATGGTAGGGGAAGATGTTTTGTAACGTGGTAAGAAGTGTGGGGGGGATATGTATAGGAAGGGCTTCTGTCTTGGCTGTATTAACTTTGTAACCAGAAAGTTTACTGAACGTATCTAATAAAGCATGAAGGTTGGGGAGAGAGATATGTGGTTATGTTAAGGAAAGCAATATATCGTCAGCGAAAAGAGACAATTTGTACTCTTTCTGCCGCAAGGAGACTCCACAAATGTCAGGGTGCATACGGATGGCTTCAGCTAGGGGTTCTAAGCACAATATGAACAGCAAGGGGGAAAGGGGACACCCTTGTCTAGTGCCATTACTATGCAAGAAGGATGAGGGTTAAGAAGGATGCCAGTTGTACCTGAGAGGTGGGTCGGGAATATAGGGCCTGAAGTGCTGACATAAAAGAGCCCGTAAACCCAAAAATCGCATGAGTGTGGCAAACATATATGGCCAGCCGAGTCTGTCGAATGCTTTCTGAGCATCTAAGCTCAGGATAAGGGCAGAGCAGGATGTTTTGTCAAGTAAATCTATCAGGTCAATTTTGCGTCTAGTGTTGTCGCCTGCGCGTCTGCCTGAGACAAAACCTACCTGTTCGTTATGAATAAGGCTAGGCATTATAGAGGAAAGTCTGTTAGCTATGATTTTCGTAAAGATTTTATAATCCGAATTGAGTAAAGCTATGGACCTGTAGTTATCTGGTAATGATGGGGGTTTGCCAGGTTTTGGGAGAACTGTAATGTGGGCATGTAAAAATTGAGGGTGAGGGGTGATGCCCTTCTGTAGAGAAATAATAAAAGGTCTATTAAATGCGGACTCAAAATTGGGAGAAAGGTTTTGTAATAAAGATAGGGTAAGCCGTCTGGACCCGGTGACTTTTGTAAAGGCAGCTCTTTAACAACTTCAGCTAGTTCTTCTGGTGTGATAGCAGCGTTAAGGGTAGCCGCTTGGGATGATGACAGTTTGGGCAATTTCAAAGGGCCACAAAAGGAATCAAAATCATCTTGGGAGAATAGGCGCTTGGGGTCTGTGTTTAGGCAATTATATAGCTCAGTATAAAATGCCCCAAAGACTTTGGACATCGTCTGCGGGCAGTGAGTTGGGGTTCCATCAGCCTGGGTACGAAATTCTGGGTAAGAGTGAAACGGACGCGGTTTGAGCTTATTTACTAGCATCCTATGGGGTTTATTAGCAAATTCGTAAAATTTCTGTTTAGCCCAGAGTAAGGATCTGGAGCATTTGTTCATATCAAGAGATTTCAACCTTTCGCGTAAAGAGGTGACTGTGCGCAGATGCAGTACCATAGGGGAGGCCAGTAGCAAATCTTCTGCTTTACGTAGCTGTGAAAGAATATCGAGTCTTTGAGCTGCAGAATCCCTCTTTAAGCGGGAGCCAGCTGAAATACATAAGCCTCTAAAGTATGCCTTATGGGCCTCCCATATGGTGGACACATCCGCCACAGAGTTGTCATTCAATTGAAAGAATTTGGTTAGATTTTGAGATAATTGATGATAGGGTTGCGGAGGAGGGAGTCATTAAGTCTCCAATGGCAGGTTCTAGGTGTAGATGATGAAAGTGTGAGATCGAGCTGAACTGAGGCATGGTCTGACCAAGTTATAGTGTTCAACTCTGAGGCTACAGAGGATGTTAGTAAGGGGGCCGTGACAAAGAGATAATCCGACCTGGAGTACATCTTGTGTGGGGGGGAGAAGAAAGAAAATTGTTTATGTGTGGGGTGTTTGATTCTCGAGATATCCAGTAGGTTATGAGATCTGATGAGTCTACGAAAGGAGGCCGATTGGCGTTCTACTTTAGCTGAAGGGCTGGAAGAGAATAATGTGCGTCTGTCTCTTCTAGGGGACAAGGTCATGTTGAAATCCCCCCCAACAATCATAAAGGGCTGAGCATATTTGCCAAGTTTTCCAAATACATCAGTGGGAAATTGTAGTTGACCAGAGTTGGGGACATAAACATTAATCAAAGTGAAAGAACGTGAGAGATAATCACAGTCCAGAAAAATATATCTACCCTGAGGGTCAATGAATGAGGATTTAACTCTTAAGGGGCAGGATTTTCTAATCAATATGGCCACCCCCACTTTGCCAGAGGGATCAGAAGCTACAAATGAGACAGGAAAATGTTTTGCTGCAAATTTAAAGGATCCCCCGGGGCGGAAGTGTGTCTGTCACGTACCTGGTGGTGCGAGCCCGGCGTGCAGGGTGCGGCAGCCCTTGCTCCTCTGATCCCGGGACCCCTGATAGTGCAGACAGGAGGATCGGGACTACAGAGTCGCACAAGCGCCTGATGCTGGCGAGTGCGGGCCCGTGAGCTGAGTCGGTAGTTCCTTGGAGTCAGATTACAGGCTGGTGCAGGTAGAAGATCCAAGCTCACTGTCGGGCAGATGGAAACAGAAGTACAGCAGAAGCGGGGGAGGTGTCCTGTAGTACCGACAGGAACAAGTCTTTGCAGGTAAGCCCCCGAGCGGGATAAGGGTTCAGTAGGAGACAGCGTTGGCACAAGCGTGGTCAGGTTCAGTCCGGGTCGTTCAACAGGCGGGCAGCGGAGGTACAGCGGGTTAGCCAAAGGGGAAGTCAGACAAGCCGAAGTCAGGGCAGGCAGTAGACGGGTCAACAGGTACAAGCCAGGTGGTCAGGATCAGATTCAATCAGGTTCACAGATGCTGGTGTCTCACAGAAACGCTATAGACAGGACAGCAAGAAGCACAGGGATCAGGATTCTTTTAAAGCCAGATTTGGCGCCAAAACGTCGTCTCCACGTGCACGCGCGCCGCCGCCGCTAGTGCGCGCTCCCGTGCACGCTATGGTGCCGCGAATGCGCGTGCCGCTATCGCGAACGCGCGCGCCGTTATCGCGAATGCGCGCCAATGTGCCCACTAGTGGACCGGACTGTCCATGACATTGCCCCCCCCCAAGGGGCAGCCTCCGGATGCCCAACTGGGCCAGCTTGAGTGGGTGGGCACTTTTAAAGGACTGGATCAGCTTTTTCGCATGTATATTACACTCTGGTTCCCACGAATTGTCTTCAGGCCCATAGCCTTTCCATTTCACTAGATACTGAACCTGGTTGCGCCTCTTTCTGCAGTCCAGGATGGACTCGACCTCGAACTCCTCCTCTCCGTCAACTAGTACTGGTTTGGGGGGACCAGTGTTCCGGTCAGGAAATGGGTCAGAAACGTCAGGTTTGAGGAGGGCTACATGGAAGACCGGGTGAATGCGGAATGTTTCGGGCAGTTCCAGTTCGTAGGCCACGTTATTAATTTTTCTTTTGACTGGGAAGGGACCTGTGAATCTGGGACCCAGTTTCTTGGATGGGCAAGCAAGTTTCAGGTTCGTGGTGGACAGCCACACTAGGTCTCCAGGTTCTAAATTAAGTTCTCCTCTCCTCTTTTTGTCAAACACTTCTTTGTTGTATTGTTGAGTTTTGGTCATTGTCTCCTGTAAGATTTTATTGTTTGTATTGAAGAAATGTAATGTTTCCTGGGCGGCAGGTACTGAACACTCTGGGACGGAGTTGGACATGAACAGCGGGTGGAAGCCATAATTCGCATAAAACGGAGACTGTTTGGTGGCAGAATGGACAGAGTTATTGTAAGCAAATTCAGCCAACGGCAGTAGGGATACCCAGTTTTCTTGAGAGAAGGAGGAAAAACAACGCAGGTACTGCTCCAGAGTCTGATTCGTTCTCTCAGTCTGGCCGTTGGACTGCGGGTGATAAGCCGACGAGAAAGACAGGCCGATCTTGAGGGATCCACAGAGAGCCCTCCAGAATCTGGAAGTAAACTGTACTCCACGATCAGACACAATATTTGCCGGGATGCCATGGAGCCTTACGATCTCTTTGATAAATACCTTGACCGTTTCCGGGGCCGAGGGTGTGCCTTTCATAGGTAGAAAGTGTGCCATCTTTGTTAGTCTGTCCACTACCACAAAGATAGTGGTAAAGCACTCAGAAGGAGGGAGCTCCACGATGAAGTCCATGGATATCATTCTCCATGGCTTCTCTGGTACTGGCAATGGTTTAAGCAACCCCCAGGCTCTTGAGTTGCCTCCTTTGTTCCGAATACAGGTAATGCAGGACTCCACATATTTCCTGCAATCATTAGAGAGTTGGGGCCACCAGAACATGCGTTGTAGGAGTTCGAATGTCTTGTGCACACCAAAATGACCTGCCAACTCATGATCGTGGCACGAACTCAAAACCTTGACCCGTAGACCTTCTGGCACGAAGATTTTGTCTTGGTGCCACAGTAGGCCGTCTTTGAATTGTAGGTCCGGATCGGGTAAGGAGGTGTTTCCGGACGAGGCTTGTCTGATTTGGGTTAGTAAGTCTTCTTGTAGTAACAAAAAATTTCCTGCTGACAGGATGGTATCTGGTGGGGCGTGGGTTTCCGAGTCTCCGTGCATGCGTGAGAGGGCATCAGGTTTGGTGTTTTTCGATCCCGGCCTGTACGTGATATGGAACGAAAATCTAGAAAAGAATAGTGCCCACCTGGCCTGGCGTGGCTTCAATCTCTTGGCGGCCTTCAGATACTCGAGATTCTTATGGTCGGTAAAGATCAAGATTGGGTGCATTGCACCTTCCAAGAGGTATCGCCATTCTTCCAAGGCGGCCTTGATGGCTAATAGTTCTCGGTCCCCTACGTCGTAATTTCTTTCTGGGTCAGATAGCTTGCGAGAAAAAAAAGCAACAGGGTGTAAGAGAGCCTTAGGGCCCTGTCTTTGTGAAAGAACTGCCCCTACCGCTGTTTCGGAAGCGTCGACTTCTAAAATGTAAGGCAAACTTGCATCGGGATGTCTGAGGACAGATGCGGAGGTGAACAGTCCTTTAAGGGTTTCAAAGGCCGATTGGGCTTCTGGTGACCAACGGAATCAGACAGTCTGTTTAGTGAGGTTGGTGATTGGGGAGATTATGGTAGAGAAGCCCTTGATAAACTTCCTATAAAAGTTAGCGAAACCAACAAAGCGCTGAATGCCCTTTTTGTCAGTGGGTGCTGGCCAGTCAAGGATTGCGGAAACCTTCTGGGGATCCATCTGAATGCCTTTTACTGAAATTATGAGTCCCAGAAATTGTATGCTGGACTGCTCGAATTCACACTTCTCCGGTTTAGCATAGAGACCATGAACTCGAAGCCGTCTGAGCACCTTCTTGACGTGCTCCCGGTGTCTTTCCAAAGAAGAAGAGAAGATAAGAATGTCATCTAAGTAAACGATAACAAAAAGATCTAGATAATCCCTGAAGATATCGTTTACAAAGTGCTGGAAAGTGGCCGGGGCGTTACAGAGACCAAAGGGCATGACCAGATATTCGAAGTGCCCGAAGCGTGTGCGAAAAGCGGTTTTCCACTCGTCTCCGTCTTTGATACGCACAAGGTTATAAGCTCCATGAAGATCTAGTTTGGTGAAAATTACTGCGGATCCTAGGCGTTGGAACAATTCGCGTAACAAGGGAAGCGGGTACCGATTTTTAATGGTCACTTTATTAAGTTCCCGATAGTCCACACATGGGCGAAGAGAGAGGTCCTTTTTTTGAACAAAGAAGATACCTGCTCCTGCAGGTGAAGTGGACGGGCGGATAAACCCCTTCCGGAGACTGTCGTCTAAATAAGTCTTTAGGGCTTCCAGTTCGAGCTCTGTTAGAGGGAAGATCCTGCCGAAAGGGACCTCTGCTCCCGGGAGGAGTTCGATGGGGCAATCATAGGCCCTGTGTGGCGGAAGGGTTTCAGCTCCCTTTTTGCTGAACACGTCTAGAAAGTCATGGTAAGGTTCTGGGACAACTCGACGGGCCTCTGCATCAGAATCCATGCAGAGCAAAGAGGGGGCTGATGGTGACACTTGCAGACAATGTTCCAGACAATAAAGAGAGTTGAAGTGAATTGCCCCTGTAACCCAGTTGATTTGAGGGTTGTGGGCGCGAAGCCATGGCATGCCCAGAATGATGGGGAATAGCGGGGAATCAATCACATCTAGGCATAGCAGTTCGTGGTGGGTTCCGGAAATAGTTGTGGCCAGTGGCTGGGTTTCTTGGGTGACCGGTCCAGATTTCAAGATTGATCCGTCCGCTAAGTATACTGAAAGTCCCGAGGCTCTGGAGCGGAGAGGGATCTGGTGTCTGATGGCGAAATTCCGGTCCAAGAAACAGCTACATGCTCCTGAATCAAGGATAGCGCTGGCCTGGATGTTCCCCTCTGGAAGCTGAAAGAGAACGGAAATAGCCAGGTGAGTAGGGTTGGATGGTCCAATAGGTGCATAAGCAGTAGACATGGACAGGCACTTACGGATCTTTACAGGGCAAGTCCTCACATAGTGTCCGGAACCCCCGCAATACAGGCACAGATTGTTGAGCCGGCGTCGCTGGCGTTCTTCGGGTGTCAGAGTAGGGCGAAGAAGTCCTAGTTGCATAGGTTCAGCAAGGTCATGAGGCTGCAGAGGCGTGGGAGCCTGCGGAGTTGGGCTTGGGTAGGGAGGTACCCGCGGCATCATCCAGGTGGGACGAGACGGACCGGTGGCCCTTTCAGTCCTACGCTCTCTTAGGCGCCTGTCGATTTGGATAGTTAAGTTGATCAGGGCATCCAGAGTTCCAGGAACACCCACCCTAGCAAGTTCATCTTTCAACGGTTCCGAAAGTCCCAGGCGGAACTGGTAGCAAAGGGCCGCGTCATTCCAATTCGTATCCGAACTCCATCTTCGGAATTCGGACACATAGTCCTCCGCTGGTCTGCGCCCCTGTTGGAGGGCATGTAAGGCTGCTTCTGCTGTGGCCGTTTGGTGAGGGTCCTCGTACAGTAGGGACATGGCCTGGAAAAAGGTGTTCAAGTTGTCAAGGGACACATCTTTCTGCTCCAACAGGCGGTGGGCCCAAGCTTGTGGTTCTCCAGACAGAAGGGAAATGACAAATCCCACTTTGGTGGCCTCCAGGGAGAAAGTCCGTGGCTGGAGTGCGAAATAAAGTTCACAGGCATTCAGGAACGCTCGATATTTGTTTCGTTCCCCAGTGAAACGTTCTGGCATGGGAACCTTAGGTTCAGGTGGTAGCATGATTACGGCAGGTGAAGAAGGAGTGCCTGTTGTGGCGGAGGTAGCAGCTGGAGCGGACAAGGCCTGAACACGGGTCTCCAGTCGGGTGTAACCCTCTTGTAAGGTTCGGACGGCTTGGGTGAGACCGTCAAGGTGCCGGCATAGTTCCTGCATTGGATCCGCTCCCTGCGTGGGCTCGGTCATGGCTGTCCTGTACTGTCACGTACCTGGTGGTGCGAGCCCGGCGTGCAGGGTGCGGCAGCCCTTGCTCCTCTGATCCCGGGACCCCTGATAGTGCAGACAGGAGGATCGGGACTACAGAGTCGCACAAGCGCCTGATGCTGGCGAGTGCGGGCCCGTGAGCTGAGTTGGTAGTTCCTTGGAGTCAGATTACAGGCTGGTGCAGGTAGAAGATCCAAGCTCACTGTCGGGCAGATGGAAACAGAAGTACAGCAGAAGCGGGGGAGGTGTCCTGTAGTACCGACAGGAACAAGTCTTTGCAGGTAAGCCCCCGAGCGGGATAAGGGTTCAGTAGGAGACAGCGTTGGCACAGGCGTGGTCAGGTTCAGTCCGGGTCGTTCAACAGGCGGGCAGCGGAGGTACAGCGGGTTAGCCAAAGGGGAAGTCAGACAAGCCGAAGTCAGGGCAGGCAGTAGACGGGTCAACAGGTACAAGCCAGGTGGTCAGGATCAGATTCAATCAGGTTCACAGATGCTGGTGTCTCACAGAAACGCTATAGACAGGACAGCAAGAAGCACAGGGATCAGGATTCTTTTAAAGCCAGATTTGGCGCCAAAACGTCGTCTCCACGTGCACGCGCGCCGCCGCCGCTAGTGCGCGCTCCCGTGCACGCTATGGTGCCGTGAATGCGCGCGCCGCTATCGCGAACGCGCGCGCCGTTATCGCGAATGCGCTCCAATGTGCCCACTAGTGGACCAGACTGTCCATGACAGTGTCTCCTGGACAATGATTATGTCTGCAGCTGAGGACTTGAACTCCTTGAAAGCCAACCAGCGCTTATGAATAGAGTTCAAGCCCTTCACATTATAAGTGAGAACCCGGAGAGCCATCACGATAAAACATGGTTAAGCTATGGTGACCATAGTACAATAATGACCATGAAAACATAAACAGATCCAATGAGTAAAAAAGTCCATGGTGTATCCTGTGGAGGGAAAACATGAAATAGTAGTCAACCTTAGTGAAGAATGACGGTGAAAAAGAAAAATGTAGGCTCAACCAACAAAAATCGAAAAATAGGTAAAAAAAAGACCTATGAAAACAAAAACAAAAAAAAAGAAGTAGAGCCCGGGGGTAATAACCACCCAGGAGTCCACAGCCATGGCCGTGGAACAAAAGGAGGCACACTAGGGGCTCCAACATATCTGGGGAGAGATCCCCGCCCCCGTTCATCGCCGCGACCGAGTGGCCCCCCCGCACCCCCTCTCCAGATACCAGCTTGCTACTCCCTTGTAATTGGGTCACCTACCACCCTCTCCTGACTCAATAACTACTAGTTGGCAACCCTCACCACCCTGGCTCTTGCAGCCGGAGTGTTAGCCATCTTGCAACACCCTAGCCCCATTCCCCCTTCCTCAATACCATTTGAACTTGATCCAGGGTTCGCCCAATCGCCTCTCAAGGGGTCAGGAAGGAATTTTTTTTTCCCTGTCGTAGCATATTGGCATAGCACGGCCAGGTTTTTTTTGCCTTCCTCTGGACCAAGTCAGAATCAAGGATTAAGTTAATCCTTGATAATCCGCCCCCCCCCCCTCTCCCCCTGGTGTTTGGCAACGATGGTTAATCTGCAATATTCTGCAGAAACCATTGGGGATTTGAGGCAATTTGTCCGCAATACTACCAGCCATCACTAAAAAAGCCCTAAGAGCTGAGCGACTTTTGAGAATCGATCGACGACCGACTATCAAAAATCTCAGCCATATGCCCCAGCCTAAGCACATATCATGTGCTCTGATCAACACAAGATCGGCAGTAAAACACCGACTGGAAATCCATGATTTCATTCTACAATACGATTTAGACTGCCTCTTTATTACAGAGAGCTGGCTTACAGCCGACTGTAACACCATTCTAGGAGAATTGGTGCCAGAAAACTATCGTATTATAACGGAAAACAGAATAGGGCAAAGAGGAGGAGGACTGGCGGTGATCCATAAGACTCATCTTGCGATCACTAAACCAGTCCTTCAAAACCCTCTTCCATTCATGGAAACCCTTACTTTGCAACTGCAAATAAACTCCCAGGAGACCGTCCGTATTCTTCTCTGCTATAGGCCACCCGGCCCAAAATCGCAGCTTCTTCCATCATTGACGGACTTTATCTCCACCTACACCCTCAACAGCAAACACTTTTTGCTGCTCGGGGATTTCAACCTCTGGGCCAACTCCCCGCATGACCCAGTTGCCGACGCCTGCATCGATCACCTTGAAGGATTAGGGCTACAACAACTAGTACGTGGACCCACACATGCTTCAGGTCACACACTTGATCTTATTTTCAGACAAGATCTGGAAATAAAAATCTTGGAAAATGAACCGTTGCCATGGTCAGATCACCATGCCATCAAATTCATTCTTTCCAACTTCCCCCCTTAACAAAAACATCAAATCCAGTGACTACACACTGGACTAGATGTCAGAAGAAGCTCCATTCGGAATTCTTCAAAGCCGCGTTAAGGAAAAAAATAAAAACAATTCAGCCGCATCAATCGGCTGAAGAAACACTAGAGGCCATAAACACAGCACTATTACAGTCAGCTGACTTAATAGCGCCGAAACGTAAAACCAACATCCGGAAAAAAAACTCCAGCTAGTTCAACAACCAACTGGCGTTACTGAAGCAAGAGCGCAGAAGGGCGGAAGCCGCCTGGAAGAGAAGCCCATTAGATGAGAACCTCTCTATCTACAAGGCAATAACTAAGAAATATCACAAAGAAACTTTCAAGGCCAAGAAAAAAAAAAAAAAATTTCTGAGGCCATCAACAGCGCCTTGAATCGCCCCCGCGAACTCTTCAAGCTGGTCACTGCGACCATGAATCCAGGATGTCTTGAAGCCCCCAATTCAGACTCACAAGAATTTTGCAATGAATTATCGGATTACTTCATTAATAAAATCGAGGGAATCCGGCAAAGCATTCAACAGAACAATCCCCCCCGTAGCCCCCCCTGTAATTATTTACACAACACCTGTAGTAATTCACCCCAACCAGGTAAGTTCACGTTGGAACCTATCACTATCCAAGCCACTAACCATATCATCGGTGCTCTGCGTAACAGCACTGCGCCGAATGATATCATCCCCACCAAACTGTTGAAGGAGTGCGCCGACATCCTGGCACCTCCTATCACACAGCTTATTAACCAATCTTTCATTGAGGGCATAGTGCCCTCCCAGTTGAAGGAGGGTATAATTAGACCCATCTTGAAGAAATCTACCCTGGACCCTAAGGATCCACTCCACCGCCGCCCTATAACAAGCTTAAATACTTTTTCCAAGATTATGGAGAAAGCAGTGGTGCAACAGCTGCAACAGCATCTAGACACCCACAACCTACTCGACTCATTTCAATCAGGTTTCCGCCCTGGACACGGGACGGAAACAGCATTGCTCAAGATATGGGACGACGCTCTCGAGGCCGCAGACGAAGGAGAATCTTGTCTTCTGGTTCTGTTAGACCTGAGCGCAGCTTTCGACACAGTAGACCATAAGCTTTTATTGACCCGGCTAGCTGAAGTAGCCAGAGTCGCAGAAGGCGATTTATCTTGGTTCTCCTCTTTTTTGGAAAACAGATCGCAAATAGTGAAGTTAGGACCTTTCTTTTCGGAAAAACGCACGGTATCATGCGGAGTCCCTCAAGGATCCCCTCTGTCGCTGGTGTTATTCAACATTTATCTTCGTCCTCTTTTTGAGATCATCAGCAGTCAAAAACTGCTCTATCACTCATATGCAGACGACACGCAACTGTATTTCCGCATTTGCAATAAAAAGGATCACCACCTCAATCTAGAGACATGTCTCTCTTTGATAGAGGACTGGATGACAAAGAGTTATCTAAAACTCAACGGAGCGAAAACAGAACTCCTTCTGTTTCACGCCAAACGCAAGAAGCTACCTGCAACAACTTGGACACCCCCGCCCATTCTGGGCAAAATCATCACCCCTAGCGCCAAAGTCAAAAGCCTCGGGGTCATTTTCGACTCCTACATGACTATGGACGCACAAATAGGGTCAGTAGTCAGCGGATCCCACCATCTGCTGCGCCTACTACGCAGGCTTATCCCTTTTATCCCCAAAGAAGACATAGCGGTCGTGGTGGGAGCAATTGTTAACTCCAGATTGGACTATGCAAATGCCCTTTACCTCGGACTCCCAAAGTACCAAATCGCTCGTCTACAAGTCGTTCAAAATACGGCCGCTAGACTTGTGACTGGGAAAAAACCCTGGGAATCAATCTCACCCTCACTGAGATCCCTTCACTGGTTACCAGTAAAAGACAGAATCACTTTTAAAGCACTCTGTCTAACGCATAGATGTATCCATGGGAATGCCCCCCATTATCTATGCGAAAAAATAAAAGCCCATAACCCCAATCGCATCTTGCGATCCACTAATCAAAATCTCCTGCAGATACCGAAAGCCGGATATAAATCCAAAGGAGATAGAAGATTCGCGGTCCAAGGTCCCAGACTATGGAACGCTTTGCCAACCAGTATTCGGTTGGAGGAGAACTGCTTAGCATTCAGGAGAAAGATCAAGACTCATCTCTTTTGATACCAAAGGAGACAGGAACAACAAGCGCCCAGAGGCGATTCAGTTCGCATGTGCCGCGCTATATAAGTTTTCATTCATTCATTCATTCATTCATGTAAAAATGTACTAGAACGATTGATCCACAGTCCACAGAAGAAACACCCCATTTACATGGGTGAAGACTCCCCCAACTAGGGGAAACACGGTAAGACAGGGGCCAAAACCAACTTAAACATATTGCCGGAGAGACACATTTCAAGGTGGGAGCCTAGGGAAAGGGTGTCGCTGGGGTGTAGAGTAGGCCTTCTGTGATTTTTGCCGAGCAGGGGTCCAGATCCGGCTTGGAATGGATGTAGGCTTGGGCGTCGCCGGGAGCGGTAAGGGGTCTTCATCTGGTAGCGGTGGAAGGCCAAGATTGCGTACGAACGCCTCACTTTCCTGAAGATCCCTCATGGAGTATTGGACCCCATCCTTCGAGGCAGACAAGAGGAAGGGAAATCTCCAGCGGTATGAAATGTGATGGTTTTGCAAGTGAGTGGTCACTGGACGAAAACTGCGGCGTTTAGCAAGGGTTATAGGAGACAGATAGCTAAAAATTAGTATCCTAGCCCCCCTGAATTCCAGCCGAGATTTGTTGCGCGTGGCCATGGTCAAAGCTTCCTTGCTGTCGTAATAATGAAAACGTACGATAATGTCCCTGGAGTTCGTTCCTGCAGGGGGTTTAGGAGCCAGTGACCTATGCACTCTATCTAGTCTCCAGTCTATGTCCGGTATCAGAGGGGCCACAGTGTTAAAGAGGCTTAGTAGATATGGTCGGATCTCTCCGTCTCCTACAGATTCAGGGACACCTCTGAAACGCAGATTTTGGCGACGTTCTCGGTTTTCCAAATCCTCTTGTTGGGACTGGAGCTGAAAAATAGACTGTTTTAAACCAGCATTGTCCTCTTATCAGGACATCAAATTTGGTTTCTAAGACGTCAGTGCGTTTGCCGATTTGAGCGATCTCTCCCCTCAATTCGTGAGCAAGCATCCCCATTTCCTTTGAGACATTGCTGGTCAAATCTTGCAGGAGAGCTTGCAGCTTATTGTCCAGTATGTCCACCGTGACGGGGGCTGACATTTCTGCAGATGAAATGGGCACAAAGAGCTGAGAATCTGCTAATGCCGATGTGGCTCGGGACACAAGCGAGGCCGGGGATTCGGGCCTATTCAGAAAGCGGTCCAGCGTCTGTGCAGGCCGCAACTCCGGTGTTTGAGATTGAGCTGGGTGTTTTGGCCCGTATTTCACCATGGGGTGTCTAGGCGTGTTGGTAAACCTATGTGGAGTCAATGGACGTCTGCTGTGTGGAAGGCGGCGGGGATCAGAGCAGAGGGGTTACATTTCCCTTATCGTTAGATGCCTCGTAAGTGACCCCCTTGATAGCATTCGTGCTGGGAGGAATCCAGGAGGGGGGGTGGGTCTACAGTGGCCTGTATTTAACGATTTATGGAGGCCTAAGCAGTCAAGCAGAATGGGGCTTGTGGAGTATGGAAGCCTGAGTCATCCAGAAAAGTGGGGCCTATGGTGATGTGCAGGCCCAAACAGTCCAGCAGAATGAGGCCTGCAGTACACCAGGACTCAGTAGCCCAACAGGATGGTGTCAGGCCTGTAGTTGTGGAGCTTTGGAGGATGGTGGTTGTCACTAGGCCTCAGCAGGTTTGCAGCCAGCACCAAACAGACAGTGTCTCTTCAGGCAGCCCCCAGAGAAGAGATCCGGGCCTCCGAATCCGGCCGGGCCAATCGCGGCGCACTCCTGCGGGACACAGCCGTAGGAAACACTGGGGATCCACAGGTTCCACTAGGCCGCACTGGGCCGCGAGCGCCGCGGACGTCTCCGAGGCCTGACCGGCCTCCGGGCTACACCAGGTAGGAGGATGGGTGACAGTTGGGGATGGATGGTGGTTCCTTACCCCCAGGAACTCCGGGATCGGGCTCCTCCGGGAGCTTCTAGGCTTTCAAGATGGCGGTGGCCCCGGAGGTTTCGGATCTCAGGCGTCCCCCGGCCGAATTCCACCGGAATAACGATGCAGGGCACTACAGGGGACCGAGCTGAGCAGGCCCAAGTAATGTGCAGCCCTGGATGCGTGTTAAGCAGCTCAGATGGCGGTGGATGGCGAACGGGATTCCTGGAGCTCCTCGCAAACACATCCACCGCTGTTCACGTCAGGCCATGCCCCCAGATGGAAGTTCTTTAATTACCTTGGAGATCTCCTCAGCAGTGATCTGTGCATTGAGTCCAGAATGGTCACCTGAGGACAATTTAGGCAAATTAAGAGAGTCAACAAAAGCGTCAAATTTCTCCTGGCAGAACTGGGACTCAGAGTCCCTAGATAGACAGTTGTATAGGTTTTGGTAGAATTGTCCAAATACTTTAGTCATACCCCGAGTGCAATAAGTGGGGACTCCGTCCGGCTAATAGAGCTGTGCGCTGAAGAGCACAATCTCTCTTAAGGCGAGATCCAACGGCAATACACTCACTCCTAAAAAAAGCTTTGTGAGCTTCCCACAGGGCAGAGACCTCAGACACGGAGTCCTCGTTGAGTTGAAAAAATTTGGATAGTTGGTGTTGTACAGTAAGTGTAGGTGAACAGCAGGGAAATTTAGAAGGGACTCATTGAGACGCCAGTGACATGTTCGGGATGGTGTAGACAGGAGGAGTTCGAGTGAGATGGGCGCATGATCTGACCATGTAATCAGATGAACATTAGCGTCCGTTAAATAAGTGGTGCTGTAATGAAAAAAAATATCTAGTCTTGTGTATAATTTGCATGAGTGTGAGAAAAAGGTAAATTGTCTAGTGATTGGAAGTTTTACTCTCCAAGCGTCAAACAAGTTATGAGCTCTAATTGTCCTTTGGAATGAGGCAGAAGATTTCTGAGCTTGTCCAGGGGGAGTTTTATGGAGCAAGGAAAATCTATCCTTAGAGTGGGACATACATAAATTGAAACCTCCCCCAATAATCATGAGGGGTTGGAAAAAGGCGGTAATTTAAAAAAAAAAAAATCCTCAAGAAACCCAATCTGACCCGAGTTGGGAGCATACACATTCGCTAAAGTGAAAGACGTGTTCATGTGATCACAGATCAGGAGAATAAAGCGGCCATGAGGGTCTAGAAATGAAGATTTAACACGTATGGCAGTGGGACATTTAAAGATAATAGCCACTCCAGCTTTACCGGAGGGATCAGAGGCAACAAATGTGGTAGGGAAGTGTTTAGATGCAAACTTAAATGAACCATCAGCCTTAAAGTGCGTGTCCTGAACCATGATCACGTCAGCATTAAAGGACCTGAACTCTCGCAATGCCAGCCAACGCTTACGGATGGAGCCCAGGCCCTTAACATTGTAGGATAGTATATTAATAGCCATTGCTAAGCATTGTAAGGATATCTCGCATTGCATACAAAAAACATATATTCAGCAGAGACCATGATGTAGAAAAACGAATGATTGTAATAACAAGTACAAATAGGAAAAATTGGCACATGGTAGTGGAAACATAGCCGTGTTTCTGAAACAAAGACCCGAAAAAAATTGAAAAAAAAACATGGGTAATATATGAGAGTCCCAGGAGCATTTGGAAAGGGAGTCAAAGGTCAAGACGGACCCTAGGATCTCCATTACCTGCAATTTTTTTTATAAAACATGGAAAATAAAACATCAAGAACAAGAAAAACAAAAAAAAAATACCTTTCAGGCATGAAGCCTGAGGGGAATGATCCCCTCAGGAGGTCACGGTCACATTCCAGAACCATGAAAGTGACAGAAGGAGGGCATGCCAGCCCGTAAGACAATTTATTGGCCTCAATCTATTCCAAGAAAACTGCAAGAAAAAAAAATAAACAATCAGGAAATACTTATCAAACAAATGTTCAGGGGGCAAAAACCCAGCTGCATGGGGCAGACAAAAAAGGAAAGTTAGAGTTAGATCCGGGGATCAGAGCAATCAGTCACAAAAGGTGAAGGTCAGGGTCATCGTGTAAAGAGCACCATAAAGAGAAGAAAAAAAAAGGCAAAATCAGGTGTGAGGCCCCGTACACACGACCGGGTTTTCGCGGCAGAATCCATCAAGAAACTTGATGGGAGACGTATTCTGCCGGAAAAAAAAACGGTCGTGTGTACACTTTTCGCCGAAAAAAACTTTGAGAAACTCGTCGAGCAAAAAAGACAGCAGGTTCTCTATTTTCTCGATGGGAGTCGAATTTGGCTCGTCGATTTTCTTGTCGGGCTGGTTTCCGACGAGAAACTTGAGCGTGTGTATGCTAAGAAACCCGCGCACCTTCTGTAAAAGTAGCGTTTGTAATGTAAATAGCACATTTGTCATGCTGTAACAGACTGAATAGTGAAAATGTCTCTTACCAAACTTTTCAGTAACATGAGATTAGCAAAAGCAGCCCCAAGGGTTGTGCCAATGGAATCAAACTTTGCCTGTTGTTGTATGTGTTGAAGTCACCGCGTTTGAGAACGAGGAGATTTGGTCTTTAACGTGTGTACGCAAAGCAAGCTTGTCGATGTGTTTCGCCCGCCGAGTTCCTCGGTCGTGTGTACGCGGCCTGACCCTTAGATGATGTAGCCCTTTGAGAAGTGGAGACAGCATGCCGAGATCTATGATGAACCGGAGTCCATATCTTGCCTGGAGTAGAAAGAGGTCTGGGTACTGGAGGTTGTGCCTGTAGGTCCTCATCCGGGATGGGAGGAAGACCCAGGTTCTTGATGAAAAAGTCACATTCCTGAAGATCCCTTATGGAATGTTGCATTCTGTCCTTGGTTAATGATAAGCGAAATGGAAAGCTCCAATGATACGTGGTTTGGTGCCGCTGTAGGTGTGCTGTGACAGGCCTCAAAGTGCACTGTTTGGGTAAGGTAATGGGAGATAGATCGCTAAAAAGTTGAATCTTTGCCCCCTTAAAAATTCAATTCTCGATCTTTGCTTCTTTGCTTTCATAGAAGTGGAAGCGAACAATGATATCTCTGGGATTGTCTCCCTGAGGAGGCTTAGGGGCCAGCGATCTGTGCGCCCGGTCAAGGCGCCAATCTATATCCGGGACATCGGGTGCAAGATAAATGAAGAGAGCCAGCAGTTAGGGCCGAATTTCCTTATCGGAAATTGACTCAGGGACCCCTGCGGATCCGTAGGTTTTGTTGGCGCTCTCTGTTCTCGAGATCCTCTTGTTGTGTTTGAAGCTGTGCCACAGCATTCTTAAGGGTAGCATTCTCTTCTTCTAAAGCATGGACATATTGGACCATATAATCAAATTTAGTCTCAAGAGTATCAGTGCGCTCCCCCAACTGATATATCTCCCCTCTAAATTCATGTGCCAATTTGTTTACCTCTTTAGCAATGTTGTTGGTGAGGTTCTGTAGCAGTGCCTGTAACTTTAGGTCGAGTATCTTCTCTGTCACCAGGGCCGTCATTGCTGGAAGTGTAGAGGCTGATTCCTGAGGTGCGGTCTGCTCAGTAAAAAGAGAAGGATCAATCGGCGGGGGCACGTCAGGCGGAACGGTGATATCAGTCGCAGAGACCGGGGCCGGAGACTGAGGCCTGAGCACAAAGCGGTCCATGAGAAGAGATGGCTGAATCGTGGCCTGCGGCATTGGGTTTTTTGTAAATGCAACGTTGATCCCCGACCTTCCCCATAAAAAACGTCCCTTGAGCAGTTGAGTAGTTCCTGGAGCTAGTGAGATGGCTCCCGGGGCTGTAGAAGCTGGCGGTGCAGAGCGGGAGCCACTGAAGGATAGAGTGAGGCCAAGGTGTCTGATTTTAAACTTTCTCCAGCTGCACATGCGTCCCCCTCTCGTCTTTAGACTTTTGTTAGGTGAATCATTCAGCTGAGAGAGCAACTTCCTCACCAGCTGCAGGAAAACAGTGACATAAAGTCATTAATTTAAGGACCCAGGACAAGTGACAACAGTCCAGGGAGCCTTCTACATTCCCCAGGGGGGATTCAGGAGTTCAGGGGGACATAAACAGACCCAGGCAGACAGTTTGGGTGCACCAAGATGGCCGCCGACCTCCGGGACCACAATAGCAAGATGTTAAGAATAGCACTACGCTTGCGAATGGGGCCGGTAACTGTTCAAAGGGAGATCTAGGTGTGAGAAGGCCTATGGAGCCTGTGACTAATGCTGCTATCTTGGCCTGGTGAAGCAATATGGCCACCGTGTTGATTAGCTAGTCCATTCACACTATGGAAGCAGCAAGGTGCCCGTTGGTGAGGGATCAGGGCTGCTTTTAGCTAGAGATGTCTGATTAACTGTGGCCCAGGTCACCCTCCCTATGGGCGAGCACTGCTATCGCTCAGGTGGTGAGGTAAGGCAAATGGGGAACATTGGGTGTATCAAGATGGCCGCCGCTCACCTCTACACATGGCGCGCTGTACACTGCAGGGCACTCCCACCGGCCTGTGGGTTCTCCTTGTCTTCCGATGTCCCGGATATAGATTGGCGCCTTGACCGGGCGCACAGATCGCTGGCCCCTAAGCCTCCTCAGGGAGACAATCCCAGAGATATCATTGTTCGCTTCCACTTCTATGAAAGCAAAGAAGCAAAGATCGAGAATTAAATTTTTAAGGGGGCAAAGATTCAACTTTTTAGCGATCTATCTCCCATTACCTTACCCAAACAGTGCACTTTGAGGCCTGTCACAGCACACCTACAGCGGCACCAAACCACGTATCGTTGGAGCTTTCCATTTCGCTTATCATTAACCAAGGACAGAATGCAACATTCCATAAGGGATCTTCAGGAATGTGACTTTTTCATCAAGAACCTGGGTCTTCCTCCCATCCCGGATGAGGACCTACAGGCACAACCTCCAGTACCCAGACCTCTTTCTACTCCAGGCAAGATATGGACTCCGGTTCATCATAGATCTCGGCATGCTGTCTCCACTTCTCAAAGGGCTACATCATCTAAGGGTCAGGCCGCGTACACACGACCGAGGAACTCGGCGGGCGAAACACATCGTTTTTCTCGTCGAGTTCTCGACAAGCTTGCTTTGCGTACACACGTTAAAGACCAAATCTCCTCGTTCTCAAACGCGGTGACTTCAACACATACAACAACAGGCAAAGTTTGATTCCATTGGCACAACCCTTGGGGCTGCTTTTGCTAATCTCATGTTACTGAAAAGTTTGGTAAGAGACATTTTCACTATTCAGTCTGTTACAGCATGACAAATGTGCTATTTACATTACAAACGCTACTTTTACAGAAGGTGCGCGGGTTTCTTAGCATACACACGCTCAAGTTTCTCGTCGGAAACCAGCCCGACAAGAAAATCGACGAGCCAAATTCGACTCCCATCGAGAAAATAGAGAACCTGCTGTCTTTTTTGCTCGACGAGTTTCTCAAAGTTTTTTTCGGCGAAAAGTGTACACACGACCGTTTTTTTTTCCGGCAGAATACGTCTCCCATCAAGTTTCTTGATGGATTCTGCCGCGAAAACCCGGTCGTGTGTACGGGGCCTCACACCTGATTTTGCCTTTTTTTTTCTTCTCTTTATGGTGCTCTTTACACGATGACCCTGACCTTCACCTTTTGTGACTGATTGCTCTGATCCCCGGATCTAACTCTAACTTTCCTTTTTTGTCTGCCCCATGCAGCTGGGTTTTTGCCCCCTGAACATTTGTTTGATAAGTATTTCCTGATTGTTTATTTTTTTTTCTTGCAGTTTTCTTGGAATAGATTGAGGCCAATAAATTGTCTTACGGGCTGGCATGCACTCCCTCTGTCACTTTCATGGTTCTGGAATGTGACCGTGACCTCCTGAGGGGATCATTCCCCTCAGGCTTCATGCCTGAAAGGTCCTGGAAAGTGGCTGTAGTTGGACCTAGAAATGGCCTTTGTTCGGTCCACAGACGCGGCACTCGAGTGTGGCGTGTATGGAGGCCTCAAGATGGCAGCGAGTCCCCGCGGAATGAAGTCGGTCTCGGCTGGAACTACAGGGCGGGCGGCCGGTCTGGGGCTTCGATTTCGGCAGAGCAGCCTAGGATGTTCCGCAGAACTCGAGCCTAGCGGCCTTCGAGGTCTTGTAGGCCGCAAAATGGCAGCGGGACCCAGTGAATGGAGCTGGCTTCAGCACAGATTACAGGGCGTACGGCTGGTCTGGAGTCCCGATACAGGTGGGTAAATGTGTAGAGGAAGTCGAAGAGTCGGGATGGGGTATTTGGTGCCCCGTATGGTTTAGGCTGGCTTAGGATGGCCTTAGATTTTGCCAGGCCTGGATGAGCTCCTCAAAAGCGTGTCTGACCCCGCTCACGTCCCTCCACTGGAGTATCTATGGTCTATTTGGAGAATATGACCCAGGACCTTCCAGAATTTCGAGACAAATTGGGAACCTCTGTCAGAAACCAGACGTGAAGGAACACCATGTAATTTAATAACATGATCAAGTAGGGTTTGTGCTGTTTCTTTAGAAGAAGGTAATTTCTTAAGAGGGACAAAATGAGATATTTTAATAAGCATATCAACTGTTACCATGATGGTGTTACATCCATTGGAATGAGGCAATTCAACAATGAAATCCAAGGACAATGCTTGCCAAGGTTTTGTAGGAATAGGTAAGGACATCAGCAATCTATAAGGTGGTGTTCTTTTATGTTTGGATCTTATACAGACCTCACAAGTCGATACATAATCTTATAATAATAGTCATATTGGGCCACTAGAAATAACGTTGGATTAGGTCAGTGGTTTTATTCCAGGATGGCCAGCTAGGGGAGCATCATGTAGGACTTTTAGTATATGGATAACCATAGAAGGAGGAACAATAAGTTGAGTATGCTTATAAAAGAAACCTTCTTCATCTTGTGTTAAGCCTTGAGGCATGGCCATCTTACTGAGCGGGCAGGACTGGGGACAGCCCGGGGGCCCCACGTTGACCTGGGGCCCCAGAGCCGGACAAATGCCCCCCATAATGCGGGTGAGAGATGGGATGCGGCGGTTGCCACCTGTACAAGCTGCCCGGGCTTGTGTCCTCCGCTCCAGCCAGTGTGGGAAGTACCTGCACACTGCAGCCCTCCATCATCCCCCCTGCCCGTGGCTGGATGCGGTCTCGTACGTCTCCGAGTTCCACGGCCACCAGCAGCACTAACTCTCCACCCCCTACTGTGGTGTCATTGATGACTGCTTCCTCCCTCCCCATCACCTGCTCACCACTCTGGCTGGATTGAACTGATGATCTTCTGCCACCAGCACCCCATGCCTTCAGTCAGTGGTGAGCAATCCCGAGTCCCCCATCGTCGGATCCCCCTTATGTGCAGATCATCGATCAGCAAAGCAGCACGCTCCCCCTTCTTCCCCCACTCCAGAAGTTCCATACCCCCCCTCCACTTTGCCAGACCACCCTCCTCTCTGCCAGACCCCCTCTCTTCTCTGCCAGGCCCCCCTCCTCCTCTCTGCCAGACCCCCCCTCCTCCTCTCTGCCAGACCCCCCCTCCTCCTCTCTGTGAGACCCACCCCTCCTCTCTGCCATACCCCCCTCCTCTCTTCCATACCCCCCGTCTCTCTGCCAGACCCCCCCTTCTCTCTGCCAGACCCCCCTCCTCTCCGTCAGACCCCCCCTCCTCCTCTCTGCCAGACCCCCCTTCCTCTGCGAGACCCCCGTCCTGTCTGCCAGACCCCCCCTTCTCTGCCAGACCCCCCTCCTCTCTGCCAGACCCCCCCTTCTCTCTGCCAGACCCCCCCTTCTCTCTGCCAGACCCCCCCTTCTCTCCGTCAGACCCCCATTTTCTCTGCCAGACCCCCCTCCTCACTGCCAGACCCCCCTCCTCACTGCCAGACCCCCCCATCTTCTGTGCCAAACCCCCATCTTCTCTGTCAGCTCCCCATGTTGCAAGTGACAATCCGCAATGTGTGGCAGGTGACTTGTCAAGTGACAATCTGCATCTGGTGACAGGCGACGTGGCACGTGACACTCTGAATCTGGTGACAAGGAACCAATGGCAAGTGAAATCTGGTGACAGGATGGGTGGTAAGTGACACGCTGAATCTGGTGACGGGATGGATGGCAAGTGACACACTGAATCTGGTGACAGGTGACAGTGGTAAGTGACACGCTGAATCTGGTGGCAGGTGTCGGTGGCAAGTGACACGCTGAATCTGGTGGCAGGTGACGGTGGCAAGTGACACGCTGAATCTGGTGGTAGGTGACGGTGGCAAGTGACATGCTGAATCTGGTGGCAGGTGACGGTGGCAAGTGACACGCTGAATCTGGTGGCTGGTGACGGTGTCAAGTGACGCGCTGTAAAGTAGAAATATTGTACTTTCATTCTTGAGAGTAGGTGCGTAAATTGGGGCAGGCTTGTAGGGGCCCCTTAGCATTACTTTGCCCAGGGGTCCATTATGCTATTAAGATGGCCCTGCCTTGAGGGATAGTAGTATCTTGCCTTTTTAAACTTTGTTTAACTGTTTTAGATTGAGATTAGCAAGCAGGGCCGGACTTACCATTGGGCTTGACTGGGCTAAAGCCCATGGGCCCCGCCCAATAGGGGGCCCCCTCTAAAAAAAAAAAAAAAAAAAAAAAAATTTTTTAGGGGTCCGGAGGTCCCCAGGGCCCGGACAGCAACCCCTCCTTTTTTTATTTAAACATGTTTTTATATATATATATATATATATATATATATATATATATATATATATATATATATATATTATCATTATTATTATTATTAAAGGGCCCAGAGGTCTTTTTTACAATATATATATATATATATATATTAAAGGGCTCAGAGGTCCCCAGGCCCCCATGTTGCAACCCCCCCTTTTTTTAATTTTTTTATAAATGTTTATTTTTTTTATTTTTGTTTATATTTTTTTATTTGTTACTAAAAGGCCCAGAGGTCCCCAGACCCCCCAGATGGCAACCTCCCTTTTTTATGTTTTTTTTATAAATGTTTATTTTTTTTTTATTTTTTTTAGGGGTCCGGACAGCAACCCCCACTTTTTTTATTTTATTATAAAACAAATGATTATATATATATATATATATATATATATATATATATATATATATATATATATATATATATATATATTAGAGCTGCACAATTCTGGCCAAAATGAGAATCAAAATTTTTTTGCCTAGAATGAAGATCACGATTCTCTCACGATTCTCACGGCGTAAAATCTTTTACATTTATACAAAAAAAAAAAAAAAAATGGGCCAACTTTACTGCCTAGTTTTTTTTTATTAATTAAAGTAATTTTTTTCCAAAAAAATGCATTTAAAAAGACTGCTGCGCAAATACAGTGCAACATAAAATATTGCAACAACCGCCATTTTATTCTCTAGGCCAAGGTCTTTACTAAAAAATTATATAATCTTTGGGGGTTCTAAGTAATTTTCTAGCAAAAAAAAATAATGATTTTAACTTGAAAAGAGCCGTCAGAAAAAGGTTTGGTGTTTAAGTGGTTAAAAATTCCTAATTTACATACAGAAGAAGTTAATTCCTTTGAAGAGATACACAATGTTTAGACTTAACTTTCCACTGATAAAGAATGTTTCCAAAACTTGGCAGATTGCCCAGACTGACTTTTGGCTGAGAGCAGACAGGAAATTCTTTGCCTTCCAAAGTGCAGAGAGAAAATTATTTTCATGTGAAAGATAGTGAAACCCTGTATCAAGAATCGCAACGGGAAAAAGATTGCGATAACGATTCTTGACGATTAATCGTGCAGCTCTAATATATATATATATATATATATATATATATATATATATATATTTATTATTATTATTATTAAAGGGCCCAGAGGTCTCCAGGGACCCGGATGGCAACCCCCCTTTTTTTTTTATAAAAATATTTACATTTTCTTTATATTTTTTATAAATGTTTATTTTTTTTATTTTTTTTATTAAAGGGCCCAGAGGTTTCTATTTTTATTAAAGGGCCCAGAGATCCCCAGGCCCCCGGATGGCTACCCCCCTTTTTTTTATATATATATATATATATATATATATATATATAGATGAGAGAGATGAGAGCCACCCCCCCGCTCAACAACTTTAATGTGCACCCCCCTGCTCAACAACTTTAATGCCCCCCCGCTCAACAACTTCAATTCACCCCACCCCCTGCTCAACAACTTCAATTCGCACCCCCCCCCCCCCCGCTCAACAACTTTAATGCGCCCCCCCCCCCCCCGCTCAACAACTATGATCCCCCCTCGCTCCAGGGGGCCCCTTCAACACTCAAGCCCAGGGGCCCCCACCACCCTAAGTCCTGCCCTGTTAGCAAAGCATAAACTTATGAGAAGGGATGGAGGAGGAAATACTTCAACAGGTTCTGAAAGTCTAGAAAGAGAATCTGCTTTTCCATTTTTTGCGCCTGGCCTGTAGGTAATCAAAAAATCGAATCTATCAAAAAAGACTCCAACGTAGCTGTCTAGAGGAGAGGGTTTTGTTAGACTTGAGGTATTGTAGATTATGATGATCAGTATAAATCATTATGGAATGTGTTGACCCTTCTAGTAAGTGTCGCCAGTTCTCTAAGGCGCATTTAATTGCAAGCAATTCTTTTTCACCAATAGGGTAGTTACATTCAGCTGCATTCAAAATCTTTGAGAGAAATGCAACAGGATAAAGTGGTAAATCAGGAGCAGAACGCTGAGAAAGTATTGCTCCTAGAGCGCATTGTGACGCATCAACTTCCAATACAAAATGATAATTGGGATTGGGAAGTTGCAGAATTGGAGCTGTGGTAATTTTTTTGTCAAGAAGGCCTGAATCAATAAAGTTACCACATGCGCCTGTATCCAACATAGCCTTAACAGGAATTCTAACTTGATCCCACTGTAAGATAAGAAGTAAAAAGATATAAGGGGCATGTTTGGAAACAGAACAAGTACATTTTCAAAGATGGATTGACTTGCGTTCATCCTTTTTCTTTTTTACAAGAGAATAAGAAGAGATGGCATGGTCTGATGAGGCAAAATATAGGCAAAAATTCAATGAGCTAAGACAAACTCTTTCAGATGAGTTAGGTTGGGTACGCGTAGTTCCAATTTCCATTTTTTCATCAACGGGAATCAAACTTAATTTCTGAGTTATAGGGGTAGATGTTGATGTTGTGGGTAATTTCACCGGCGCAACTGGTTTAATCTAACAATTTATCAGGTCTGCTGCAGTTGTTGTGTGCACCCCAATGCTGGGATGTAAATGTATATAGAATGTGTTCGCATATGGATGTCATGTGCTACTGCGCTGACTTTAAGTGTGCTGTGAAAAATTCTTTAAATCACATGTATAAATGGTTTGTGATATATATCAATATCAAAAATAAACTTCAAATAGTGGATACTCAAGTGCAGTTTGCATATATCAAAGAAAAAAAACAAAAACCGCTAAACAAAAACCAAAAAACTATGCCAGAAAAACAATAAAACAACCTGCAATGGTTGTGAAAAAATGTGACAGTCTCTCCACGTGGTAGTGCCTTGTATTTATTATCACAATATTTGTGACTTTTCACCCTTAAGATAAGTGTCACCACCACCTTGTATATATTATGCGCTCACCAGACATCAGGATATATACAGCATGTAATTTCATTAATACCGATGGTCCCAAATGCTTAGTAGCAGACCCAGGAGTAGTGAAGGATTCCTCTTATTCGTATGTGCTCCTGTAAGGTTTCCTTGCTCCCAAAAAAGAGAAACCTCACATGGTGTAGTATTTCTATACAATCAGGGCAGTTTTATTAAAATATAAATTGTGCACTCACATTTAAAAGTGCCGAACCGACACTAATTCATCCAGCGTTACTGCTCGTTTCCCTTCCACGCCTCGGTTAGGGTGCGGTTCAGTGTGTGGATGTGCCGCGGTGTAGGTGTGTGACGTGCTCCCGTCTGCAAAGAACTACATTTCCCATAAGCCTCTACGCGTTTCGCATGTGCGCATGCGTCATCAGGAAGCTTCCTGATGACGGCCCGGTCATCAGGAAGAGAGGCAATTATAGCTCAGGTAATTTGAGAGTAGATGTCCCTTTTAAGATGTTCCTCTGCAAACAGCCATAAGCACGAAAGCCAGTCCCAAGTAGTATGTTAACAGTTACAAGCCAATAGCCATAATTAATTAGGTTGTCCCCGGCAATGGCAGTCTGATGCAGTCAAGATAACAGCAGCTAATGCTGGAGTTGCAGCCTGGAGCCTTTGCAGCATAAAGGACGATGGCACAATGGTTGTAGCGTGGCCGAGCTACGGCTAACAATAATAGAACGGCGTGTGTAATACACGCTGTTCTGTTTATACCTGATTGGCATGTGTGCCCTATACAGTGCTGATTGGGAGAGGAGATGTGCTGATGTGTGGCGTTATGGTCCTGTGTGGATGGGCGTTCGAGAGAGCCGGCCGCCTTTACTAATTTTATCCCATGCTTTTATGAAGTTATCTTCCTGTAAGGCCCCGTACATACGGCCGAGGTTCTCGCCAGAAACCAGCGAGAACCTCGCTGGGAGCTGCATTCCAGCGAGAACCTCGGCCGTGTGTACGCTCTCTGCTCGCCCCGCCTGTCGGGAAACCCGTCGAGCAAATAGAGAACAGGTTCTCTATTTGCTCGATGGCCCGTCGGGATGAATGGCTGGTTGCCATTCCCGACGGGCGGGTCGCAGATTCTGACGGCCGGCAGAGAACCTCGACGGGCGGAACGATGTGTTCCGCCCGTTGAGGTTCCCTGTCGTGTGTACGGGGCTTAAGTGTTTTTTTATCTAATAAATGTATTTCTGAACCTACGGTATTTCACTATTATGAGCCTTGTTTTTTTCCCGGGTTCCCACTATCAATGAACGTGTGCCTGGAAGATTCAAAGTATACCGGTGTATGTTGCAGTTTCATCACAAGACCCGTGCTGCGGTTTACAGCCGCAAGCCTTATATGCTTGCCATCTGGTAAGCTTGCATCCCTTATGGTGATTAGTGTTGCTCACGAATATTCGCATTGCGAATATTCGCTACGAATATTGCATATTCGAGTATTCGCGAATAACTCGAATATTGCGGCGAATATTCGCTATGGCGAATATTCGTATTTTTTCAAATTTATTTTTAAAACAGATCACATCCTAGTGATTTCCATCGACGTCTAAAAGCATTGCTGGTATGATTAGAGAGAGACCCTGGGCCGAGTAGCTGATGCGATTCTTTTATGTTGCCGAAAATTTGCATTGCGAATTTTCGGCAACATAAAAGAATCGCATCAGCTACTCAGCCCTTCTTTTGCATCAGAGCCAATCAGAATAACTTGAATATTCGGCAAAAGGAATATTGCGCGATATTCCTTTTGCCGAATATTCGAGTTATTCCGATTGGCTCTGATGCAAAAGAAGGGCGGAGAAGATAATCGCGCAATAGGAATATTGCGCGATTATCTTCTCCGCCCTTCTTTTGCCCCCTTATTCTCCTTTCTTTTAAGTAGAGTTAGTGTAGAGTTAGTGTTTAGTGCATATTAGTTTAGTAATACAGGAAATGATCTTCGTTTATGAGAATTTAGCAATCATTTTCGCATTAGCGAAATTTCGCAAAATTTTTTTTGGATAAAATATAACGAATATTCGATATTAGCGAATATTCACGAATATTCTTCTATATATTCGCGCAATATCGCGAAATCGAATATGGCGTATTCCGCTCAACACTAATGGTGATTTCTGTCGGTGATGGTTTATCAGCGTTATGATTCACATATGGAATTACTTTATTGCACATTTCCGTTTGGATTATTTTGATTAATTGGACTTCCAATTTATTACATGGTTAAACTTAATCTGTGATTCACAATATAAGTGTATATCACTTTTTAGTTGCAGCTTATTTAGGGTATTTAGCGCGTTTTTTTTTTCCTTTCTAACAATTGTGTGTTGTTGGATTTTCCGTAGTTTGTACACAAGTCTGTCGGACAAAACTCCAAAGTACAAACATGTATGCTCAGAAGCAATGCTCACCATAACACAACATTAGCAGAAGTTGCCCAAAGGGTGGTGCTAAAGAGCTGAAAAAACACATAGTTTTGTGTTTGTTGGCCGACAATTCTGTGACATCTGTATGCAATACAAGTTCCTGGCCAACGCCCTTCGGACAAAAGTCCTACGCTTTTTCTGCAGAAAATCTGATTGTGTGTATAAGGGTTTACTCCTCCTGCATACTCTAGGTGGAAGCTTCTGTTCACCTTTCATGGAGACTACTGCCCAAGCAGACTATCCACAGCTTAATAGGTAAGGGGATGAATTGGTAAGTAGTGAAGATTAAGAAAAAGAGAGCCTTGCCAGTAAATGCTGCCTTATTGGACAGCCCTATCAGGTCCATAAGATCATCAGACTCAAGACGCAGAAACAGCTCAGGTCACCAAAGAAGTCGCTCAGATAACCGAAGAAGCCTCTGAGAGCACCGAAGAAGCCACTCAGATCGCAGACAAAGTCACTCTAGATCGTCCTTTCGACACAACATTCAAAGATGAGTTAGATTGAAAAATCAACCTCAATTTAAAAAGAGCCTATGTGGCAGTAGGCAAAGTTTGTAGCTCTTTAGCACCCATAGGAAGAGCCATCTCCAGCTGGGTGTCTAATGTTGAGAAACTGATCCTGGAGGAAGCAGAACAGGAAAAAGGCCCCATGGCTTAAACCCTCGACAGCTGATGCTGCTTTAAAAACAAAATGGTGTAAAATTCCATACGACAGAATAAATGCTAGACACAGCCATATGCAAAGTTACCAGGAAATCGGGTCTCATTCCATCAGACAGGAGACCAAAACAGAAACCGCCACAATTCAGGAGTAATCTCCCAGAAAGGTACAAAGAGGACAAGTCATACAGACCCAGAAAGGAGTTTAGGAGAAATTGGAGGAGTCCCCAGACCTCCTTCTTAAAATGTAAAAAAAAAAAATCCTCTATAGGAGAATAGAAAAGCCTTTTTGATAATGCGTCCGTCCAGCCTGTGGTGGTAGCCAAGCTCAGGAAGTTCACAAAGGCTTGACCGGAGAACATAAGAGATCCATGGACAGTGGCTACCATTTAGTTTTTGAATTTCCACCTGTGACCAAACCAGTTTTATGCAACTAGACTCCCAGCATCAAAAGAAAATGTTCTTAGTCAAGTAAATTCAGGACTTCAGGGGGGGGTGTGGCTAACCGTGTTCGGAGATGGCTGCCTAGGAGAGGAGCTCCGCAGCATCGGGACTTCTAGCGGCACACAACGGAGGCTCAGGCTCGTTTTACCACCTGATCATTGCAGCTGTCACCGGAGGGGACCCGTCGGCGATGACGAGGAAACGGAAGGAGGACTGAAAACCTCACAAGCTGACAGAATTCTTTCCGTTCAGCCAGCACGGAGGTAGGGAAGATGGCGCCCGCATGTCCTCTACCCCAGCGTGTTCCTCCCGCTCTCCCCCTCCTCCAACAGCCTCCCAGAGCAGGCTCAGCGGATCCCTGGGAAGTCCTGACTCCTGTCCTGATACCCCGCAGTCAGCCAGCCCGGCCAAAGCTAGGTTTAGGCTGGAGGAACCGCAACAGGGCCTGGTCCTGGGGACAGAGACAGACTCAGGGGATGACACGAGGGAGCTCCCTGAACGGATAGAGACTTTCCCTACCTCCAACCAACCTATTCTGGATACAGTATTAAAAGATATGCTGCTCTCACTCCGCAGTACTATTCAGGCTGACATGATGTCTTGCATGAAGAAATTTCACACAGACATACAGGAGGTGGAAACCAGGGTCGCGCATATAGAATCCAAAATGGGGGAGTACGCCACCACGATTAATGACTTAGTAGATGCTCAGGAGCAGGGGGAAGATGAGATGGAGGGCCTCAAAGCCAAACTAGCGGATTTGGAGGATAGAAGTAGGAGGAACAACCTGAAGATTAGGGGGGTCCCCGAATCCATGCAACAAGGGGAGCTCAAAACGTATGCCTCTACTATGTTTTCGTCGTTGCTCCCTGATCTTACTGCAATTGACATTACAATTGATAGGATACACCGCCTTCCAAAGCCGTCATACCTCCCTGACAATGTGCCTAGAGATGTCATCCTAAGACTGCACTTTTTCCATGTCAAAGAACGGCTAATGGCAGCTATGCGCACCAAAGATCAAATACCGTCTCAATTCCAACATCTGCAGTTCTATGCTGATCTCTCACAGTACACTCTGACAAAGCGGAGAGGTTTGGTGACCATAACCAAAGCATTGAGGAACCATCAGATCCCTTACAAATGGGGGTTTCCAACCAAACTCACTGTCACTAAGGAGGGCAGGAACCACGTGGTGACCTCACTGGAAGGCGGCCTGACCCTGCTGAGAGAATGGCAGATCCTCCCTGAGACGGACACCTCTGATGGCACTGCGAGGAGGCCGCGGGCTGTGGATCAGGAATGGAAAACTGTCACAGCTAAAAACTCCAAGAAGCATGCCTGAGCCCGACGCACAAATATACGTGTTTTACCTTTTATGTTTCCCGAGGGGAGCTTTATCTTCAGTTCACAAACTTTTCCCCCAATTGTGCCTGTGCAGCCACGTGCTGCATTTTGTGGAACTGTTCTCATGTTTAGAATGCTTTTCCTCACGTTTTTGTTGTCTTTATTTTTTTTCTGTTTTGATTCTTCTCATCCGTTGGAGTACATCCTAGAGAACTACGGAGTGCCCTTCATGAACCTTCTGAGATCCTGCCTGCTGAATGTTCCCCCAGTTGACCAGGTCCTGTCACCAACCTTGGAGTGCGTCACCACACCTCTGCTGCTTGGAGCCCCTCCCTTTTGCGGTGCTCCACCAGGGTCCGTGAGTACCCCAGCTGTGCTGGTTTTGTATCTCTTCGTTTCCCCAAGCTACCCTGCATTTACAGCAAAGATGACCTCTTATGTTACCTGCTTACTGGCCTCATGTGAGGCTCTCAAACCACTGACTTTGACTTGGTAGATGGGGGTAACATGCCTTTCCATTAACGCTCGGGGCTTAAATCATCCGGCAAAACGTAAGGCACTCTGGGCAGAAGCACTGCAACATAGAAGTGACATTATATGTGCACAGGAAACGCACTTCTGCGCCTCGGCGCAACCTAAATGCTCTCATAAAAACTTTCCATATGTCTTCACGGCGAGCGCTGACTCAAAGAAGAGAGGCGTCCTTACAGCCATCAGGGATACAGTGTCCTTTCAATTACATGAGGAAGTTAAAGATGACAGCGGCAGGTATCTAATTTTGGTTTGTGATATTAATTCCGTCTCCTACACGTTAGTAAATGTGTATACTCCAAATTGCCACCAGACCCGTTTTTTGAACAAGCTCATGAAAAAAGTAGAGCGTATCAGGAAAGGTGCTTTGATATGCTGTGGAGACTTTAATCTTGCTCCTGATAGGTCCATGGACTCGACCTCGACGCTCCCTTGTAGAGGTCCTTCACTCCAGCCTTTTATTCGCCAGCATAACATGTTTGACGCGTGGCGTTGCCAACACGCAGATGAGAAGGATTTCACTTTCTTTTCGGCCCCACATGGCTCTTACTCGAGGATAGACCTCTTCCTGGTAGACTTTGGCACCTTACATAGGGCTACAGATACGAGCATTAATACCATCACTTGGTCAGACCACGCGTCAATCTCCCTAACGTTATCCGATGCCCTTTCGGTGGGCGCATGTCCAGTGTGGAGAGCTAATGCCTCACTTTTGCAAATGGCGGACTCCAAGAACACTTTGGAAGCCCATCTGAGAGAATTTTTTGATATTAATATGAACTCTGTGAAAGATGGTTTTACTTTGTGGAACGCCCATAAGGCATATATGCGGGGCATTTTTATTAAGATTGGGGCGGGTGTGAAGAGGCGGAGGCAAAAACGTGTTTCAGACCTGACTAGGGAGATTGAGGATCTAGAGTCGCAAAATAAACGGTCCCCTACTCACCTCCTATCAGAAAAATTGTCCAAGTTGCGATGCGATCTTAGGGCTTGCCTTCTGGATGGCTTCGAGAAGTCATCCAGACGGCTTAAATCTCAGTTCTATGCCAGCGGTGACAAGGCGGGTAAGATCCTGGCACATCGTCTCCGTGGGCACAGATATAAATCTAGAATCCCCTATATTGTTCATCCCATTACTAAAACTAAAAAGTACCACCCTAAAGATATAGCTGATGCTTTCAGCAGCTACTACGCCTCCCTATATAATTTAGAAAAGGACTCCAATACCTTCCAACCCAATCCGGTCGCGATTGAGGAGTTCTTGTCCACATTGTCATTACCCCAGTTGACCCCTGATCAACTACATGAGCTGAACCCCCCCGTTCACTGTCTTAGAGGTTCATTCAGCTATAAATTCCCTACCCCCTAATAAATCTCCAGGACCCGATGGGTTTGTAGGAGAATACTTTAGAACATTTAAGCAGATCCTTTCACCTCACCTGGTTGACGTATTTAATGGAGCAGTTGCCTTGGCCTCTTTTCCCTCCGAGATGTTAAAAGCATTAATTATTACATTACCGAAGCCGGGGAAAGACACGTCTGTACCACAAAATTTTCGGCCCATTTCGCTGCTAAATTTAGACTTGAAGCTTTACGCCAAATTGATTGCCCTTCGTTTGAATGCCGTTCTTCCTGACCTAGTGCACCCCGATCAGTCTGGTTTCACAAAAGGGCGCCAGACTTCGGACGCCACAAGAAGTCTGATTAACATTATCCACTATGCAAATAGAACGCAAACGCCTTCTCTGCTCCTGGGTTTGGATGTGGAGAAGGCGTTTGATCGGGTGCACTGGGGCTATTTGGCCAGGGTGTTATCCGCTTTTGGCTTTGAGGGATCGATCTTTTCGGCCATAATGGCATTATATACCTGCCCAACGGCTCAGGTGTTAACGTCGGGCGTTCTGTCTACTCCCTTCCCTATTACGAATGGCACGCGCCAGGGATGCCCGTTATCGCCTTTGATTTTCAATCTTATGATGGAGCCCTTGGTGTGTCACATTCGAGACCATCCTCAAATTTCGGGCTTTAAAGCCTCCAAATCCAATCATACCATCAGTTTGTTTGCCGACGACGTAATCCTGATGCTAACAGACGTGGAACGATCCCTGGCTTCGGTACATAAATCTTTACAATTATTTAGTCAAATGTCTTACTACAAGGTTAACGAAAGCAAGTCTTATATCTTAGGTCTGAATGTAGACAAGGAGCTGCAGAAAAAGTTGTCCGGCTCCTACCCATACGCCTGGGACAGTAAGGGGATAAATTACTTGGGTATCACCCTTACGCCTTCAACTGCAGACTTGGTGAAGGCTAACTACTCGCCATTCCTTGTTAAACTTGGAGCCAAGCTCCGGGACTTGGCGAAAACAGAACTCTCATGGTCAGGTAGGTTGGCGGCCTTTAAAATGGTGATTTTACCGCAGTTGATTTATTTGTTTAGAGCCCTTCCTATTCAGGTGCCGAATTCTTTTTTTGTGACTGCCCAATCCTTGCTCAACAAGTATCTCTGGAAGGGGAGGAGAGCACGCTGTGCATTTTCCAAACTAATCAAGTCCAGGCGTGTGGGAGGGGTGGGCCTGGTGGTGCTAAAGGATTACCACACGGCGACACTGTTGGCCCAACTTAAAGCTTGGTTCCCCTCTTCCTGCAGCCGGGGGTGGGTGGAGTTGGAGGAGTGTCAGGTACCCGGGCGTAATCTGTTCCACTTCCTTGTGCTGTCCCAGTTATTCAAGGGGCACAGGGGGGACTTGTCCCCTACGATCCTTGCATCGCTCCGGGGGTGGGGGACACTTACCTCCTCAGATTTCCACCGGCACCACACCTGTTCCAAAGTACCTCTGCCTATACAATGTCTGTCGAGTGTGATTCCTAACACTAACTTTAGCGGGTGGGTAGCCAAGGGGATAAGGGAAGTGGGAGATTTGATGGTGGGTCCGGCTCTGAAATCCTTCCGAGCTCTTCAACTGGAGTTTGATTTATCTGTTTTTGATGTGTTTACATACTTACAAGTTAGCCATTTCTTACGGCTCCACCCGATTAATGACCTCTCTTTACCGTGGCAGGCATCTCTGTACTTCACTAGTCCTACGGTGAGGTCCAGAGGTATATCCTTATTTTACTTACTACTCAATGATAAAGGTGTGTTTACCAAAAACTCTGCAATGTCGTCTTGGGAGAAAGAATTGGGGAAAGAATTTTCTCCTGACCAATGGCGTAAGGCTATCAACGTAACATATTCAGCTACTAAGTGTGTCACTCTGTGGGAACTCTCTCATAAAATTTTGTTGCAATGGTATATGACTCCTTCCAGGATTGCAAAATTTGCCCCGCAGGCTTCGGCCTGCTGTTGGAGGGGCTGTGGGGGATTGGGAACTTTATACCATATTCTGTGGACGTGCCCCTTAATAGCCGGTTATTGGGAAGATGTATTTCAACTATTCTCAGTCATTCTGGGAATTAGAGCGCAAGCAGAACCAGGTTTAGCGCTGCTCTCATTGGGTGTTGAGTTGCTTCCCCCCACAAAAAGAGTGATTGCTGTGCACATCCTCCTGAGTGCAAGGCTTGTAATTGCTCGCCATTGGAAACAAACGCAATCTCCCTCGTTACATGAAGTGATCACAACTACACACACTCACGCCACATATGAAACGTTGTTCGGCTCATCGCAAAACTCCCTGAATGTTCTATGTCCTCTATGGAAATTGTGGTTCGATTGGTACAGGCTCTATAGGCCTGGGTGAGTACTTCGATAATGATGATTATTGTTATCAACAGGTGACCTCGATGGATGAGTAATGGCTCTACTCCTTTACCGTTGATCTACTCCTTTGTTCTTTTACTTTGTGTTATTCTTTGTTACTAGTATTATCTTACCTAACATTTTTTGTTTTCGCTCAAGGCCTTTGCTGATTTGCTGACAATTCTATGGTAGATCTGTATAGTGATAATGTGTTGAAACTGTATAATGCTGTTGTACCAGCTGTAGGCCTTGCGTCTTGTTACTTGTTGCTTGAAAATATCTCAATAAAAATCTTATTGACACTAAATTCAGGACTTCAATCTGGAAGACTGGATGCCATCTGTAGACTTATCCGATGCCTATCTTCTTGTCCCCATACACGCTACGTTCCAAAGATTCCTTTGATCAACAATTTCAGTTTCAAAGTCTGCCATTCGGAATTTCCACCGGCCCCAGGACTTTCACAAAGGTCCTGCTACCGGTGATAGCCCTCCTGAGAGACAAGAGTCCATCACTACCTGGAGGACATCCTCCTCCTGTCAGGCGGTTGGAAATCTCTCATTTTCGATCGGGAAACACTGATTGCCACACTACAAAGTTTTGGTTGGTTGATAAATTGGAAAAGAGCAACCTTCAACCTAGGCAGAAGATGATCTTCCTGGGAGCAGAGCTAGACACTCGACTAAAAAGAGTACAACTTTCCAGAGAGAAGGCAACTATCCTAGTTCAGAAAATGAAAAGATTACTGGCAGCAGTATCGATTCCAGCCACAGCATGCCTCAGCACTCTAGGCTCAATGTCAGTGTAACACCATCGGCGTTATGTTTCATAGAACGAACACAGCTGTTTCATCAGACCTTCTACCTCTCCAGCAAGTGCAGCAATGTTCTTTGTAAAAAATAAGGATGGCTCACTCCGACCAATTATTGACTACCGTGCTCTCAATAACATTACTATAAAGAATAGATATCCTCTACCACTAATTCCAGAACTCATTGAACGTCTCCAGACCTCAAAAATCTTCACTAAACTAGATCTTAGGGGTGCCTACAACCTGGTAAGGATCCGTTCAGGTGATGAGTGGAAAACAGCTTTCAAGACTCGATATGGCCTCTACGAATACACTGTGATGCCATTCGGGTTATGTAATGCACCTGCAACATGCCAGTGGTTCATCAACGACATCTTCCGCGATTTGCTTGACGTCTGTGTCGTGATTTACTTGGATGACATCTTAATCTACTCAGACACTCCTGACGAACACATAAAACATGTGCTCTGGGTTTTGGCCAGACTCAGAACACACTCTTTATATGCTAAACTTGAAAAGTGTGTTTTCAGTCAGCGCAGTATTTCATTCCTTGGATATCTGATTACTCCAAACGGAATACAGATGGAATCATCGAAAGTACAGTGCATTTTATCCTGGCCCGTTCCCCATTCCAGGAAGGCACTACAACGTTTCCTCGGATTTTCAAATTACTACAGGAAATTCATTAAGGACTTCTCAGCGATTGTGAAACCACTGAATAAGCTGACTAGTACTAAGACGCCTTTCTCTTGGTCTGAAGATGCACAGAGATCGTTTGACCTATTGAAGCTCAGTTTCACCTCCGCTCCAATCTTATAACTTCCTAACCCACTTTACCACTTCACATTAGAGGTAGATGCCTCACACTTTGCTCTGGGAGCCGTACTTTCCCAACGATCTACATAATCTGAACCTTTGCATCCGGTAGCCTTCTACTCCAGGACCCTACTACCTGCTGAAAAGAATTATCCCATTGGGGAAAAGGAACTTCTTGCTATAAAGGATGCTCTGGGTAAATGGAGACATCTATTGGAAGGTTCTAAACACCCCATCACCATCCTTACTGATCATCGCAATTTGCAACATTTGAAAGTCTGCAAGACCCTGTCTGCCTGCCAAGTTAGGGGCTATATACCCTCAACAATAAGATTTACATTCCACCTAGGTTACAACCTTTACTTCTCAAACAACTCCATGATGCTCCACTGGCAGGTCATCTAGGAATCAGTAAAACCATTCACCTGTTTGGGTGAAAGATCTCGCGCCAATAGTGGGGAAGGGTAAAAAATATTAAAAAAGCTGCTCCCTGAATAAATCAAATGGATTGAAGTATAATAATTGAGTACAGGAAATAGGGGCGCTAGAAAATTAAATAAATAGGTAAATAAATACTACCTATCCCAATATAACATAAATCAATGATTCCAACATATATTGTGCAACGTGTATATAAATTCAATGCCTACAGCAATACATATGTGCATTTAGATAAGTGGATAAATTAAACAATCTACAATACACGGTGAAATGTATGGTGACCATATAAAATAAGAAATATATAAAAGTGCTTGGTGCTCAAAAAAGTCCTTGTGGTAGGTTCCACCTTCACCAATGGGACACCTCAAGTGGGGATGGATGGATCCTTACCAAATGGAGTGGACCTATAATAAGGTCGAAAGAGCCTGGATAACAACACCTTGCGCATGGGGGATTCCAATAATGTTGAACAGATATACGGATGTCATAAAAAAGAGAAAAGAACAGCTCCCATAGTGTAAAACGGTTTAATGGAAATATAAAAACAGATACACCGTGCCAAGTGGCCCCTTACTTGAATAGGTGCCCGTATCCCGGCACTGAGGCTGTAAGCTTAAGCGTATGGAGAGAGAAACGAGGACCGGCGTGCGTTCCACTGCTGTGCGCGAGGAAACCAGACGACCGGAAGTGAGTAATCAATGCGTGCCCAGGTACCGCCTCGACATATGTTTCGATATGATCGTCATCAGGAAGCGTACCTGGCGCACGCTAAGGGCTGTTATTATAGGCCTGTCAATCACCGGATGGGGAGGGGGGAGAGACGCAATGAGATAATGCGACAGCCTCTGTTCCGGTTGTGGCAGCCGTTCAATGCAAACATGATATAAAAGTAAACAATGCATTCGCAATCATTTGCAGTAGCAAACACAACTACAATTCGAGATGAAAATAACCTTATTCAAATGGCAAACATATCTACAGATAAAAATTGTATATATAACAATCCGCAGATACAAATGAACAATGTCCATCTCCAAATCACAGTTGCAATAAAACAATTGTATAAATAAAATTTAAAACCATTACTATATATGTCAATGTTATAACTTTTGGCATATCATGATTGTGTAATTCCAACCAACTAAATATAAAATGTATTATTGGAGATTAAAAAAATATTTTTATAGAAAAAATATAGAAAAAAATAGAAAAAATATTATATAATATTAAATAAAATGAAAAATATGAAATTAAAAGTGGAACTGATAATACAAAATAATAAATAAAATTGAACCTCCATTATTCGTCAGTTAAAAAGCAATTGAGATCCAGCTCAATATTAAGGCCCAGGGGCCTCATCGTCCTAAGGCGATGGATCCACTGGGTTTCATTCTGGGATACTGCCTTGGTCATATCGGTTCCACGCCAATGGTTAATAATTCTATCTATTCCATAGAAAGTAAGTAGGCTAGGATCCCTATTGTGATAAAGGTCAAAATGTTTAGACACACTGTGATCAGAATATCCTTTTATGATGTTGGCCACATGTTCATTAATTCTGATTTTAAGTTCTCGGGTAGTGCGGCCAACATATTGGAGGTTGCAGGGACATACCAGTACATAGGTGACAAACTTGGAATGACACGTGATCAGTGGTTTGATGGTGTATTCGCGATTGGTTACACTAGATTTGAATTTTATAACCTTTTTCCCTTGCCTTTTTGTTTTTTTGCATGATCTACATCGGGTACAGTAGTGAAAACTAGACCCATCAAGAAAAGTGAGGGGTTTTGCCGGGGGATCTGGGACATTGGCTGCCACCATGTTTCGCAGCCCTGGTGCTCGCCGGTATATAAAAGTAGGACGTGCAGGTAAGATCTTGGCCAAATCATTATCCTTGAGTAGGATTGGCCAATACTCTTTAATGATTTTTTCTATATTCCTATGTTGTCTGTGATATCCAGACAGAAAAGGCACGTCTTCTTTCCTTGGGGGTTTAACCTTACTAACTAGCAAGGCTTGTCTATCCATATCCAAAACTTCCTTTTGGGCCTTCTGTAGTTGGTTGGGGCAATAACCCTTTTCTATAAATTTATTGGTAAGTACCTCTGACTGTTGAACATAATCCACTATATCATTACAATTTCTCCGAATTCGCATGAATTGGCCCTTTGGTATGGCACCCAACCATTTGGGATGGTGGCAACTAGAGGTTGGCACATACCCATTACGGTCAGTTGGCTTAAAATAAGTCATAGTGTGGATCTGGTTGCCTTGTTTGGTTAAGATGAGGTCCAAATAGTGGATTGAGGTCTTGTTGAATTCGGCGGTGAAGCTGAGACCATAGTTATTTTTATTCATTTGGACTAAAAATTGTTCTAAGGAGAGTTGGGAGCCCTCCCATAGAAGTACAATATCATCTATATACCTCCGGTAATAAACCAGAGGAAGGAGTTTGTCTTTATAGATGGTTTCCTCCTCCCATCTATTGAGTACCAGGTTTGCCACACTGGGTGCATAGCGTGCCCCCATAGCGACTCCGCGAATTTGCTTATAGAAATTCCCCTGAGCCCAGAAATAATTATTTCCCATGGCCAATAGGAGTCCTTTAACCAAAAAATTAGTCTGAGCCAGGGGTAATGCAGATTGGAGTTCTAATGCTTGTTGGACAGCTGAAATGGCATCAGGTTGGCGAATGTTGGTATAAAGAGATTCGACGTCTACAGTAACCAACCAAACATTTTCAGAGATTGTAAATTTTGCTAAAGACTTAATAAGTTCTTTACTATCCTTCAGATAGGATTTACCTTGAATGACCAGGGGTTGGAGATAAATATCCAAATATTCACCCACTCTGGAATAAAGAGAACCTATTCCGCTTACAATAGGTCTACCAGGTGGGTGAGTATTGTTTTTGTAGATTTTAGGAATCGTGTACAATACAGGTGTACGAGGTACTTTTGGGACCAAATATTGAGCCTCTTTATCTGTAAGAATAGATTGGGTTAGACCATCTTTGACCCAGAGGGTAAGTTCAGTTTTGAGTCTACCCAGAGGATCCCCAGGGAGAAGAGAATAAGTGTCTGTGGCACTCAACAAGCGTTGTATTTCTCCATAATAGTCAGATTTTTTGAGTATTACCACTCCCCCGCCTTTGTCGGCGGGGCGGACTACTATATTTTTGTTTTTTTCTAAGGTTTTAATTCCATCCGACACCATGTTATGGTTACTGGTTGATTTTATATCAAAAGGTTTAATATCTAGATCTTGAATTTTTCCTTGTACCATATGTTTGAAGACCTCCACATGGTGGTGAGTTCCCTTTTTTGGATTGAAAACTGAACTATTCTTTAACCCACTGTGTTTGAACACAGTGGTGTTAGATTGGGGTTCATATGTGGGTTGTTGGGAAAAATGTTTTTTAATATTAAGTTTCCTCACAAATTTTTCCACATCAATGAAGGTCTCGAATTTATTTAAATTTTTTGTTTGGAGCAAATTTTAATCCATGTGACAGTACTGTTAACTCTGCCCGAGAAAGGTCAACACCTGCCAGATTAAAGATGCCCTCTCCTAATGGTCCCTGGGTCTTTTTCTTTCTGGTTCCCCCTCTTTTACCTCTGGGCCTAAATGTTCTTGCTGGGGTTGTGGGGCATTGGTGGGAATTTTGTAGGGCTCGTTCCAGCCCCTCCATTCCCCCGATGCCTGTCCAGGGTTGGGTCCATGCTGCCTGCCTCTATGGTTACCCCTGGGTTTCCCTCTAGGTGGTCTAGAGGTATGGTGAGGGGGACCTTGGTAATAATTGTTATAATTGTAATCCATTGGACGATTGTCCAGTGGGGCATATCTATTGTGAGTAGGTGCCATATAGGGAGTAGGGTAATAATTGTTGATTGGGGGTCCCACAGGGTAGCCACCATATGGTGGTGGTGGTGGTCCTCTACCTCCCTGTTGTGAGGATCCTTGGGGTATAGTTGGTTTTTTGGATTTTTTTGGGGTGGAAGATTTAGCTTTATTTTTGTTGGTTGCTAGAGTAACCAAATTGTGTACTTCTGAATCTCTCTCCATAGTTGATTCTTTGGAACTACTGGTGTCAGTTTTAATCTGCCACTTGTAGGCCTTTGAATCATAGTAATCTTTCATGTCCCTATGATATTTTTTAAGTTTTTTGTTTTTAATGTTGGTATCATATTTGGTTAAGTGAATTTGCAAGGTCTGAGCCCTTTCCAAATATTCTTTGGTTTCCATAAAGGGAGCCATAGACGTTTTCAGATCGCTGATATGAGCTTGTGTAATGACATTTTTTGCCTTGCGTCTTCTAATCATTAATTGCATGAGTTTCTGTTCACATGCATTAAAGAATTGAAACCATTCATCTGCTAATGTGAGGTCTTCCAGACCATCATTGGGATACACATCCCATCTGAGTCGCCTAGGTGTTTGGTTCTTCAGGATATACATCTCAAAGGATGCTATATCCCACCAAGCCCGGACCTGCTTTTCCATATTAAGTTGGAGCTGCTTAAAGCTCCTCTCAAGATCCAGATTAGGGCTAGGTTGTTGTTGGAATATATGCTCTATATTGGTTTGACGACTCTCCATAAAGTTGAAAATGTCCATGGCTGCGTAGAACAGAACTACAAATAGTAGCTTAGTGATAAAAGTGTTTGGGTGAAAGATCTCGCGCCAATAGTGGGGAAGGGTAAAAAATATTAAAAAAGCTGCTCCCTGAATAAATCAAATGGATTGAAGTATAATAATTGAGTACAGGAAATAGGGGCGCTAGAAAATTAAATAAATAGGTAAATAAATACTACCTATCCCAATATAACATAAATCAATGATTCCAACATATATTGTGCAACGTGTATATAAATTCAATGCCTACAGCAATACATATGTGCATTTAGATAAGTGGATAAATTAAACAATCTACAATACACGGTGAAATGTATGGTGACCATATAAAATAAGAAATATATAAAAGTGCTTGGTGCTCAAAAAAGTCCTTGTGGTAGGTTCCACCTTCACCAATGGGACACCTCAAGTGGGGATGGATGGATCCTTACCAAATGGAGTGGACCTATAATAAGGTCGAAAGAGCCTGGATAACAACACCTTGCGCATGGGGGATTCCAATAATGTTGAACAGATATACGGATGTCATAAAAAAGAGAAAAGAACAGCTCCCATAGTGTAAAACGGTTTAATGGAAATATAAAAACAGATACACCGTGCCAAGTGGCCCCTTACTTGAATAGGTGCCCGTATCCCGGCACTGAGGCTGTAAGCTTAAGCGTATGGAGAGAGAAACGAGGACCGGCGTGCGTTCCACTGCTGTGCGCGAGGAAACCAGACGACCGGAAGTGAGTAATCAATGCGTGCCCAGGTACCGCCTCGACATATGTTTCGATATGATCGTCATCAGGAAGCGTACCTGGCGCACGCTAAGGGCTGTTATTATAGGCCTGTCAATCACCGGATGGGGAGGGGGGAGAGACGCAATGAGATAATGCGACAGCCTCTGTTCCGGTTGTGGCAGCCGTTCAATGCAAACATGATATAAAAGTAAACAATGCATTCGCAATCATTTGCAGTAGCAAACACAACTACAATTCGAGATGAAAATAACCTTATTCAAATGGCAAACATATCTACAGATAAAAATTGTATATATAACAATCCGCAGATACAAATGAACAATGTCCATCTCCAAATCACAGTTGCAATAAAACAATTGTATAAATAAAATTTAAAACCATTACTATATATGTCAATGTTATAACTTTTGGCATATCATGATTGTGTAATTCCAACCAACTAAATATAAAATGTATTATTGGAGATTAAAAAAATATTTTTATAGAAAAAATATAGAAAAAAATAGAAAAAATATTATATAATATTAAATAAAATGAAAAATATGAAATTAAAAGTGGAACTGATAATACAAAATAATAAATAAAATTGAACCTCCATTATTCGTCAGTTAAAAAGCAATTGAGATCCAGCTCAATATTAAGGCCCAGGGGCCTCATCGTCCTAAGGCGATGGATCCACTGGGTTTCATTCTGGGATACTGCCTTGGTCATATCGGTTCCACGCCAATGGTTAATAATTCTATCTATTCCATAGAAAGTAAGTAGGCTAGGATCCCTATTGTGATAAAGGTCAAAATGTTTAGACACACTGTGATCAGAATATCCTTTTATGATGTTGGCCACATGTTCATTAATTCTGATTTTAAGTTCTCGGGTAGTGCGGCCAACATATTGGAGGTTGCAGGGACATACCAGTACATAGGTGACAAACTTGGAATGACACGTGATCAGTGGTTTGATGGTGTATTCGCGATTGGTTACACTAGATTTGAATTTTATAACCTTTTTCCCTTGCCTTTTTGTTTTTTTGCATGATCTACATCGGGTACAGTAGTGAAAACTAGACCCATCAAGAAAAGTGAGGGGTTTTGCCGGGGGATCTGGGACATTGGCTGCCACCATGTTTCGCAGCCCTGGTGCTCGCCGGTATATAAAAGTAGGACGTGCAGGTAAGATCTTGGCCAAATCATTATCCTTGAGTAGGATTGGCCAATACTCTTTAATGATTTTTTCTATATTCCTATGTTGTCTGTGATATCCAGACAGAAAAGGCACGTCTTCTTTCCTTGGGGGTTTAACCTTACTAACTAGCAAGGCTTGTCTATCCATATCCAAAACTTCCTTTTGGGCCTTCTGTAGTTGGTTGGGGCAATAACCCTTTTCTATAAATTTATTGGTAAGTACCTCTGACTGTTGAACATAATCCACTATATCATTACAATTTCTCCGAATTCGCATGAATTGGCCCTTTGGTATGGCACCCAACCATTTGGGATGGTGGCAACTAGAGGTTGGCACATACCCATTACGGTCAGTTGGCTTAAAATAAGTCATAGTGTGGATCTGGTTGCCTTGTTTGGTTAAGATGAGGTCCAAATAGTGGATTGAGGTCTTGTTGAATTCGGCGGTGAAGCTGAGACCATAGTTATTTTTATTCATTTGGACTAAAAATTGTTCTAAGGAGAGTTGGGAGCCCTCCCATAGAAGTACAATATCATCTATATACCTCCGGTAATAAACCAGAGGAAGGAGTTTGTCTTTATAGATGGTTTCCTCCTCCCATCTATTGAGTACCAGGTTTGCCACACTGGGTGCATAGCGTGCCCCCATAGCGACTCCGCGAATTTGCTTATAGAAATTCCCCTGAGCCCAGAAATAATTATTTCCCATGGCCAATAGGAGTCCTTTAACCAAAAAATTAGTCTGAGCCAGGGGTAATGCAGATTGGAGTTCTAATGCTTGTTGGACAGCTGAAATGGCATCAGGTTGGCGAATGTTGGTATAAAGAGATTCGACGTCTACAGTAACCAACCAAACATTTTCAGAGATTGTAAATTTTGCTAAAGACTTAATAAGTTCTTTACTATCCTTCAGATAGGATTTACCTTGAATGACCAGGGGTTGGAGATAAATATCCAAATATTCACCCACTCTGGAATAAAGAGAACCTATTCCGCTTACAATAGGTCTACCAGGTGGGTGAGTATTGTTTTTGTGGATTTTAGGAATCGTGTACAATACAGGTGTACGAGGTACTTTTGGGACCAAATATTGAGCCTCTTTATCTGTAAGAATAGATTGGGTTAGACCATCTTTGACCCAGAGGGTAAGTTCAGTTTTGAGTCTACCCAGAGGATCCCCAGGGAGAAGAGAATAAGTGTCTGTGGCACTCAACAAGCGTTGTATTTCTCCATAATAGTCAGATTTTTTGAGTATTACCACTCCCCCGCCTTTGTCGGCGGGGCGGACTACTATATTTTTGTTTTTTTCTAAGGTTTTAATTCCATCCGACACCATGTTATGGTTACTGGTTGATTTTATATCAAAAGGTTTAATATCTAGATCTTGAATTTTTCCTTGTACCATATGTTTGAAGACCTCCACATGGTGGTGAGTTCCCTTTTTTGGATTGAAAACTGAACTATTCTTTAACCCACTGTGTTTGAACACAGTGGTGTTAGATTGGGGTTCATATGTGGGTTGTTGGGAAAAATGTTTTTTAATATTAAGTTTCCTCACAAATTTTTCCACATCAATGAAGGTCTCGAATTTATTTAAATTTTTTGTTTGGAGCAAATTTTAATCCATGTGACAGTACTGTTAACTCTGCCCGAGAAAGGTCAACACCTGCCAGATTAAAGATGCCCTCTCCTAATGGTCCCTGGGTCTTTTTCTTTCTGGTTCCCCCTCTTTTACCTCTGGGCCTAAATGTTCTTGCTGGGGTTGTGGGGCATTGGTGGGAATTTTGTAGGGCTCGTTCCAGCCCCTCCATTCCCCCGATGCCTGTCCAGGGTTGGGTCCATGCTGCCTGCCTCTATGGTTACCCCAAACACTTTTATCACTAAGCTACTATTTGTAGTTCTGTTCTACGCAGCCATGGACATTTTCAACTTTATGGAGAGTCGTCAAACCAATATAGAGCATATATTCCAACAACAACCTAGCCCTAATCTGGATCTTGAGAGGAGCTTTAAGCAGCTCCAACTTAATATGGAAAAGCAGGTCCGGGCTTGGTGGGATATAGCATCCTTTGAGATGTATATCCTGAAGAACCAAACACCTAGGCGACTCAGATGGGATGTGTATCCCAATGATGGTCTGGAAGACCTCACATTAGCAGATGAATGGTTTCAATTCTTTAATGCATGTGAACAGAAACTCATGCAATTAATGATTAGAAGACGCAAGGCAAAAAATGTCATTACACAAGCTCATATCAGCGATCTGAAAACGTCTATGGCTCCCTTTATGGAAACCAAAGAATATTTGGAAAGGGCTCAGACCTTGCAAATTCACTTAACCAAATATGATACCAACATTAAAAACAAAAAACTTAAAAAATATCATAGGGACATGAAAGATTACTATGATTCAAAGGCCTACAAGTGGCAGATTAAAACTGACACCAGTAGTTCCAAAGAATCAACTATGGAGAGAGATTCAGAAGTACACAATTTGGTTACTCTAGCAACCAACAAAAATAAAGCTAAATCTTCCACCCCAAAAAAATCCAAAAAACCAACTATACCCCAAGGATCCTCACAACAGGGAGGTAGAGGACCACCACCACCACCATATGGTGGCTACCCTGTGGGACCCCCAATCAACAATTATTACCCTACTCCCTATATGGCACCTACTCACAATAGATATGCCCCACTGGACAATCGTCCAATGGATTACAATTATAACAATTATTACCAAGGTCCCCCTCACCATACCTCTAGACCACCTAGAGGGAAACCCAGGGGTAACCATAGAGGCAGGCAGCATGGACCCAACCCTGGACAGGCATCGGGGGAATGGAGGGGCTGGAACGAGCCCTACAAAATTCCCACCAATGCCCCACAACCCCAGCAAGAACATTTAGGCCCAGAGGTAAAAGAGGGGGAACCAGAAAGAAAAAGACCCAGGGACCATTAGGAGAGGGCATCTTTAATCTGGCAGGTGTTGACCTTTCTCGGGCAGAGTTAACAGTACTGTCACATGGATTAAAATTTGCTCCAAACAAAAAATTTAAATAAATTCGAGACCTTCATTGATGTGGAAAAATTTGTGAGGAAACTTAATATTAAAAAACATTTTTCCCAACAACCCACATATGAACCCCAATCTAACACCACTGTGTTCAAACACAGTGGGTTAAAGAATAGTTCAGTTTTCAATCCAAAAAAGGGAACTCACCACCATGTGGAGGTCTTCAAACATATGGTACAAGGAAAAATTCAAGATCTAGATATTAAACCTTTTGATATAAAATCAACCAGTAACCATAACATGGTGTCGGATGGAATTAAAACCTTAGAAAAAAACAAAAATATAGTAGTCCGCCCCGCCGACAAAGGCGGGGGAGTGGTAATACTCAAAAAATCTGACTATTATGGAGAAATACAACGCTTGTTGAGTGCCACAGACACTTATTCTCTTCTCCCTGGGGATCCTCTGGGTAGACTCAAAACTGAACTTACCCTCTGGGTCAAAGATGGTCTAACCCAATCTATTCTTACAGATAAAGAGGCTCAATATTTGGTCCCAAAAGTACCTCGTACACCTGTATTGTACACGATTCCTAAAATCCACAAAAACAATACTCACCCACCTGGTAGACCTATTGTAAGCGGAATAGGTTCTCTTTATTCCAGAGTGGGTGAATATTTGGATATTTATCTCCAACCCCTGGTCATTCAAGGTAAATCCTATCTGAAGGATAGTAAAGAACTTATTAAGTCTTTAGCAAAATTTACAATCTCTGAAAATGTTTGGTTGGTTACTGTAGACGTCGAATCTCTTTATACCAACATTCGCCAACCTGATGCCATTTCAGCTGTCCAACAAGCATTAGAACTCCAATCTGCATTACCCCTGGCTCAGACTAATTTTTTGGTTAAAGGACTCCTATTGGCCATGGGAAATAATTATTTCTGGGCTCAGGGGAATTTCTATAAGCAAATTCGCGGAGTCGCTATGGGGGCACGCTATGCACCCAGTGTGGCAAACCTGGTACTCAATAGATGGGAGGAGGAAACCATCTATAAAGACAAACTCCTTCCTCTGGTTTATTACCGGAGGTATATAGATGATATTGTACTTCTATGGGAGGGCTCCCAACTCTCCTTAGAACAATTTTTAGTCCAAATGAATAAAAATAACTATGGTCTCAGCTTCACCGCCGAATTCAACAAGACCTCAATCCACTATTTGGACCTCATCTTAACCAAACAAGGCAACCAGATCCACACTATGACTTATTTTAAGCCAACTGACCGTAATGGGTATGTGCCAACCTCTAGTTGCCACCATCCCAAATGGTTGGGTGCCATACCAAAGGGCCAATTCATGCGAATTCGGAGAAATTGTAATGATATAGTGGATTATGTTCAACAGTCAGAGGTACTTACCAATAAATTTATAGAAAAGGGTTATTGCCCCAACCAACTACAGAAGGCCCAAAAGGAAGTTTTGGATATGGATAGACAAGCCTTGCTAGTTAGTAAGGTTAAACCCCCAAGGAAAGAAGACGTGCCTTTTCTGTCTGGATATCACAGACAACATAGGAATATAGAAAAAATCATTAAAGAGTATTGGCCAATCCTACTCAAGGATAATGATTTGGCCAAGATCTTACCTGCACGTCCTACTTTTATATACCGGCGAGCACCAGGGCTGCGAAACATGGTGGCAGCCAATGTCCCAGATCCCCCGGCAAAACCCCTCACTTTTCTTGATGGGTCTAGTTTTCACTACTGTACCCGATGTAGATCATGCAAAAAAACAAAAAGGCAAGGGAAAAAGGTTATAAAATTCAAATCTAGTGTAACCAATCGCGAATACACCATCAAACCACTGATCACGTGTCATTCCAAGTTTGTCACCTATGTACTGGTATGTCCCTGCAACCTCCAATATGTTGGCCGCACTACCCGAGAACTTAAAATCAGAATTAATGAACATGTGGCCAACATCATAAAAGGATATTCTGATCACAGTGTGTCTAAACATTTTGACCTTTATCACAATAGGGATCCTAGCCTACTTACTTTCTATGGAATAGATAGAATTATTAACCATTGGCGTGGAACCGATATGACCAAGGCAGTATCCCAGAATGAAACCCAGTGGATCCATCGCCTTAGGACGATGAGGCCCCTGGGCCTTAATATTGAGCTGGATCTCAATTGCTTTTTAACTGACGAATAATGGAGGTTCAATTTTATTTATTATTTTGTATTATCAGTTCCACTTTTAATTTCATATTTTTCATTTTATTTAATATTATATAATATTTTTTCTATTTTTTTCTATATTTTTTCTATAAAAATATTTTTTTAATCTCCAATAATACATTTTATATTTAGTTGGTTGGAATTACACAATCATGATATGCCAAAAGTTATAACATTGACATATATAGTAATGGTTTTAAATTTTATTTATACAATTGTTTTATTGCAACTGTGATTTGGAGATGGACATTGTTCATTTGTATCTGCGGATTGTTATATATACAATTTTTATCTGTAGATATGTTTGCCATTTGAATAAGGTTATTTTCATCTCGAATTGTAGTTGTGTTTGCTACTGCAAATGATTGCGAATGCATTGTTTACTTTTATATCATGTTTGCATTGAACGGCTGCCACAACCGGAACAGAGGCTGTCGCATTATCTCATTGCGTCTCTCCCCCCTCCCCATCCGGTGATTGACAGGCCTATAATAACAGCCCTTAGCGTGCGCCAGGTACGCTTCCTGATGACGATCATATCGAAACATATGTCGAGGCGGTACCTGGGCACGCATTGATTACTCACTTCCGGTCGTCTGGTTTCCTCGCGCACAGCAGTGGAACGCACGCCGGTCCTCGTTTCTCTCTCCATACGCTTAAGCTTACAGCCTCAGTGCCGGGATACGGGCACCTATTCAAGTAAGGGGCCACTTGGCACGGTGTATCTGTTTTTATATTTCCATTAAACCGTTTTACACTATGGGAGCTGTTCTTTTCTCTTTTTTATGACATCCGTATATCTGTTCAACATTATTGGAATCCCCCATGCGCAAGGTGTTGTTATCCAGGCTCTTTCGACCTTATTATAGGTCCACTCCATTTGGTAAGGATCCATCCATCCCCACTTGAGGTGTCCCATTGGTGAAGGTGGAACCTACCACAAGGACTTTTTTGAGCACCAAGCACTTTTATATATTTCTTATTTTATATGGTCACCATACATTTCACCGTGTATTGTAGATTGTTTAATTTATCCACTTATCTAAATGCACATATGTATTGCTGTAGGCATTGAATTTATATACACGTTGCACAATATATGTTGGAATCATTGATTTATGTTATATTGGGATAGGTAGTATTTATTTACCTATTTATTTAATTTTCTAGCGCCCCTATTTCCTGTACTCAAAACCATTCACCTAGTTAAAAGAGATTACTGGTGGCCTCGGTTTTCGCAGACAGTCAGTGATTATGTTAATTCCTGTGTGATATGTGCTACTAACAAACTTTCAAGGAAGTCGCCCTATGGTCTTCTAGCTTCTATTCCAATACCGGAAAGACCCTGGGATGTCGTCTCTATGGATTTCATAGTCGATCTCCCCAGGTCTCAATGTGCCAACACAATTATAGTCACAGTGGACTTATTAACAAAAATGCCTCACTTCATCCCGCTAAAGAAGTTACCAACATCCCTAGAGACTGCACAAGCCTTCTTACATAATGTTCTTAAGTTACATGGGTTGCCCTCCCAGATTATTTCAGACCGGGGCACTCAATTAATTTCCAGATTCTGGAGAGCCCTCTGCCAAGCCTTGCAAATTGATTATCGAATGTCCACTGCCTATCACCCTCAAACAAACGGACAGACAGAACGGGTTAACCAAACACATCTACATGACGACTGGCTTCATTTTCTTCCTCACGCTGAATTTGCGTATAATAACGCCCCAAGTTCTTCCTCCAGATTCTCTCCTTTCTACGCAAACTATGGGTTCCATCCCAAATCTGCACCAACCTCCGTTCTCCCCAATAGTGTTCCCGCTGTAGAACATTATCTTTTGACCTTAAACAAGATTTTAGGAATACTCTGTTGTAACCTTGATGCAGCCCAACAAAGACAGAAGAGATATTATGATTCCCATAGAACTGCACCTCCTAAATACAAGGTTGGGGATCTAGTTTGGCTGTCTACTCGAAACTTACGCCTTAAGATTCCCTCAAGAAAACTTGGTCGTCAATTCACTGGTCCTTTCTCCATTTCACATGTCATCAACAATAACACTGTTAAACTACTTCTACCTTAAGATTGGAAGATACATCCCTCCTTCCACGTCTCACTCATTAAGCCTTTCACACCTAATCCAATCCCTAACAGAGATCCTCAACCCCCTTCTCCTGTTGAGGTTCTCGGTGAGACTGAATACGAGATTGAGAAAATCCTGGATTCCAAGAGACAGGGTTCCTCTTTTCAATACTTGATTCGTTGGAAAGGCTACAGTCATCTCGATGACTCCTGGGAAGATTCCTCTCACATTCATGCTCCCCGACTCATCAAGCAATTTCACCGCAGGTATCCTGATCGACCGTCTCCAACTGGGTGTATTCTGGGGGCCCCCTTGAGGAGGGGAGTATGTAACGCCATTGGCGTTATGTTTCATAGAACGAGCGCAGCTGTATCTCCCCTAGACAGCTGCGCTCCATCCAGCACCCCGTCCGCGTCACTTCCGGCGCGCCGTCGTAGTCTGCGTTCCACGCTGGAACGCGGAAGCGCGTCCAGCGTGTATCCCGCGACAGGCGGGATATTTAAACCCCCTTTGATGGCGGCTGGGGGTTCGGTTATTGAAGTTGATGCCCGCCGCCATCTGAGACCCGAGACCCTCACATCTCCCGGGTTCAACCCCGCCAAGTGACTCCAGTGTTAGAGTGTCAGGATCCATCTCCAGGTTTCCACCCACTGCCTAAGACTAACTCCTGGACCACAGAGCTGACAATCTATAGCACTTTACAGCCATCCGGACCACCCTTCAATCTCCCAGGAGGAAGGAACTCTTAACCTTACTACACTAAACCGCAAGTACCCAAAGGTTCAATATTGCTTAAAGGTTGTATAGAGGTTCACCATTTAAGGTCCGTATCTTATTGCTTCAAGTTCTTGACTGCCAGATATGTTGCTTGTAGAGACTGTACACCATTACTAGTATTTTCCTATCACCTATGGTAAGAAACACCACACCGAGAATAGGAGATAGACCGCAGGAGGCTGTGATGAATTAACCCCATACTCTCTGTATACATCTTAGAGTGACTTGGTGGTTCAGTACTGAGTAGCCTCCACAACAAGTGTCTAATTGCTAATCCCCGATTCATAGTGACGGCGTAGTCGTTACAGTCAGCAACCATACCAATGGTTCCATGGGCCCAGTGGCACACAAGGACATTTCAGAATTAATTTCTTGGGCCGTGGGCCCAGTGGCACACAAGGACATTTCAGAATTCATTTCTGGGGCAGTGGAATGGAGTGTCGCTGTCTCAACCAATCCTTATTTCCAATCAAGTCAAACAGTCCATATTGTGGTAGACCCACATACACAACCTCAAGAGGTTCAGGAACATAGTTCCCACTCCACAATAAGTGGTCACTTTCAATGCCAGTATGGAGGGATGGGGATCCTACACTTGGGACCAGGCAGCCCATGGTCTCTGACAGTTCCAAACCCAGGAGATTGTTTCAAACGTACTGGAATTGAGATCTACAATTTAAGCCCTCTTAGCATTTGGTCCCCTCTTGAGTAGGGATGAGCTTTATGTTCGGGTCAAACATGAGTTTGACTCGAACATTGGCTGCTCGCCTGTTCATCGAAAAACGAACATTATGGGGCGCTCGCGCCAAACTTGAACTTGCAAGATCGCAGTGCATTGCTGTATGATGATTGGCAAAAGCATGCGTGTATGTATGTGTGTGTATATATATATGTGTGTGTGTATATATGTATATTAGGGCTGTGCAAATTAACTTTTAATTGATCGATTAATCTTAAATTTTTTGATCGATCAAAATTCTTTTGATTGGTACTCGCCTCTCCGCTGGCTTCTGGGCCTTCAGGGAGTTCCATCGGAGATCTGGTAACGTCGCGGACACCGGCGGGGCTTGCTGTGTCCATCTGCAGGGCTCCTTTGCTGTGCCTTCATATCTGCATGCCGGTGGGACTTTACTATCTGCCCCACGCAAGGGCTGTTACACTTCCCTCTATCTTTTCCCTCTATCAACCTGGGATTCTACAGCCATCCACTGGGAGTTGTGATAGTTCCCTTCATGGGACATCTACATGCCGATGGACTGATGTTAACCCCCTCCTCATCTGGATTCAGCAGTGGCATCGTTGTACACATTTTTATACCAGTATCATATTTGTTACACGTTTTTATGACTGATTTTGGTACCGTTTGGTATTACTTGCACCATTTTTAAAGTTTATATAGCTTCATCAATTTTATCTACAGTGCAATATTTATTTGGTTACCTACTTGAAGACTATAAAAGTTTTAATGCTATTCCCATGGAGCGCTGCCTTTGTGTGTTTTTTGTATCCTGCTATCCATTTTTCCAGTTGTTGGTAGCTTCATTGGGAATCAGCCTGCAAGGAGATCAGCTAAAAGTAGTTGGATCTGTATGTGCATTATAATTAATCAAAATTAGCTGATTAATCGATAAAAATAAAAAAAAGATTAATCGAACACAAAAATTTTGATCAGTAACAGCCCTAATTATATATATTAGGCCGTTCCTGGTGTACTTATTCTAATACTTCAGGCAGCAGGTGACTCAGTGAGCTGCAGTGCTTTTAATATATATATATATGTAACGACTCTGCTACGTGAATGTACTAGTTGAATAATATCTCAGCTGCAGAGGCTTCTCAGGCGTAACCACCTGTTCACTGTCTAATCAATAAGAAAGTTTGGGGTTTAACTCATCACAGCCTCTAAATGGTAGACAACATAGGGCCAGATTCAGGTAGATGAGAGCATCTTTGCTCCAGAGTAACGCTTCTCATTTACGTTACTCTGACGACCCTTTCAGCGCAAGTACTGTTATTCACATAGCAGTTGCGCGTAAACGACGCAAGTGGAAGTGGGTGTGATCATATGTAAATGATGGGCGGAGCCCAGCACAGAGGCTTACGTTCAGCGCATCATCCACGGAGCATGCGCAGTGAGTGCGTCTCCACTCGCCCCCTTGTGCGCATGCTCAGAACTTCCGTCGGCACCACTTCCCGGGAAACGTCAGCGCAATGCCTTCCGTTGGGCGCTTAAAAGCGCAGGCGGAAACGCCATTCCGGCGCAAAAGTAGTTCCGTTTCCCCCCACCCCAGGGAAGATACTTTTGCTCAGTGATGGCTGCTCCTGCTACCCCCAAAGAGAGGAGGAACCTCAATTTTAATTCCCAGGAGGTCTCGGTCATCATATCAGCAATGGAGTCTGTTAATGAGTTACTCCATGGGAAAAAAAGCCGGAAGACCAGCCGGGAGAGAAAGCAGGGCATCCTGGAGACCATTGCTGCCAGGGTGAATGTCTTGGGGTACTCCACCCGGACTGCTTTGGATATTCAGAAAAAAATTAATGACTTGCGGCGCAAGGTCAAGGGCAAGGTGGCCACCATCAGGAGGCATGAGAGGGGCACAGGTGGTGGTCCCCCATGTCCTGTCAGCCTGACCGCAGAGGAGGAGGTGGTCGCACGCTGCCTGGACAGGGAGCAGTTGGAGGGGGTCCCTGGATATGACTCCATGGAGGAAGGCTCCAGGACAGGTAAGTGTTTTTTATCCCCTATTTGGTGTGTTGCATGTGGGGGGGGGGGGGAGGGTACATGTGCCAAGTGTGTGGGACCAACAACATGTGTCTGCTTTGTGTCATCCACAGATGACGGAGCTGGGCCATCATCTCTTGGCGGCTAGTCCACCCCAACCTCCCAACGGGATCGTGATGATGCGCCCCTGGGTGCTGAAGAGACCGAGGTGGAGGAGAGTTCCCACACCACCTCTGCAGAGGTGGTTGTGGAGGAGCCTGTCCCTGAACAGGACTTCATCTTATTGTTGGAGGAGTCCTCCTCTTCAGCAGGGCCCTCTGTCATCCCCTCCCCCATCCTCGGTAGCCCCTCAAGGGCGACTCCATCCCCACGGGGACAACCTTCTCCTGCCCCCAGGAAGGCCAACCGGAAGACCAGGGGGGTGTGTGATCTGGTCGAGGACCAGGTGCTGTTGGACCACGCCAAGCAGACCCAGCAGATGGGGGAGATTGCTGGCCACCTGGACCGGGTCGCTGACAGCCTGGGCTCCATGTCGCAGCTGCCCAGTGGTGTTCAGAACCTTGTTACCAGCCTGGGGGAGGTGCAGGCTGATGTCCGGCACCTGACAGCAGCTGTACATGCCAACACTGCTGCCATCCGGGAAGAGGGGAGGCAGCGGCAGCGTGACCAGCGGCATCAAGTCACCCGCCAGTTGAGGATGCAGGCCCAGACTAACCTCTATCTGAGCCGGATTGCAGTGGCCTTGGAGGGCATGCAGCCAACAGCTGCCCGGAGTGGCCCACCCGGGGAACAGCCTCCTCAAGATTCCCCCACACCCCCACCACCACCCACTCCCTCCAGGCAGCTGAGGAGCCCGAGAGTGCCCCCAAGGAGGAGCCCCCGTCATCCCAGATGAGGGTTTTTTTTTTATTTGGTTTATATTTTTATTTTTTTTATTACTCAGGTTATGAGTTTTTTGTTATTTTTATACTCAGGTTATGAGTTTATATTTTATTTTCTTGCTCAGGTTATGAGATTTTTTATTTCTTTTGAACTGCACACGGTCAGGAGTGCAGGGGACAGTGTGAATGGTGTGTGAATGTGAGGGGGTGGCACTCCTGACAGTAAGGGGTGTCACCCTCGGCCGTGGTGGTGAAGTTAACCCCACGGCTGTATGAATGACGTGTGAAAGGTGTATGAATGGACAGCAACATCATTGGGGCCTTGACGCTGGCGTTGCTGCTCCCAAGTCCTACATGCTGGACTTGGGCTAATCCAATGCGATGTGCATGTGGTGTGTGTGTGATCTAGGGACATCAGTGGTGTACACGCGTGCATTGTCTGTGTGATCAATGTTTTGGTTTAGTGTCCAAAGATGCCTACGGCGAGGACCCTCCTGACTGCTCTTCCATCAGCAGACTGGTTCTCCTCTGGCAGATGGGGACTGTGTGGGTCGGGGGTCAGGTCATCACGCATGTCAATCTGCAGGCCTTTTCTCATAGCAAAGTTGTGCAGAATGCAACATGCAGCGATGATCTGACACACAAAGGTAGGGGAATACAATAGGGTCCCCCCGGACTTATCCAGGCAGCGGAAACGGGACTTCAGGAGCCCGAATGTTTGCTCCACCACTGCACAGGTTTTGATGTGTGCTTCATTGTATTTTCTCTCTCCTCTGGTTTGGGGGTTCCGGAAAGGAGTCATGAGATGGGGTCCCAGTGCATATGCAGAGTCACCTGTAAGGGAAAAGACAAGAGGATGTTAGTCATGCATGTGCCACTTCTGATGTGCATCACGGGAGGGGATAGTCATGCCTGACTCCCATGTCACTCACCAACCAGCCAGCTGTCCCCATACATGTTCTGCTCGAATTCTGCTGGGATGGGACTCTGATTGTATATGAAGCTGTCATGGCTGGACCCGGGGTGTTTGGCACGGACGTGCCATATGAGGCGTTGGGCATCGGCTATCACCTGTACGTTGATGGAATGCCAATGCTTCCGATTGCGGTAGATGTGCTCTGTGGCACTGGGGGGCTGTAGGGCCACATGTGTGCAATCAATGGCCCCCACAGTGCGTGGGAATCTGGCAATGCTGTAGAAATCTGTCATTGCCTTCAGCCGCAGGTCCTCAGTGGTGGGTCTGATGAACTGGTTGGACATGCATCTGAGGATTGCAGGGACAACCTGGTGCACACATCTGCTTATGGAGGATTGTGACATCCCAGCCACCACTCCACTTGTACGCTGGAATGATCCACTTGCAAGGAAATGGAGTGTTGCCAGGACCTTCACCAGTGGCTGCACTGCTTGTGAGCGGTGTGTTGGGCTGGTGATGTCACCCTGCAGGGTTGTGGTTAGTTCAAGTATTGCATCTGGGCTGAATCTGAAGAGGCGATACACCTCCTCATCACCCATGCCAAAGAGGTTCATACGCGTGCGGTATATCCTCTCACGTGCCCGCCTCCTCCGTAGCGAGGGACCCAGTACTAGTCTTAGGACCACGAGTGCCCCTGGGATGTTGGCACACAGAGGTGTTGTCCTTGCAAGTGTGGTTGTTCAGCTTGCTAGTTTCGTCGGTAACGCTGCTGTAGCTGCTCTCCTGCTGACCTGTGACCGTCTGGAGTAAAGATAAAGCAGCCTTTTGTAGAAATAACTTTGCGCCGGACGGACGAGATACGCGCGGCGCATGTAGCCAGCGTATGGTGCTAATCCGTTCGTGAATTGGGAAAAATCCCTCATTTGCATATTTGCAGGGGAAATCAATAGGCGCGACTGATGCGCCAAGCGAAATTATGCGCTGACGATACTCTGGCGTCGGAACGTTCCGCCGGTCGCAAATGGCCCGTTATTGGGCGCATCTAGTTTGGTGGGTACGGGCACATAGAAACGACGGCGCATCTTCACAGTTACGCGGCGCATATCGAAATACTCCAGCGCAAGTGTTGCTGAATCTGGCCCATAAAGTATAGCGGAGCCTATTCCAACATAAGCTACCGCTACTGATGAAGATAAAGTAAAGTCTCTACTATACACGGTAGTACGGATAAATGCAATGTGATACAGAAGTGCTATAGTATTTCAGGGTTGAACTCATGTAGTAAGTACTTGCTATGTACTAATTCCAAGACACATATAGATGCATAGCTCAGTCCATATGAGAATAGATCTCCTTACAGACCTGGTATTTCCCCTATAAGGTGCAGGAGGGTATGGATAACAATGACTACAGTATGTCTCCTATAATACTTGCGGTTCTGCTGGGACTGGTAGTGCTTTGGATGAGATACAGGCAGAGATGGTGTGCGGGGATCCCAGGGTGCTGGAAGGAGAAGATGCATCCAATCACAGGGTGGTCCGTGTTGGGGAGTGCAATGCAGTGCAGTGGCGTTCCCAGGTGACGGCAGGCGTTCAACAGAATAACGGAACACCCTGCCGTCATCTGCATGGTTTTAAATAGCCGCAAATTCACGGGGAATCAGAGGAGAACGCTGGGACGCACTTCCACGTTCCAGCGTGGAGCGCAGACATCCGCGCACCGGAAGTGACGCGGACCGCTTGCAGAACGGAGCGCAGCTGCTAGAATAGGTACAGCTGCGCTCGTTCTGCACAGTGTAACAGCAGGGATGTTACATACTCCCCTCCTCAAGGGAGCATCTCTGGTGCTCCCAGTAAGAGAGGGGCGATTAGGGTACCTCCGATGAAATTGTCTGATCAGACGGGGGGCATGTATGTCTGAGGAACTTTCCCAAGAGTCATCGAGATGATCATAACCCTGCCATCGTATTAAGTATTGGAGGGAAGAACCACGCTTCCTGGAATCTAATATCTTTTCGACCTCGTATTCAGTTTCACCAAGCACTTCCACTGGAGGAGGGGGGCATGGTTTCCTGTTAGGGAATGGATTAGAAACAAAAGGTTTAATGAGTGAGACATGAAATGAGGGGTGGACTTTCCAATCTGGGGGCAGAAGCAATTTAACAGCGTTAGGATTAATGACATGTGAAATTGGAAATGGACCAGTGAATTGACTGCCAAGTTTTTTAGAGGGTATTTTAAGATGAAGATTCCGGGTGGAAAGCCAAACTAAATCCCCGACTTTATATTCAGGAGGTACAGATCTGTGGGCATCATAGTATTGTTTTTGTCTTCGCTGAGCAAGTTCAAGGTTGGATCGTAAAATTCCCAGTGTTTCCTTTAGATTAGAGAGATAATGATCAACTGCTGGAACAGTACCTGGAAGGGAAGTGAATGGTAGACTGTTGGGGTGGAAGCCATAATTGGCATAGAATGGTGTGAACCGAGATGAAGAACTGGTGGAGTTATTATAGGCAAATTCAGCCAGGGGAAGTAATTCGAACCAATCATCTTGAAGGTGTGTGCAGTAGCATCGTAGGTACTGTTCGAGGATTTGGTTAACACGTTCTGTCTGTCCATTTGTTTGAGGGTGGTAGGCAGTGGACATTCGGTGGTCAATGTGTAGGGCGCTACATAGGGCTTTCCAAAACCTAGAGATGAATTGAGATCCGCGATCCGAAATGATTTGGGAGGGAATTCCATGAAGTTTGAGAACGTTGTTAATGAAAGCCTTCGCTGTCTCGAGGGAAGTAGGCAACTTCTTTAGGGGAACGAAGTGTGCCATCTTTGTTAAAAGATCCACTGTTACCATGATGGTGTTTGCACCGTTTGAGCGAGGGAGGTCAACTATAAGATCCAATGAAACAACTTCCCAGGGTCTATTAGGTACGGGGATGGAAGCTAGTAGACCGAAAGGGGGTTGCCTTGAATGCTTGTTACGAGCGCAAATGTCACAAGAGCTGACATACTGATGAATCGTCTTAGACAAATGGGGCCACCAATAGTCTCTTTTAACCAGATGAGTGGTTTTGTTGATACCAGGGTGTCCGGCTAAGGGAGAATCATGGAGATGTCTGAGGAGTAAAAGTTGTATTTTGGGTGGAACGTAAATTTTGTTGTGGAATGTATAAACACCATCAGGTTGCATAATGACATCTTTTGGTAAGCTAGAGAGATCTTCGCAAGGAGTCTGAGAGAGTAACTGTCTAAAGGAGGTGGTAATTCCAATGAAACGGTTTGGAGGAATGATAGAGATCGGAGGAATCTCAGTGGATTGATCTTCATTCATACGGGATAGGGAGTCGGCTTTGATGTTTTGTGAACCAGGCCTATAGGATATGTAAAAATCAAACCTGTCAAAGAATAGACTCCATCTAACCTGACGGGCGGAGAGTGTTTTACAGGCCTTCAGATGTTGTAAGTTAGGGTGGTCCGTAAGGATGGTTATTGGGTGTGTGGAACCCTCCAATAGATGCCTCCAGTTCTCAAATGCATCTTTAATTGCAAGGAGTTCCTTCTCCCCAATAGGGTAGTTCTTTTCCGCTTGTGATAGTGTCCTGGAAAAAAAAGCTACTGGGGTAGATTCATGTAGATCAGCGGATCTTTTGATCCGCGTGATCTATCTTGTTTACGATCCGCCTGCGCCAGTTTTTGAGGCAAGTGCTGTATTCAGAAAGCACTTGCCTCGTAATTAGCCCTGGCGGATCGTAAATCCCCCGGCGGAATGCAAATTCCGCGGCTAGGGGGAGTTTACTATTTAAATCACGCGCGTCCCCGCGCCGATCGTACTGCGCATGCGCCGCCGGCAAAATTTCCCGACGTGCATTGCTTTAACCACTTGACCACTGGGCACTTAAACACCCTTAATAACCAGACCAATTTTCAGCTTTCGGTGCTCTCACATTTTGAATGACAATAACTCAGTCATACAACACTATAACCAAATGAAATTTTTGTCCTTTTTTTCCCACAAATAGAGCTTTCTTTTGGTGGTGTTTCATCACCTCTGCGGTTTTTATTTTTTTTGCTATAAATGAAAAAAGAACAACATTTTGCAAAAAATAATAATTTTTCTTCATTTCTATTATAAAATTTTGCAAAAAAGTAATTTTTCTTCATAAATTTGGCCTAAAATGTATACTGCTACATATCTTTGGTAAAAAAAATAAAAAATGTTGGATATTATTTAGTCTGGGTGAAAGTTATGGGGTCTACAAGCTATGGTACCAAATCCTGAAAATTGATCAATTTCATCACACCTGAAGTACTGACAGCCTCTCTCATTTCTTGAGACCCTAACATGCCAGAAAAGTACAAATACCCCCCAAATGACCCCTTTTTGGAAAGAAGACATTCCAAGGTATTTAGAAAGAGGCCTGGTGAGTTTTTTAAAGTTGTAATTTTTTCCCACAATTCTTTGCAAAATCAAGATTTATTTTTTTTTCATCAAATTTTCATATTATTAGGTTATTTTTCACACACAGCATATGCATACCACAAATTACACCCCAAAACACATTCTGCTATTCCTCCCGAGTATGGCGATACCCCATGTGTGAGACTTTTACACAGTGCGGCCACATACAGAGGCCCAACATGCAGGGAGCACCCAGGCCAATTCTGACATTTCTCTCCTACATGTAAAAATCATCATTTATTTGCTAGAAAAATACATAAAACCCCAAAACATGATATAAAGATACCTCACATGTGGTTTGAACACCGTTTTTATATGTGGGCGGGACTTGCGTATGCGTTCGCTTCTGCATGCGAGCTCGCGGGGACAGGGGCTGCTGTATGCCCAGAGTATTGCTAAGTATGCCCAGAGTATTGCGGAGTATGCCCAGAGTATTGCCCAGAGTATTGCCAGAGTATTGCCAGAGTATGCCCAGAGTATGCCCGGAGTATTGCCAGAGTATGCCCGGAGTATTGCCAGAGTATGCCCGGAGTATGCCCAGAGTATTGCGGAGTATGCCCAGAGTATTGCAGAGTATGCCCAGAGTATTGCAGAGTATGCCCAGAGTATTGCAGAGTATGCCCAGAGTATTGCCAGAGTATGCCCAGAGTATTGCCAGAGTATTGCGGAGTATGCAGAGTATGCCCAGGGTATTGCAGAGTATGCCCAGGGTATTGCAGAGTATGCCCAGAGTATTGCGGAGTATGCCCAGAGTATTGCAGAGTATGCCCAGAGTATTGCAGAGTATGCCCAGAGTATTGCAGAGTATGCCCAGAGTATTGCCAGAGTATGCCCAGAGTATTGCCAGAGTATTGCGGAGTATGCAGAGTATGCCCAGGGTATTGCAGAGTATGCCCAGAGTATTGCAGAGTATGCCCAGAGTATTGGCAGAGTATGCCCAGAGTATTGCAGAGTATTGCGGAGTATGCCCAGAGTATTGCCAGAGTATTGCCAGAGTATTGCCAGAGTATTGCAGAGTATTGCCCAGAGTATTGCCCAGAGTATTGCCAGAGTATGCCTGAGTATTGCAGAGTATGCCCAGAGTATTGCCCAGAGTATTGCCAGAGTATGCCTGAGTATTGCAGAGTATGCCCAGAGTATTGCCAGAGTATGCCTGAGTATTGCAGAGTATGCCCAGGTGAGTATTGCAGCGTATATGCAGCAGGGATGGCTGAGCAGGGAGGGAGTGTGTCAGAGTCGTAGTACCATTCGTAGCCACATGCTGGCTGGGTCTGGACGCAGCTCCTGACAGCTCCTGACATCCAGGGCTATACCACACGCTCTCCCCTGGCGTCTCCCACCGCTCTCTCCTGGTTCTCCCCCTGGATCCGCCGCTCGCTGCCTTCACTAAGGTAAGCCCCTAATCTACAGGGCTCTCCCACCCCCCTGAGCTCCACTGGCGGCCGTCCTTTTTAGGATAAGCCGTGGCGGAGGCCCTCACGCCACCTCTGGAACTATTTTCGGCCGCCGCATTTAGGAAAGGCCGCGGCTTCACCCGCGGCCTAGTGGCGCGCCGCTCCATTCATTCACCACTACACCACAAACCCCCCCGGACACCTGCAGAACCCCCCAGCCACCCCCTGAGTCGCCCACTCACAGTTATCTAGCCACATAGCCCCCGGCGGTGGTTTGGTATATCCACAGCTTGCGGCCCCCCCTCCCCCCCGATACACCATCCACCGGCCAGCTATAGAGTAATCCCCCCTGGACACCAGCAGGACCCCCCACTTCCCCAGGGCGAGAACTGCATCCCGGCAGCTACCGGCGCACGGTTCCTAGGAGTAGGACGTGTGGCCCACGGGATGTAGATAGGTAGGACCCCCGCCACCCCCCCCCGCTTCATCGCTGCAACCTGCCAGCTGCATATCAATCCCCCCCTTGTCACCGCAGCACCCCCCTCTTCCTTAGGGCTAGAACTGCATCCCGGTAGCTACCGGCGCACGCTTCCTAGGAGTAGGACGTGTGGCCCATGGGGTGTAGATAGGTAGGGACACCCCCACCCCTCCCCCGTTCATTGCCGCGACCGAGTGGCCCCCCGCACCCCCTCTCTAGATACCAGCTTGCTACTCCCTTGTAATTGGGTCACCTACCACCCCTTCCTGACTCAATAACTACTAGTTGGCAACCCTCACCACCCTGGCTCTTGCAGCCGGAGTGTTAGCCATCTTGCAACACCCTAGCCCCATTCCCCCTTCCTCAATACCATTTGAACTTGATCCAGGGTTCGCCCGATCGCCTCTCAAGGGGTCAGGAAGGAATTTTTTTCCCTGTCGTAGCACATTGGCATAGCACGGCCAGGGTTTTTTTGCCTTCCTCTGGACCAAGTCAGAATCAAGGATTAAGCTAATCCTTGATAATCCACCCCCCCCTCTCCCCCTGGTGTTTGGCGACGATGGTTAATCTGCAATATTCTGCAGAAACCATTGGGGATTTGAGGCAATTTGCCGCAATACTACCAGCCATCACTAAAAAAGCCCTAAGAGCTGAGCGACTTTTGAGAATCGATCGACGACCGACTATCAAAAATCTCAGCCGTTTGCCCCAGCCTAAGCACATATCATGTGCTCTGATCAATACGAGATCGGCAGTAAAACACCGACTGGAAATCCATGATTTCATTCTACAATACGATTTAGACTGCCTCTTTATTACAGAGAGCTGGCTCACAGCCGACTGTAACACCATTCTAGGAGAATTGGTGCCAGAAAACTACCGTATTATAACGGAAAACAGAATAGGGCAAAGAGGAGGAGGACTGGCGGTGATCCATAAGACTTATCTTGCGATCACTAAACCAGTCCTTCAAAACCCTCTTCCATTCATGGAAACCCTTACTTTGCAACTGCAAGCAAACTCCCAGGAGACTGTCCGTATTCTTCTCTGCTATAGGCCACCCGGCCCAAAATCGCAGCTTCTTCCATTATTGACGGACTTTATCTCCACCTACACCCTCAACAGCAAACACTTTTTGCTGCTCGGGGATTTCAACCTCTGGGCCAACTCCCCGCATGACCCAGTTGCCGACGCCTGCATCGATCACCTTGAAGGATTAGGGCTACAACAACTAGTATGTGGGCCCACACATGCTTCAGGTCACACACTCGATCTTATTTTCAGACAAGATCTGGAAATAAAAATCTTGGAAAATGAACCGTTGCCATGGTCAGATCACCATGCCATCAAATTCATTCTTTCCAACTTCCCCCCCTTAACAAAAACATCAAATCCAGTGACTACACACTGGACTAGATGTCAGAAGAAGCTCCACTCGGAATTCTTCAAAGCCGCGTTAAGGAAAAAAATAAAAACAATTCAGCCGCATCAATCGGCTGAAGAAACTCTAGAGGCCATAAACACAGCACTATTACAGTCAGCTGACTTAATAGCGCCGAAACGTAAAACCAACATCCGGAAAAAAAACTCCAGCTGGTTCAACAACCAACTGGCGTTACTGAAGCAAGAGCGCAGAAGGGCGGAAGCCGCCTGGAAGAGAAGCCCATTAGATGAGAACCTCTCTATCTACAAGGCAATAACTAAGAAATATCACAAAGAAACCTTCAAGGCCAAGAAAAATTATTTTTCTGAGGCCATCAACAGCGCTTTGAATCGCCCCCGCGAACTCTTCAAGTTGGTCACTGCGACCATGAATCCAGGATGTCTTGAAGCCCCCAATTCAGACTCACAAGAATTTTGCAATGAATTATCGGATAACTTCATTAATAAAATCGAGGGAATCCGGCAAAGCATTCAGCAGAACAATTCCCCCCGTAGCCCCCCCTGTAATTATTTACACAACACCTGTAGTAATTCACCCCTACCAGGTAAGTTCACGTTGGAACCTATCACTATCCAAGCCACCAACCAGATCATCGGTGCTCTGCGTAACAGCACTGCGCCGAATGATATCATCCCCACCAAACTGTTGAAGGAGTGCGCCGACATCCTGGCACCTCCTATCACACAGCTTATTAACCAATCTTTCATGGAGGGCATAGTGCCCTCCCAGTTGAAGGATGGTATAGTTAGACCCATCTTGAAGAAATCTACCCTGGACCCCAAGGATCCACTCCACCGCCGCCCTATAACAAGCTTAAATACTTTTTCCAAGATTATGGAGAAAGCAGTGGTGCAACAGCTGCAACAGCATCTAGACACCCATAACCTACTCGACCCATTATAATCAGGTTTCCGCCCTGGACACGGGACGGAAACAGCATTGCTCAAGATATGGGACGACGCTCTCGAGGCTGCAGACGAAGGAGAATCTTGTCTCCTAGTTCTGCTGGACCTGAGCGCAGCTTTCGACACAGTAGACCATGGGCTTTTGTTGACCCGGCTGGCTCAGGTAGCCAGAGTCGCAGAAGGCGATTTATCTTGGTTCTCCTCTTTTTTGGAAAACAGATCGCAAATAGTGAAGTTAGGACCTTTCTTTTCGGAAAAACGCACGGTATCATGCGGAGTCCCTCAAGGATCGCCTCTGTCGCCGGTGTTATTCAACATTTATCTTCGTCCTCTTTTTGAGATCATCAGCAGTCAAAAACTGCTCTATCACTCATATGCAGACGACACACAACTGTATTTCCGCATTTGCAATAAAAAGGATCACCGCCTCAATCTAGAGACATGCCTCTCTTTGATAGAGGACTGGATGACAAAGAGTTATCTAAAACTCAACGGAGCAAAAACAGAACTCCTTCTGTTTCACGCCAAACGCAAGAATCTACCTGCAACAACCTGGACACCCCCGCCCATTCTGGGCAAAATCATCACCCCTAGCACCAAAGTCAAAAGCCTCGGGGTCACTTTCGACTCCTACATGACTATGGACGCACAAATAGGGTCAGTAGTCAGCGGATCCCACCATCTGCTGCGCCTACTACGCAGGCTTATCCCTTTTATCCCCAAAGAATACATATCGGTCGTGGTGGGAGCAATTGTTAACTCCAGATTGGACTATGCAAATGCCCTTTACCTCGGACTCCCTAAGTACCAAATCGCTCGTCTACAAGTCGTTCAAAATACGGCCGCTAGACTTGTGACTGGGAAAAAACCCTGGAAATCAATCTCACCTTCACTGAGAGCCCTCCACTGGTTACCAGTAAAAGACAGAATCACTTTTAAAGCACTCTGTCTAACGCATAGATGTATCCATGGGAATGCCCCCCATTATCTGTGCGAAAAAATAAAAGCCCATAACCCCAATCGCATCTTGCGATCCACTAATCAAAATCTCCTGCAGATACCGAAAGCCGGATATAAATCCAAAGGAGATAGAAGATTTGCGGTCCAAGGTCCCAGACTATGGAACGCTTTACCAACCAGTATTCGGTTGGAGGAGAACTACCTAGCATTCAGGAGAAAGATCAAGACTCATCTCTTTTGATACCAAAGGAGACAGGAACAACAAGCGCCCAGAGGCGATTCAGTTCGCATGTGCCGCGCTATATAAGTTTTCATTCATTCATTCATTCATTCATTCATTCATGGATCTGTGACTGCATTTGTCACAGATCCAGCCCGCAGCACTGGCGCTGCCATCCGCTCCCTCCCCTCTCCTCTCACACTGTACCGATCGGTACAGAGAGAGGAGGGAGGAACCGGCGTCATCAAATGACGCCGGTCTGTTTACATCTGATCGCGCCGTCATTGGATGGCGCGATCACGTGGTAAACCGCCGCTATCAGCGGCGATTTACCGTGATCCGTGATGCGCCGGGTCCTCTGGACCCGGCGGTCACGGATGTTCCCGTGTGCGCGCCTCAGGAGGCGCGCGGGAGCGCGATTCTGACAGGCCGTTAATTAACGGCCAGTTAGAATACAGCAACCGCCCTAGAGCCGTACTTTCGGCATAGGGCGGTTGCAAAGTGGTTAAATGACGTCGCAAGGACGTCATTGTTTTCGTCGTTAACGCTATTAACGTATGGCCGTATTCCCGGACGACTTACGTAAACGACGTAAAAAATTCAAAACTCGACGCGGGAACGACGGCCATACTTAACATAGGATCCGCCGCACTTACCCCGCATATAGCAGGGGTAACCATCCACCGGAAAAAGACGAACGCAAACGACGTAAAAAAAAAGCGACGGCCGGGCGTTCGGTTCTGAATCGGCGGTTCTCCTCATTTGCATATTCGTCGCGTAGAAAGAAAAAAAAAGCGCCACCTAGCGGACGGCGGGAGAATGCAGCCTAAGAACCGACAGTGTAACTCACTTACACCAGTCGGCTCTAAGGGAGATCTATGCGGAACCTGATTCGAGGAATCAGCCGCATAGATCCGAGCGTCGGATCTCACAGATCCGACGGTGTATCAGTAGATACACCGTCGGATCTGTACATGAATCTACCCCACTGGGTGTAAAGGAGATGGGGTTGAACGTTGGGAAAGTATAGCACCTAAGGCATAGTGGGAGGCATCAACTTCTAGTGTGAAGTGGTACGAAGGATTAGGCAGTTGAAGGATGGGAGCCGAAGTGTAACAGAGCTTGAGAGAGTCAAAAGACTTCTGGGCTTCCTTTGACCAGATGAAAGGTGTCTTTGTGCTGGTTAAAGCAGTCAATGGTTTGACAATGGCTGAAAAGTTTTTTATAAACTTGCGGTAGTAGTTTGAAAAACCGAGAAAACGTTGAAGAGCTTTTCTAGAGTGAGGAACTGGCCAGGAGATAATACAGTCCACCTTGGATTGATCCATCTGGATGCCTTGAGGTGTAATTTGGTAACCAAGGAAGGAAATACTAGACCTGCTGAATACGCATTTCTCAAGTTTGGCGTACAAGGAATGTGTTCTGAGTCTGGCCAGAACCCAACGAACATGTTTAGTGTGTTCCTCAAGAGTGTCAGAATAAATCAGAATGTCATCCAAGTATATTACTACACAGATAGTAATGAGCTCTGCGACGTTCTTTCTCGGCCAGAGATAAAGGACCTCTGACAACTCCGAGTTCCATGGGAACATCCTTGGGTGGTGATTTAGACCTCCTGAGAGGTGGAGGAATATAAGTATTCCCACGTTCAGCCTTCCTTTCTCTGAGGCGACGGTCAATGGTGAGAGATAGGTGCATGAGATCCTCTAGAGATGAAGGGAGTTCAACACGAGCAATCTCGTCCTTCATAGGTTCAGACAGGCCTAGTCTAAATTGATTACGGAGTGCAATATCCGTCCACTGGGTCTCCCTGCTCCAACACTTAAACTCTGAGATATAGTCCTCTACGGGTCTGTTCGCTTGTTTGAGGTTCCTAATAGTGTTCTCTGCTGTAAGCTGTTTATTGGGATCCTCATATAGAAGTGACATCTCATCCAGGAAAGTATTGAATGCCCCCAATAGGTCACCATGCTCTTCCACATAAGCATCCGCCCAGGCTCTAGGCTCCCCCTTCAGGTAGGATACTAGGGTGAGAATTTTAACCCTGTCAGAGTAATAAGTGCGGGGACGCAATTCAAACATGAGACGACAAGAGCTAATGAACTGGCGGTATAATTTTCGGTCCCCTAAAAAGGGTTCTGGGGGGCAAACCTTAGGCTCAGGTCTGTCCCTGGGTTGTGCAAAGTTTTGATTACGTAGGGCCTCATTTTCTAAACGAAGATCATTCATTGAAGCAGTGAGGGTGTCAACTCTTTGTGAGAGTCCAACTAGGTGGTTAGCAAGCTCTGCTGGATCCATCATTTCAGTTAAAGGGGTTCCGTTATTATGTAACGACTCTGCTACGTGAATGTACTAGTTGAATAAGATCTCAGCTGCAGAGGCTTCTCAGGCGTAAACACCAGTTCACTCTCTAATCAATAAGAAAGTTTGGGGTTTAACTCATCACAGCCTCTAAATGGTAGACAACATAAAGTATAGCGGAGCCTATTCCAACATAAGCTACCGCTACTGATGAAGATAAAGTAAAGTCTCTACTATACACGGTAGTACGGATAAATGCAATGTGATACAGAAGTGCTATAGTATTTCAGGGTTGAACTCATGTAGTAAGTACTTGCTATGTACTAATTCCAAGACACATATAGATGCATAGCTCAGTCCATATGAGAAAAGATCTCCTTACAGTGACACAGACCTGGTATTTCCTCTATAAGGTGCAGGAGGGTATGGATAACAATGACTACAGTATGTCTCCTATAATACTTGCGGTTCTGCTGGGACTGGTAGTGCTTTGGATGAAATACAGGCAGAGATGGTGTGCGGGGATCCCAGGGTGCTGGAAGGAGAAGATGCATCCAATCACAGGGTGGTCCGTGTTGGGGAGTGCAATGCAGTGCAGTGGCGTTCCCAGGTGACGGCAGGCGTTCAACAGAATAACGGAACACCCTGCCGTCATCTGCATGGTTTTAAATAGCCGCGAATTCGCGGGGAATCAGAGGAGAACGCTGGGACGCACTTCCGCGTTCCAGCGTGGAGCGCAGACATCCACGCACCGGAAGTGACGCGGACCGCTTGCAGAACGGAGCGCAGCTGCTAGAATAGGTACAGCTGCGCTCGTTCTGCACAGTGTAACAGCAGGGATGTTACAATATATATATATATATATATATATATATATATTGTAAGCTGGGGATAGGTAGCGGGTACAAAAGCTCCCTGGGATGAGCAGGCACAGATACCAAAGTCCATAGGATAAGTGAACAACAGTGGGATTTTTATTGGTGCTATACAAAGTCTATTTACAGGTGCTGTACAGTGTGCAGAAAACAAAACAAACAAAAGTAGTTTAAACAAACACCTAGCCGTGTCTCGGCTCTAACTACACGATATGTAGGCCCTAACTACTAAGCTGAACAAGCCTACCGCTTGTTAGCTCAAACATACACTTCTCACCAGTTTTTCAGCAGCCTCCTTGCTCTCACAGATTCACACTGTTTCCCAGGACAGAGCAATGGCTGTTAGCTCAGGTGAGCTTAAATTGGCCTGGGGGAGAGGGCCAACACCTGACCTGGATCAGGGATCAGAGATCTCTGAACGTGTAAGAGAGGAGCCTGGGAGAGGTATAAACCCCGAACTGGACTTTCCCAGGCTCTCTCTGGGACGCTCTGCTACACACCCTCCCCTCTTGTTTCAACCCCAGGGTTGGAACACCTGTAGCCCAACAGGAGTGAACACGGGACAGGGCATCTACATTACCCATCTCAACCCCTGGCCTGTGTTTTACCGAAAAGGAATAATCCTGGAGGGCCAAAAACCACCGGTTCACCCGCCTATTAGTCTCCTTCTTTTGGGCCATCCATTTCAGGGGAGCATGGTCAGTTATTAACTCAAACTGGCGCCCTAACAGGTAGTACCTGAGCGCGTCCACGGCCCACTTTATGGCTAAACATTCCTTTTCAATGACTGCATATTTTTTCTCATGATCATTGAGCTTTCTGCTTAGGTAGACCACAGGGTGTTCTTCCCCATTGTATACCTGTGATAGTACTGCCCCGATACCTACATCAGAGGCATCTGTCTGAACCAAAAAATCTTTGGAGAAATCGGGGGAGTATAGCACTGGCTGTGCACAAAGAGCCTTCTTCAGGACTTGGAAAGATTCTTCTGCTACTGGGGACCATTTTATCATTACGGAGTCTTTCCCTTTCGTCAGGTCTGTCAGTGGGGCAGCTATAGTGGCAAAATTTGGAATAAACCTTCTATAATATCCCGCAATGCCAAGAAAGGCCCTGACCTGCTTCTTGTTTGCAGGACGTGGCCACTCCTGGATGGCTTCTACTTTATTCACTTGGGGTTTAATAACTCCACGGCCAATAGTATAGCCCAAATACTTGGCTTCCTCCAAACCAATGGCACATTTTTTGGGATTTGCCGTAAAACCTTCCTTGAAGAGGGAATCAAGGACAGCTTGGACACGGGGCAAGTGAGACTCCCAGTCAGTGCTATGCACCACTATGTCATCTAAATAAGCTGCAGCATACTGCTGGTGCGGTCTTAGGGTCCTGTCCATGGCCCTCTGAAAGGTTGCAGGGGCATTTTGCAACCCAAAAGGCATTTTCTTATACTGGAATGATCCCTCCGGGGTCACAAACGCAGTCTTTTCTTTGGCACTATTAGTCAGGGGTATTTGCCAATATCCTTTGGTCAAGTCCAAAGTGGTCAGATAACGGGCCTTGCCCAGTCGGTCTATAAGTTCATCTACCCTGGGCATCGGGTACGTGTCAAACTTTGTTACTGCATTGAGCTTTCTGAAGTCGTTACAAAACCTCCAAGTGCCATCCGGTTTTGGGACCAACACGATGGGGCTAGACCAGTCACTATTGGATTCCTCAATGACATCTAGTTCCAACATCCTTCTAACTTCATCACTGATGTCCTTTCTCCTCGCTTCAGGAATTCGGTATGGTTTGAGCTTGACACGGACCCCAGGTTCAGTAACAATATCATGCTGAACCGCTGAAGTCGTGCCAGGCAACTCTGAAAATTTCTCTCTATTCCTTATTAGGAACTCTCTAGCTTCCTGTTTTTGGGAATATGACAGGGTGTCTGGAATCGTGACCTCAGGGATCAGAGGGGATTCAGTACCCTTAGGCGTTACCGGTAGGGACCTCGCAGTTAACGCCAGTCTATCCTTCCAGGGCTTTAACAGGTTCACGTGGTAAATCTGTTCGGGCTTCCTTTTACCTGGTTGATACACCTTGTAATTGACTTCCCCAACTCTTTCAATTACTTCAAAGGGGCCCTGCCACTTAGCCAGGAACTTGCTCTCAACAGTGGGAACTAAAACGAGGACCCTGTCACCCGGTGAGAAAACACGGAGTTGGGCCCCCCGGTTGTATATTCTCTGTTGGGCTGCTTGAGCCTGTAGTAAATGTTCTTTCACCACTGGTATTACGGCTGCAATCCTGTCCTGCATTTGAGCGATATGCTCAATTACACTTTTGTGGGGTGTCTGTTCCCCCTCCCAAGTTTCCTTGGCTATGTCCAAGAGTCCCCGAGGGTGTCTCCCATAAAGCAACTCAAATGGAGAGTACCCTGTAGAGGACTGGGGAACCTCCCTGATAGCAAACATCAGGTACGGTATCAGGAAGTCCCAGTCTTTCCCATCTTTGTCAACAACCTTTTTTAACATGCCCTTTAACGTCTTATTGAAACGTTCCACCAAGCCATCTGTTTGCGGATGATACACAGAGGTTCGCAACTGCGTCACCTTAAATAACTTGCACAGCTCCCTAGTTATCCGTGACATAAATGGGGTACCCTGGTCTGTCAGGATTTCTTTAGGGATGCCCACCCGACTGAACACCATAAACAGCTCTTTGGCAATATTTTTAGCAGATGCGGCGCGTAAGGGAACGGCCTCAGGGTAACGGGTAGCGTAATCCATAATCACGAGGATATGCTGATGACCACGGGCGGATTTGGGGAGGGGACCCACAAGGTCCATGGCAATCCTCTCGAAGGGCACTTCAATAATGGGCAAGGGCACTAAAGGACTTCGGAAGTGGGGCTGGGGGGCTGACATCTGACACACAGGACAGGATTGACAATAATTCTCAATATTTTTCTGTATCCCAGGCCAGTAAAACCTGCGCAACACTCTTTCAGTGGTTTTCTCAACCCCTAAATGGCCTCCTAGCAAGTGCCCATGGGCAAGTTCCAACACCACCCTTCTGTAAGGCTTGGGGACCACCAACTGTTCAGTAACTTCATCATTCTTTTTACATACACGATACAGTAAATCATCATTGCTGCTGAAATAAGGAAAACAGGGCCTATCCCCTGGTTCAACAGGTACATCATTAATCACCATTACATTTTCCCAGGCCCTGGCAAGGGTAGGGTCTTTTCTCTGCTCAGTACCAAAATTTTCCTTGTGCACATTAAGGTCAGTAAACTCCAACATAGGCTCCGAGTCGGCAGACGGCTGTCCGGCTCTACTGGTTGTGGGGACTTCCTCAGGCTCCTCCAGCTCTCCTGCCATAACCGAGAAAGGAAAACTCGGAGAGCCCTGAGATGAGTCCCCTGAACCCACAATATCGGAAGTAGTCAGGAGCTCTGGCTCTGCGACTGAGTCAGGTACTGCGACCGGGTCGGGACGATCCCACAGTTCCCAAAACTTAGGGAAGTCCCTACCAATGATGGCCTCGTGCACCAAGTGGGGCACAAGTCCGACCGCATGGGACACCGTACCTAAGCCAGTTTTAAACTGAACTGTGGCTATAGGATACTCCCGGGTATCCCCATGTACACAGATCACAGCAACTTTTTTAGCATGAAAATTCACAGTTTCAACCATCTCAGCTGTAACCAAAGTAACCAGACTTCCAGAGTCCAGTAAGGCCGTAATAGGCTTATCATTAACAGTCATGTGACACATGTGTTTCCCCACATTTGGCGCTGCGGCGCATGAAACAGCAGCAAACATGGACTGCCTTCTATTAGACAGATCACACTGCATTGGTTCATCAGTCAATGGACAGTTTGCTGCAACATGTCCCAGCTCTTGGCAACGAAAACACCTGATGTTTCCCCAAGTTGGTTTGCTGACAGGCAGTGGTTTCCCTTGCTTGGGACGCCAAACTTCAGTCCTGGCACCAAAAATCCTCCCCCCTATTTCCTTGCCATGCTTACCACCCACTTCCCCTGGAACAGTCTTACCGGTTGCCTGGGGAGACCGTGGCTTTGGGTGGAAAGTCCGTGCGGTTGTTGGGATGGTGACCAGGTTCTCTGCAGCAAAGTACCTTTCGACGAGTTCCACCAGGTTATCTGCCGACTTGGGGTCCCCTTGACTCACCCACCTCTGCAGGGGAATTGGGAGTGACCTCAGGAATTGGTCCATGACCACACGCTCCACTATTTGTGGCGCAGACAGGGACTCAGGCTGTAGCCATTTTCGCACTAGGTGGATTAGGTCGAACATCTGCGATCTTGGGGGCCTCTCGATTTTGAAGAACCAGCTGTGGACCCGTTGGGCTCGAACGGCCAAGGTGACGCCGAGTCGCGCCAGAATTTCCTGCTTGACCTTTTCGTAGTCTTCTGCTTCTGCTGACTCCAGATCATAGTAGGCCTTCTGCGATTCACCAGAAAGTAAGGGGGCAATCAGTCCTGCCCACTTGGTTTTAGGCCAACATTCCCTCTCAGCGGTCCGTTCAAACGTTAACAGGAAGGCCTCTGGATCATCATCCGTAGTCATTTTAGACAGAAAGCGAGCCACATGGATGGCTGAAGGCTTGTCTCCCATATCCTTAATTTCCGCAGGTGCCCACTGTGCTAGCGTCTCTGCAACCTTAGTCAGGGTTTTCCTATCCGCTTCTGCAGCAGTGGCAAGCTGTTCAAACAGCCTCTGCGATTGCTCCTGTACCATAGCGTTGGCTTGCTGCAGCGCAGCATTAGTTTGCTGTTGTGCAGCGTTTGCTTGCTGTTGCGCAGCATTGAATAGCACCATTTGTTTGAGGATTTCCTCCATGTTGTCACTTTAGGTACTGGCCTTTTAAATAGTAACTTACTATTGCTGATCGCAGCCTCCACCATATGTAAGCTGGGGATAGGTAGCGGGTACAAAAGCTCCCTGGGATGAGCAGGCACAGATACCAAAGTCCATAGGATAAGTGAACAACAGTGGGATTTTTATTGGTGCTATACAAAGTCTATTTACCGGTGCTGTACAGTGTGCAGAAAACAAAACAAACAAAAGTAGTTTAAACAAACACCTAGCCGTGTCTCGGCTCTAACTACACGATATGTAGGCCCTAACTACTAAGCTGAACAAGCCTACCGCTTGTTAGCTCAAACATACACTTCTCACCAGTTTTTCAGCAGCCTCCTTGCTCTCACAGATTCACACTGTTTCCCAGGACAGAGCAATGGCTGTTAGCTCAGGTGAGCTTAAATTGGCCTGGGGGAGAGGGCCAACACCTGACCTGGATCAGGGATCAGAGATCTCTGAACGTGTAAGAGAGGAGCCTGGGAGAGGTATAAACCCCGAACTGGACTTTCCCAGGCTCTCTCTGGGACGCTCTGCTACAATATATATATATATATATACATACATACATACATACACATATATATATACATACACACACACACACACACAGTCTCGTATATCTATATCTATATCTATATCTATATCTATCTCGACTGCATTTAGTGTAGCTAGATCTAACTGCAGGCTGTTCCCAGTGTACTTTTTCTAATATACTTTCAGGCAGGCAGGTGATTCAGTGAGCTGCAGTGCATTAAATATACAGGGCCAGATTCAGAAAGATTTGCCTAAATTTCCGCAGGCATAGCGTATCTCAGATACACTACGCCGTCGTAACTTACAGAGGCACGTACCCATGCAAATGAGGGTCCGCATGCGCCGTCCGTGGACATATCCCAGTGCGCATGCTCTGAATCACATCGCAAATACTCAATGCTTTCGACGTGAACGTAACTTACGCACAGCCCTGTTCGCGTACGACTTACGCAAACGACTTAAACAACAGAAAATTCTACGCTGTTCCGACGTCCATACTTAACATTGCCTGTGCCTCATATAGCAGGGGTAACTTTACGCCGGTCATACACCTTACGTAAACAACGCATATCAATACGCCAGGCTCAACTATGCTTGTGAATTGGCGTATGTAGTTCATTTGCATATTTTTAATGGGAACGCCAAATGCGTCCAGCGTAACTATGCGCCCACGATACGCCGGCGTAGGCAAGTTACGGATGGCTGAAGCCATGTTTTTTGGCGTATCTTGCTTTCTGAATTGCCGTAAAAATGCGACGGCTCACATTTGAATTTACGGCGGCGTATCAGGAGATACGCCAGCGTAGATACTTTTTGAATCCGGCCCCATGTCTCCTCCTACATACAGTGCGGAAAATAAGTATTTAAACATCCTGCTATTTTGCAAGTTCTCCCACTTGGAAATCATGGAGGGGTCTGAAATTGTCATCGTAGGTGCATGTCCACTGTGAGAGAGACATAATCAAAAAAAAAATGCCAGAAATCACAATTTATGAATTTTTTTAACTATTTATTTGTATGATACAGCTGCAAAGAAGTATTTGAACACCTGAGAAAATCAATGTTAATATTTGGTACAGTAGCCTTTGTTTGCAATTACAGAGGTCAAACGTTTCTTGTAGTTTTTCACCAGGTTTGCACACACTGGAGGAGGGATTTTGGCCCACTCCTCCACACAGATCTTCTCTAGATCAGTCAGGTTTCTGGGCTGTCGCTGAGAAACACAGAGTTTGAGTTCCCTCCAAAGATTCTCTATTGGGTTTAGGTCTGGAGACTGGCTAGGCCACGCCAGAACCTTGATATGTTTCTTACAGAGCCACTCCTTGGTTATCCTGGCTGTGTGCTTCGGGTCATTGTCATGTTGGAAGACCCAGCCTCGACCCATCTTCAAAGCTCTAACTGAGGGAAGGAGGTTGTTGCCCAAAATCTTGCAATACATGGCCCCGGTCATCCTCTCCTTAATACAGTGCAGTCGCCCTGTCCCATGTGCAGAAAAACACCCCCAAAGCATGATGCTACCACAGTAGGGATGGTGTTCTTGGGATGGTACTCATTCTTCTTCCTTCAAACACGGTTAGTGGAATTATGACCAAAAAGTTCTATTTTGGTCTCATCTGACCACATGACTTTCTCCCATGACTCCTCTGGATCATCCAAATGGTCATTGGCAAACTTAAGACGGACCTTGACATGTGCTGGTTTAAGCAGGGGAACCTTCCGTGCCATGCATGATTTCAAACCATGACGTCTTAGTGTATTACCAACAGTAACCTTGGAAACGGTGGTCCCAGCTCTTTTTAGGTCATTGACCAGCTCCTCCCGTGTAGTCCTGGGCTGATTTCTCACCTTTCTTAGGATCATTGAGACCCCACGAGGTGAGATTTTGCATGGAGCCCCAGTCCGAGGGAGATTGACAGTCATGTTTAGCTTCTTCCATTTTCTAATGATTGCTCCAACAGTGGACCTTTTTTCACCAAGCTGCTTGGCAATTTCCCCGTAGCCCTTTCCAGCCTTGTGGAGGTGTACAATTTTGTCTCTAGTGTCTTTGGACAGCTCTTTGGTCTTGGCCATGTTAGTAGTTGGATTCTTACTGATTGTATGGGGTGGACAGGTGTCTTTATGCAGCTAATGACCTCAAACAGGTGCATCTAATTTAGGATAATAAATGGAGTGGAGGTGGACATTTTAAAGGCAGACTAACAGGTCTTTGAGGGTCAGAATTCTAGCTGATAGACAGGTGTTCAAATACTTCTTTGCAGCTGTATCATACAAATAAATAGTTAAAAAAATTCATAAATTGTGATTTCTGGAATTTATTTTTTTGATTATGTCTCTCACAGTGGACATGCACCTACGATGACAATTTCAGACCCCTCCATGATTTCCAAGTGGGAAAACTTGCAAAATAGCAGGGTGTTCAAATACTTATTTTCCGCACTGTATATCAACTGCATTCCAGTCTCGCCAAGCCTATATCTGACTGCAGGCCATTCCTGGTGCACTTTCTCTAGTAAACTTCAGGTGGTGTCAGGAAAGGTTCCATCCACTGGTAATATCTATCATTTGGCGTGCAGTACTGAGGTCCACCAGCAAGTGTCTCCTGGCAGTTTTTAACTGTCAGGGGAACTTCTCCCTGCTGGTGTTATGTCATCCTTGGGCCATAGTACTGTCATCCACCAGCGGCTGGATCCCAGCAGTGTGGAGTAGACAGCACCTTCTGCTCTCAGGTGTGACTTGAGGCCAATTACAGCCATATAAATGGCTAAAAATCCGGCAAGTGCAAACACACCTGGCCCTGGTATCGTCCTCGTGCCATGATCTGTACCCGCTGCCTGATTATCTGAACCTGTTCCTGAAATCTGCTACCTGAGTTCCTGATCCTGTCTCCCTGTCCTGACCCATCCATCCTCTCGCTGTCCTGTGTTCCTTACCCCTTCTGCTGATCTCCCTGTGTATGACCTTGGCCTGGCTAACATTTATGTTTCTGGAATGTCCCTTTGTCCATCTGCCGATCTGCTGTGTATGACCCTTGCCTGGCTATTTTTTTTATGATTTTGGCATTTCCCATTAATTGTACATATCTGTCTGTTATTTGTGGGTCTCTGTCTGTTGGTCGGTTTGTTGCACTGTGTCAGGTGGTTCTTTTTATATTATTCACTTGCCTAAATGAATGCATCATTTTTTTCACTTATATGTATGTGTTTGGTGTTCCTCTGTTGCTAGCCACACAGTTCTGGTCACACCTGGTACATGACAGTATACCAGGGCCATCTCTGACCAGAAGTGGCTATACAGAGGAACCATCTTGGTTCAGGTTGCTTTGCTGAAATTAATTTGGATGTGATTTGTTATTATGCTCTGCTGGTGTCAGAAAGTAGTACATATCTCCGCCAGACACTGAAAGGGTGGACCAGTGATCAGCTGCTAGAAATCATTTGTTTAGCTCACTCCTGGATTGATCAGGGCTGTATGCTGTATGGGGATGTTCAGCATTTAATTAAAATCTGCACAGAGCTGGCTTTGTCTTGCATCCCAGAGGGCTGTCTCCCCCTTTCAGTATGAATCAGGTCACTTCGCTGGTATGGCTTCTAGAAGATGACTCCCTTTACTTTTTTGAACATTACACAGCCTGTTCCCAGCAGATGATAATATAATGTGTTGATTCTGTACAATTCCTTGTCAGCTAGGCAGTATGTAACCCGCAGTTTGTGCAACCACTGCTCTTAGCATGGTCTGATATTTTGCAATCAGCCCCAGCCAGCCACCAACAAACCATCTCTGCTGCTAGACACTAGCCTTCCCAAGGGTCTTCTTTTCCCATGCTAACCTTTGCTTCAGTCCAATATACTCTGTGTCCCACCAAGTATCAATACCTTGTTTCTACTCCCTGCACCTATCCTGCCTTTAACCCACCTGCCTCTTCTCTACCACCTACAACTTCCTTACAAAAACTTCCTCTGGCCACTGTTCCCTCTTCCGTGCCATATCCCAGACCTTCTCTTCAGTATGCCTCACCTCCTACCTACAGCCCTGCAGTCACCTAAAGATCTTCAGTGGATCAGAAAGTCAAAGAAAAAAAAAGGAAGTTCTTTCCAACCCACATGATCCTGCCAGTGACCCAACCTGTCTCCATACCAACCAACCTGCTCCAGTCTGCTTGCATAACAACTGAACCTGATAACCCACCTGATTCTACTGAACCTCTGCCTGCTATCCAGCCAGTATTCCAGCCTGAAGTTCCTGTGCCAGTCTGCCGGGCCTGAAGTTCCTGTGCCAGTCTGCCGGGGCCTGAAGTTCCTGTGCCAGTCTGCCGGGGCCTGAAGTTCCGGTGCCAGTCTGCTGGCCTGAAGTTCCTGTGCCAGTCTTGGTGCCTGCCTTCCAGTCTGATGTCTTGGTGCCTGCCTCCCAGCCTAATGTCTTGGTGCCTGCCTCCCAGCCTAATGTCTTGGTGCCTGCCTCCCAGCCTAATGTCTTGGTGCCTGCCTCCCAGCCTGATGTCTTGGTGCCTGCCTTCCAGTCTGATTTCTTGTTGCCTGCCTTCCAGTCTGATGTCCTAGTGTCTGCCTTCCTGCCCGAGGTGCCAGTGTTCCTGCCCGGGGTGCCAGCGTTCCAGCCTAAAGTGCCAGCATTCCAGCCTGAAGAACCAGTACCAGCATTCCAGCCTGCAAATCTGGAGCCAGCGTTCCGGCTTGAGGTTGTGGTGCCTGTTGTGGTGCCCGTTTCCTGGCTTGAGGTTGTGGTGCCCGTTTCCCGGCTTGGGGTTGTGGTGCCCATTTCCTGGCCTGCGGAGCCTCTATCTGCTGCCCAGCTCGATGACCCGGAGCCTGCTGTCCAGCTCGATGACCCGGAGCATGCTGCCAAGCCTGATGTGTTCCTGCCTGCTGCCCAGCCTGATGTGTTCCTGCCTGCTGCCCAGCCTGATGTGTTCCTGCCTGCTGCCCAGCCTTATTTGTTCCTGCACGATTTGTTCCTGCCCAAAACGCATAGTGGCCTGTTACCCTTTTGAAGAGAGCCTTATGAAGAAATGGGCATAGCCTCCGGTGGTGGACCCCCCGGTTTCCAGGTTCACCACAATTCCGGTAGAGGGGACCCCTGCTTTTAAAGACCCTACAGATAGGAGGTCCGAAGCTGTGACCCAGTCCATGTTCACCATGCTGGGGTCAGCCTTGCGACCAGTATTGGCCGTGGCCCTAGTGTCACAGACTTACAGAATCGGCAAAATTGATGCAACGTGAGTTGGAGAAGCAACAGGATTCCCTGGTCTATGTGGAACTGGACGACCAGTTAGTGCATGGCCTTACGTATTTGTCTGCAATGCAGCCCTGGATACAGTTTCCTTTCTTTCCAGAGCATCAATATCTACTGTGGTACTATGTCGCCTGATTTGGCTTAAGTGTTGGTTCACGGACCAGACTTCCAAGAAAGCTCTGGCGGATTTGCCTTTCAAGGGTGAGAGGCTTTTTGGAGCCTCGCTGGATGACATTATTAAGAATGCCACTGGGGGTAAGAGCACGCTGCTCCCACAATCCAGACAGGGTAAGGAGCCACGCCGTAGGCCAGGGCCCTCTTTTTCCACTTGGAATCGTTTTTTTTTTTTTCACCTATCTGGGCCCGCAGGTAAGCATTCCCAGGCCAACAAGGGGCCAACTGAGGGATAGAAGTGACCCTGGGTTCGCAAGCCAAATAAGCCTGAAAACAAATCTGCGACAGCATGAAGGTTTGCCCCCCCCCCCAAATCTCAGGCGGGATGGTCGCCTTTGCAAGTTTGCAGCTCGATGGACCTCCCTGCTTTCCGACCAATGGGCAAACGCGAAGTGGTTTCATCAGGGTACAAGATTGTTTGGTGGGCAAGATAGAAAAAGATTTTTCCCTAAAACCTTCATCTTCTTTCTGGCTCGACAGGGTGCCCAATTGGGGGCGGTACAGGACCTGCCGAGATGCGGGGTAATAGTATCGATATCACTGCCGAAAAGGTTTTCAGGGATTCTACTACAATCTGTTTGTAGTCCCAAAGAAGGACGGGGTTCTCCTAATCCTGGACCTCTAGGCCCTCAACTCCTTTGTAAAAGTACGAAGGTTCAGGATGGAATCAGTTTGCTCTTTGGTCGCTGCATTCCATCCGGGGGATTTTCTGGCATCCTTGGACATTAAGCACACATACTTGCATGTCCCCATATATTGAAAACACAAATGTATTATTAAAAATTAGAAATTATCAATAAAACATTAATAGCGCTGGAGCCACTTAAGCTGACTCATGAGCTAATTAGCTCATAACCTGTTAAACAGAATGTTGATAACTGAAGATCTCATCAGATATTCTTTTTCCAGTAATCTCAGTCAATCAAAGCATATAGCTAACAGAAAAAAAGCAACATAAAAAAGGAGCTGATATTCTACCAACGATATATTGACGATATATTTATGATATGGCAGGGCTCGGAGGAATCTCTTAGAACTTACTCAATTTGGCTTAACAGCAACAAAAACAATATCAAACTGGATTTTAACTGGGACCAGCATCAAATACTAAGGTATATTTCAAGGCCACAGACAGAAACAGCTACATCCCAGTACAAAGTGAACACCATCCACTATGGCTCCGGAACATACATAAGGGCCAATTTATGCGCATTAGACATAATTGTACTCAGGATGATGACTACTGGGCCCAAGCCACACTGATCAAACAACGTTTTGTGGAGAAGGGGTACAACAAGGTGCATTTGGATAATTTGATTAAACAAGTGGGAGAAAGTTCACAGATAAATGTCCTGGAACCGAAAGAACGCCCACCTAATCAAATACATGAATGGGGCTTTATATCCAGTTACCATGAACAATACTGTGAGATAGAATCCATCTTTAAAAACCACTGGAATATTCTCACAATGGATAGAGTACTCAAGTCAGTGTTACCAGAGGCTCCACCTTTCATCTATAGAAAAATGTCGACTTTTGAAGACCAAATAGTCCAGAAAGTTTTAGATCCTCTTAAGAAAATCCAGATGTTCTGGGACATGGCTGGATGGATGGATGGATAGATTACAGGCTGTAGAAGATGTAAGTTGTGCCGTCAAGTATCAACTCATCTGAGAGGGCTTACTAGGTTTACATCAACTGCAAATGGAAAGAAGTTTGGGATTAAAGAGTGCATAACATGTGCAACAACGCATGTGGTATATGCTTTGGAATGCCTGTGTGGCTTGATGTATATTGGGTGCACTAAAAGAACACTGACCAAAAGGGTATCTAAGCATATCTATAACATAACTATTGGCTATAAAGAGCATAGCGTCTCACTTAATTTTAACATTGAAGTCAATGAGAACATGCTTTTTCCTGCTTCAAATCTGACAAGAAACATGACAAGAATCCCATCGGATTGAAGTTTTGGGGTATTTACCATATTGGCCCCAATTGGAGGGGGCCAATATGGTCCGTGAAACACAGTGGCTTTATTTGACTAATACTTTAAATCCTAATGGTCTTAATATTGATAGAGACTTGAATTGTTTCATTAGTAACTAGAAAAAAAATACAATTTCTGGGGAAATTGTGTGACGTGTTCTTGCCTCCACCAATACTCCCGACTGGAGACGGTGCCCCTGGAATATGTAAATGTAATCCAACAGTGTGTCGATCCATTTTGATCCATTGCCCCATCAAAAACTGCTCCATCAAAAACGGCCGCATCAAAACTGCACCATCAAAACTGTACCATCCTATTTGCCCCTTCAAACACTGGTTGCTATGGAGGGTTGCTATGGACTGGTTTCTATAGACTGGTTGCTATGGACTGGTTGCTATGGACGGGTTGCTATGGACGGGTTGCTATGGACGGGTTGCTATGGACGGGTTGCTATGGACGAGTTGCTATGGACGAGTTGCTATGGACGAGTTGCTATGGATGGTTGCTAAGGACTGGTTGCTATGGAGGGTTGCTATGGACTGGTTGCTATGGACGGGTTGCTATGGATGGGTTGCTATGGATGGGTTGCTATGGACGGGTTGCTATTGACTGGTTGGAGGGTTGTTATGTACTGGTTGCTATGGATGGTTGCTATGGACTGGTTGCTATGGATGGTTGCTATGGAGGGTTGATATGGACTGGTTTCTATGGACTGGTTGCTATGGACGGTTGCTAAGTCCGCACCAATGCCATTCACCATAACCACTACACCAAAATCCCCGCCAGCAGACAGCACGGTGACGTAGCGGTGACGTTGACGTCGCCGCGTCACTGTCACCAGGAAGTAAAATACTTCCACGCATGCGTCAAATCCATTCGACGCATGTGCGGACAGATATGTCTGCTGGTTAGTGTACTAACCAGTGGACATGTCGGACGGACGGGTTCCCAGCAGCCAGATTTTAAAGCATGCTTTAAAATTTGTCTGCTGGAAAAATCAGTCTGTCCACCCGTATACACGATCGAATTTGTCTGCTGAAACGGTCTGTCGGACCGTTTCCAGTAGATAACTTCAATCGTGTGTACGCGGCCTAAGGGGTAAAAAGGATGCTCTCATTGACTTTAATGTTAAAAAAGTGTCTAAAGGCTTAATATTTTAAAAAGTATAAATAATACAAACAAACTTGAAAAAGTCCTATCATAAGCTGAAAGAGATGAACATTTTAAAAGTTGAATGGTCTCAATAGCTGAAAGTATGCAGAAGTTACGCAGAGCCAAAAAACGTACGGAACTAGAAAATGCATTTTCTGAGGAAAATGTGTGGGAATGCTGAATAGCTGAATTTCTAAGCCTGCACCAAAGCCATTCACCATAACCACTACACTATCTTTAGGACATACAAGCAGTTTTTCTTCAGTACTTATAAAGCCTCTTTTTGATCATTAAAGATGTTGTAAAGGTAAAATAATTTTCCCTAAATAGCATTTGTTTTGCAACTTATGTCAACTTTTTTTTATAGCATTTTTTTTTGCAACTTATGTCAACTTTTTTTTATAGCATTTTTTTTGCAACTTATGTCAACTTTTTTTAATAGCATTTTTTTTGCAACTTATGTCAACTTTTTTTTATAGCATTTTTTTTGCAACTTATGTCAACTTTTTTTAATAGCATTTTTTTGCAACATATGTCAACTTTTTTTTGTATGACAAGTAGATCTTGTGGGCATGAGAGCAATTTGTACCCCGTTTTTTTATAGGTAATACGATTTTTTTTCAATACTCACACTCTAAAGATCACATGACACACTCTGAGCCAGCTCCATAGGAAGACTGTGAAATCGATAAAATTTTCTGAAAAAATCACTAAACGTAAATAGCTTTTTCACAAAAACTAAAAAAAAATTAAATCTGAAAAGTCATAGCCGGATACCTGAATATTTTGTGACCGTGGTAAAGTTTCTTTGGTGTCTGTCAGTGAAAGTATGAAGGAGGAGATACATTTTGTAGCGCATGAGATTTTAAGCAGGATAAAGCATGTTCTCATTGACTTCATTGTGAAAAAAAAGCGACTAAAAGCTTAATATTTTAAAAAGTATAAATAGTCCCATCGTTAGCTGAATGAGATGAACATTTTAAAAGTTGAATGGTCTCAATCGCTGAAAGTATGGCGAAGTTACGCAGAGCCAAAAAACGTACGGAATAATAAAGGATAAAATTAAAATTAAATAGAAAATGCATTTCCTGAGGAAAATACGTGGAAATGCTGAATAGCTGAATTGCTAAGCCCGCACAAATGCCAGTCACCATAACCACTATACTATCTTTAGGACATACAAGCAGTGTTCCTTCAGTACTTATAAAGCCTCTCTTTGATCATTAAAGGTGTTGTAAATGTAAAATAATTTTCCCTAAATAGCTTCCTTTACCTTAGTGCAGTCCTCCTTTACTTACCTCATCCTTTGATTTTGCTTTTAAATGTCCTTATTCCTTCTGAGAAATACTCACTTCCTGTTCTTCTGTCTGTAACTCCACACAGTAATGCGAGGCTTTTTCCCTGGTGTGGAGAAAGCCTCTTGATGGGGGAGGGAGTGAGCAGGATGCCCACTAACACACAGCTCCTTTCTCTATCTGCCAAGTAGAGAGTGTCCTGGTTGCCCCTCCCCCTCAAGAGGTTTTCTCCACAGCAGGTGTGTGAGGGGGAATATTGCACTGAGAGAGAATTACCATTACAAATGCCTTTAATTCACAGACCAAATGAGTTACCGAACCCTTCAAACAAACCTTAATAAATCCTCAACCGTACATGCGATCGATACAGCGATTTCACCGCTGTAAAGAAAAGACCCTTGTGAACGCATCAATATGAAATGTATGTTGATAAACTTAAAAATGTGGCCATGTCAGCGATTTAGAAAAGAGTGTAATTGTGTGTCTTACAAACAAATTTTAAAAGCGCGTTATAATGAAGGCCTATTGGAAAGATTTTGGAACTCTTGTCCTTTAGAAGCTCCAGCAACGAAAAGTAAAAAGCGCATCACAAAACTGATCACATTGCCTGAAAGCAGACAAAAATACCTACCATTTGATATATAAATTGTGTATGACAAGTAGATCTTGTGGGCGTGAGAGCAATTTGTTCCCCCTTTTTTATAGATAATCCGAGTTTTTTCAAAACTCACACTGTAAAGGTCACATGACACACTGTAAAAGGTCTCCATAGACAAGCAGTGTAATCGATAGCATTTTCTGAAAAAATCACTAAACGTAAATTGCTTTTTCACAAAAACTATAAAAGATTTCAATCTGAAAAGTCATAGCCGGATAGCTCAATATTTTGTGACCGTGGTAAAGTTTGTTTGGTGTCTGTCAGTGAAAGTATGAAGGAGGAGATACATTTTATACGGCATGAGATTTGAAGCAGGAAAAAGCATGTTCTCATTGACTTCAATGTTAAAAAAAAGCGACTCAAAGCTTAATATTTTAAAAAGTATAAATAGCACAAAAAAACTTGAAGAAGTCCCATTGTTAGCTAAATGAGATGAACATTTTAAAAGTTGAATGGTCTCAATCGCTGAAAGTATGGCGAAGTTACGCTGAGCCAAAAAACGTACGGAATAAAGGATAAAATTAAAACTAGAAAATTCATTTCCTGAGGAAAATACGTGGGAATGCTGAATAGCTGAATTGCTAAGCCCGCACAAATCCCATTCACCATAACCGCTATACTATCTTTAGGACATACAAACAGTGTTCCTTCAGTACTTATAAAGCCTCTCTTTAATCATTAAAGGTGTTGTAAAGGTAAAATCATTTTCCCTAAATAACTTCCTTTACCTTTGTGCAGTCCTCCTTTACTTACCTCATCCTTTGATTTTGCTTTTAAATGTCCTTATTTCTTCTGAGAAATCCTCACTTCCTGTTCTTCTGTCTGTAACTCCACACAGTAATGCAAGGCTTTTTCCCTGGTGTGGAGAAAGCCTTTTTGAGGGGGGAGGGGGTGAGCAGGACGCCCACTAACACACAGCTCCTTTCTCTATCTGCAAAGTACAGAGCGTCCTGACTTCCTGGTCGCCCCTCCCCCCTCAAGAGGTTTTCTCCCCTCCCCCCAGGTGTGTGAGGGTGATAATTGCACTGAGGTAAAGAAAGCTATTTAGGGAAAGAATTACCATTACAAACGCTTTTTATCTACACACAAAATAAGTGAAATAACCCTTCAACCAAACCTTAATAAATCCACAACCAAACATGCGATCGATACAGCGACTTCACCGTGTTAAAGACAAGACCCTTGTGAACGCATTGATATGAAATTTATGTTGATAAACTTAAAAATGTGGCCATGTTAGCGATTTAGAAAAGAGTATCTTTGTGTGTCTTACTAACAAATTTTAAAAGTCGGTTATAATGAAGGCCTATGGGGAAAAATTTGGAACTCTTGTCCTTTAGAAGCTCCAGCAACGAAAAGTAAAATGCGCATCACAAAACTGATCACATTGCCTGAAAGCAGACAAAAATACCTTCCATTTGATATATAAATTGTGTATGACAAGTAGATCTTGTGGGCGTGAGAGCAATTTGTTCCCCCTTTTTTTATAGATAATCCGAGTTTTTTCAAAACTCATAATCTAAAGGTCACATGACTCACTCTAACAGGTCTCCATAGAAAGACTGTTAAATCGATAACATTTTCTGAAAAAATCACTAAACGTAAATTGCTTTTTCACAAAAACTATAAAAGATTTCAATCTGAAAAGTCATAGCCGGATAGCTCAATATTTTGTGACCGTGGTAAAGTTTGTTTGGTGTCTGTCAGTGAAAGTATGAAGGAGGAGATACATTTTGTACGGCATGAGATTTGAAGCAGGAAAAAGCATGTTCTCATTGACTTCAATGTTAAAAAAAAGCGACTAAAAGCTTAATATTTTAAAAAGTATAAATAGCACAAAAAAACTTGAAGAAGTCCCATTGTTAGCTAAATGAGATGAACATTTTAAAAGTTGAATGGTCTCAATCGCTGAAAGTATGGTGAAGTTACGCAGAGCCAAAAAACGTACGGAATAAAATTAAGACATAAGAAGAATAATAAAAAACGAATAACAATACTGGGAATGCTTATTAAAGCATTCCCACTAATAATAAAAAACGAATAACAATACTGGGAATGCTTATTAAAGCATTCCCACTAATAATAAAAAACGAATAACAATACTGGGAATGCTTATTAAAGCATTCCCACTAATAATAAAAAACGAATAACAATACTGGGAATGCTTATTAAAGCATTCCCACTAATTAAGAATAATAAAAAACGAATAACAATACTGGGAATGCTTATTAAAGCATTCCCACTAATAACTAGAAAAGGTACAATTTCTGGGGAAATTGTGTGACGTGTTCTTGCCTTCATCAATACTCCTGACTGGAGACGGTCTCCCTGGAGATGTAACTGTGATCCAACAGTGTGTCGATCCATTACCCCATTAAAAACTGCTCCATCAAAAACTATTCCATCAAAACTGCACCATTCTATTTGCTCCTTCAAAAACTGGTAGCTATGGAGGGTTGCTATGGACTGATGGCTTTGGAGTAATTGCTATGGTCTGGTTGCTATGGTCTGGTTGCTATGGTTTGGTTGCTATGGACTGGTTGCTATGGACTGGTTGCTATGGTCTGGTTGCTATGGTCTGGTTGCTATGGACGGTTGCTATGGACTGGATGCTATGGATGGTTGCTATATGCAGAGTATGCAGAAGTTACGCAGAGCCAAATACAGGCATACCCCGCTTTTAAGTACACACTAGGATTTACTAACGCTGGAAATCGCAATATCAGGCTCACTTCTGCATAAAAAACAATATGCTTCTAACCCCAGCTTCTTCAGTTAAGCCTGGTAATAAAACCTGGAAGCTCATTGGTTTGTGTGCAGAAGTGAGTCTTATATTGCGCTTTCCAGCTTTAGTAAATAAACCCCATTGTGTACTTAAAAGTGGGATATAAAACAGAGCTATATCACCTCACAGCTGTGTGGGAGGAGCTATAGAAAGCCCCTTAGCTGTGTGTGAGCAGTTATGTTCCTAATCGTCTCCTAGGAAACCAATGTAAACACATGCAAGCAGCACACACTCAGATTCTGGTTGTTTTAATACTGTCCTTCTTCAAATGATTGTATTTTAAAAACTATAAATCGCACAGCAAATATCTTAATATTTTACGAATCACAAGACCCAGTCCTTCAAGTTGATGTATAGTATGTCTCTGAAATATTAAAATTGAAGGCACAGTCGCAGTTTACAAATTGCCTTGCAATATTCAGTTTTCAATTTGTTTTTCCTCCATTGACTTTCATTGAAATGATGGATGGCGTGTGTTGCAAACAAATGTCTGTATCTTGAAAACCATTTGACCGATCGCTTAGCCGTCGACACGTGTAGTGGCAGCAGGGGTAGCTGAACATTTTGATATAAGATTTGTGTAGGTCGGCTTGAAAATTAGGGAGTGGTCGCAGTTTGGAAATCATGTGATGATTTTTCAGCTTTTCACATTTCACACTCTAAGCTTTACCATTCATTCCTATGGGAATATTTCGCCGCAAAAACAACGATATTTCGCGAATGATTCGACGAAACGTTCCACAAAGTAATAACCCACTATTCGGGAACAATCCGCTCGATTTGATATATTACTCGTCTATGTAGTGTACAAACTGTGGGAGGAGTTAGGGTGGCAAATTTGGCTATAATAATAATAATATATATGTGAGATAACAATAAGTGCTCTTGCTATGCAAGACCACTTAATAACTAGAAAATGCATTTCCTGAGGAAAATACGTGGGAATGCTGAATAGCTGAATTGCTAAGCCCGCACAAATGCCATTCACCATAACCACTATACTATCTTTAAGACATACAAGCAGTGTTCCTTTAGTACTTATAAAACCTCTCTTTGATCATTAAAGGTGTTGTAAATGTAAAATAATTTTCCTTAAATAGCATTTTTTTTTGCAACTTATGTCAACATTTTTTTATAGCATTTTTTTTGCAACTTATGTCAACTTTTTTTTTAATAGCATTTTTTGCAACTTATGTCAACTTTTTTTTTAATAGCTTTTGTTTTTTTAAATAATTTTCCCTAAATAGCTTCCTTTACCTTAGTGCAATCCTCGTTTACTTACCTCATCCTTTGATTTTGCTTTTAAATGTCCTTATTTCTTCTAAGAAACCCTCACTTCCTGTTCTTCTGTCTGTAACTCCACATAGTAATGCAAGGCTTTTTCCCTGGTGTGGAGAAAGCCTCTTGAGGGGGGAAGGAGTGAGCAGGACACCCACTAACACACAGCTCCTTTATCTTCTCTGCAAAGTAGAGAGGTCCTGGTCGCCCCTCCCCCCTCAATAAGTTTTCTCTCCCCCAAGGTGTGTGAGAGGGAATATTGCACTGAGAAAGAATTACCATTACAAATGCCTTTAATTCACAGACCAAATGAGTTACCGAACCCTTCAAACAAACCTTAATAAATCCTCAACCGTACATGCAATCGATACAGCGACTTCACCGCTGTAAAGACAAGACCCTTGTGAACGCATCAATATGAAATTCATGTTGATAAACTTAAAAATGTGGCCATGTCAGCGATTTAGAAAAGAGTGTAATTGTTGTGTCTTACTAACAAATTTTAAAAGCGCGTTATAATGAAGGCCTATGGGAAAAATGTTGGAACTCTTGTCCTTTAGAAGCTCCAGCAACGAAAAGTAAAATGCGCATCACAAAACTGATCACATTGCCTGAAAGCAGACAAAAAACCTACCATTTGATATATAAATTGTGTATGACAAGTAGATCTTGTGGGCGTGAGAGCAATTTGTTCCCTCTTTTTTATAGATAATCAGAGTTTTTTCAAAACTCACACTGTAAAGGTCACATGACACACTGTAAAAGGTCTCCATAGACAAGCAGTGTAATCGATAAAATTTTCTGAAAAAATCACAAAATGTAAATTGCTTTTTCACAAAAACTATAAAAGATTTCAATCTGAAAAGTCATAGCCGATAGCTGATTATTTTGTGACCGTGGTAAAGTTTGTTTGGTGTCTGTCAGTGAAAGTATGAAGGAGGAGATACATTTTGTACGGCATGAGATTTGAAGCAGGAAAAAGCATGTTCTCATTGACTTCAATGTTAAAAAAAGCGACTAAAAGCTTAATATTTTAAAAAGTATAAATAGCACAAAAAACTTGAAGAAGTCCCATTGTTAGCTAAATGAGATGAACATTTTAAAAGTTGAATGGTCTCAATCGCTGAAAGTATGGCGAAGTTACGCAGAGCCAAAAAACGTACGGAATACAATTAAGACATAAGAAGAATAATAAAAAACGAATAACAATACTGGGAATGCTTATTAAAGCATTCCCACTAATAAAAAACGAATAACAATACTGGGAATGCTTATTAAAGCATTCCCACTAATAATAAAAAACGAATAACAATACTGGGAATGCTTATTAAAGCATCCCCACTAACTAGAAAAGGTACAATTTCTGGGGAAATTGTGTGACGTGTTCTTGCCTTCACCAATACTCCAGACTGGTGATGGTGCCCCTGTAGATGTAAATGTGATCCAACAGTGTGTCGATCCATTTCAATCCATTGCCCGATCAAAAACTGCTTCATCAAAACTGCACCATCCTATTTGCCCCATCAAAAACGGGTTGCTATGGAGGGGTTGCTATGGTCTGGTTGCTATGGAGTGGTTGCTATGGAGTGGTTGCTGTGGACAGTTTGCTATGGACTGGTTGCTATAGAGGGTTGCTATGGAGGGTTGCTATGGTCTGGTTGCTATGGATGGTTTCTATGGATTGGATGCTATGGATGGTTGCTATATGCAGAGTATGCAGAAGTTACGCAGAGCCAAATACAGGCGTACCCCGCTTTTAAGTACACACTAGGGTTTATTTACTAATGCTGGAAATCGCAATATCAGGCTCACTTCTGCAGAAAAAACAATAAGCTTCTTACCCCAACTTGTTCAGTTAAGCCTGGTAATAAAACCTGGAAGCTCATTGGTTTGTGTGCAGAAGTGAGCCTGATATTGCTTTAGTAAATAAACCCCATTGTGTACTTAAAAGTGGGATATGCCTGAAAAACAGCCATATCACCTCACAGCTGTGTGGGAGGAGCTATAGAAAGCTCCTTAGCTGTGTGTGAGGAGACCAATGTAGACCTAGGAAACCAATGTAAACACATGCAAACAGCCACTCTAAACAGCCACTCAGATTCTGGCTTGTTTTTTTACTGTGCTTCTTCAAATTATTGTATTTTAAAAACTATAAATCGCACAGCGAATATCTTTATATTTTACGAATCACAAGACCCAGACCTTCAAGTTGATGTATAGTATGTCTCTGAAATATTAAAATTGAAGGCACAGTCGCAGTTTACAAATTGCCTTGCAATATTCAGTTTTATTTTTTTTTCCTCCATTGACTTTCATGTACGTGTAGTGTCAGCAGGGACAGCTGAACATTTTGATATAAGATTTGTGTAGGTCGGCTTGAAAATGAGGGAGTGGTCGCAGTTTACAAATCATGTAATGATTTTTCCGTTTTTGCCATTCTATGCTCTAGCTCTCACCATTCATTCCTATGGGAAAATTTCGCCGCAAATATGACGATATTTCGCGAACGACTTGGCGAAACGTTCCACAAAGTAATAGCAACGCGATCGGGAACAATCCGCTCGTTTCGGTATATTACTCGTCTATGTAGTGTAAAAACTGTGGGAGGAGTTAGGGTGGTAAATAAGAGTAATAAGAATAATAATAATAATAATAATAATAATATATATGTGAGAGAACAATAAGTGATCTTGCTATGCAAGAACACTTAACTAGAAAAGGTACAATTTCTGGGCTTGAGTAACTGTTGTGTGGTTGGAGTAACTGTGGAAAGGGCAGAATAACTTTATGGAGTGGGCAGAGTAAGCTTGTGGAGTGTTTGGAGTGAGTAAAGATAGTAAACATAGTAAATATTACACTAACCAATTGATTGATCAAATTTAAAAAGTGCATGACAAGCTTAATAGAGTGAAATTAATTTTAACTTTTAATTATTTATATAGCACATTTTTTTTCAAAGTTTTATTGGAATTTATCAAAGAATACAAAACAGCGGAAAACAGTATCTGTCGTATTACAGTACATAGTAGAGGTACATAGTAAGTCATTTATAGATAAAAGAATCAAAAGAGTAAGCAAAGTTGAACGTTAGAGAAATAATAGGCAACCAGCTTTGTCTTTCCCACCAGACACCCCCAGACACCCCAACTGGGAACATACTGTGTCCTGAGTGAAAGACAACACAGCCAACCTCCATGTTACAACAATTTGTGATACAGAAATAACTTACAATAAGGAATAGCAATATAACATTAGTGTGTGGCCTATAACAGCAAGGGCCACACATCAGCAATCATAGCAGTAGAGCAGGTGATCCCTTCGGGTGTCAATATTTTAGGGTTGAGTTGTAAGTGTAAGAGATTAAGGTAGGGGTATACATTTAGGATGTACTAACCAGGGGTTTCATCTGTTTAGGAATGGTTATTTAGCGACTATGAACGAGGGGGGCTCAGTAACTTTAGCATTTTCTGGCAATTGTCAGCCTGGTAGCAATAAGGACGTCAGTTAGAATGGGGTGAGAGGCTGAAGGTCAGGAGTTAAAGCCCAATGATCAATTGCGAGGAGAGTAAGTTAGGAGCCAGATAGGTTGGAGGAAAGGAGCTTTGTAAGGGCAGCCCAGAAGGGTTTCAGGTAAACGGGTATAGGGGGCAACATTGGCGAGTTCCATTGGTTATATGGAAGGGATCTGAAAGAATACCTGAATTGGTAACTCTGGAACTGGGAGAGAAGTATAGGGCCATTATGGAATTCAGTATAGAGCCAGAGAAGCCAAATTTCACTAGGACTGCTTTTAGGTAATTCCAGTCTACCCTATTGAATGCTTCTCCGCATCCAAAGAGATGAACAGAGAAGGCGTTTAATGGTGTTCAACCCATTGCAACAAGTCAATATAGCGGCGGGTGCCATCAGATGCCTGCCATCCGTTAAAAAATCCCACCTGGTCTGGATGGACCAGTTGAGGGATGATAATGGAAATATGTGAGGCTAGGAGAATAAAGTTTTGTATCAGTATTTGGCAATGAAATGGGTTGATAGCTAGCTGGGTCGTCAGGTTTGCCTGGCTTGTGGAGAGTGTGTGATTGAATGAGTTGTATAAATGTCACTGCATTTGTTTATTACTGGTTTTATGGAGTGCAGTAGAGTTTGCTGCGTACAAAATGCAGGATACAGGAGTATGCTTCAGACCATGTGCAATATCTGACCTCTGCACCCTCCACCAGAGGTCAGTGTATATCAGTGGGGAAAGTATGTATGTTAGGTAGGTCAGTATGTAGGTGGTGAGGTCAGTGTATGTCAGTGTAAGTCAGTTGTAGTTAGTAGGTCCATGTATGACAATGTATGTCAGGTAGGTCCATGGTTGTCAGGTAGGTCTATGTATGTCAGGTAGGTGAGGTCAGTGTATGTCAGGTAGGTAACATTTCGCCGCAAATATCCCACCCCACCATACCCCATCCCATCCCATTCCACCCCACCATACCCCATCCCATCTCATCCCACCCCACCACACATCAGCGATCAGCTATCTCATCCCATCCTACTCCATCCCATCTCACTCCACCTCACCCTACCCCATCCCATCTCATCCCATCCTATCCCACCCCATCCCACCCCCATACCACCCCACCCATCCTACCTCATCCAATTCCTACCCAATCCCATCCTTCCCCACTCCATACCATCCCACCCCATCTCATCCCATCCTACCCCACTCCACTCCACCCCATCTCATTCCATCCTTCCCCATCCCATCTTATACCTCCCCACTGGCTTATCCATTCAATTATAAAATGACACGCAGGAGTGGGACATCTGCGTTAAGTTTCAGGAGATCCCTGTTCATCTGCAGCTCCTACGTGGCGTTTAATGGGGGGAGTGAGGCTTTGACACTATTTTGAGGGAGCAAATGGTAAGAGCCATATCATAAGTATCTCCAATACATAAGGCTTTGGATTATGCAAGGGGGGAGGAAGGAGAAACACCTGCTAATTCAAAACCAAACTACTTTTAATATTGAACAATGTAAGCAAATTTTATGTAAATACAATGGTTTTTTTTATCCACTTTAAAACATTTTCTTTTCTTATTCATAATTCGGAGACGAGAAATTTTAATGAATGCGGACACAGCCGCTACAATAAACACATACGTATAATTGCACAATCGTCAAGTTAAATTCCGATAGTAAATAATAGTTAACAAAATAAAATTAACTAAATAGATTCAAAATCAATATGAGAATGTATATAAGTTGTTATAGGTTGTATTTAACACACAAGCAGTAAAGTTATCTGAATTGTTAAATCTCTTCTTGATAACATAAACAGGATTACAGTAAAATGACAGCCTTCTAAGTCGTTTACTGCAGGGTTCCTTTTTCAGGATTTCCCTGACAGGTAGTCACTAGAGGGGGAATGCACCAATCGTGCTTTAGAGCCAGTCCGATTAAAATTCCGGGAACCCTAGAGATGTGTCAAAAAAAATGCCCAAAACTGCTTTCCCCTCTTGTCTAAATGGCAATAAGAAACCTATTTGACAATGTTCAAATCCTGACTCATGTGTAATTTGTGAGTCTATAATTGGGTCAGGGTCTTGGAGTTCTGGGCTGTATCCCACTTGGAGAACCTTCTAGACTTAGAGGGAGGGTTTAGGAAGAGCTTGCCAGAATTTATGAGGTCTCAGCCAATCCCCAGTGGTGAGAGTGGCAGGGGACTGAATAACCAGTTACAAATAGACATGGGCCAAGGAGCAGAAGGAAAGGTTATACTGACCTGTTTCACTCCACTGTGCTATTTAAATTGGGACGTGATTCCTGCCTGTTAGGGGCGTTGCTGAGTGGCATCCAGGAGTCTGTCAATCCTTCAGGCGTCCTGTACACTTCTGTGTGCTGGAGGAAAGCTGAAGTGGAGTCAGTATATAGGAAGTTGTCTCTGAAGTTGTTGTTACTGTCAAGAGGGCATTCCATAAACTTCCTATCACCATCCAAGTTGTTACCCGTAATAAACAAAAACAAAAGCTACAGACAGTTTTCTGACTTTGTGTGCCCGTGAAGATTTGTGTACCTGTACTTTTACAGACAAAAAGTAAATAAACAAGAAAATAGAATACTCATCTGGGACATTCAGTTGTTATGGAGAACCTCTTTGTGAACCTCTTTGTTGGTGGCAAAGATGTGCAGCACGTCATTAGGGCAGTGGGTGTTAAAGCTTGAGAAAGCAGAGTTTACCACTTCTTCTGCTTGACTCTGATTCTATTCTTTTGAAATGAAATTAAATTAAATGTCATCCTTCTGTCGCATGATCTCTGTCAGCGTGATCATCTGAAAGTAGTCTTTCCAGACGTCATTAATATTTTCGTTAAACACGCAGAGTGGCTTACTTTTTCCCAATGGGGGGGACCTGGTAAAAGTCTCCTACTGCCACCAAAAGGTTTCTTACTTCCCTTGATTTGCTGTAATCTCCAGTTGATGTAGGCAAACAGGGGCTTTGAAATCATTGACACCTCGTCAATAACAATGATCTCCGCAATTGACAGCTGTGTCCTAACTACTTCATCTATGATATTTCCGAGTCCTTGGTAGGGTGGCTTCAAGCTTCTTGGCAACTTCAGCAGAGAATGCAAAAGTGTTGCCAGGAATGTAAATGCAGTTAGTAAAACACTGGGCATGGATATGTCTGCTTCCTCACGTAGTCTGGTAAGTTTGTTGCTTCAGCATAGATGCACTTTATCAGGTGTGATTTGCCTGTCCCTGCGCCACCAGTGACAAAGTAAATAGAATGGGTCAGGATTTAGGCCACGCACACGGTTAGTGCACCAGTCACAAACTGAGTAAAATGTCTGAGCTTGTTTCCGGTTAAGGTTTCTGTACATTTTCCGAAGGAAATCAGGACACATTTGTGGGGCCTTTACAGTAAGCGCAATTCCACCTGTTTGTTTGTCACGTGTATACTCCTGGACATCATCTTGTTCATTCTCATGAAGTGGCTCCCCTTCTTTGCGTTCCGCTATAACCTATCCAACTCAGCTTCTGGGGCAAAGGTGTTCCAAGCATCTTCAACAGGGCCGTTTTTTACAAAGTCATCTAAGACTTGTTCTACAATTTTGTTGTGTTGCAGACACCGCTCGAATTGCTTCTTCTCCTGGTACACAAGCACCTTTATAAAAATACTGGTGTGTTGGGAAATTTTTAGTTTTCAGTGATGACTCTGAACAGTGGGGAGTAGAGCTTAAGCAGTCTTCCGTAGTAGTTCTCAGGGTCTTTCTTCTCTGAGAAGCGTGCATACCTGATGATTGCAGGCTTCCCTCTTGTGCGTTTTTGAACACATTAAGAGAATCGGCTGGTTTGTTCTGCAATGCACTGAGCGGGAGACTCATCTTCAGTGCGTTGTCACCAGTTGGCAGAAAAACAACCTCTCTGAGCAAGACTTCAGGGCCGCAGACTCCTGGGCGCTGACCTCTCTGTGTTTTGAGTAAGTCTGAAGAACTTCTTTCATTTCTTCTCGTTCTGTCTCAGTTTCTGGCAGTGACAATTTCTTTGACAATTTTTTTGAGATGGTCACTCATCTCACGTTCTGGCTTGGATATGTAGGACAACATGTACATGATGCAACCATACTCATTAAGAATGTACTGGATGTCCATGTTGGCGTTCCAGGCCGTCAGCAAATTTGGATTGTAGTTGTTCACCTCTCGCCTGAAATTCAACCCGGTAAAAGTAATCTATAACTTCACCGATTGGATGTGCAGGACCCAACAGTAGCTCTCGCATCAGAGCATCAACCCTTTTGTCAAACATGCGCATGGTCACTGGGTTGCCTCGAAGAATGTCACACTTTTCAGCCCAGTCTAACTCTGCAAAATCCACCTTTTGACCTTGTTGTGCCTTTATTGCCGTTATTACCTCTGGCCATCTGAATTCTGCAGCAGAGAAGGTAAGAAAAAATGTCGGCTTACCCAATTGTCTGACCATGGCTCGTAAATCCTTCAGACTTTTATCCCAGTAAAGCTGGACTTCCTCTCAGTGGTTGCATAAACCTTGTGTTATCTCGGTTTCGCACCAACCTCTCAACCTCACGCTTGTCCTGTAGCAGCTTGTTGGATATTTTCCGCCCATCCCTGGTATTGGGTTTTCCTTTCCTTAACTGGATGGACATGCTGCTTTTGGCCTGGTCCAAAGTATTCTGTCCAGTAGGGAACTGAACAGGGAAAGCCATTGCCTCAAGCCTAGAAGCCTCAAGAAGCTGACAGGTGTGTTTCCTTGTGCAGGTGCAATGCTGAATCCGTGTGTCAGTGCTTCCTCTCCAAGGTCAGATGGCTGCAAACAGATGTCTAGGCCAATTCCAGGTCTTAGTGCATCCTTCTCATCCTCTGCATTGAGAGGTTGTTGGTCATGCCTTCCTGTTGCTCAGAAGCAGCCGATAAACATGCAGACTGTGCCTCTGATGGATCACAATTTTCGATGCGTTCAAGTTTCTCCATCATTTCAGTTTCATCTCAACTGTCGAGTTCCATCCCATAATCATTATCATCAGTATTATCAGCATCATCATCAACATCAACATCATCAACATCATCAACATCGTCATTATCAGTGATTGTCTCTGATTGAAATGTCACTGAAGTCCTGGTGTGTGTCAATGAGTTTTGACCGACCTGCTACTACATTTCTCATGTTGACATTGTGAAACAGCTGGTGGCCTTTGTAAGTCAGACGTCTGGCATGTGCTGTGCGATCTTGGTAGAGTATTGACCGTAGTTTCCACCTCAGATGGTTACACACACTACAGCGCCTGTCGACCTTTGGAAAGTGTGATGATCTTGGCAAATGGCAGTATCTTGGCAAAAAGTTGTCTTTCCAGCACATTCAAATAGCAGAGCTCTGGAGGAATGGGCGCCAGCTCCATGTTGTTAGCCACTTGGTTAGGGAAAAGGGTGCGATAACACATCGTGCACACATAAGTTGGCCCGGTTTAAAGCATTCATGGAAAGTGGATATAGCTGTCTGCATTAGGCTGTTGTCCACTGGTTGACTGCATTCCTGCATGACACGAGTCCATCGTCTGTATTTCATTGTTATTTTGAAGGCACATTGCATCTTATGGGTAATGCGAAAATCTGCTTGAGTGTGACGCTTCATTTTCTTATAACTCCTGCAATGTTGCAAGTGACGTTTTCTGAAAGCAGGATCATTATGATATTTTCTGGTATTGCTTCTGCTTCAAGTTGAATTCAGCATTTGTCGCATATTTTCTGGTAATGTATTGCTTCTGCCTCGAGTTGAAATCGGCATTTGTCGCATATCTTCTGGTGATGTATTGCTTCTTGCTTTAAGTTAAAATCAGCATCTTTCGCATATTTTATGGTGATGTTTTGCTTCTGTTTTAACTTGAAATCTACTCTGTATCGGCTGGTGATGTCCTATTCTTATTGGTGACAGACATCTTTGCAGCCTTGAAATTGCGCCTTCTTTAATTAAACTTCTTGGTTTTTGTCGTCGCTGTGCATCTAATTTGGAAAATGCCCTACTGTTCTTCCATATGCCCTGTGAGGATTTTGCATCAAGTGACCATGGAGAATGCTTGCTGGCTGGTAATCCAGTGTGTGTTGCATCTTTGGTGATCCGTGTCACTTGCTTTCCATTAAGTGGTTTGTCAGATTGCACCGCTGCGGACAGCAAACCATCTTGACAGACATCTTACACGATGAAATGAGACTGGCATTAAGTCATACTGCAGTCCATCAATAGGGCCTCTGGTGTAGCAAATCAAACAACTTATAAATCCTTGCCCCCATATCACTCAAATGTGTAAAAGCGATCATAACAGCTTTTCCTTTTTCCTTTTTCAGTGGCAGGAAGTCCATCCTTATTTCGACTATGAGAATCAAACAGTCCATATCTCCCAGACTTGTCTCTGAACAGGCTGCAAAGATGTCTGTCACCAATAAGATTCACCAGCTGATTTTAAGTTGAAGCAGAAGCAATATATCATTCGCAAATATGCGATAAATGCAGATTTCAAGTTAAAGCAGAAGCAAAACATCACCATAAAATATGCTAAAGATGCTGATTTTAACTTGAAGCAGAAGCAATACATCACGAGAAGATATGCATTACTGTAAAAAGTGCATGTGTAACATCTGTATTTAGGTACCGAAGTCTTGTGGAGAGGTCAACAAACCAACCTTGGTTGTTACTGTCTACTGTGGCTCTCACACATCCTGATAACACTGGAGATTTAACGACGTTATACACATATTTGTCAGTGTTGACTCTGAGGGGCACTTCTTCCATTGTCAAGTGTTGGTGCTGATAGACATTTTTTAATTTTAGCTGTTTTATTGTTGTGCCATACAAGCTGTTGCCCTTGTTCAGTATTTGATCAAGATCATTATTCCTCACATCCTCAAGCTCACTGTGGTATGCCGAAAAAAGGTCAGAGTTCCTTAAACTTCCATAGCTATGATGACCCTGATTAAATGATGCCTGCACAGATATCTCACTTGATATACATGGTTCTTGCATGTCATGGTTTTCAGAATTGCCCATCACATTGAACTTGACACTGAGTTGTGAACATGGGAATGTCACCACATGTTCACTGTGTACCTCCTGGGCACATTCACTCCTTAGAGTCGGTTCACACTAGGGCAACACGACTTCCATCACGACTTTTAGAAGCAACTCCAACACGACTTGAGCATGAACCACAGGGCGATCTGGGGAGATTTACAACACGACTTAAAGTCGTCTCCAGTGGCCAATAAAACAAAAATCAGCTATGGGAGAGGGAGGGGTTTGCCTGATAAATGTATGTATGTCCTGGAAAGTAGCTTCAGTTAAGACAGTGATCAGACTTTGGAAGCGACTTCCATTGAAATCAATGTGTACAAATCGCCTAGAAGTCTGATTGAAGTCATACAGGAACCCTTTATGAAGTCGGAGCGACTTAAGTAGTGTGTTAATTAACACCGCTCCCATTCACTTACATTGCTTTTACTTCAAGTCGGATTCCAAGTCGCCCCCAGTGTAAACTGACTCTTAGAGCATTGATGTGTATTGGGATTTATTTTCATCTATCTCCCATATATGATCATACAGGATTTACAGTAGTGGTTTCTTACACTGATATCTATCTTTGGAATCATTATTGTTTATTATGCATTTTATTTTTATTAACCACAGGTTACTTTCATCTTCCACCCACTTTGCAGGATACACCACATATATTTGAGCACTTTACGAGGTTGTTTCACAATTAGTATAGCATACTGGTATTTTTACCCTGTGAGCCTGCACAGTATCCAGTCTTTTTTGCTATTTTTGCTCTATTAACACACGTCATCAGCCGTCACTAAATGTGCCCAGTAGGGTACCTCCATTTATACCTCACCTAGGCTATTGACCATGATATAGGTGTTCTATTTATTAATTTTTCATACTATTTCTCTATTGTTCAACATTATAAATGGTCAACCTCAATTTGGGGAATAATAATTGTTGTTGGTAATATTACAGGGAGTCCATACCACACAGGATACCCAACAAATTTAACTTGGTTCTAGGACCACACTTGGAAGTGCAGTCGCTGCAGATCTGAAGGGGACATGCAAGGAAAATAAAACCAGCATTTTTGCTTGCACAGGATCTGCACAGGCAGAGCTTCCTCTCATTTCAGGTTTTTCCCTCAGTTCTACAGCAAATGCACTTGAAGTGCAAAGTGGATTTGCCTTTAATAAATAAACCCCAATAATCTAATTGTTTATTGTCTTCTTTCCTTGGAGTCAGAGGGGCTGTTTTCCTCTCTCCCATCCAACCTATGGCCAATATTGTGGTATTCCTATTTGTCTGTTTTTTTTTGGTTGATGCTCATCCCCCTTATCAGCTCCCTCTTCTCTCTTCCTACTTCACTGAGGCGGCATCAGCAGTAAAGCGCCACTTATTTTTAGCTACGCTTTACTGTCAGTTTAGCAGTGCCATTCGCCGCCACTAGCGGGCGAAAAAGGGTTAAAACCGCCGTTAAAGCACCCCGCTGCCGGTGGTGCTGCCCAATGATTTCAGTGGGCAGGGGCGCTGTAGGAGCATTTCCCACATCATGTTTAAAATGCACTGCAGCTGTGTTCTGCAGTGGGTGACAAGATTAAGCTAATGACACCCAAAATGCAGATAACAAACGCAGTGTGTTTGCTCCACTGATGGATCACATCATATGGTATCAAAGTCTTAATCTTGCAGCCTCCACAAACATGATATGGCTTGAAAAAACGCACCGTGTGCATCACCATTGTGTTCTGACTGAGGTGCTGAGAGGTTCACTGTTTTTAATGCCTTATACTGAATAAGTACCATGCTTTTTATTTTGTGTATGCTAAAATGTATGTTAATGCAAGTCGGTTTACTGTCGCACTGGATCACATGGTATACAGAAGTACCATGTGATCTGGTTGCAATGAGTTTCCAATTGTAGATACACTACTTTTAGTGCAGTGCAATTTCAGCCCATCCAAAATGAATGGGCTGAAATCGCACCACACAGAGTTCTGTGAACATACAACGCATTCCTGTGCAATTTCCAGTGTGAGACGGTCCTAAGTTTATATTTGGCACTGTGGTTTTAGATGTATTAAGATATATTACATGGTACAAATCTTTGTGTTTGAAACTTATGTTCTGGGCCAATAAATCGTTGCTATTTATCGGTTTTACTCCGCTAGTGGCCGAGAAGTGGTTAAAGCCCCCGCAAGGCACCTCTGCAGTACGGTATAGCCGTGCTGTCCCATTAAAATCAACCAGTATAAACACCGCAACTTCGCCGCTCCAAAGATGCAGCTAGCAGGACTTTTTCCCGTCCTGCTAGCGCACCACTGGAGATACAGTGTGCTGTTGAATTAATTCATTTGTGAAAGCTAGTTTAAAAACAAAGCTAAACTCAAGTTGATCCAATTTCCTCTGTTTAACCCCAAAAAATTGCTTATAATTGGGGAAATTAAGTACATGAAAATATTGTAGAAACTGGAAAAACTAATTGCAGCAACTTAATATTGTTGAGTACTCAACTTAAAAACATGTGTTTATAATGCCAGTAATTAAGTGGATGGTATATAAAAATGCATTTATATCTAGCAGAAAAGCTAATTACCTCAACACAATGTAGGTTGTTGCTTCCACTTAATTTTACCTGACATTGTCATAACTTAAAAAGCTTGACAATGCAGCTTTAGCTCTCAAGATGGCATGATGCTAATTGTAGGAGTAGATATCACTCCCTTCAGAGATATGAAGAAGGAGCTATAATGCTATAATTTCCCTCAGAGCTGTGTGAGACTATATATAATTTGCCTCAGTTGTGTGGGAAGCCAGAAATCACCTCACAGCTGTGTGGCAGGAGGTATTTTACCAATGTTTGTTTACATAGGCAGCCTTTAAGCACAGACTCAGAGATTCTGGCTTTTTGTGAATATGTGTCCTTCAAATGATTGTACTTTAAAAACTATAAATCGTAAAGCAAATATCTTTATATTGTGTGAATCACAAGGACTCAGACCTACATTGTCTCTGAAATATAAAAATTGAAGGCACAGTTACAGTTTACAAATTGTCTTTAAAATTTCTGGGGAAATTGTGTTCTTGCCTTCACCAATACTCCTGACTGGAGACGGACCCCCTGGAGATGTAACTGTGATCCAACAGTGTGGATCCATCAAAAACTATTCCATCAAAACTGCAACATTCTATTTGCTCCTTCAAAAACTGGTAGCTATGGAGGGTTGCTATGGTCTGGTTGCTATGGAGTGGTTGCTATGGACAGTTGCTATGGTGTGGTTGCTATGGACTGGTTGCTATGGACTGGTTGCTATGGACGGTTGCTATGGACTGGTTGCTATGGATGGTTTCTATGGACTGGATGCTATGGATGGTTGCTATATGCAGAGTATGCAGAAGTTACGCAGAGCCAAATAAAGGCATACCCCGCTTTTAAGTACACACTAGGGTTTATTTACTAATGCTGGAAATCGCAATATCAGGCTCACTTTCTGCAGAAAAAACAATAAGCTTCTAACCCCAGCTTGTTCAGTTAAGCCTGGTAATAAAACCTGGAAGCTCATTGGTTTGTGTGCAGAAGTGAGCCTTATATTGCGATTTCCAGCTTTAGTAAATAAACCCCATTGTGTACTTAAAAGTGGGATATGCCTGAAAAACCGCCATATCACCTCACAGCTGTGTGGGAGGAGCTATAGAAAGCCCCTTAGCTGTGTGTGAGGAGACATCGTCTCCTAGAAAACCAATGTAAACACATGCAAACAGCCACTCTAAACAGGCACTCAGATTCTTGCTTGCTTTTTACTGTGCTTCTTCAAATGATTGTATTTTAAAAACTATAAATCGCACAGCGAATATCTTTATATTTTACGAATCACAAGACCCAGACCTTCAACCTTCAACGTATGTCTCTAAAATATTAAAATTGAAGGCACAGTCGCAGTTTACAAATTGGCTTGCAATATTCTGTTTTCAATTTTTTTTCCTCCATTGACTTTCATTGAAATGATGGATGGGGTGTGTTGCAAACAATTGTCTGTATCTTGAAAACCATTTGACCGATCGCTTAGCCGCCGACACGTGTAGTGTCAGCAGGGACAGCTGAACATTTTGATATAAGATTTGTGTAGGTCGGCTTGAAAATGAGGGAGTGGTCGCAGTTTACAAATCATGTAATGATTTTTCAGTTTTTGCCATTCTGTGCTCTAGCTCTCACCATTCATCCCTATGGGAAAATTTTGCCGCAAATATGACGATATTTCGCGAACGATTCGGTGAAACGTCCCACAAATTAATAGCAACGCGATCGGGAACAATCCGCTCGTTTCGGTATATTACTCGTCTATGTAGTGTAAAAACTGTGGGAGGAGTTACGGTGATAAATTTGGCTATAAGAATAATAATAATAACTAGAAAATGCATTTCCTGAGGAAAATACGTGGGAATGCTGAATAGCTGAATTGCTAAGCCCGCACAAATCCCATTCGCCATAACCGCTATACTATCTTTAGGACATACAAGCAGTGTTCCTTCAGTACTTATAAAGCCTCTCTTTAATCATTAAAGGTGTTGTAAAGGTAAAATCATTTTCCCTAAATAACTTCCTTTACCTTAGTGCAGTCCTCCTTTACTTACCTCATGCTTTGATTTTGCTTTTAAATGTCCTTATTTCTTCTGAGAAATCCTCACTTCCTGTTCTTCTGTCTGTAACTCCACACAGTAGTGCAAGGCTTTTTCCCTGGTGTGGAGAAAGCCTCTTGAGCAGGATGCCCACTAACACACAGCTCCTTTCTCTATCTGCAAAGTACAGAGCGTCCTGACTTCCTGGTCGCCCCTCCCCCTCAAGAAGTTTTCTCCCCTCCCCCAGGTGTGTGAGGGGGATAATTGCACTGAGGTAAAGGAAGCTATTTAGGAAAAGAATTACCATTACAAACGCTTTTTATCTACACACAAAATAAGTGAAATAACCCTTCAAACAAACCTTAATAAATCCACAACCGTACATGCGATCGATACAGCGACTTCACCGTATAAAAGACAAGACCCTTGTGAACGCATCGATATGAAATTTATGTTGATAAACTTAAAAATGTGGCCATGTCAGCGATTTAGAAAAGAGTATCTTTGTGTGTCTTACTAACAAATTTTAAAAGCGCGTTATAATGAAGGCCTATGGGAGAAATCTTGGAAGTCTTGTCCTTTAGAAGCTCCAGCAACGAAAAGTAAAATGCGCATCACAAAACTGATCACATTGCCTGAAAGCAGACAAAAATACCTTCCATTTGATATATAAATTGTGTATGACAAGTAGATCTTGTGGGCGTGAGAGCAATTTGTTCCCCCTTTTTTTATAGATAATCCGAGTTTTTTCAAAACTCACACTCTAAAGGTCACATGACTCACTCTAACAGGTCTCCATAGGAAGACTGTTAAATCGATAACATTTTCTGAAAAAATCACTAAACGTAAATTGCTTTTCACAAAAACTATAAAAGATTTCAATCTGAAAAGTCATAGCCGGATAGCTGAATATTTTGTGACCGTGGAAAAGTTTGTTTGGTGTCTGTCAGTGAAAGTATGAAGGAGGAGATACATTTTGTACGGCATGAGTTTTGAAGCAGGAAAAAGCATGTTCTCATTGACTTCAATGATTAAAAAAAAGCGACTAAAAGCTTAATATTTTAAAAAGTATAAATAGCACAAAAAAACTTGAAGAAGTCCCATCGTTAGCTGAATGAGATGAACATTTTAAAAGTTGAATGGTCTCAATCGCTGAAAGTATGGCGAAGTTACGCAGAGCCAAAAAACGTACGGAATAAAGGATAAAATTAAAATTAAAACTAGAAAATGCATTTCCTGAGGAAAATACGTGGGAATGCTGAATAGCTGAATTGCTAAGCCCGCACAAATCCCATTCACCATAACCACTATACTATCTTTAGGACATACAAGCAGTGTTCCTTCAGTACTTATAAAGCCTCTCTTTGATCATTAAAGGTGTTGTAAATGTAAAATCATTTTCCCTAAATAACTTCCTTTACCTTAGTGCAGTCCTCATTTACTTACCTCATCCTTTGATTTTGATTTTAAATGTCCTTATTTCTTCTGAGAAATCCTCACTTCCTGTTCTTCTGTCTGTAACTCCACACAGTAGTGCAAGGCTTTTTCCCTGGTGTGGAGAAAGCCTCTTGAGGGGGGAGGGGGTGAGCAGGACGCCCACTAACACACAGCTCCTTTCTCTATCTGCAAAGTACAGAGCGTCCTGACTTCCTGGTCGCCCCTCCCCCTCAAGAGGTTTTCTCCCCTCCCCCCAGGTGAGTGAGGGGGATAATTGCACTGAGGTAAAGGAAGCTATTTAGGGAAAGAATTACCATTACAAACGCTTTTTATCTACACACAAAATAAGTGAAATAACCCTTCAAACAAACCTTAATAAATCCACAACCGTACATGCGATCGATACAGCGACTTCACCGTATAAAAGACAAGACCCTTGTGAACGCATCGATATGAAATTTATGTTGATAAACTTAAAAATGTGGCCATGTCCGCGATTTAGAAAAGAGTATCTTTGTGTGTCTTACTAACAAATTTTAAAAGCGCGTTATAATGAAGGCCTATGGGAGAAATCTTGGAACTCTTGTCCTTTAGAAGCTCCAGCAACGAAAAGTAAAATGCTTATCACAAAACTGATCACATTGCCTGAAAGCAGACAAAAATACCTTCCATTTGATATATAAATTGTGTATGACAAGTAGATCTTGTGGGCGTGAGAGCAATTTGTTCCCCCTTTTTTATAGATAATCCGAGTTTTTTCAAAACTCACACTCTAAAGGTCACATGACTCACTCTAACAGGTCTCCATAGGAAGACTGTTAAATCGATAAAATTTTCTGAAAAAATCACTAAACGTAAATTGCTTTTCACAAAAACTATAAAAGATTTCAATCTGAAAAGTCATAGCCGGATAGCTGAATATTTTGTGACCGTGGAAAAGTTTGTTTGGTGTCTGTCAGTGAAAGTATGAAGGAGGAGATACATTTTGTACGGCATGAGTTTTGAAGCAGGAAAAAGCATGTTCTCATTGACTTCAATGTTAAAAAAAAGCGACTAAAAGCTTAATATTTTAAAAAGTATAAATAGCACAAAAAAACTTGAAGAAGTCCCATCGTTAGCTGAATGAGATGAACATTTTAAAAGTTGAATGGTCTCAATCGCTGAAAGTATGGCGAAGTTATGCAGAGCCAAAAAACGTACGGAATAATAAAGGATAAAATTAAAATTAAAACTAGAAAATGCATTTCCTGAGGAAAATACGTGGGAATGCTGAATAGCTGACTTGCTAAGCCCGCACAAATCCCATTCACCATAACCGCTATACCATCTTTAGGACATACAAGCAGTGTTCCTTCAGTACTTATAAAGCCTCTCTTTGATCATTAAAGGTGTTGTAAAGGTAAAATCATTTTCCCTAAATAACTTCCTTTACCTTAGTGCAGTCCTCCTTTACTTACCTCATCCTTTGATTTTGATTTTAAATGTCCTTATTTCTTCTGAGAAATCCTCACTTCCTGTTCTTCTGTCTGTAACTCCACACAGTAATGCAAGGCTTTTTCCCTGGTGTGGAGAAAGCCTCTTGAGGGGGGAGGGGGTGAGCAGGACGCCCACTAACACACAGCTCCTTTCTCTATCTGCAAAGTACAGAGCGTCCTGACTTCCTGGTCGCCCCTCCGCCCTCAAGAGGTTTTCTCCCCTCCCCCCAGGTGAGTGAGGGGGATAATTGCACTGAGGTAAAGGAAGCTATTTAGGGAAAGAATTACCATTACAAACGCTTTTTATCTACACACAAAATAAGTGAAATAACCCTTCAAACAAACCTTAATAAATCCACAACCGTACATGCGATCGATACAGCGACTTCACCGTATAAAAGACAAGACCCTTGTGAACGCATCGATATGAAATTTATGTTGATAAACTTAAAAATGTGGCCATGTATTTGAGAAAAGAGTATGTCTTTTACTAACAAATTTTAAAAGCGCGTTATAATGAAGCATGGGCTCTTGGAACTCTTGTCCTTTAGAAGCTCCAGCAACGAAAAGTAAAATGCGCATCACAAAACTGATCACATTGCCTGAAAGAAAAAATTGGAATTTGATATATAAATTGTGTATGACAAGTAAGATCTTGTGGGCGTGAGAGCAATTTGTTCCCCCTTTTTTTAGATAATCCGAGTTTTTTCAAAACTCACACTCTAAAGGTCACATGACTCACTCTAACAGGTCTCCATAGGAGACTGTTAAATCGATAACATTTTCTGAAAAAATCACTAAACGTAAATTGCTTTTTCACAAAAACTATAAAAGATTTCAATCTGAAAAGTCATAGCCGGATAGCTGAATATTTTGTGACCGTGGTAAAGTTTGTTTGGTGTCTGTCAAAAGTATGAAGGAGGAGATCCATTGAGAAAGCATTTATTGATTCACGACTGAATTTTTAAAAAGAAGGAGACAAAAAAACTTGAAAGCATGTTCCCATTGTTACTTCATTCTGGTCTCAATCGCTGAAAGTTAGCAGAGCGAAAAAACGTACGGAATAAAAAATATAAGCACCGAAAATCACTCTACAGTGTCTCTATTAGGTACAGAAGATTGATCTCTGAAATCATTAAAGGTGTTGTAAATTAAATCACAAAAACTATAAATTTCAATCCTGAATACCTCATAGTCCCCTTTCTTGCTGAATATTTTTCCCGTGAAATTTTATTCACTTCCTGTCTCTGTCTGTGAAAGTATGAAGGACGGAGATACATTTTGTCCTCTTGAGGTTTTGGCAAGTCACTCTTTCTCTATCTGCAAAAGCGTTCTCTGACTTCCTCCCCCTCAAGTTCCCCTCCCCCACTGAGAAAGCTAAAGGAAGCTATTTAAAAAAAAATATAAACAACAAAATAACAAACCTTAATAAATCCACAATGCGATCGAACAGTTAAGACAAGACCTCTGTGAACCATATGAAATTTATGTTTAAAAAATTTAGAAAAGAGTATCTTTACACTAACAAATTTTAAAACGAAGGCCTAAAGATGAAGTTGTCCTTTAGAAGCAGAAAAGTAAAACGGAATGAAACAACAATAAATACTAGCCAATATATAAATGCATGACAAGTAGATGTGAGGAGAAAATTTGTTGTTTTTTATGCTGAGTCTTTTTCAAAACTCACACTCAAAGGTCAACACTATCATTTAGGACATACAGAGATGTTAAATCAGATACTTATAAAGCCTCTCTTTTGCTTTTTCATCAAAAGGTATGTATTAATCTGAAAAATCATTCCATAATTAGTTTCCTTGTAAAGTATGAGTCAGGAGATCCATCCTTTGTAAAAAAGTCATTTCTCATTGACTTGATTTATTTTAAAAAGTATAAATGTGGAAGAAGTCCCATGTTGAAATGGATTTTTTATGTCTGGTCTCAAATGTGCGAACTGAGAAAATAGCAGACTTGCACTTCCTTAAAATTCTGATCTATGCATCATCTTGGGAGAGGTTGAAAACCCAAATAACTTCCTTTAGTGCAGTACATATTTAGAGAGAAATTCACCCTGTTCTTCCTAACTCCACCTTTTTCCCTGGTGTGAGACCTCACAAAGATAAGCAACGCCCCACTTCACACAGCTCCTTTCTCTATCTGAAAGTACAGAGCAGTCCTGACATGATCGCCCCTCCGACTTTTCTCCCCTTATAACTGAAAACCTATTTAGGGACCCAAACGCACAAAATAAAACCTTACAAAAACATGCGATCGATACAGCGACTTCACCGTATAAAAGACAAGACCCTTGTGAACGCATAAATTAAAAATGTGGCCATGTCAGCGATTTAGAAAAGAGTATCTTTGTGTGTCTTACTAACAAATTTTAAAAGCGCGTTATAATGAAGGCCTATGGGGAAAAATTTGGAACTCTTGTCCTTTAGAAGCTCCAGCAACGAAAAGTAAAATGCGCATCACAAAACTGATCACATTGCCTGAAAGCAGACAAAAATACCTTCCATTTGATATATAAATTGTGTATGACAAGTAGATCTTGTGGGCGTGAGAGCAATTTGTTCCCCCTTTTTTATAGATAATCCGAGTTTTTTCAAAACTCACACTGTAAAGGTCACATAACTCACTCTAGCAGGTCTCCATAGAAAGACTGTTAAATCGATAAAATTTTCTGAAAAAATCACTAAACGTAAATTGCTTTTTCACAAAAACTATAAAAGATTTCAATCTGAAAAGTCATAGCCGGATAGCTGAATATTTTGTGACCGTGGTAAAGTTTGTTTGGTGTCTCTCAGTGAAAGTATGAAGGAGGAGATACATTTTGTATGGCATGAGTTTTGAAGCAGGAAAAAGCATGTTCTCATTGACTTCAAAGTTAAAAAAAAGTGACTAAAAGCTTAATATTTTAAAAAGTATAAATAGCACAAAAAACTTGAAGAAGTCCCATCGTTAGCTAAATGAGATGAACATTTTAAAAGTTGAATGGTCTCAATCGCTGAAAGTATGGCGAAGTTACGCAGAGCCAAAAAACGTACGGAATAAAGGATAAAATTAAGAATAACTAGAAAATGCATTTCCTGAGGAAAATACGTGGGAATGCTGAATAGCTGAATTGCTAAGCCCGCACAAATCCCATTCACCATAACCACTATACTATCTTTAGGACATACAAGCAGTGTTCCTTCAGTACTTATAAAGCCTCTCTTTAATCATTAAAGGTGTTGTAAAGGTAAAATCATTTTCTAAATAACTTCCTTTACCTTATGCAGTCCTCCTTTACTTACCTCATCCTTTGATTTTGCTTTTAAATGTCCTTATTTCTCCTTTCCTGTTCTTCTGTCTGTAACTCCACACAGTAGTGCAAGGCTTTTTCCCTGGTGTGGAGAAAGCCTCTTGAGGGGGGAGGGGGTGAGCAGGACGCCCACTAACACACAGCTCCTTTCTCTATCTGCAAAGTACAGAGCGTCCTTCCCCTTCACTTCTCCATGTGAGTCTCAAACAAACCTTAATAAATCCAGTCGATACAGCGACTTCACCGTTAAAAGACAAGACCCTTGTGAGCATCGATATAAATTTATGTTGATAAACTTAAAAATGTGGCCATGTCAGCGATTTAGAAAAGAGTATCTTTGTGTGTCTTACTAACAAATTAAAAGTGCGTTATAATTGTCCTTTAGAAGCTCTAAAATGCCTGAAAGCAGACAAAAATACCTTCCATTTGATATATAAATTGTGTATGAAAAGAGCAATAGATTCCTCACTCACATTTCCTGTTATAAAGATTCTCAAAAGTGAAAGTATGAAGGAGGAGATACATTTTGTCGGCATGACAGTAAAAACAAAAGTCCCATCGTTAGCTAATGAGATGAACATTTTAAAAGTTGAATGGTCTCAATCGCTGAAAGTATGGCGAAGTTACGCAGAGCCAAAAAACGTACGGAATAAAGGATAAAATTTTGCATTTCCTGAGGAAAATACGTTTGAGGCCTGAAGCTGGGACATACAAGCAGTGTTCCTTCAGTACTTATAAAGCCTCTCTTTAATCATTAAAGGTGTTGTAAAGGTAAAATCATTTTCCCTAAATAACTTCCTTTACCTTAGTGCAGTCCTCCTTTACTTACCTCATCCTTTGATTTTGCTTTTAAATGTCCTTATTTCTTCTGAGAAATCCTCACTTCCTGTTCTTCTGTCTGTAACTCCACACAGTAGTGCAAGGCTTTTTCCCTGGTGTGGAGAAAGCCTCTTGAGGGGGGAGGGGGTGAGCAGGACGCCCACTAACACACAGCTCCTTTCTCTATCTGCAAAGTACAGAGCGTCCTGACTTCCTGGTCGCCCCTCCCCCTCAAGAGGTTTTCTCCCCTCCCCCGGGGTGAGTGAGGGGGATAATTGCACTGAGGTAAAGGAAGCTATTTAGGGAAAGAATTACCATTACAAACGCTTTTTATCTACACACAAAATAAGTGAAATAACCCTTCAAACAAACCTTAATAAATCCACAACCGTACATGCGATCGATACAGCGACTTCACCGTATAAAAGACAAGACCCTTGTGAACGCATCGATATGAAATTTATGTTGATAAACTTAAAAATGTGGCCATGTCAGCGATTTAGAAAAGAGTATCTTTGTGTGTCTTACTAACAAATTTTAAAAGCGCGTTATAATGAAGGCCTATGGGGAAAAATTTGGAACTCTTGTCCTTTAGAAGCTCCAGCAACGAAAAGTAAAATGCGCATCACAAAACTGATCACATTGCCTGAAAGCAGACAAAAATACCTTCCATTTGATATATAAATTGTGTATGACAAGTAGATCTTGTGGGCGTGAGAGCAATTTGTTCCCCCTTTTTTATAGATAATCCGAGTTTTTTCAAAACTCACACTGTAAAGGTCACATGACTCACTCTGAGCCATGTCCATAGGAAGACTGTTTAATCGATAACATTTTCTGAAAAAATCACTAAACGTAAATTGCTTTTTCACAAAAACTATAAAAGATTTCAATCTGAAAAGTCATAGCCGGATAGCTGAATATTTTGTGACCGTGGTAAAGTTTGTTTGGTGTCTGTCAGTGAAAGTATGAAGGAGGAGATACATTTTGAACGGCATGAGTTTTGAAGCAGGAATAAGCATGTTCTCATTGACTTCAATGTTAAAAAAAAGCGACTAAAAGCTTAATATTTTAAAAAGTATAAATAGCACAAAAAAACTTGAAGAAGTCCCATCGTTAGCTAAATGAGATGAACATTTTAAAAGTTGAATGGTCTCAATCGCTGAAAGTATGGCGAAGTTACGCAGAGCCAAAAAACGTACGGAATAAAGGATAAAATTAAAACTAGAAAATGCATTTCCTGAGGAAAATACGTGGGAATGCTGAATAGCTGAATTGCTAAGCCCGCACAAATCCCATTCACCATAACCACTATACTATCTTTAGGACATACAAGCAGTGTTCCTTCAGTACTTATAAAGCCTCTCTTTAATCATTAAAGGTGTTGTAAAGGTAAAATCATTTTCCCTAAATAACTTCCTTTACCTTAGTGCAGTCCTCCTTTACTTACCTCATCCTTTGATTTTGCTTTTAAATGTCCTTATTTCTTCTGAGAAATCCTCACTTCCTGTTCTTCTGTCTGTAACTCCACACAGTAGTGCAAGGCTTTTTCCCTGGTGTGGAGAAAGCCTCTTGAGGGGGGAGGGGGAGCAGGACGCCCACTAACACACAGCTCCTTTCTCTATCTGCAAAGTACAGAGCGTCCTGACTTCCTGGTCGCCCCTCCCCCTCAAGAGGTTTTCTCCCCTCCCCCCAGGTGAGTGAGGGGGAATAATTGCACTGAGGTAAAGGAAGCTATTTAGGGAAAGAATTACCATTACAAACGCTTTTTATCTACACACAAAATAAGTGAAATAACCCTTCAAACAAACCTTAATAAATCCACAACCGTACATGCGATCGATACAGCGACTTCACCGTATAAAAGACAAGACCCTTGTGAACGCATCGATATGAAATTTATGTTGATAAACTTAAAAATGTGGCCATGTCAGCGATTTAGAAAAGAGTATCTTTGTGTGTCTTACTAACAAATTTTAAAAGCGGTTATAATGAAGGCCTATGGGGAAAAATTTGGAACTCTTGTCCTTTAGAAGCTCCAGCAACGAAAAGTAAAATGCGCATCACAAAACTGATCACATTGCCTGAAAGCAGACAAAAATACCTTCCATTTGATATATAAATTGTGTATGACAAGTAGATCTTGTGGGCGTGAGAGCAATTTGTTCCCCCTTTTTTATAGATAATCCGATTTTTTCAAAACTCACACTCTAAAGGTCACATGACTCACTCTAGCCATGTCCATAGGAAGACTGTTTAATCGATAAAATTTTCTGAAAAAATCACTAAACGTAAATTGCTTTTTCACAAAAACTATAAAAGATTTCAATCTGAAAAGTCATAGCCGGATAGCTGAATATTTTGTGACCGTGGTAAAGTTTGTTTGGTGTCTGTCAGTGAAAGTATGAAGGAGGAGATACATTTTGTACGGCATGAGTTTTGAAGCAGGAAAAGCATGTTCTCATTGACTTCAATGTTAAAAAAAAGCGACTAAAAGCTTAATATTTTAAAAAGTATAAATAGCACAAAAAAACTTGAAGAAGTCCCATCGTTAGCTGAATGAGATGAACATTTTAAAAGTTGAATGGTCTCAATCGCTGAAAGTATGGCGAAGTTACGCAGAGCCAAAAAACGTACGGAATAAAGGATAAAATTAAAATTAAAAAAAAACTAGAAAATGCATTTCCTGAGGAAAATACGTGGGAATGCTGAATAGCTGAATTGCTAAGCCCGCACAAATCCCATTCACCATAACCACTAACTATCACTTCTTTAATCGGATTAAAGGCAGTGTTCCTTCAGTACTTGGGAATAGCATTAAAGCTCTTCAAACAAACTCTTAAAATCGCTTAAACTTAAAAATGTGGCATGGCGATTTAGAAAAGAGTATCTTTGTGTGTCTTATAACAAATTTTAAAAGCGCGTATAATGAAGGCCTATGGGGAAAAATTTGGAACTCTTGTCCTTTAGAAGCTCCAGCAACGAAAAGTAAAATGCGCATCACAAAACTGTACATTGCCTAAGCATGACAAAAATACCTTCCATTTGATATATAAATTGTGTATGACAAGTAGATAAATCCATTTTTTTCAAAACTCACCTTGACTACTCTGATGTCCCATTAGTGCCCTCCTTCATTTTGTACGGCACTTAAGCACTTCAATCCTTTGATGAACATTTGGTCTCAAAATCGCTTTACCAAAAAACGTCCTTATTTCTTCTATTCACCATAACCACTATACTATCTTTAGGACATACAAGCAGTGTTCCTTCAGTACTTATAAAGCCTCTCTTTAATCATTAAAGGTGTTGTAAAGGTAAAATCATTTTCCCTAAATAACTTCCTTTACCTTAGTGCAGTCCTCCTTTACTTACCTCATCCTTTGATTTTGCTTTTAAATGTCCTTATTTCTTCTGAGAAATCCTCACTTCCTGTTCTTCTGTCTGTAACTCCACACAGTAGTGCAAGGCTTTTTCCCTGGTGTGGAGAAAGCCTCTTGAGGGGGGAGGGGGTGAGCAGGACGCCCACTAACACACAGCTCCTTTCTCTATCTGCAAAGTACAGAGCGTCCTGACTTCCTGGTCGCCCCTCCCCCCTCAAGAGGTTTTCTCCCCTCCCCCAGGTGTGTGAGGGGGATAATTGCACTGAGGTAAAGGAAGCTATTTAGGGAAAGAATTACCATTACAAACGCTTTTTATCTACACACAAAATAAGTGAAATAACCCTTCAAACAAACCTTAATAAATCCACAACCGTACATGCGATCGATACAGCGACTTCACCGTATAAAAGACAAGACCCTTGTGAACGCATCGATATGAAATTTATGTTGATAAACTTAAAAATGTGGCCATGTCAGCGATTTAGAAAAGAGTATCTTTGTGTGTCTTACTAACAAATTTTAAAAGCGCGTTTATAATGAAGGCCTATGGGGAAAAATTTGGAACTCTTGTCCTTTAGAAGCTCCAGCAACGAAAAGTAAAATGCGCATCACAAAACTGATCACATTGCCTGAAAGCAGACAAAAATACCTTCCATTTGATATATAAATTGTGTATGACAAGTAGATCTTGTGGGCGTGAGAGCAATTTGTTCCCCCTTTTTTATAGATAATCCGAGTTTTTTCAAAACTCACACTCTAAAGGTCACATGACTCACTCTAGCAGCCTTTCCATAGGAGACTGTTTAATCGATAAAATTTTCTGAAAAAATCACTAAACGTAAATTGCTTTTTCACAAAAACTATAAAAGATTTCAATCTGAAAAGTCATAGCCGGATAGCTGAATATTTTGTGACCGTGGTAAAGTTTGTTTGGTGTCTGTCAGTGAAAGTATGAAGGAGGAGATACATTTTGTACGGCATGAGTTTTGAAGCAGGAAAAGCATGTTCTCATTGACTTCAATGTTAAAAAAAAGCGACTAAAAGCTTAATATTTTAAAAAGTATAAATAGCACAAAAAAACTTGAAGAAGTCCCATCGTTAGCTGAATGAGATGAACATTTTAAAAGTTGAATGGTCTCAATCGCTGAAAGTATGGCGAAGTTACGCAGAGCCAAAAAACGTACGGAATAATAAAATTAAAATTAAAATTAATAAGAATAATAAAAAACGAATAACAATACTGGGAATGCTTATTAAAGCATTCCCACTAACTAGAAAATGCATTTCCTGAGGAAAATACGTGGGAATGCTGAATAGCTGAATTGCTAAGCCCGCACAAATCCCATTCACCATAACCACTATACTATCTTTAGGACATACAAGCAGTGTTCCTTCAGTACTTATAAAGCCTCTCTTTGATCATTAAAGGTGTTGTAAAGGTAAAATCATTTTCCCTAAATAACTTCCTTTACCTTAGTGCAGTCCTCCTTTACTTACCTCATCCTTTGATTTTGCTTTTAAATGTCCTTATTTCTTCTGAGAAATCCTCACTTCCTGTTCTTCTGTCTGTAACTCCACACAGTAGTGCAAGGCTTTTTCCCTGGTGTGGAGAAAGCCTCTTGAGGGGGGAGGGGGTGAGCAGGACGCCCACTAACACACAGCTCCTTTCTCTATCTGCAAAGTACAGAGCGTCCTGACTTCCTGGTCGCCCCTCCCCCCTCAAGAGGTTTTCTCCCCTCCCCCCAGGTGTGTGAGGGGGATAATTGCACTGAGGTAAAGGAAGCTATTTAGGGAAAGAATTACCATTACAAACGCTTTTTATCTACACACAAAATAAGTGAAATAACCCTTCAAACAAACCTTAATAAATCCACAACCGTACATGCGATCGATACAGCGACTTCACCGTATAAAAGACAAGACCCTTGTGAACGCATCGATATGAAATTTATGTTGATAAACTTAAAAATGTGGCCATGTCAGCGATTTAGAAAAGAGTATCTTTGTGTGTCTTACTAACAAATTTTAAAAGCGCGTTATAATGAAGGTCTATGGGGAAAAATTTGGAACTCTTGTCCTTTAGAAGCTCCAGCAACGAAAAGTAAAATGCGCATCACAAAACTGATCACATTGCCTGAAAGCAGACAAAAATACCTTCCATTTGATATATAAATTGTGTATGACAAGTAGATCTTGTGGGCGTGAGAGCAATTTGTTCCCCCTTTTTTATAGATAATCCGAGTTTTTTCAAAACTCACACTGTAAAGGTCACATGACTCACTCTGAGCCATGTCCATAGGAAGACTGTTTAATCGATAAAATTTTCTGAAAAAATCACTAAACGTAAATTGCTTTTTCACAAAAACTATAAAAGATTTCAATCTGAAAAGTCATAGCCGGATAGCTGAATATTTTGTGACCGTGGTAAAGTTTGTTTGGTGTCTGTCAGTGAAAGTATGAAGGAGGAGATACATTTTGAACGGCATGAGTTTTGAAGCAGGGAAAAGCATGTTCTCATTGACTTCAATGTTAAAAAAAAGCGACTACAAGCTTAATATTTTAAAAAGTATAAATAGCACAAAAAAACTTGAAGAAGTCCCATCGTTAGCTGAATGAGATGAACATTTTAAAAGTTGAATGGTCTCAATCGCTGAAAGTATGGCGAAGTTACGCAGAGCCAAAAAACTTACGGAATAAAGGATAAAATTAAAATTAAGAATAATAAAAAACGAATAACAATACTGGGAATGCTTATTAAAGCATTCCCACTAATAATAACTAGAAAATGCATTTCCTGAGGAAAATACGTGGGAATGCTGAATAGCTGAATTGCTAAGCCCGCACAAATCCCATTCACCATAACCACTATACTATCTTTAGGACATACAAGCAGTGTTCCTTCAGTACTTATAAAGCCTCTCTTTAATCATTAAAGGTGTTGTAAAGGTAAAATCATTTTCCCTAAATAACTTCCTTTACCTTAGTGCAGTCCTCCTTTACTTACCTCATCCTTTGATTTTGCTTTTAAATGTCCTTATTTCTTCTGAGAAATCCTCACTTCCTGTTCTTCTGTCTGTAACTCCACACAGTAGTGCAAGGCTTTTTCCCTGGTGTGGAGAAAGCCTCTTGAGGGGGGAGGGGGTGAGCAGGACGCCCACTAACACACAGCTCCTTTCTCTATCTGCAAAGTACAGAGCGTCCTGACTTCCTGGTCGCCCCTCCCCCCTCAAGAGGTTTTCTCCCCTCCCCCAGGTGTGTGAGGGGGATAATTGCACTGAGGTAAAGGAAGCTATTTAGGGAAAGAATTACCATTACAAACGCTTTTTATCTACACACAAAATAAGTGAAATAACCCTTCAAACAAACCTTAATAAATCCACAACCGTACATGCGATCGATACAGCGACTTCACCGTATAAAAGACAAGACCCTTGTGAACGCATCGATATGAAATTTATGTTGATAAACTTAAAAATGTGGCCATGTCAGCGATTTAGAAAAGAGTATCTTTGTGTGTCTTACTAACAAATTTTAAAAGTCGGTTATAATGAAGGCCTATGGGGAAAAATTTGGAACTCTTGTCCTTTAGAAGCTCCAGCAACGAAAAGTAAAATGCGCATCACAAAACTGATCACATTGCCTGAAAGCAGACAAAAATACCTTCCATTTGATATATAAATTGTGTATGACAAGTAGATCTTGTGGGCGTGAGAGCAATTTGTTCCCCTTTTTTATAGATAATCCGAGTTTTTTCAAAACTCACACTCTAAAGGTCACATGACTCACTCTAGCAGCCTTTCCATAGACACGCAGACTGTTTAATCGATAAAATTTTCTGAAAAAATCACTAAACGTAAATTGCTTTTTCACAAAAACTATAAAAGATATCAATCTGAAAAGTCATAGCCGGATAGCTGAATATTTTGTGACCGTGGTAAAGTTTGTTTGGTGTCTGTCAGTGAAAGTATGAAGGAGGAGATACATTTTGAATCACATAAGATTTTAAGCAGGAAAAAGCATGTTTTAATTGACTTCAATGTTAAAAAAAGCAACTGAAAGCTTAATATTTTAAAAAGTATAAATAGTACAAAAAAACTTGAAGAAGTCCCATCGTTAGCTGAATGAGATGAACATTTTAAAAGTTGAATGGTCTCAATCGCTGAAAGTATGGCGAAGTTACGCAGAGCCAAAAAACGTACGGAATAAAGGATAAAATTAATAAGAACTAGAAAATGCATTTCCTGAGGAAAATACGTGGGAATGCTGAATAGCTGAATTGCTAAGCCCGCACAAATCCCATTCACCATAACCACTATACTATCTTTAGGACATACAAGCAGTGTTCCTTCAGTACTTATAAAGCCTCTCTTTAATCATTAAAGGTGTTGTAAAGGTAAAATCATTTTCCCTAAATAACTTCCTTTACCTTAGTGCAGTCCTCCTTTACTTACCTCATCCTTTGATTTTGCTTTTAAATGTCCTTATTTCTTCTGAGAAATCCTCACTTCCTGTTCTTCTGTCTGTAACTCCACACAGTAGTGCAAGGCTTTTTCCCTGGTGTGGAGAAAGCCTCTTGAGGGGGTAGGGGGTGAGCAGGACGCCCACTAACACACAGCTCCTTTCTCTATCTGCAAAGTACAGAGCGTCCTGACTTCCTGGTCGCCCCTCCCCCCTCAAGAGGTTTTCTCCCCTCCCCCGGGTGAGTGAGGGGGATAATTGCACTGAGGTAAAGGAAGCTATTTAGGGAAAGAATTACCATTACAAATGCTTTTTATCTACACACAAAATAAGTGAAATAACCCTTCAAACAAACCTTAATAAATCCACAACCGTACATGCGATCGATACAGCGACTTCACCGTATAAAAGACAAGACCCTTGTGAACGCATCGATATGAAATTTATGTTGATAAACTTAAAAATGTGGCCATGTCAGCGATTTAGAAAAGAGTATCTTTGTGTGTCTTACTAACAAATTTTAAAAGCGCGTTATAATGAAGGCCTATGGGGAAAAATTTGGAACTCTTGTCCTTTAGAAGCTCCAGCAACGAAAAGTAAAATGCGCATCACAAAACTGATCACATTGCCTGAAAGCAGACAAAAATACCTTCCATTTGATATATAAATTGTGTATGACAAGTAGATCTTGTGGGCGTGAGAGCAATTTGTTCCCCCTTTTTTATAGATAATCCGAGTTTTTTCAAAACTCACACTCTAAAGGTCACATGACTCACTCTAGCAGCTCTCCATAGACAAGCAGTGTAATCGATAAAATTTTCTGAAAAAATCACTAAACGTAAATTGCTTTTTCACAAAAACTATAAAAGATTTCAATCTGAAAAGTCATAGCCGGATAGCTGAATATTTTGTGACCGTGGTAAAGTTTGTTTGGTGTCTGTCAGTGAAAGTATGAAGGAGGAGATACATTTTGAATCACGTACGTTTTTAAGCAGGAATAAGCATGTTCTCATTGACTTCAATGTTAAAAAAAAGCGACTAAAAGCTTAATATTTTAAAAAGTATAAATAGCACAAAAAAACTTGAAGAAGTCCCATCGTTAGCTGAATGAGATGAACATTTTAAAAGTTGAATGGTCTCAATCGCTGAAAGTATGGCGAAGTTACGCAGAGCCAAAAAACGTACGGAATAAAGGATAAAATTAAGAATAATAAGAATAACAATACTGGGAATGCTTATTAAAGCATGAATATTAAAGCATTCCCACTACAATACTGGGAATGCTTATTAAAGCATTCCCACTAATAAAAAACGAATGGGAATGCTTATTAAAGCATGCATTTCCTGAGGAAAATACGTGGGAATGCTGAATAGCTGAATTGCTAAGCCCGCACAAATCCCATTCACCATAACCACTATACTATCTTTAGGACATACAAGCAGTGTTCCTTCAGTACTTATAAAGCCTCTCTTTAATCATTAAAGGTGTTGTAAAGGTAAATCATTTTCCCTAAATAACTACTTTTACCTTTGTGCAGTCCTCCTTTACTTACCTCATCCTTTGATTTTGCTTGTAAATGTCCTTATTTCTTCTGAGGAACCCTCACTTTGTGTTCTTCTGTCTGAAACTCCACACAGTAATGCAAGGCTTTTTCCCTGGTGTGGAAAAAGCCTCTTGAGGGGGGAGGGAGTGAGCAGGACGCCCACTAACATACAGCTCCTTTCTCTTATCTGCAAAGTACAGAGCGTCCTGACTGTCCTGGTCGCCCCTCCCCCCTCAAGAGGTTTTCTCCCCTCCCCCCAGGTGTGTGAGGGGGAATAATTGCACTGAGGTAAAGAGCTATTTAGGGAAAGAATTACCATTACAAACGCTTTTTAATTCACACACCAAATGAGATACCGAACCCTTCAAACAAACCTTAATAAATCCACAACCGTACATGCGATCGATACAGTGACTTCACCTTTTTAAAGACAAGGCCCTTGTGAACGCATCGATGAAATTTAAGTTGATAAACCTAAAAATGTGGCCATGTCAGCGATTTAGTAAAGAGTGTAATTGTGTGTCTTACTAACAAATTTTAAAAGCGCGTTATAATGAAGGCCTATGGGGAAAATTTTGGAACTCTTGTCCTTTAGAAGCTCCAGCAACGAAAAGTAAAATGTGCATCACAAAACTGATCATATTGCCTGAAAGCAGACAAAAATACCTTCCATTTGATATATAAATTGTGTATGACAAGTAGATCTTGTGGGCGTGAGAGCAATTTGTTCCCCCTTTTTTATAGATAATCCGAGTTTTTTCAAAACTCACACTCTAAAGGTCACATGACACACTCTAGCAGCTCTCCACAGACACGTAGTGTAATCGATAACATTTTCTGAAAAAATCACTAAACGTAAATTGCTTTTTCACAAAAACTATAAAAGATTTCAATCTGAAAAGTCATAGCCGGATAGCTGAATATTTTGTGACCGTGGTAAAGTTTGTTTGGTGTCTGTCAGTGAAAGTATGAAGGAGGAGATACATTTTGTACAACATGAGATTTTAAGCAGGAAAAAGCACGTTCTCATTGACTTCAATGTTAAAAAAAAGCGACTAAAAGCTTAATATTTTAAAAATTATAAATAGTACAAAAAAACTTGAAGAAGTCCCATCGTTAGCTGAATGAGATGAACATTTTAAAAGTTGAATGGTCTCAATCACTGAAAGTATGCCGAAGTTACGTAGAGCCAAAAAACGTACGGAATAAAAAGAATAATAAAAAACGAATATCAATACTGGGAATGCTTTTTAAGCATTCCCACTAATAAAAAACGAATATCAATACTGAAAAAAAATTATCTTTAAAAAAGGGGGAACAAATTGCTCTCACGCCCACAAGATATACTTGTCATACACAATATATATATTAAAACGTAGGTATTTTTGTCTGGTTTCAGGCAATGTGGTAAGTTTTGTGATACGCATTTTACTTTTAGTTGCTGGAGCTTCTAAAGACAAGAGTTCCACATTTTCTCCCATTGACTCTCATGTTAAAAATTCTATAAAATTTCCCAGAAAAACGCACAAAGAACCTCTTTTTTGGTGTGGAAATAGGGGGAGGGGGTGAGCCTAATAACACACAGCTCCTTTCTCTATCTGCAATAGTACAGAGTGTGTCCTGACTGTCCTAGGTCGCCCCTCAAGAGGTTTTCCCCCTCCCCCAGCACTGAGGTAAAGGAAGCTATTTAGGGAAAGAATTACCATTACAAACGCTTTTTATCTACACACAAAATAAGTGAAATAACCCTTCAAACAAACCTTAATAAATCCACAACCGTACATGCGATCGATACAGCGACTTCACCGTATAAAAGACAAGACCCTTGTGAACGCATCTTGAAATGTGCGTTGATAAACTTAAAAATGTGGCCATGTCAGGATTTAAAAAGAGTATCTTTGTGTGTCTTACTAACAAATTTTAAAAGGCGCGTTATACATGACAGTCAATGGGAGAAAAATGTTGGAACTCTTGTCCTTTAGAAGCTCCAGCAACTAAAAGTAAAATGCGTATCACAAAACTGACCACATTGCCTGATACCAGACAAAAATACCTACGTTTTGATATATAAATTGTGTATGAAAAGTAGATCTTGTGGACGTGAGAGCAATTTGTTCCCCCTTTTTTTAAAGATAATTTTTTTTAATGATCTGTACTCTAAAGATTACATGATCCACTCTAACCCAGCTCCCATAGAAACACTGTTTAATCTATTAATTTTCTGAAAAAATCAGTAAGGCTGCTTTCACATTGGGGATAGAGCCGCGGTGGCGGTATAGCAGTGCGATTTTTAGCGCTGCTATACCATCGTATTTACCGTGGTATTCGGCCACTAGAGGTGCGGTTTTTACCCCCGCTAGCGGCCGAAAAAGGGTTAATACCGCCCGCAATGCGCCTCTGTAGAGGCGCATTGCGCTCGGTATTACCGCGGTTTCCCATTGATTTCAATAGGAAGGCGTGGTATAGGAGCAGTGAACACACCGCTCCTATACCGCAGTAAAGATGCGGCTAGCAGGACTTTTGGAGCGGTCTTGCTAGCACACCGCTTCAGTGTGAAAACCTTCGGGCTTTCACATTGATCACTACAGGGCAGGTTTTTTTCATGCGGTATAGCAGCGCTATTTTTAGCGCTGTACCGCATGAAAACACCTCAATGTGAAAGGGGCCTAAACGTAAATTTGTTTTTTTACAAAAACTGTGAAAGATATCAATCTGAAAAGTCATAGTCGGATAGCTGAATAGTTTGTGAACGTTTTAAAGTTTGTTTGGTGTCTGTAAGTGAAAGTATGAAGGAGCTGAAACTTTTGGTATCAGATACGTTTTTAAGGGGTAAAAAGTAAGCTCTCATTGACTTCAATGTTAAAAAAGTGTCTAAAAGCGTAATATTTTAAAAAGTATAAATAGTACAAAAAACTTGAAGTCCCATCATCAGCTTTAAGAGCTGAACATTTTAAAAGTTGAATGGTCTCAATAGCTGAAAGTATGCAGAAGTTACGCGAAGCCAAAAAACGTACAGACTAATAAGAATAATAAAAAACGAATATCAATACTGGGAATGCCATTAAGCATTCTCAGTAATAAAAACGAATATCAATACTGGGAATGCCAATAGGCATTCTCACTAACTAGAAAATGCATTTCCTGAGGAAAATGCGTGGGAATGCTGAATAGCTGAATTGATAAGCCCGCACCAAAGCCATTCACCATAACCACTACACTATCTTTAGGACATTCAAGCAATGTTCCTTCAATTCTTATAAAGCCTGTCTTTGATCATTAGGGGTTGTAAAGGTAAAAATCATTTTCCCTAAATAGCTTCCTTTACCCTTAGTGCAGTCCTCCTTTCACTTACCTCATCCTTCCATTTTGCTTTTAAATGTCCTTATTTCTTCTGAGAAATCCTCACTTCCTGATTCTTCTGTCTGTAACTACCACACAGTAGTGCAAGGCTTTTTCCCTTGGTGTGGAGAAAGCCTCTTGAGGGGGGAGGGGGTGAGCAGGATGCCCACTAACACACAGCTCCTTTCTCTATCTGCAATATACAGAGTGTGTCCTGACTGTCCTGGTCGCCCCTCCCCCTCAAGAGGTTTTCTCCCCTCCCCCAGGGTGAGTGAGGGGGATAATTGCACTGAGGTAAAGGAAGCTATTTAGGGACAAGAATTACCATTATAAACCCCTTTTTATCTACACACCTAATGAAGTGAGAGAATAACCCTTCAAACAAACCTTAATAAATCCACAACCGTACATGCGATCGATACAGCGACTTCACCGTTGGAAACATACAAGGCCTTTGTGAACGCATCAGTATATAAAATTTATGTTGATAAACTTAAAAAAGTGGGCCATGTCAGCGATTTAGAAAAGAGGTATCTTTGTGTGTCTTACTGGAACATTTATAGAATTTTTTACATGACAGTCAATGGGAGAAAATGTGGAACTCTTGACATTTAGAAGCTCCAGCAACTAAAAGTAAAATGCGTATCACAAAACTGACCACATTGCCTGAAACCAGACAAAAATAACTACGTTTTGATATATAAATTGTGTATGACAAGTAGATCTTGTGGGCGTGAGAGCAATTTGTTCCCCCTTTTTTGAAGATAATTATTTTTAATACTCTCTGCTCTAATGATGTCATTCTCCACTCTAAACCAGCTACATAGAAACACTGTGTAATCGATAAAATTTTCTGAAAGAAATCACTAAACTTAAACAGCTTTTTCACAAAAACTGTAAAAGATATCAAACTTAAAAATCATAGCCAGATAGCTGATCATTTTGTGAACATTTTAAAGTTTGTTTGGCGTCTGTAGGTGAAAGTATGAAGGAGCTGAAACTTTTGGTAGCAGAGCAGATTTTAAGAATTTGAAGCATGCTCTCATTGACTTCAATGTTAAAAACAGTGTCTAAAAGCGTAATATTTTTTAGGTAGAACAGACGGAATTAACAACACACAGCCAAGAAATCTAAAAATTTAAAAAAAAAGCCTCCACAGAAACCAACTTCTAGATATATGGAGAGTGTTGAATCCAGGGACGCGGGACTATACGTTTTTTTCCCCGGTACACAGATGCTATTCACGTATAGACTATATCTTTGCTGATCACTGCCTATTGGAAAAAGTGATAGAGGCAAAGATAGAGCCTATTACCATATCTGACCACGCCCCAATAAGTATTACCTTAAACATTACGGGCAACCAGAGAACAACACGTATATGGAGACTCAATGAGGAACTAGTAGTTGATGATATTAGCTTAACTAGAATTAAAAAGGACCTAGAGGAGTACTTCCAAATTAATGACACATGCAAAATATCGAAAGCAACACTATGGGATGCCCATAAGGCTCTAATAAGAGGTACGATGATAGCAGAAGGAGCAAGGAAAAAGAAAGAAAAGAGCCTCCAGAAGAATAATTTAATAACTGAGATACTTAAGTTAGAACAAAAACATAAAAGAGGGATGAACCAACAAGAAGTATACTTAGAATTAGTAAATAAACGAAACAAACTCAAAGATCTACTCTTTCAGGAAACAAAAAGAGAATTCCATATAATAGCAAAAGAAAGATATACTTGGGGAAACAAAACCAGTAAACATTTGGCAAAGAGGGTTCAGAAAAAAAAAGCTAAGAACTACATTGAAAAAATCAAAAATGTACAAGGGGAGGCGATATATACAACAAAAAATATAGCAGAAGTCTTTAGAGCATATTACGAAAAATTATATGCAGTAGAACAGAAAAAATGGGAAAAAGGAGAAAAGGAAAAAAAAATCCTAGATTTCCTACGGGAGGCAGAACTTAAGTCAGTAAATCCGAAAGAGACACTTGTAATGGATAGGCCTATCACAGAAAATGAGATACAGAAAGCTTTGGCAGGTATGTCATCAGGTAAAAGTCCAGGCCCTGATGGCTTTACTACCCTATATTATAAACAATGCAAAGAGATCCTTCTACCACGATTATGCCAATACTTTAACGGACTAGGGAAAGATTACTTGTTAAGTAAAGAAGCAGCAGAGGCAACTATAACCATAATTCCAAAGGAAGGCAAGGATTCCATGCTTTGTTTGAGTTATCGGCCAATATCTCTGCTGAATATAGATTTAAAACTATTCGCAAAGGTACTGGCCGAGAGAATCAAACGGGAGATGGTGGGTCTGATCCATCCAGACCAGACAGGATTCATTCAAGGAAGAGAGGGGAAAGACAATGGGATAAGGGCGCTCCTCTTGATTCACAAAATGAAAAGTTGTGGACACCCCGGTCTACTCCTGTCGATTGATGCTGAGAAAGCTTTCGACAGGGTAGACTGGGGACTAATGTTACAAACCCTGGAAAGAATGGGATTCGGACAGAGGATGCTGGAGTGGATTGGTACCCTATACCAGGCCCCAACAGCAAGAATAAAAATAAATGGTGAACTGTCTTACCCTTTCACAATGAAAAACGGAACAAGACAGGGGTGCCCCCTCTCACCATTATTATTTGTACTATCTATTGAACCCCTATTGTCTAGGATCCGTAAATGCCCAGAAATAACAGGACTTAAAAATAGGAAAAGAAGAGCACAAACTATCAGCTTTCGCAGACGACGTGCTCTTTTATTTAAGTAACCCTAAGACCTCAATCCCGAATCTATTAAATCTATGTGGACAATATGGGGAAATTTCTAATTTCAAAATAAATATAAATAAAACGGAAATACTTAATGTTAACGTCCCCAAGCAAGAGGCCCGAATACTAAGAGTAAAATATAAATTCCCGTGGGTAAAAGAGTTTAAATATTTAGGGATCCAGCTAGCAAATACGGGGAAAAAAATCTATGAAATTAATTTCGTCCCACTATTGGAAGAAATTAAAAAGGAAATAAATAGAGTTAAAAACAGACCAATTTCATGGTCGGGACGAATCAATTTCTGTAAAATGGTCCTGTTACCAAAAATCCTATATAAGATCCAGATGATGCCCATTAAATTGCCTAAACAACTGCTGCAAATCCTCAGAAAGTTGATAATGAATTATATATGGAGGAGTAAGAAACATAGGATCTCATTACAGACCCTTAGGCAAACTAAAAACAAAGGGGGACTCGCAATCCCAGATATTAAAATGTACTATGAAGCCATAATCTTGTCAAGAGTAGTGGAATGGGCAAGGAGAAACGAGGAAAAAAGATGGGTTAGTCTTGAGAATACAATAGCAAAGGTGAGATTGGATAAAATAATATGGAATCCCCCACAGTTTAGGACACTTGACACAAATGTACATGAAATAACAAGGAATGCACTTAAAATATGGGATAGTACACAAAAAAGAATAGATAAAAATTATAATTCACCCCTTATAGCACTAAAGAACAATGATTATTTTCCACCGGGGAAAGAAGAGGTAGGAGGGAATTGGATTAAAAAAGATAGAGCAGAATTAAGGGATGTACTGCATCACGGGCACTTAAGAGCACTAGAGGAACTAACACCAGAAGAAAATCCCATGTTGTTGAATGACTGGAGGTACCAACAGCTAAATCATTTCATCCAAGCATTACCTCAACCGATCAGAACTGAAGATCAGTTAACAGACATAGAGAAATTATGCACTATAGAAAGAACTAAAGGAACTATGTCAAGGTTATATAAAATATTATTACAGCTCGAAGAACCAGAGGTACCTCCATTCATTAAAAACTGGGAAAGGGAATTAGGGACCCACAGAGACAAGAGCACAATAGATAGAATCCTAAGACTGACCCATACCTCGGCAGTAGATAGTCGGACGGCCGAAATGAATTTTAAATGCATATCGGGATGGTATATGACACCAGTAAAGCTAAGTAAATTTAAGATCGGACAATCAGCTGACTGCTGGAGGGGCTGTGGGTCCCCCGGAACAATGACCCACCTATGGTGGGATTGCCCTAAGGTCAAAAGATACTGGGAAACCATCCTAGGATTAGTGGAGGAAATCACGAAGATAAAAATTAAAAGAGATCCATGGACAGTTCTTTTTCATGGAGGAGGAGAAGGGATCAAAAAATATAGAGAATCCTTGGTCCCACACTTATTGAACTCAGCGAAGAGATTGATACCTAGGAAGTGGCAGGAAACAGAATGCCCAATGGTATGGGAATGGATCGACGCAGTAGAAGAAACATATGAAATGGAAGATCTTAGGAACAACATTGAAGGAAGTAGCCAAAATAAAAAATGGGAAAACTGGAAAATTTTTAAAAGAACATGGAGCTACGTAGAAAATTTAAGGGTAGAAATGTAAAGAACAAGGTGTGAGACTAAGAAATGGTGCGACAAAGAGAAGTGAAGAGCAAATAAGAGTGAGGTGGGAGGGGGGGGGGAGAGGGGAAGGGGGGAGGGAAGGGAAGGGGAGGGAAAAAAAAAAAAAAAAAAGGAAATCACAGAAAGATAATGAAAAAGATTAACCACAAATGATGCAAACCTATTACAGAGACAGAAAGGAGCATTATACCATGAGCTGGTCTCTTATGTGTTGCTAAAGCTGAGTGTGGTTTAAAAAGAAGATAAAAAAAAAAAAAAAGAGAAAAAAAAAAAAAGCGTAATATTTTAAAAAGTATAAATAGTACAAAAAAAGTTGAGGAAGTCCCATCTTTAGCTGAAAGAGCTGAACATATTAAAAGTTGAATGGTCTCAATAGCTTAAAGTATGCAGAAGTTATGCAGAGCCAAAAAACGTACGGACTAATAAGATTAATGAAAAACAAATATCAATACTGGGAATGCCATTAAGCATTCCCACTAACTAGAAAATGCATTTCCTGCAGAAAATGCGTGGGAATGCTGAATAGCTGAATTGCTAAGCCCACACCAAAGCCATTCACCATAACTGCCACACTATCTTTAGGACATACAAGCAGTGTTCCTTCAGTACTTATAAAGCCTATTTTTGATAATTTAAGGGGTTGTAAAGGTTACAAAAATATCCCTATATAGCTTCCTTTACCCTAGTGCAGTCCTCTTTCACTTACCTCATCCTTTGATTTTGCTTTTAAATGTCCTTATTTCTTCTGAGAAATCCTCACTTCGTGTTCTTCTGTCTGTAACTATACACAGTAATGCAAGGCTTTTTCCCTGGCGTGGAGAATGCCTCTTGAGGGGGGAGGGGGTGAGCAGGACGCCTATTAACACACAGCTCCTTTCTCTATCTGCAATATAGATAGTGTCCTGACTTGCCTGGTCACCCTTCCCCCCTCAACAGGTTTACTCCACACCAGGTCAGTGAGGAGGACTGCACTGAGGTAAAGGAAGCTATTTAGGGTAAAAATAGTTTTACAAATCCTTTAATCCACACACCTAATGAGTGAGAGAACTCTTCAAACAAACCTTAATAAATCCACAACTGTGCATACTATCTAAACAGCGACTTCACCGTTAGAAACACACTGCCTTTGTGAATGTATGTTGATAAACTTAAAAATGTGGGCATGTCAACGATTTAAAAAAGAGGTTCTTTGTGCATTTTGCTGGAAAATATATTGAATTTTTTACATGACAGTCAATGGAAGAAAATGTGGAACTCTTGTCATTTAGAAGCTCCAGCAACCAAAAGTAAAAGGCGTATCACAAAACTGACCACATTGCCTGAAACCAGACAAAAATACCTTCCTTTTTGATATATACATTTTGTATGACAAATAGATCTTGTGGGCATGAGAGCAATTTGTTCCCCCTTTTTAAAGATATTTTTTTTATAGCTCTCTGCTCTAATGATGTCATCATCCACTCTAAACCAGCTCCATAGAAACACTGTATAATCGATAACATTTTCTGAAAAAATCAGTAAACTTAAACTGCTTTTTCACAAAAACTGTAAAAGATATCAAACTGAAAAGTCATAGCCGGATAGCTGAATATTTTGTAGAAGTTTTAAAGTTTGTTTGGGGTCTGTAGGTGAAAGTATGAAGGAGCTGAAACTTTTCGTAGCGGATGAAGATTCTAAAGATTTGAAGCATGTTCTCATTGACTTCAATGTTAAAGTGTCTAAAAGCGTAATATTTTTTAAAAAGTAGAAAAAAAGTTGAAGCATTCCAATCATTAGCTGAAAGAGCTGAACATTTTAAAAGTTGAATGGTCTCAATAGCTGAAAGTATGCAGAAGTTACGCAGAGCCAAAAAACGTACGGAATAATAAAAATAACTAGAAAATGTATTTCCTGCAGAAAATGCGTGGGAATGCTGAATAGCTGAATTGCTAAGCCCACACCAAAGCCATTGACCCACACTATCTTTAGGACATACAAGCAGTGTTTTTCCAGTACTTATAAAGCCTCTTTTTGACGATTAAACGGGTTGTAATGGTAAAACAAATTTTCCCTAAATAGCTTCCTTTACCCTAGTGCAGTCCTCTTTCACTTACATCATCCTTTGATTTTGCTTTTAAATGTCCTTTTTTCTTCTGAGAAATCCTCACTTCCTGTTCTGTAACTCCACACAGTAATGCAAGGCTTTTTCCCTGGTGTGGAGAAAGCCTCTTGAGGGGGGAGAGGGTGAGCAGGACGCCCACTAACGCATACAGCCAGATTCAGGTAGAGCAGAGCATCTTTGCTCTGGAGTAACGCATCTCATTTGCGTTACGCTGCTGAAATTTTAGGAGCAAGTGCTGTTATTCAGGAAGCACTTGCTCCTAAAGTTGCGGCAGCGCATCACAAATGAGCCGGCGGAATTCAAATTGGGCGGGTACGGGGCGTGTAGTATTCTAACTAAGCGCGATCCCGCCGCCAACGTACTGCGCATGCGTCGAGTGTCCAAACATCCCCGTGCGCATGCTCCAAATTCTGTGAATGAACGTCAATGACGTCACATTCCCATTCATGAACTTTTTACGCAAGCGACGTGATTTTTTTTTTCCCGACGCGATGACGACGCCTATACCTAACATAGGATACTCCAACCCCATGTAGGTATATCTATGCGCCGCGTATCCCGTCCGGAAACGTCGTACCGTCATTGCGTTGCGCCGGAATTCGATTGTGAATTGCCGATTTACGCTCATTAACATATTTTTTGAGCGTAAATCGGCGGGAACGCCCCCGGCGCCATTTTTAAGTTGAAGTAACGATGCGATGGCGAAACTCAGTTACCCTGCTCGCATCGGAGCTTCAACCCGGCGTTTCTTGTTTTCTGGTTACAGAAAACAGAAACGCCGGCTCAAAGTCACAGTTAGGCTGGCGGATCACTGGATCCGCCAGCCTAACTGTTCCTGAATCTGGCCCATAGCTCCTTTCTCTATCTGCAATATAGAGGGTGTCCTGACTTGCCTGGTTGCCCTTCCCCCTCAAGAGGTTTTCTCCACACCAGGTAACTGAAGGAATACTGCACTGAGGTAAAGGAAGCTATTTAGGGAAAATAATACTTTTACTATCCCTTTAGATCCACACACCTAATGAGTGAGAGAACCCTTCAAACAAACCTTAATAAATCCACAACCGTACATGCTATCGAAACAGCGACTTCACCGTTAGAGACTCACGGCTTTTGTGAACGTATCGGTATGAAATTCATGTTGATAAACTTAAAAATGTGGGCATCTCAGCGATTTAAAAAAGAGGTTCTTTGTACATTTTGCTGGGAAATTTATAGAATTTTTTACATGACAGTCAGGCCTTGTACACACGAGGGAATGTATCCGGTCGGAAACATCCGACGGATATTTCCCAGCGGATAAGTCAAATTTGTCCGTTGGTCTGATGAGCGTACACACCATCGGACCGAAATCCCAGCGGACCAGAACGCGGGCACGTAAACCACGTACAACGTCACTATAAAGGGGAATGACGAAGCCATCGGCGCCGCCCTCTGTTGCGCTTCTGCTAGTTCGGTGTTAGCGAAGGTTTGGTTAGAGCTGATTCGTGCTTTTCAGTCTCCGCGCTTAACAGGTCGTATTTTCAGGTTCAGTGTGTGCTTGTGGGCTCGTATTTGTCATTCAGTGTCGCCGTACGCGGCGTTTCTGCTTTGCAGTGCCGTCCTGTACGGTCGTATCTGTTTGACGTGCGATCTTTGCAGGTCTTGCTGGATTTGGGGGTGCTTTCTGTTTGAGTGTGTTCTTGACTGACCAGCCGGCCGGTTTGAAGCCATGATGGAGCAGCAGCGCAACTTTTCACGAGTTCGTGCTGTTTATGGGTTTTGTTCTGGAGTCTGTGTGCATTCCAGTGATTTGGACAGGAACAGTAGGAGGAGGAGTTCCTGGGCCAAGAATTGGTTGCGGCAGCGTAACCGATTCTCTCATATGTCTCTGCTTAGGGAGATCCGGGAGAATAATCCTGATGACTTCAGGAACTTTCTCCGTATGACGGACCCCGTTTTCCACCGTCTGCTGGATCTCCTGTCCCCCTATATCACGAGGCAGGACACTGTGATGCGCCAAGCCATTCCGGCTGAGCAGAGGCTTATTGCCACGTTGCGGTACCTGGCGACTGGGAGGAGCCTGCAGGACCTCAAGTTCTCAACAGGCATCTCTCCCCAGGCGCTTGGGATCATCATACCGGAGACGTGTTTCTGCCATCATACAAGTCATGCAGGAGGAGTTTATTAAGGTAAGTTTCCTCCTTTAACATCACAATCTGTGTCTTTAATAATGTTTGCATATTTTTCTCACCTTTTTGTGTTGGTTTTCCTAGTCACCATGATTGTAATATGCTGTGTGCTTAATGTTCCCTTTTCTCCCCATGCATGTTGTTAAGCTTTCCAGGTTAATATGGTTTGGCCTACCTGCATATTTTTACCTTCAACACTACTAACCTGTCCAGCATCATCTCCTAGGGACAAAAACACCTTATTTTTTTATTTGGTGTCCTGCTCCATTGTAGTTCAACTCCCTCCCTCTAAAAAAGTGTATTGCCCTATCAGCGTGATGTGGAGTCTGATAATAATTGTCTCTAGATTTGTTGCCCTAAATACTCTCTATACACTAATTTTTTGAAGTGTTAATACCGTGATGTTGCAGAATGATTTTTTTTTTACTAGTGTTTGCAATGTTGTTTCTGTGCCAAAGTGCTAATTTTTTTTTTTGCTTTTGTCCCCACAGTTTCCCTCCACGCCGCAGGAATGGCAGACTGTGGCTGCCCACTTTGCCCAGCGTTGTGATTTTCCAAACTGCGGAGGGGCAATTGATGGGAAGCACGTCCGCATAGTGCCGCCACCTCTTTCGGGCTCGTACTATTATAACTACAAAGGTTTTCATAGTATCGTGTTGATGGCGGTGGTGTCGGCAGACTACGAATTTTTGTATGTGGACGTGGGGAAGAATGGCCGGCTGTCTGATGGGGGAGTGTTCGCGCGGACCGAATTTTACAGGCGTCTACAAACTGGTGGTCTTGAACTGCCACCGGATGAAGACAATGTGGAAGGACTTCCGTTTGTTTTTTTAGCGGACGAGGCTTTTGGACTTGGACCTCACCTCATGCGGCCTTTTCCCCAGAGGACCCTCACCCCGGAGAGGAGAGTCTTCAATTTCCGGCTGGCCAGGGCCCGGAGGGTAGTCGAGAATGCCTTTGGGATACTCGCCAGCCGGTTCCGCCTGTTCCAGACAGCGATACATCTGGCGGAATATAAATTTAACTCTGTTATTTTGGCCTGCTGCATATTGCATAATTTTTTACGCAGGCATTCCCAGACGTACCTACCCAACATCGGTGCTGAGGCAGGACTACCCTCAGATACCCTTCCTGGGCTGGACACTGGTCGCGCTGGCTCGGTCACCCAATCTGCTCGTGAGGTACGCGACAAATATGTTGAGTACTTTATGGGTCGGGGGGCCATAGCTATGCCAGATTAATATTTCTTTATAATTCGGCCCCCCAAAATAAAGAAATATTACCAATAAATAATAAATAATTTGACCATTGGACTTTATACAGTTGTTTGTCATTATTGCTTTTTCTCTTTTTATCTGTCTTCCAGGTTCTGAAACTAGTGCATTTCTTGTGCCCAATTTAGTTAGCAGGTTTTAGTAAATACACACAATTGCACATTCTAGTGACTCTTCTACAAACTGGGTATTGAGGTTAGAAATAAGAAGCCACTGGTGTGTGTGTGTTTTGAAAAGTTTTTTTTATTTGTTTTTTATTTACGAACATTTTTGTGTTTTAATTAGAAAACTTGGTTTAGAAAGTATTTATTTATTCAAAAAATATTTTGTGGTTTTGACAAACATATCTAACAATCGAACTTACAAAGTTCAACCTTTTATTTGGCATAACAAACCCAGACAACATGGTCTTAGGTCACGCCGAAATCCCCCAAAATTTGAGGATGCACACATGCTGTGTGTGTGTGATGGGCCAAATGGTGTTTTTTCACATGAGATCCCATGCGAAATGTTCACATGTGCCTTTCTGTCACCTACTTGATAAGTAGGGAAGGGGTTGCACCCACAAGGCACATGCAATTGGTGTCCTGTGCTGGCAGAACGCACATGTGAACAGACATTGGGGTTTATTTGCTAAACAGTCCAAACTCCGGCTTATGTGTGCATATAAGCCAATCAGCTTCTAAATTAAGCTTAGTCAATTAAGACTTCGCATCCAAACATGGAAGATGATTGTTTTATATGCCAAGTGATGCTGCTTTTGCCCCTTATAGCTTCAGTAAATAAACCCGTGTGTGTGTGTGCCTCCTCAAATTTTGGGGGATATTAAACGAACATGATACAACATCTTTGAGAGTGGGGTGGTTAGGGGTGAGGGCAGGGGGGGCATGGGGGGCAGCTGGGGGGGATAGTCTTCTATATACGTCCCAAAATATCGAGCATGTTTTTGAAGTTTTGGTCCATCACCACCATCCTTTCCCTCATATTGGCCAGATCGGTGCTGCACTCCATTATCTGCTGTATTAGGATTTGTGCACTTGCACGAGAAAAAATAGGAGCGACAGATGTGCTAATCCCATCTTCATCCCCTAAAAATGCCAAAGGAAAAACACAACATTGTAAGTAAGTAAGGTGCAGGCCTATCTACATCTCTTTTTCCCTGCAAAGCTGGGGTGTCACTGACCTGTTGTACTGACAAGTTCAACATCTTCTACAACTTCTCCTTCTTCTTCAACTTCTCCTTCCTCCACTAATCCGCCTTCCTCCTCCAATCCGCCTTCCTCCACTAATCCGCCAAATTCCACCAAACCGCCTTCCTCCACCAATCCGCCAAATTCCACCAAACCGCCTTCCTCCACCAATCCGCCTTCCTCCACCAATCCACCTTCCTCCCTTCCTCCTCTCTCCCTTCCTCCTCTCCTTCTTCCTCCTCTCCTTCTTCATCATCCTCCTGCTCAACAATTTTTTCGGGCCGTTTGGGAGACAGTGTGGGCCTCCCTGACTCCTCATAGCGCTGTCCTCTTCTTTCCCCTAAAAAAAATAAAATAAATAAAAACATCAGCAAACAGATCTTTTTGGAGGGACTAATTTGCAAACATTGCTTAGAAGTGGCGTTACAATTCTAGTTTTGGCCTTATTACAGCACAAACCATGTTCCTTTTTTTTGCTAGCTGATGTCTCCCTAGCTGTGATATAATGAGGCTTTTTGGGGAAGTGACACACATGGCTGGCCTCCTGAATAAGTCTTTTTTGGAGTCCCTTCTCCTAAACTCCAAATTACTATTTTATGTGGGTAGACAGGTTTTCTAAATTACAGATGTCCAAACAGCTGTATATTAAGTTAGCTCAGCACTGTGTGAATTACTGAATCCTGATTGCCTTTTTAAAGAAACTTATTAGTTTGCACAAACACATCATATTTTCAACATTGTTTCTGAAAACGATGTTTTTCGCCAAATAGCCTCGTCCAGGTGTGATGTTCCTGGAACCGCGGATTGAGGATAAACGATGTGATTGGAACGATGTTGACTACGATCGTGGCAAGTCGTCGGATTTATATTAGACAAACATTACTAAATTTACAAGGCAGGGTTTAAAATATACAAGCAGGCCAACGAGGCAGATGGCGAAATATACATGGCAAAACATTTTCGTCAAAAATAGGCACTCCAAAGACATTTTAAAGTACTTACTTTTTTCTATGATTCTTTTTATTTTGCGATACTGCTCTGGCTCGCGCAGTTTTAAGTCGGACCAGCGTTTCCGGAGCTGCTCTTTGGACCTGGTGACCCCAAACATCTCATAAAGTTTCCTTGCTGCCTTATCCATAATTTTTGACTTCCTCCGGTTAGGGGTGCTGTATGGGCCATGCTCACCATCATAGTCCTTCCGTCGCAGGATGGACACCAACTCCACCATCTCTTGTAGAGACATGTTTGTGGCCTTGTAACGTTTTGGCCTGGATCGGGACGTTCCGGCCTGTGTCCCTTCCTGATCCCGATCAGAGGCTAATGTGCGCTCGTGTGACATCGCCATATTTTCCAATCAACGTTGCAGATGGGCGTGGAAAGCAGAAATTGGTACGTCATGGGCGGAGACGAGGGTGGCGTTTCTTGATTGCGTGGGGAATATAATGGAAACGACGTGATTACGTAGGTTACGCGGAGATTACTCGAGCGGAAACGAGGAGAGAGAGAGACGAAGGTAAATGCAAACATCGGATCAGAGGCATATAATTTGAACAGGCATGGGGGATGGAGCTTTTAGATGTTGTTTGCACCCTTTTTAGGCCACTGTTATTTATGTATTTTGGGGCCCACCATAACATTTAGAGAGTAAAGTGCTTGGACACATCACTTCATCAAGATTATATGTAGAGAATGCTCTTTCCTCTTTATTTGTATTTTTGAGTATGCTGTCAGATCATGCCAGTAGTGTTGTGTATTGGTTGGACAGAGATAAGTAGGTAGTGTTTTCTGCCATCAATGCTGAGGGGCATGATAGCTACACATGAACTAGTGCCTTGAGGTGAATGCTAGCATTCATATTCATGGTGGATGTGTTCTTAACTACATGCTACAACTTGCAACATGGACTCTGAATGCCAACTTTTTGGGGTTACAACATTGCGGCAGAGCAGGCCAGCTATGTAGCAGCATAAGACACTGTGTTTGTATAAAGTAGATGCTCTAAAATGAATGAATGTGCACATATTTTAAGAATGACAAAGCTGAGCCTTTGGAAAGTTGTGCTTTGTGTTTGATTGGCAATTTCTATTCTAGACATTACTATTGAGAAGCTTCATTTCGATAAGCAGCCCAAAAGAATGGATTTGCTGAAAGGGAAGGAGGCTACAATGGAATTAATAGCCCGATATCGGGATATGCCCCTTCTTTGGGACACCAGGCACACCCATTATTTGGACACTGGAAAGAGAGAGGCAGCACTTGATGAGATTGCGACATACCTGCACACTTGGGTGCCAAGTTGCACAGGCGACATGGTGAAGGACAAATTCAGTAACCTCAGGAGAAGCTACAGGAATGTCTATAAAAAACGGAAATATCAAAAATCAGGATCAGCAGCAGCTAAGAAGAAGGAACCCAAGCTCTGGTACTACAAAGAGCTCAGTTTTTTGAATGATGAACTGGATGGCAGGGCTTCGGTTTCAACACTTCCTCCCAGCGGAACTTCCCCGGATCCCAGGAGCCCTGCAGAATCAGAAGCAGGGCTGGCTGACATGGAGCCAGATCTGGCCATCTTCAGTGAGGTCTAGTATTTTCAAAACTAGTTTTGTGCTGCTATTTATTTTGAATTCGTGAGTTGATCTTGTAAACAAAAAACAAACAGGGATGCCAAATGCAGGGGTCAGAAGGACAGTCTGTTTAATTTAAATTAATACTAACTAAAAAAGTCTAGAGAAATAAAATGTGTGTGCTTGATTGTGGCAAAAATTACAACATGTTGCCTTTTTTATACACAGGAAGAAGAGACCAGCCAGGAGGTGGCAGCTCCTGAGGCCCATGTCAGCCAGGCGGAAGGGGTGAGTGGCAGCCAGGAGGAGGCCGGGTCAAGTGAGGTGCAGCAGGTCCCCAGGCCCAGGCTGAGCACAATCAGCCAAGTTCCTCCCCTCCAAATGAGGCCACCAGCTGCAAGTAGGCGCAGGAGGGAGGTGCATGATGAAAGCCTTCAGGTCATCCGGGAGGCTGCCGAAATCATGAGAGCCCCCCTCAACCCAACGGAATGCTATAGCGCATTTGTGGCCAATGAGCTGAACCAAGGGGGGGAGGAGCAAAAAAGCCTGGCCAAGGACATTATAAATCAGGTCCTGGCCAGGATGAAAAGGAACGAGCTGACCAGGGACACTGTGCTGTGGGATCCGGCTTGGCCTGCTCCCCATCATCCTCATCCTCCTCCTGCCACATCAGCCCCACCTGCAAGGTTCCGTGGACGGACCCGTGGAAGTTTCGCTGGAAGGAAGTCTGCTAGGAAGTCGAGAAGATGAATCCCTGCCATCCAGTTTATTGTCCAAAAAACTGAGCTCGTTGTAGTAGCACAGCTTGGGTTCCTTTGTTCATGTGCTGCTGATCCTGATTTTTGATATTGACTCCTGAGGTTACTTAATTTGTCCTTCATCATGTTGTAATTGCCAAGTATGCATGTATGTTGCAATCTCATCAAGTGCTGCCGTTCTGGTGATTTATAATTTATTTTTTGGCCGGAAATAAATGGCTTTTGTATTTACTTTCAAACCTTGTCTATTGTGTTTAATACTGTGGTGAGTAAGCATCAGACATTTGGCAAACAAAATGTGGCATTTGCAAAGGACCCAAACTCCTTTTAGGGGGGGGGGGGGGGGGACCTTTTATGTTTGAACTTGGTAAACCCCAAAGAAGCGTCCATTTTTATGAAAAAAATAACAATAAAGGATGAAACAAGAAAAAAAAAAAATTTGAAATATTCCAAACACGTTAAATCCAAATCTTAAAAAAAAAAAAAATACTCAACATTAAGTCCAAAGAGAAATTTTTAAAATGTGGAGAACATAAACAAATGTGGGGACATCTGGCAAGCAAACTGTGTCAAATAGAAAAATAAATAATGAAAATGCAAGCTAGCAGTATGTGACATCTGGACAAAAGAACGGGTTCATTCTAGCAAGAGAAGAAAGCACAAAAAAACGATCTAAACGGAACACTATATAGAGAGTTTAGGTGACGAATGTGCCAGGTCCCAAACAAACGCGAGTTTTACCTGAACGAGTGCTCCCGTCCCATCGTTTTGACTGAGCATGCGCGGGTTTTTTGTCCGAGGCTTTTTTTATAATAACGAGCGGACATATCCGACGGACATGGGTCCGGCGGAAATATTTCAAAGCATACTTTAGAATTTTTCCGCTGGAAAAATCCGTCCGAAACGGTCCGTTTGACCATACAAACGACCGGATCTTTCGGATGAAATGGTCCGTCGGACCAGTTTCAGCGGATTTATTCCCTCGTGTGTACAAGGCCTCAAAGGGAGAAGATGTGGAACTCTTGTCATTTAGAAGCTCCCACAACCATAAGTAAATGGCGTATCACACAACTGAGCACATTACCTGAAACTAGACAAAAATACCTACGTTTTGATATATAAATTGTGTATGACAAGTAGATCTTGTGGGCGTGAGAGCAATTTGTTCCCCCTTTATAAAGACAATTTTTTTAATGCTCTCTGCTCTAATGATGTCATCATCCACTCTACCCCATCCCCATAGAAACACTGTTTATTCGATAACATTTTCGGAAAAAAAATCACTAAACTTAAATTACTTTTTCACAAAAACTGTAAAAGATATTAAACTGAAAAGTCATAGAAGGATAGCTGAATAATTTGTCAACGTTTTAAAGTTTGTTTGGTGTCTGTAGTTGAAAGTATGAAGGAGCTGAAACTTTTTGTAGCGGGTGAAGATTTTAAAGATTTAAAGCATGTTCTCATTGACTTCAATGTTAAAAAAGTGTCTAAAAGCGTAATATTTTAAAAAGTATAAATAGTACAAAAAAAATGAAGAAGTCCGATCATTAGCTGAAAGAAAAGGGGAGAGTGGGGGTGAGGGGATAGTAGCTGAAGCTAAACCCAAAACTCCCCACTCAGTTGGGTTGGTGGGGACTATTTCGGTACAAATAAAATATGGTTAACAAAATATTATAAAACATATTTTTATTATTGTAAAAACAATTTGTCCATAAAATTGCAAAACAAACAATTAATTGTACACATCAATGATTGGTCATGGTCGACTAGTTTCGCGGGAATTGAAATACCGCTTCATCAGGACAGCCAATCTATAGAATGATGCAAAGAACATTATACAATAAAACATAGATGAATAAAAGAAAACAGCACTACAATATAAATTCCGAAGGAAATTATAACAGTGGTAATATAAGCTTACCCTATGAGTCAATTAAAAGTGTGCGGGGGCCGGACAGCTACGAAGCTTTCCCCCACGGCGGACAAGGGGATAATTGGCGTGGAGATCTGGGTAGGAACAAAAAACATATATGTATGTATGCATATATAAATATACATACAGGGGTGGTAAAGCCTCCAATGGTATATGGCCTGGCAGGGAAGGGGGAAGTGGAGGGGAGGGGGAGGGGAAGGGGGATGGGGTGGATAGGGAAGGACAAGTAGGGGAGGGGGAGAGAGGGCAAGAAGAGAAAACGGGGGGAGGGGGGGACAAGAAGGGGAGGGTATGGGGAAGGTAGAAAGGGAGGTAGGGGGGGGGGAAAGGGAAAAAGGGAAGGAGCAAGAAAGGAAAGAAACAAAGGGAAAAGGAGGGAAGGAAAACGCCAGAAAATAGTATCAAAAGGGGGGGAGGGAAGGAACCAACTTACCCCAATAGGACAATGTGGGAGAAAGGGGGGTCAGGTGGCAAAAAAGCACGACAGGGACTGTGGGCTGGTTCAAAAAAGTGGGGATAATCACAAACGGCACATGAATAGGCTGGTCCAATTGCCTGGTAAAAACCAGGATAAGTGTCATCCAGGGGAATATCCGTAAAGGTGGCACAATGCATGGTAATGCATGGACTAGAGGGTACAGTAAGCCATGCCCGGGAGGAGCCCCAAAGTAGTACCAGACTGAGTCCTGGTCTGTCCGTGCTTGACCAGCGGACCGCAGATGGACAGATCCACGCTGCCGATCTAATGGCCAAACGCCCATTAAATAGGCTATCCCTACCCGCGAACGCCATAGACGCCGCCGAGTGGCCGCGTCATGACGTCATCGGGTCAGTCTCCCCGTGCACAAGCCAATGCGCGGTGAGCGCCTGCCAATATGCACGCCCAGACCAAACGAGGGACGGAGAGCCCCGCGCTGGGAACCGAGCAAGAGGGGGCGAGGCAAAGTGACACCCCCACCAGGGGAGAGACAAGTCCGCCGTGGAAGGAATATGCAGGCAGCCGGGGCCGCACAAAAAAGACTCAAGGGGAAGCTACATAACAATAAAATACAACAAAAATAAGAAAGATACATTGTAAATAGAATAATGGTAATAAGTGGGAGTATATATCCCACAAATTTGATTGCTAATACTAGATGGCCCCAAACATTGTCATATTGCTAACAGTTGCAAAACTAGTCGACCATGACCAATCATTGATGTGTACAATTAATTGTTTGTTTTGCAATTTTATGGACACTCGGCGGCGTCTATGGCGTTCGCGGGTAGGGATAGCCTATTTAATGGGCGTTTGGCCATTAGATCGGCAGCGTGGATCTGTCCATCTGCGGTCCGCTGGTCAAGCACGGACAGACCAGGACTCAGTCTGGTACTACTTTGGGGCTCCTCCCGGGCATGGCTTACTGTACCCTCTAGTCCATGCATTACCATGCATTGTGCCACCTTTACGGATATTCCCCTGGATGACACTATCCTGGTTTTTACCAGGCAATTGGACCAGCCTATTCATGTGCCCGTTTGTGTATCCCCACTTTTTTGCACCAGCCCACAGTCCCTATCGTGCTTTTTTGCCACCTGACCCCCCTTTCTCCCACATTGTCCTATTGGGGTAAGTTGGTTCCTTCCCTCCCCCCCCTTTTGATACTATTTTCTGGCGTTTCCCTTCCCTCCTTTTCCCTTTGTTTCTTTCCTTTCTTGCTCCTTCCCTCTTTCCCTCCCCCCCCCCTACCTCCCTTTCTACCTTCCCCATACCCTCCCCTTCTTGTCCCCCCTCCCCCCCGTTTTCTCTTCTTGCCTCTCTCCCCTCCTCTCTCCTCCCCTCCCCTTCACTTGTCCTTCCCTATCCCCCCCATCCCACCTTCCCCTCCTTTCCCCCCCCTCCTTCCCCCCCCCTCCCCTCCACTTCCCCCTTCCCTCCTTCCCTGCCAGGCCATATACCATTGGAGGCTTTACCACCCCTGTATGTATATTTATATATGCATACATACATATATGTTTTTTGTTCCTACCCAGATCTCCACACCAATTATCCCCTTGTCCGCCGTGGGGGAAAGCTTCGTAGCTGTCCGGCCCCCGCACACTTTTAATTGACTCATAGGGTAAGCTTATATTACCACTGTTATAGTTTCCTTCGGAATTTATATTGTAGTGCTGTTTTCTTTTATTCATCTATGCTTTATTCTTTGCATCATTCTATAGATTGGCTGTCCTGATGAAGCGGTATTTCAATTCCCGCGAAACTAGTCGACCATGACCAATCATTGATGTGTACAATTAATTGTTTGTTTTGCAATTTTATGGACAAATTGTTTTTACAATAATATAAATATGTTTTATAATATTTTGTTAACCATATTTTATTTGTACCGAAATAGTTCCCACCAACCCAACTGAGTGGGGAGTTTGGGGTTTAGCTTCAGCTACTATCCCCTCACCCCCACTCTCCCCTTTTCTAACATAACTGGGATAATGGTACAATTTTATCTCCTGTTATTTATTTCTACATGAGGCTATACTCTCCCTTTTGCTCATTAGCTGAAAGAGATGAACATTTTAAAAGTTGAATGGTCTCATAGCTGAAAGTATGCAGAAGTTAAGCTGAGCCAAAAAACGTACGGAATAAAATTAATAAGAAATAAAAAATGCATTTCCTGCAGAAAATGCGTGGGAATGCTGAATAGCTGAATTGCTAAGCCCACACCACAGCCATTCACCATAACCACCACACTATCTTTAGGACATACAAGCAGTGTTTCTTCAGTGTTTATAAAGCCTATTTTTGATCATTTCAGGGGTTGTAAAGGTTAAAATCCCTAAATAGCTTCATTTACCCTAGTGCAGTCCTCTTTCACTTACCTCATCCTTTGGTTTTGCTTTTAAATGTCCTAATTTCTTCTGAGAAATCCTCACTTCCTGTTCTTCTGTCTGTAACTCCACACAGTAATGCAAGGCTTTTTCTCTGATGTGGAGAACGCCTCTTGAGGGGGGAGAGGGTGAGCAGGACACCCACTAACACAAAGTTCCTTTCTCTATCTGCAATATAGAGGGTGTCCTGACTTGCCTGGTTGCCCTTCCCCCCTCAAGAGGTTTTCTCCACACCAGGTAAGTGAAGGAATACTGTAAAGTAGGTAAAGGACGCTATTTAGGGAAAAAATACATTTACAACCCCTTTAGATCCACACACATAATGAGTGAGAGAACCCTTCAAACAAGCATTAATAAATCCACAACCGTACATGCTATCGAAACAGCGACTTAACTGTTAGAAACACACGGCCTTTGTGAACGTATTGGTATGAAATTTATGTTAGGAAGATTTGTTGTTTGAAGAAAAAATTGACTTTCTAGCCACCAATCATTGACATAAAATAGATTTTTATTGATGCAACCCCAAAAGACTTTGGTGTTAGAATCAACATTACAGTACATATTAATTAAAGTACATTAACCACTTCCATACCAGGCACTTACGCACCTTCCCGCCCAAGCCAATTTTCAGCTTTCAGCACTGTCGCAATTTGAATGACAATTGCGCGGTCATGCTACACTGCACCCAAACAAAATTGGCGTCCTTTTTTCCCCACAAATAGAGCTTTCTTTTGGTGGTATTTGATCACCTCTGCGGTTTTTATTTTTTGTGCAACAACTAAAAATAGAGCGAAGATTTTGAAAAAAAAATAAAATTTTTATTTTTTTCTGTTAATTTTTTTGTAAATGAGTATGTTTTCTCTTTCAATTATGGGCACTGATATGGTGGCACTGATGGGCACCGATGAGGTGGCACTGATGGGCACCGATGAGGTAGTTCTGATGGGCACCGATTAGGTAGCACTGATGGGCACTGATAGGCGGCGCTGGTATTGGGCACTGATGGGCACTCATGGGCGGCACTGATGGGCACTCATGGGCGGCACTGATGGGCACTCATAGGCAGCACTGGGCACTCATAGGCAGCACAGATGGGCACTCATAGGCGGCACAGGTGGGCACTCATAGGCGGCACAGGTGGGCACTGATAGGCGGCACAGGTGGGCACTGATAGGCGGCACAGGTGGGCACTGATAGGCGGCACAGGTGGGCACTGATAGGTGGCACAGGTGGGCACTGGTAGGTGGGCACTGGGCATGGATTGGCACTGTGGGGTGGCACTGACAGACACTGGGGTGGCACTGATGATCACTGAGGGGTGGCACTGATGGATCAATGTTGCCAATCAGTGCCCATGTGTGGGCACTGATTGGCATCATTTTTTTTTACTGCCACCCCTTTTTTTTTTGTCTTTTTTTTTTTGTCATTTTTTTTTTTTTTTTTTTGTCATTTTTTTGTGTCTTTTTTTTGTATTTTTTTTTTTTCCTGGTGGTCTAGTGTGGCGATCCGAGGGGGGGCTGCGCTGATAAACAATCAGCGCGAACCCCCCCTGTCAGGAGAGCCGCTGATCGGCTCTCCTGTACTCGCGTCTGTCAGACGCGAGTGAGGAAGAGCCGTCGGCGGCTCTTCCTGTTTACATCGTGATCAGCCGTGATTGGACACGGCTGATCACGTGGTAACGAGGCTCCGCCGGAGACTCGTTACCGAGATCGGAGGTGCAGGGTGTCAGACTGACACCCCGCATCACCGATCGCCGCGCTGCGCGCCCGCACGGGCGCGTGCGGCGTGAAATCGTGCTAGACGTTTGAGAACGTCTAGTCACGATTTCATAACCACTTCCCTGCCGTAAATCGGCTATTGGCCAGGCGGGAAGTGGTTAAAAAGACATGGTTTATCACAAAGTGTTTTGTAATAATAAAAAAGAGAAAAATAATTATTAAAACCAAAACTGGTCCAATATAGACATCACCATAGGTTAATGGCTAGTGTGGATAATAGTAATATTTCCATAAGCTCTACATGTTTCGCAGTTGAGTGCTTCTTCAGGAGCTATAAGTTTTCTAAGGAGAAAGAAAGACTGTTATTGGTTTAAAACATAAATTCATATATCATCAGGTATTTGTACATAACAATAGATTGTAACCTTTGTGCACTAAGGCACTATAACAATAACGGTGCAACAAGATTGCCGTGACGTCACCAAGGAATCGCACAGTAAGGGACCATAGACAGTGCATGCAGGGATACACCAGAAGAAAGATTGTGTTCTAGTGAGAGTATATTCATAGATAGTTAGTTATGAGGGCACTAGTATCACTGTGCTCGCCAAGTACAAGGAGTGTCAAGTAGTGAAAAAGCTATATAGGTGATGTTGGGGATAGACATAAATAGAGGGTACCCGCCTGAAAACAAGGTGGTACCAAGTTAGAATGTGTATAGTAGAGACAAAGCAGCTATAAAGTGTTGTCTGTGCCTACCGTCCACGATAGTGGATATATTTCGATATGACGTCTGGTACGGTATATTGGATATAATAGTGGTATAACCAGAGGCGGATAAGCGGTCCAGGTAGTAGTGAGGCTGATGGATCAATCTAATAAAAGAGACAACACCAAGGCCTCAATAACTGACCAAAGGGGTTGAGGTAGTTGTGTTTCATAGAAACCCAAATAAAGGTTTGGATGAATGTCACAAATAGATCATACATACCCAGATGTATGCACCGCAGCATATGGGAGGCTGGTCAAATTAGTACAGAATTGCAGTTAAACAACTGAGTGTATAAGGATGAGGGAGTAAACAATGTGGGCGACCAGGAACTGATTGAAGGCAGCGATGTGGTAGGATAGTGTCTGGGCAGAAGATGTGACGTAAATTAAAATGTGGGTCTGACACCCATTACAAATAAAGTATAAGTCAGTAGAGGGTAACAAGGCATGGATATAGTATCCTAGGAGCCATACATGCACTTATCAGCCGGTCCGCACTATCAGACACCAAGTTGGAGAGAGGGAGCCTCTATGTATTGGGCCATCTAACCCACTATTTATGTGGATCTCAGGTCACATTTGCGGATGGGACTTCAGCATCATGTGACCCGGCCGGGATCCCCTCGCCTCTGCCCAATCCGCGTCAAATGACACCATGCCGATGACGTTGGCGTGAGGATGGACCGTCAAATGAGGGAGGTGTGGAGAAAAGCGCCCCACCAATGGGGATAGGTGGGGCGTGTCCCCATTCCACCGCAGGTTACGACGGCAGAAGCCGTCGCTGTGGCGAATGCACCGTGTCATTGACATGGGCGTGGGGATAGAGCGTCGTGGAGGGGAGGAGTGAAGCCACACGTCCCACCAATGGATTTAGGCGGGGCTTGTTCCCAATCTGCCATCCATTGCGTGGCCTAACTCGCAGCCCTAATTTCCACAGCATGCGAGAGCATGCTGTGGTTACCCGGCCGTACATGTCCTACTGTGAACCCCAGAACCGTACCAATCCCAAGGGACACAAGGCAAAAGGGGTCATGTGCAACCATAGACAGAGTGGAAGAGAACATTGTTTAAAAGTGGCATTGCTAACATACTTGTGGATGAAACAATCTATATTAGTATGCAACTATGATAAGTCAAAATATTTTAGTATTTAGTAGCTCAGTATTGTGAGTAGATATCCTAACTCACACTAGTAATTTCATGATTAAGAAATATATATAGACATTGTTTCAGACGTTGTTATACTAAGGGCTATTAAACTAATAGGGACACATCGGGGAGGGGGAGCAGGGCCATAAGGATCAATTGCCAACCTTGTTTTAACATATATTCCAGGCATCCATATAAAACATATATCCAAGGTCAGACAAGTCTAACGTAATGGGATATTATAGGAATGATTTATATGTCTGAAGTTCGTTGATGCCTGGGAGTTGGGTGGCATTTAATCGTTCAATCCATTTGGTCTCATTTTGCAAGATTTTTTTATCCCAGTCGCCTCCTCTTGGATCCCGTTTAATGACAGCGAGAACCAGGAATGAGGCGGAGGATGTATTATACCGATGATAAAGGTCCAGGTGTCGACTTACAGGTGTCAAAATGTTGCCACTAGAGGAATAATATATGTGGTCTCTAATACGATGACATAGTGGGCGAATAGTTTTCCCAACATAATAAACCCCACATGAGCAGGTCATGAGATAGACCACACCCATAGTGTCACAGTCTGCTCTGAATTTGGGTTGCAGCCGTTCACCATTCTGTAGGATGAATTCACTATCTGTGGTGATGTAACGGCAGAATTCACAGTGTCCACATTTGAACATGCCTTTCCCTGATGGGGGGTAATGTTCATCAGGGGCATAGTGACTACACGTGAGTTGGTCTCTCAAGGATGTGGAACGCTTGAACACCATTGCAGGCCATTCACCAATATATTTGCTTAGGATAGAGTCTTCCCGCAAGATATGCCAATGTTTGGTGAGTACCTCTCTAAGTTGATCTTGTTGATCTGAATATTTCGTGATAATTTTGACTGAGTCATAGGTGTCCTGTTGTTTTTTGGTTTTGTGCAGAAGTGAATTCCTAGATTGTTGTATAGTTTTATTGTATGCCTTCCGTAGGAGGGATTTGGAGTACCCTCTTGCCAATAAGCGATCGCAAAGAGACCATTTTACATTCAGCCAGTGCATAGGTTAGCATGGTATTTGAAATCCATGTCATGTGTGCAGTTACGCCTTAGCCTAAGATATTGTGCATAAGGTATGCTGCGTTTCAGTGGGATGGCATGTGCACTGGCTGAATGTAAAATGGTCTCTTTGCGGTACAAAGTAGAGTGGCTATTGACCGTAAATTTCAGAATGTAATGGTTGGTGTTCAGTATATTGACAAAACAGGTCAGAGCAGACTGAGTGCCAGTGCCAGTCCGAACTATAAAGATGTCATCGATATAGCGAAGCCATACCAACGCTTGGTTGGTATGGTCTGAAAGCTGTTCATCGGAAAAGATGTCGGGCTCCCACCCCCCCAGGTACAGGTTCGCGTAGAACGGGGCACAGCAGGTGCCCATGGCCATGCCCTGTACCTGGAGGTAGTGGGAGCCGTTGAAGGTGAACCAGTTGTGCGTCAGGATAAACCGTAATAGTTTCAAAATAAATTTGTTAAAGGGCCATGAATGGTGATCTTGTTCCATGAGGAAGGTGCGCGCCATTCCGATGCCCTGCTCGTGAGGGATGCTAGAGTACAGAGCTTCCACATCCAATGTCACGAGCAGGGCGCCGGGAGGCATCCCCTTAATTTGTTTAAGAAGGTCCAATGTGTCTTTGACAAAAGATGGTAGCTGTGTGACGTGTGGTGTCAGAAAAAAAATCAACTAATCTGCTTGCATTTTCGGTGATAGATCCTATACTGGATACTATCGGTCTGCCTGGGGGTACTTTGGTATTTTTGTGTACCTTTGGTAAGGCATAAAATGTAGGTGCCCGTGGAAATTTAAAATTTAGATAGTCGTAGGTTTCCTGGTCTATTGTGCCCTTGGTAAAAGCCTCACCTATCAGACCCTTATATTCATTTGCATAATGGGAAACCGAAATGGCAGCAATTCTACGGTACCATGAAAGATTGGATAGAATATCCATACACATTTTGATATATTGTATGTTGGTAAGCAATATAATATTTCCTCCTTTATCGGAAGGTTTAATTATCAAATCCGGATGGTTCTTAAGTTTGCCAATTTGAATTGATTTGTTGTTTGGTAAGGTTCGATTGTGTAGGTTTTATGTCCAATAGTTTGATTTCACTGACAGTGGCCAATAGAAATGTCCAAATAAAGGGATTGGTAGTCAAATCCGGAAATTTGGTTGATTTAGGTTTGAATTTACAGTTAGGTATTACAAGGGTTGGAGTTGTTGACATATCAGAATTGGATGTGTTGGATGATGTACATCCTGATTCACTCTCCTCTAGTAATAGTATAAGGTTTCTAAAGGCTCGAAACTCGGCCACCGTAAAGTGTTTGATGCTTTCTGCTAGTTCCTTGTCTTTTTTGGATCGTAATCGATCCTGGTCAAACAAGTATTTGTACATTAATTTTTTAGCAAAAAGATAGAGATCTTTTGTAGTACCTCTAATTGTAGTACCTCTAATTCTTCTTGAGAAAATTAATAAGGGGTCAAATTGATAATGTTGTTACATCCTACGTTTGAGGGATTTGGGTCAGGGCCAATGGAAAATTAGACTGTGAGGGTCCTGAAGGTGCCAGGTGAGGATCAAGAGTGCTTTGTTTGGTAGCGGTAGTACCCACGCTTACCAGACTAGATGAAAGAAGTGATGCGTCTGGTATTGCTCGCCCTGATTGATGTCCCATACTAGTTTGGTTTGGTCTAGGGACCTGTAATGTAGTGTCTCTGGGTTCAGAAGGGAGTAGTAATTGTAATGCTTGAGATGCTACTGGTCCTAGATAGTTGGGCTGTTGTCCCAGACCCCTATTGGTTCCTGGCGTATTACCATATGATGTGGCTTGTAGTCAGTCTTCACCGAGGAATACGACACCCTAACTACCCAGGCCTGAGGTGTGCCATTGGCCTCGCTGGACAGTACGCCTATAAGTGGGCATACCCTGAAGTAATTGTGAAGAAATGAATGAAGAAAAAGATAACATGAAAAAAGGGGGAACAGGAGGGTGGGTACCCAGAAACCCCACCGACGCCGGAGATGAGAGGGGAGGAGGGCTAAATAGCCCTCCGACTCCTCCTACAAACTCAGGCTTAGCCTGCGGCCAGCCTTCTCACTTGTAGTCAGAGTCTTCACCGAGGAATACGACAGCCTAACTACCCAGGCCTGAGGTGTGCCATTGGCCTCGCTGGACAGTACGCCTATAAGTGGGCAAAAAGACCCGAAAGTAGGTGTGATAAAAAGTGGAAGGGCATGAACCATCTGTCTGGTAGAGTAAGCACGCCCAGACAGTCTCAAAGAACGGCCCCGATAAGCATCTGTTACGACAGCAGAAACCAGCGTCCTAAGAACCGATGATTAGAAGGAACCCCCATCCGTTGGCACTTACACAACTGCCCAGAAACCAAACGACTGCCCTGTGACTGACAGACTAAGCCTCCCTCCAGAAAGCACAGACATGGGAACAACTGCTGGTGGCGAGAGGATACGTGGGGGAATGGAACAAGGGCCGATCTGAGGAGCCCTGTGAAATGCAAACACCATTCAATAGGACGCAAGACCAGTACCACTGACAAACACCCACAACCCCTGGCCTAACTATCCATACCTGGTAAGGAGACGTGAGAGGGAGAGATGCCAAAAATGGACCAAATGATAGGAGGGAAGGGGTTTGAAAGCTGGCTACCCGAAAGATGAGTTGCTGATTGTTAACGGATAAGGCCAACACGCAGTAGCGATATGCAACGATACACAGACAGAACCAGACATGGCATGACACGACCTACCCGAGTAACTGTGACCCCCTCCCTATGAACAGGCTGGGAATTGAACAAAGAAGCCTGGACTGACGGACCCTCCCCGACGATCCGGCAACCTATGAACAAGAGAACACCCCCAAAGATAACGGCCCAGACTCCTACCATGAGCAGAGAAGAAGCGATGACTCCATGGATGAGAACCCTGATAAAATTGTCCTTACAGGAAAAGGCCAGAAAACGCTGCATGCTGGTATGTGAAGTAGCTGGGATGGAATTGGACACAAAATGAAACGTACAGCATACCCTGCTATGGCCGGAAAAGGAAACCCCTTGTTGACTTACCGCTCTGCTGAGTCAAGTACGGACCAACCCCTGAGTAAAGGCGTACTACCATGCTCTGAATCCCCACGTGGAGCAGCCGGGATGTACCAGAATGTGTCGCCCCCGAAACGTGCAGCATGCCCAACCCTAGGAAAACAGGAAGAAAAGACAACAGACAACAAAACATGAGACCCCCCCCCCCCACTGTAGCTGCCTGGGCCAAGAACGTGAGCAGAAATGGCCAGACCTCAGCGCGTAAATGAACCTGACGACAGATCCCACCCAAGTGTATGTGATAACATACCGCGCAGAGACAGGTAATTAAAAAACGAAACACTCAGGGCAGATGTACCCACAGACCATGGTGGGTAGAAGTATAGGCGTAAGAATGAACTTGCACGTATGATGTATGGTATACAGGCGAGAAGATTGTGGTCAACAATCATTAAACAACGAAACCTCAGCCCGTATGGATCTGTAGACGTGACAGATCCTAAGATGCGCACCCTGGCTGACTATACCCGGAATGCAAGAACCTGAAGGAAAGGAATGACGAGACATACGAACAAAATAAGCTACAAGGCTAAACGTGTGCGCTGTGACTGCATAGCAACGACAGCCACGACCGAACCACGCTGGAGTAGAACATACCACGACAGAAAACACAACCCCCTGTATGCCTACCCAAACATGAAGACATGCAGTCCTGGAGAGACCCCAGCATGTGAATGAACCTGACGACCCCCCGGTGAATAACTAGTGAGCGCAAGTGACCTGCTGCGCAACCGAACACTGAGGACCCGTGTACCCACAGACCGTGGTGGGTAGTCCTGCAGGTGAAATGAATTGTAATGCATGGTAAGACGCGACGTAACAGTCGAGAAGATTGATGACAATAATCATCTGGAAAAGGATAACCTCAGCACGAAAGGATCTGTAGACATGATAGATCCTGAGATGTGAGCCCTAGCCCACTGGACCAGGAGCAAAACCTATGAAATATGATGAGACATGGAAATGGATGAAGAATCGGCTACCGGTATGAGCTGAACCTGCGTGACACCGACGTACTGAACCTGCAAAACACGCTATGACAGAAAACATACTGCTGACAGAACCGCTTCGACAGAAAACATACTGCTGACAGCAGCGCTACGACAGAAAACATACTGCTGACAGCAGCGCTACGACAGAAAACATACTGCTGACAGAACCGCTATGACAGAACATACTGCTGACAGAACCGCTATGACAGAACATACTGCTGACAGAACCGCTATGACAGAACATACTGCTGACAGAACTGCTATGACAGAACATACTGCTGACAGAACCGCTATGACAGAACATATTGCTGACAGGACCGCTATGACAGCAAACATACTGCTGCTAGAAATGCTATGACAGAAAACATACTGCTGACAGAAGCGCTATGACCCTGGGGCAGAAACGCTATGACAGAAACCCTGGGGCAGAAACGCTATGACAGAAAACCCTGGGGCAGAAACGCTATGACAGAAAACCCTGGGGCAGAAACGCTATGACAGAAACCCCTGGGGCAGAAACGCTATGACAGAAAAGCTATGACAGAAAACCTGCATATTGCAAAAGTTGCATATTGCAAGGAAACTGCCAGCGTGACCCATGGAGACGTGGGTGGACAGCCCCCCCATGCTGCCAGCGTGACCTGGGAGAAATGGTGGACAGCCCCCCCCATGCTGCCTGCGTGACCCCTGGAAAAGTGGGGACAGCCCTGTCCCCCACTGCCAGCATGACCCCTAAAGATGTGGGTGGAAAGCCCTCATCCATGCTGCCAGCGTGCCCCCTGGAGATGCGGGGGATGGCCTCCCCCCTGCTGCTAGCATGACCCCAGGAGTAGATGATGCCTCCCCCATGCTGCCAGTGTGTGCCCGGGCTGAGTGGGTAGATGCCCCCCTGACCGTAGTGAAAGCCATGGAGGAGTGGATGGATGCGCCCCCCACATGTTGCCAGCCACAGCCCCGGGAGGAGTGGGTGGGTAACCTCCCCCCCTTGTGAAATCAGCGTGAGCCAGGAGAGGAGAGAACGCCTCCAAGAACCAGTGAGTGGATGGCCTCCCCCTTCAACATGAGCCCTGACCGAAGGGTGGATGGGGCCCCCTCATGACCCAGCGAGAGTACCTGGAGGGAGGGGGGGGCAGCCTCCTGCAACAAGATGAGCCTAGAATGTGGATGGACAACACACCCCCTCCATGAGCGCCGGGAAAACAGGGCTTCCCCCATGATGCTGAAAGAAGCACAGGGATTGGTCCAGCGGTGGATGGAAGGACTGAGCCACCCCCCGGCGCGGGCACATGCAAAGCGAACGGACGCCCCCCCCTCACTCTCCCCAGGCATGAGTGCCGAGAGAAGCGAGAGAAGCGTGCAGGTGGAAACAAACAAAGCAAACATGACAAAGGATGAGGACTGGGTACATGCCGTCCGGCCTGCTGGGAACCCCTCCTTGATGCCGGACGTGAGCTAGCGGGTGAGTGCCCCTCCCCCATGTAGCTGGCATGCGATACAGGAGAGGCATGCTGGCGTCCCCTGAGTGGCGATCAGCGGGGAAAGGAGGAGGATGGCACATACACTAACCTGCCCAGAAAGGGTCCTCAGGATAGCTAAAAACCGGGCAGGTGTGTGGCGGGCGCTCCCCACCATAGTCTGGGCATAACCCCCGTGTGACAATACCACCCCTCTGGCAGCCATATTCCTCGAGGGATAACCACTGCCACGAGACTCCCACAGCTGCTGCCGCCGCTCTGCAAAGAGACCGGAAGTGACGTGCATCGGTATACCCAGAAACCCCACCAACGCTGGAGATGAGAGGGGAGGAGGGATAAATAGCCCTCCGACTCCTCCTACAAACTCAGGCTTAGCCTGCGGCCAGCCTTCTCACTTGTTGTGAATGATCCACATGCATTGTGTGGTTCGTATTCATCTCAGTAAGTTTTTTGGGGTGAGGTGTGGCCATATGATTACCATTGTGTCCTCTTTTACGAGTGCCTGTATTAGTGGGGGGGCATGTTCCAGGGGGCGGGAAGGGAAGTGGGGGGATAAGGTAAAGTAGGAGGTAGCGAGGAATCAGATTCAGAATCTTCTTCCCTGGAGCTGTAGGCTGCATTGCCGTTGGGTCTACGACCTGGTTTGCCTCTCCTGGTGTTCGGTGCTACCGAGTTCCAGTGATATGCAAAACCCTCTGCGAACGCCAATTTGTCCTTATAGATCTTTGTTTGTTTTTTTAGATATGATATCTTTATTTAATTTGTACTCTTTTAGTTTCTGCCATTTTTTGTCAAAGAGTTTGTGACTTTTGACATGGTCATATTGTGATTGTAGAGTAACTAATTCCTGATAAAGGGATTGTAGGTCAAATTTGTATTGTGTTACTAATATTTTGATTAGCTCTATACTGCACCTTGTGAGCTCAGATTCCCAGTTTCGTCTGAACTCAGGTGTAGAGTTCCCAAACGATGGGAATAGCTGGACTCTGAGGCCAACAGGACAGATCCTATCTTGGATATATTGTTGGAAAAATTCAATGTGCCAATAGAGGTTAGACTTCTTTTTAAGGAGTCTTCTTGCCTTAGACCAGTGTTTCTCAATTCCAGTCCTCACGCCCCCCCAACAGGTCAGGTTTTCAGGATTTTCATTATTTTGCACAGGTGATTTGATCAGTTTCACTGCCTTAGTAATTCCCACAGCCTATTCATCTGAGGGAAATCCTGAAAACATGACCTGTTGGGGGGCATGAGGACTGGAATTGAGAAACACTGCCTTAGACATACAGTATATTGATTTAAACCTAAATCATCGCTTGTATCAATATTACAGTTGGTGTGGATCTCCTTCATGTATCCTGACCATGCATCCCCTACAAAGTCCATTTTGTATAGTTCTCTTACAAACAACAAATCACAAAGGGAACAAAGGTTGGCAAACGGGACAATAGGCAAAGGAATTCCAATATTACAAACCAAGGTAGAAATAGTTGGTATATAAAGCAAAAAAACTCCCTCTACTTACCCCCCAAGGGAATTAGAATGTTAATAAGTCTGTCGACGTAAATGTACATGCGGCGGTCCATAAGGGGTTAAATTGCTTTTTCACAAAAACTGTCAAAGATATCAAACTGAAAAGTTTTAAAGTTTTGTGAACGTTTTAAAGTTTGTTTGGTGTCTGTAGGTGAAAGTATGAAGGAGCTGAAACTTTTCGTAGCAGATAAGATTTTAAGGTGTAAAAGGATGCTCTCTTTTGACTTCAATGTTAAAAAAAGTGTCTAAAAGCTTAATATTTTAAAAAGTATAAATAGTACAAAAAATTTTAAGAAGTCCCATCATTAGCTGAAAGAGCTGAACATTTTAAAAGTTGAATGATCTTAATAGCTGAAAGTATGCAGAAATTACGCAGAGCCAAAAAACGTACGGAATAAAATTGAGGATAATAAAAAATGAATATCAATACTGGGAATTCTATTTAGCATTCCCACTAATAAAAAAATAATATCAATACTGGGAATTCTATTTAGCATTTCCACTAATAATAAATAATGAATAACAATACTGGGAATGCTATTTATAGCATTCCCACTAATAAAAAACAAATATCAATACTGGGAATGCTATTTAGCATTCCCACTAATAATAAAAAACGAATAACAATACTGGGAATGCTATTCATAGCATTCCCACTAATAATATATATGTGAGAGAATAGTAAGTGATCTTGCTATGCTAGAACACTTAATAATAACTAGAAAATGCATTTCCTGCAGAAAATGCGTGGGAATGCTGAATAGCTGAATTGCTAAGCCCACACCAAAGCCATTCACCATAACCACTACACTTTTTTTAGGACATACAAGCAGTGTTCCATCAGTCTCTCTTTGATCATTAAAGGGGTTGTAAAGGTAAAAATATTCCCCTAAATAGCTTCCATTACCTTAGTGCAGTCCTCTTTCACTTACCTCATCCTTTGATATTGCTTTTAAATGTACTTTTTTCTTCTGAGAAATCCTCACTTCCTGTTCTTCTGTCTGTAACTACATACAGTACTGCAAGGCTTTTTCCCTGGTGTGAAAAAAGCCTCTTGAGGGGGGAGGGGGTGAGCAGGATGCCCACTAACACACAGCTCCTTTCTCTATCTGCAAAGAGAGTGTCCTGTCTTGCTTGGTCGTCCCTCCCCTTTAAGAGGTTTTCTCCACACCATTGAGGAGGACTGCACTGAGGTAAAGGAAGCTATTTAAGGAAACAAAATACCTTTACAACCCCTTTAATCCACACACATAATGAGTGAGAGAACCCTTCAAACAAACCTTAACCACTTAAGACCCGGACCAAAATGTAGGTAAAGGACCTTGCCCCTTTTTGCGATTCGGCACTGCTTCGTTTTAACTGACAATTGCGCGGTCGTGCGACGTGGCTCCCAAACAAAATTGGCGTCCTTTTTTTCCCACAAATAGAGCTTTCTTTTGGTGGTATTTGATCACCTCTGCGGTTTTTATTTTTTGCGCCAATAACAAAAATAGAGCGACAATTTAAAAAAAAATGCAATATTTTTTACTTTTTGCTATAATAAATATCCCCCAAAAATATATAAAAAAACATTTTTTTTCCTCAGTTTAGGCCGATACGTATTCTTCTACATATTTTTGGTTAAAAAAATCGCAATAAGCGTCTATCGGTTGGTTTTCGCAAAATTGATAGCGTTTACAAAATAACGGATAGTTTTATTGCATTTTTATAAATGATTATTTTTTTACTACTAATAGCGGCGATCAGCGATTTTTTTCGTGACTGCAGAATTATGGCGGACACATCGGACAATTTTGACACATTTTAGGGACAATTGTCATTTTCACAGCAAAAAATGCATTTAAATTGCATTGTTTACTGTGGAAATGACAGTTGCAGTTTGGGAGTTAACCACAGGGGGCGCTGTGACTTTGAGTGTTCCCTGTGTGTGTTTACAACTGTAGGGGGTGTGGCTGTAGGTGTGACGTCATCGATCGCGTCCCCCTATAACAGGGATGACGCGATCGATGCTGCGGCCACAGAGAAGCACGGGGAAGCCGTGTTTACACACGGCTCTCCCCGTTCTTCAGCTCCAGGGACGGATCGCCGCACTGCAGCGGCGATCGGGTGCGCGAGTCCCGCGGTCCTGGTCCTGGAGCTTCGAAATGGGTCACGGGAGCGCGCTGCGGCTGGGTACTAAAATCAACGTATCAGCCGTGCCATTCTGCCGACGTATATGTGCAGTAGGCGGTCCTTAAGTGGTTAAAAGCTCCACCAACCAAAAGTAAAAGGTGTATCACAAAACTGCCATTGCCTAAAACCAGACAAAAATACCTAAGTTTTGATGTAAAAATTGTGTATGACAAGTAGATCTTGTGGGCGTGAGAGCAATTTGTTCCCCCTCTATAAAGATAATTTTTTTTATTGCTCTCTGCTCTAATGATTTCATCATCCACTCTAAACCAGCCCCATAGAAACACTGTAGGGGCAGGTAATCTTGTGGAAACCTTCAGGTTTCCATGGGTTCCTACTTAGAGGAACCTTATACCTGGACCTGTAGAAGACTGCCAGTAACTTTTCGTGTCACAGTTGCATTAGAACACCATAGGGATGACCTTTGTGTACTTTCATGTGGTGTACTGTCTGTGTCCTCTGCAGTGTGCAGCTAAAGCTACGTGGGGTGTGTTATGTCTGTGTCCTCTGCACATTGTGCACCTTTAGCGCCCAGAGGCGATTTGGTTCGCATGTGCCGCGCTATATAAGTTTTTCATTCATTCATTCAACGTAAAGCTGGTGTTTCTCATATTTACTCCTAGAAGCAGGGATCTGCTCATATTAATACTACAGGCAGGGGATATTGCTGCAAGTTCTTTCACGTGGTGTACTTTCTGTGTCCTCTGCAGGCCATTAGTATGTCTGGACAACAAGGAGAGGCAGAGAGTCATGAGTCGATAAGAGGGCAAGCAGGCTCTGCGTCAGAGGCAACATTGCTGGTCATGGACACGGTGCATCCTCATCAGCACGTGGCCGTGGGACATGCTCGTCCTTTTTTTCGGCAGCTGGCAATGTTGAGCCGCAACATGCCGAAGACTTGGTAGAGTGGATGACCAAGCCGTCTTCATCCTCCTCATCTTCTCTCACCCAGGCTCAGGGTACTTTGTCTGGCAAAGCAGCTGCCGAAACGGCCTCTTCCCTCTGCTCAATGGCATTACTCACTCCTTCCCTAGCCCCACCATGTCCTCCTGAGGAGTCCCCCAAACTGTTTGACCACAGTGTTGGGTACATGCTGCAGGAGGATGCACAGCATTTTTAAGGCTCTGATGATGGTACAGAGCTAGAGGAAGGCAGTAACATAAGCCCAGAGAGAGGGGTATGCCCAAGAAGGACAGCAATCTGGCAGTCATGTTCTCCCAGCTGCAGCATACTGCCAGGTTTTCTACAGTGATGAGGAGGGAGGGGATGATGAGGTCACTGACTCTACGTGGGTGCCTGATAGGAGAGAGGAGGAGGAGGAGGAGGAGGCACATCTCCAACGAGGCAGAATGCCCTCCAGGGGCCAGCTTACGGGCAGCACACCAACTGCATTACAATGCAGAACTCCACATGTGCAGGGTGCTGCTGTCTCTCAGCGTTATTCCACAAGTTCTTTGGTGTGGGCCTTTTTTGAGACAAGTGCATTAGATCGCACCGCTGCTATTTGAAAGATATGTCTCAAGCGTATCTCACGTGTCCAAAACATCACCCGCTTGGGCACCACATGCTTGACCAGACATATGTCGACCTGCCATTCAGTTCGTTGGTAAGCGTACCTCAAAGACCCACACCAAAGAACAAAGCGGACCTCTCCTTTCTCCTCATCAGCTGGGATCTCCAACCCCACTGTACCCTCAGTCCTCTCTGAAGCCTGCACTGATAGGACTGAAGGTGTAGAATTAGGTGTGTCACAGCCAAGTACTTGTGGGAAATCTACTATCGGTACACCGATGGCAGATTGTACCAGGCAAATTTCCCTGCCCCAGCTGCTGCAACACCAAAAGAAGTTCTCTCCCAGCCATCCACATTCCCAGCGGTTGAATGCTAGCGTAGCTAAATTGCTAGCACTTCAACTGCTGTCTTTTCAGTTGGTAGATTCTGCCCCCTTCCGTGAGTTTGTGGAATGTGCAGGTACCTCAGTGGCAAGTTCCCAAATGGCACTTTTTCTCACGAAAGGCGATTTCGGCTCTCTACCGGCATGTGGAAGGCAATGTCCATGCCTCGCTGGACAGGGCGGTCAGTGGTAAGGTGCATATTAGGGATGAGCTTTGTGTTCAACTCGAATGTATGTTCGACTTGAACATTGTATGTTCGACAGTTCGTCGAAATACGAACAAAACAAGTCGTTCGCGACAAATTTGAGTGACGCGCCACGGCCCATAATTCACTGCAGCATCGAGCGCTGATGATTGGCCAAGCATGCACTATGACCCGCATGCTTGGCCAATCACAGCGCGCAAAAAACTGAGAGACATAATTGGCCAAAGCCAGGGTGGCTTTGGCTAATTATGGCTCAGGGCTTTAGCACACGCCCCACACTATAAAAAAAAGCCGCCTGCTGGGTGGCCTCATGTAGTGTGTTCCAGCGCTGGTTACAGATCAGACAGAGAGAGAGAGAGAGATTGTCTTTTTTCTAGCTAGATAGAGCAGGCAGGCTAGTCAGTTACATTTACAATGTGTAGAGGATATATATACATCCCAGGAGTTGTACATATATTTATACACTGTATAGTTTAGTTAGATTACTTCTTCCTAATCTGTCAGGCAATTGATTGTGCTAGCTGCAGTGTTCTCACGTGCTGTATTGCCCGTGTGCTCATTGCACCTAAACAAACTTGCTGTATACGGCAAGTTTGCGCATTACTTTGCAACTAAACCCACTTGGTTTGTGCATAGTGCAAGTGTGCTAATTACTTTGTAACTAAACCCACTTGGTGGTGCATAGTGCAAGTATGCGCTTTATTTTGCAGATCACTTGGTGGTGATTAGTGCAAGTATGCTCATTACTTTGCAAGCCACTTTGGTGGTGCATAGTGTAAGTGTGCTAATTACTTTGCAACTGAACCCACTTGGTGGTGCATAGTTCAAGTGTGCGCATTACTTTGTAACTGAACCCACTTGGTGGTGCATAGTGCATAGTGTGCGCATTACTTTGCAACTGAACCCACTTGGTGGTGCATAGTGCAAGTGTGCTCATTACTTTGCAACTAAACCCACTTGGTGGTGCATAGTGCAAGTGTGCGCATTACTTTGTAACTAAACCCACTTGGTGGTGCATAGTGCAAGTGTGCGCATTACTTTGTAACTAAACCCACTTGGTGGTGCATAGTGCAAGTGTGCTCATTACTTTGCAACTCACTTGGTGGTGCATAGTGCAAATGTGCTCATTACTTTGCAACCCACTTGGGGGTGCATAGTGCAAGTGTGCTAATTACTTTGAAACTAATCCCACTTGGTGGTGCATAGTGCAAGTGTGCACATTACTTTGCAACTGAACCCACTTGGTGGTGCACAGTGCAAGTGTGCTCGTTACTTTGTAACTGAACCCACTTGGTGGTGCATAGTGCAAGTGTGCTCATTACTATGAAACTAAACCCACTTGGTGGTGCATAGTGAAAGTGTGTGCATTACTTTGCAACTGAACCCACTTGGTGGTGCATAGTGCAAGTGTGCTCATTACTTTGTAACTAAACCCACTTAGTGGTGCATAGTGCAAGTGTGCGCATTACTTTGCAACTCACTTGGTGGTGCATAGTGCAAGTGTGCTCATTACTTTGCAACCCACCTGGTGGTGCATAGTGCAAGTGTGCTCATTACTTTGCAACCCACCTGGTGGTGCATAGTGCAAGTGTGCTAATTATTTTACAACTAAACCCACTTGGTGGTGCATAGTGCAAGTGTGTTCATTACTTTGCAACTGAACCCACTTGGTGGTGCATAGTGCAAGTGTGCTCATTACTAGACATGTGCAATTTTTTTCGTTACGAATACGTTTTCCGTCATTATTCGTTATTTTCGTTGATTCGTTAACCTACAAATAAACGAACGGTTTAGCGCAAATAATAACGAATAACGATATTTCCAAAATTAAGGAATATGGAAAACTACGAAGATACGAAACTACTAAATGTAAAAGAAAACGAAAGAAAAAAGAAACGAAAACATAGAAATAACGAAAATACCGAACACAAAAAAAAAATCATAATTACGAAAAATAAACGAAAATGCAAACTTACTAATATTCGAAGAACAAAAAGAAAACAACCGAAATGCCGAACAAAGAATAAAAAACGAAAAGCAAAACTAATGAAAAATAAATTACGAATCTTCGGAAAACGGAAATGAAATAACGTAAATTCACTTTCATTAGTACTGTGACCAATAGCCACTCAGCGCTGTCCCTTTCCCTGAAGAGGTTTGTTCCTTCCCCCAATGAGCTTCTTTCTTATTACCTAGTGGCTCCTTGACTTTGTGTCTTTATCTGTGTTAGACTGCAGTGCATTCCATCCAGAGTCCAGGGTGTGTTTGGGTAGGTTGCACCGGTTTTGTGGATCTGTCAAGTCAATCGCAGTAAATTACGATGTTTTACAAAATTACGACGAGTAGTGTGAGGAATAAACGTAAATTGTATTTTAACAGAATTACGAATGCAATAAAATCTACAAAAGAATCAATCAATCAAATAAAATTAGACACGAAAATACAAATGATCATAAAGCAACGAAGATTTATTTCTTACGAAAATACAAACGCGGCATGTGGGAAAATATAATGTAAATACGAATATCAAAACAACGAAAGATAAACCAACGTAAAAACGAATGAACAAATAAATTCATTGTAAAAATACGAACGAGGCAGAATACAATATTTAACGAAAATACTAATCTCGAATCAACGAAAAATAAACTAACATAAAAAAACGGAAACGGAAAAAAAAGTGTTACGAAAATACTAAAGAGTACGAATACGATAACTAACGTCTTACGAAATTACGACTCGTTACGAATCACGATAAACGAACAGAAACAAAACAGAAATAAACGAAAATTTTTGTTGTGCACATGTCTACTCATTACTTTGTAACTGAACCCACTTGGTGGTGCATAGTGCAAGTGTGCTCATTACTTTGCAACTAAACCCACTTGGTGGTGCATAGTGCAAGTGTGTGCATTACTTTGCAACTGAACCCACTTGGTGGTGCATAGTGCAAGTGTGCTCATTACTTTGAAACTAAACCCACTTGGTGGTGCATAGTGCAAGTGTGTGCATTACTTTGCAACTCACTTGGTGGTGCATAGTGCAAGTGTGCTGATTACTTTCCAACCCACTTGGTGGTGCATAGTGTAAGTGTGCTAATTACTTTGCAACTAAATCCACTTGGTGGTGCATAGTGCAAGTGTGCTCATTACTTTGCAACTAAACCCACTTGGTTTATAGTGCAAGTGTGCTAATTACTTTCCACTGCAGTGTGCACCTAAGCCCACTTGGTTTGTAGTGCAAGTGTGCTAATTACTTTCCACCTAAACCCACTTGGTCTATAGTGCAAGTGTGCTAATTACTTTCCACTTAAACCCACTTGGTTTATAGTGCAAGTGTGCTATACTTTCCACCTAAAGCTACGAGGTGTGTGTACTGATTTTTTCCTCTGCAGGCCATTATAATGTCTGGAAGGACAACAAAGTTTTGAAGGCTCCGATGATGGAACTCAGATAGAGGAAGGCAGTAATGTGAGCCCAGAGAGAGGGGGTGCCCGGGATGGACAGTAATCTGCCAGTTATGTTCCCCCAGCTGCAGCATTCTGCCAGGTTTTCGACAGTGATGAGGAGGGACGGGATGATGTCACTGACTATGTGGGTGCCTGATAGGAGAGAGGAGGAGGAGGAGGAGGAGGCACAAGCACATCTCCAAAAAGGCAGGATGCCCTCCAGGGGACAGCTTAAGAGCAGCACACCAACTGCATTACATCGCAGAGCTGCGCCTGTGCAGGGCGCTGCTGTGTCTCAGCTTTACTGTAAACGTTCTTTGGTGTGGGCATCTTTTGAGACATGTGCATCAGATCGCACCGTTGCTATTTGCAATATATGTCTTAAGCGTATCTCGCATGGCAAAAACATCACCCTCTTGGGCACCACATGCTTGACCAGACATATGTCGACCTGCCACTGCCATGCAGTTCATTGGCAAGCATACCTGAAAGACCCACACCAAAGAACAAAGCGGACCTCCCCTTGCCCCTCATCAGCTGGGATCTCCAACCCCACTATACCCTCAGTCCTCTCTGAAGCCTGCACTAATAGGACTGAAGGTGTAGAATTAGGTGTGTCAAAACCTAGTAGTACATGCAGGCAATCTACTATCGGTACACCAATGGCAGATTGTAGCAGACAAATTTCCCTGCCCCAGCTGCTGCAGCGCCGAAAGAAGTAGTCTCCCAGCCATCCACATGCCCAGCAGTTGAATGCTAGCTTAGCAAAATTGCTAGCACTTCAACTGCTGTCTTTTCAGTTGGTAGATTCTGCCCCCTTCCGTGAGTTTGTGGAATGTGCGGTACCTCAGTGGCAAGTTCCCAAATGCCACTTTTTCTCACAGAAGGTGATTCCGGCTCTCTACCGTCATGTGGAAGGCAATGTCCATGCCTCGCTGGACAGGGCGGTCAGTGGTAAGGTGCATATTACCGCTGACTCATGATCCAGCAGGCATGGACAGGGACGTTACCTCTCTTTCACGGTGCATTGGGTGACTCTGTTGGCAGCTGGAAAAGACACAGGGCAAGGTACAGTAGTGTTGGAGGTTGTTCCACCACCACGCCTCCAAAACACTACTACTGGTTGTGACACACCTCTCTCCTCCACCCCTCCTCTTCTTCCTCTGTGGCCTCTTCCTGTGCTGATGTGTCCTCGGAACCAGCCGTGCTCCGTAGGCGTACGAGGGGCTATGCAGCAATGCAGGCAAAGAGATGTCATGCGTTGCTAGAGCTGGTATGCTTGGGAGACAGGAGCCACACTGGGAAAGAGGTTCTGTCAGCTCTGCAGGGGCAGGCTCGGAGGTGGTTGACGCCACACCAGCTTAAGCCAGGAATGGTGGTTAGTTACAATGGCACCAACCTCCTCTCTGCCCTGCGACAGGGACAACTGACCCATGTGCCCTGTTTTGCTTATGTTCTGAATTTGGTGGTGCAGCGGTTCTTGGTCAGGTACCTGGGCTTACAGGATGTCCTGAAGCAGACCAGGTAAGTCTGTGTGCATTTCCGAAGGTAATATAATGCCACTGCTCAGCTTACAGACCTCCAAAGGCAATACAACCTGCCCAAAAACCGCCTAATCTGTGACATGCCCACCAGATGGAACTCTACATTGGCCATGCTGCAGTGGCTGCACACGCAGCAGAGGGCCATCAATGAGTACCTGTGCCAATATGGCAGCAGAACTGGGTCAGGGGAGCTTGTTTTTTTTCTCCACACCAGTGGGCCTTGATCAGGGATGCATGCACTGTCCTGTCACCATTTGAGGAGGCCAGGAGGATGGTGAGCAGTGACAATGAATGCATCAGTGAGACTGTCCCTCTTATTCACATGTTGGAGCACACGCTACGTGGAATAATGGACAGGGCCCTTGAGGAAAAACAGAGGGAGGAAGAGGAGGACTTCCTTACCTCTCAAGGCCCCCTTTATCCAGACAGTGGTCCTGCTTGCCCATCTATCACACAGGAAGAGGATGAGGAGGAGGTGGAGGAGGAGGAGGATTTTATCAGCAGCATGGAGGTGGAGCCTAGCACTCAGCAGCAGCAGTCTTCAAGGGATCACTTACAGTCCCAAGGAACCTATAGACTTTTATGTGGCTGGGATGAGGTGCCTGTGGATCCTGTCGTCCTCAGTGACCCAGAGGACTGTGCTCCAAATGCCTCAGCAAACCTACACTGCATGGCCTCCCTGATCCTGCAAAGCCTGCGTAAGGATCCTCGTATTCGTGGTATCAAGGAGAGGGATCATTACTGGCTGGCAACTCTCCTTGATCCACTTTACAAGAGTAAAGTTGCGGACCTTATCTTGCCGTCGCAGAGGGAGGAGAAGATGAAACATCTTCGGGAGGCCTTGCAGAAAGGTCTGTGCAACGCGTTCCCAGAACCTGGGGGATTACCAAATCTTGGTCCTGGACAACGTGTTGCTAAGGCTTCGGTGAGTCACGGAAGGAGCGGTGGAGAAGGTGGCCGTCTGACTGATGCTTTCAGACAATTTTATAGTCCGCAGCCCCAAGGTATGACCGGTTCCAGCAACCATTGCCAGAGTCTGTTTTACATGGTGTGGGAATACCTAGGAGCAAGATTAGACTTGGATACCTTTCCTACCAAAAATACTCTGGCTTACTGGGTCTTGAGGATGGATCACTGGCCAGAGCTTGCACAGTACAGAATTGAGTTACTGGCTTGTCCTACATCCAGCGTTCTTTCAGAACACACATTCAGTGCTGCTGGAGGCTTTGTGACCGATCACAGGGTGCGCCTCTCCACCGACTCGATCGATCGACTGACCTTCATAAAATCGAATCAGGCTTGGATCACCACCAGCTACCAAGCACCTGATGCTGATGTAACTGAATATTTTTTTGGAAATGTCAGATCCCTTGGAAACTGCCTATGCTGATGCTGAGTGACTATCCTGTTATGCTCACTGAATATCCTTTTCCTCCTCAATGATCTTGCTGATAGCTTGTAAGAACATTGTTGGTTCTAGGCACTGCCACCAGTGCCTAAGGCCCAATTTTTCTGCCCCTGTTTAACAGGGGCGTGTAATTACAATTTTTGATGCAATGCTTTGCAGCGGGCTCATTGCTGTGCTCCAAACCCATGTGGAAGAAAAATATATTTTAAATATATTTTTAAAAAACATTTATAATATATTTTTCCCAAATATATTTCCATATATTTTAAATGCTAAAATTTTGGCCATATTCAATATATTTCAAAAATATATTTCAATATATTATTGAATATATTTTGTAATGCATTGTGAAATATGTTGCAAATATATTTATAACTATATGTTGAATGTACTTCTGACATATATTGCATTTAGCAATATATTTTTGCAGCCATAAATATATTGCAACGTGCATTTTGGAATGTATTGTGAATATATTCGGAAATATATTGCTAAATCCATTCAGAAGTACATTTCACATATATTTCTGAATACATTCCAAAATGCACTTTGCAATATATTTATGGCTGCAAAAATATATTGCTAAATGCATTTAAAAGTACATTTAACATATATTTATAAATATATTGACAATGCATTCCAAAATGCACTTTGCAATATATTTATGGCTGCACAAATATATTGCTAAATGCATTCAGAAGTACATTTAACATGTATTTATGAATATACTTGCATTTCAAAATATATTTCAACTTATATTCAATATTATTTTCACAAATATATTGAAATATATTTTTGAAATATATTGAATATGGCCAAAATGGTAGTATTTCAAATATATGTCAATATATTTGGGAAAAATATATTAAGGATTTTTTTTAAAATATACTTTAAATATAAATGTAAATATATATATAAATGTACTTCTGAATGCAAAATTAAAAAAAATACAGTACCATTAAATTCTGCAATTTATATATTGTATTTTATATATTGTAGGCCTATAAAACCAGCAAACATTTGGAAATAAAAAAACAACAACACAGTACAATACACACAACTTTATTATGTAAATATCCAAAAACTACAACACAGAGAATAGAAAGTGGTGTTAACATTAATGACATAAAAGTTTGTGGTATTCTGATGGCTCCTGATGTTTCCCTTCAGGTGATATTTTAACACCCCAATTTTTCTTGTAACAGCGTCACTGATCACAACTTTTGAAGTTCCAGGAAACTTTGCCAAAGTAGCAGCTTTAAAAAGTAAATGGAAAATATTAGACTTATACTAGATTTTCCCTGTGAATCAAAAGCCATATAAGACCCTTTTCACACTACAGCGCTGCTAAAGCTCTAGCCATTTTTGCAGTGTTTTTGTAGCACTTTTAGGCTTTTTTTTTTTTTAAAGGGAAAAAGTACAGTTTTTATGCGCTTTTAAGGTGCTTTGGAAGCGATGCCCATTAACTTCTAATGTTCCGCAAGTGCACTGCCCCCCCCAGTGTTTAAGTACTCATTGCACTGAAAGGGATGCAGTTTCATGAGCTTTTTAGAGGCTATTTCTAGCGCTAAAACGCCTGAAAACTGCCTCAGTATGAAAGGGGTCTAACAGATGCAGTTGAGTAAATAAAACAAAATTAAGCATGTATAAAAATATCAAAATATTGTAGACTTTTCAAAAATCAGTATAAAAATCAACATCTTGCCTACACAACTTGCCTTATTAGTTCAGACTACTACCAGACTGAGCAAGAAATCTAATTTTGACACAACAGTCAAATTAGCTTACAGTCTACATGTCAAAGCTGATGTTTTCATAGGGTCTAGCTGTATCTGCTTCTTTCTTCTGTCAGCCACTTGGAGGCACCGCCTTGAAAGTTACTTTTTATTGAAGTGGTTGTAAAGACACAAGGGGCCAGATTCAGATACACTTAATATTGCGCTGCGTAATCGAAATACTCTACGCTGCCGTATTTTACCAGGCTCTACACCGAATTCTGGTAGATTTTTGCCTGTACGCTACGGCGGCGTAGTCTATTTCTCGCCGCGTAATCGAAATACGCGATTAGGGGGCGTGATGCATTTAAATTAAGCGCGTCCCCGTGGCGATCGAACTGCGCATGCTCCGTTCAGAAATTTCCCGCCTTGCATTGCGCGAAATCACGTTGTTACGTCATTCGTTGTTTGAGTAGCGTTGTTTACGGACATTCCTATTCCTGGACGACTTACGTAAAAAATAATAAAAGACGCCAGAAAACGTAGAAATTCGACGCGGGAACGACGGCCATACTTAACATGGGCTGTCTAATATTAGAGCAGCAAAAAGCTGGTATAGTGTTACGCAAAAAAAAGATGACTAAAGGTGCCGTAAGAGATTGCGAATGAAGATCGTAATTTCTGGGATCGCCGGCAAAAGCTTATTAGCATACCCCGACGCGGAAAACGACGGGAAGTCCACCCAGTGGCCGCAATTTTATTGCAGCATAGATCCGAAGGCGTACGAACACGTAATCCAGTCAAATTGAAGCCCGCAGCCGTCTATTCATAGTTTGAGGTTTCCGACTAGCTAGAAAACCCGCGTAATTTGAAATTACTCCAGTCTAACACCAGTTAGACAGGCGTAATGGCTCTGTGAATCTGGCCCAAGGTTTTTACCTTCATGTATTCTATGCATGAAGGTAAAAAAACCTGCAGCAGCCCCCTATACTTACACGTGTCCCCTCCAGATCCAGCGATGTCCACGAGAGCCTTGTCTCTCCAGGGTTTTGCACTGCTGATTGGCTTTCTGAAGTGGTGGGAGCTATTGACTCCCAATGCTGTCAATCACAGCCAGTGAGCTAATTAGGAGATGGGGCCAAGGCAAGGCTCAGTGTGTGATTGAAAAAACAGAGCTGTGGTTCAGGAGCACCGGCATGGGACCTGAGAAGAGAAGGATCTGGGCTGCACAAAAACCCTTACACAGAGCAGATAAATATGTCATGTTAGATATTTAAAAAAAGACAATGTTTTAATGTTTCGGTACCAAAAGAAAACCTACCTGTTTAGTCCTTGAGTACGACACTTGACAAGGAGATGAGCTCAACTCTTCAGATGGGACAGAAGGTGATGCACACGATACACCCACACAGGATGAACTTCCACAATCATTATTCAGTGCTATTAGCTGCGCTCTTGTTGTTTTCAAAGTATCCATTATGCCAGGCAACTCTATCGGAATGCATAAAGACTTTTTAAGTAACATAATGGCCTATTTTCCCATTATATTCATTTCATTTGTTAGAAATTGATGACTTGTGGAAAAATGTACTTAAATGATTAGAGGGATTCCTCCAGTCTGCTGCTGGACCCCCCCCCCCCCCCCCCACTAGATCAAAAATATTCCAGGAGAATTTCTCCCAAGGTAAAAGTAAGGATGTTGCACAAAACAAAAATCCTACTTGTGCATATAGTATGTAGTTACCTCAGTGCACTCACTGATACTATAATGAATGTAGTACAGTAAACTTCCAGTTACCCAACGATAACCATTGGTACTGTTGTTTCTGGTTGCTTGAGATCTAATAGTAACTCTCAAGCATCCACCTCCCGTGGCACCCTGCCCCCTCCCACTTACCAGCTAAATAGGGTAGGGATTGGGGGCAGGGTTTTACCACCCCCAAATTCACACGTGAATGAGCCTTAAAAATGCTATTGCCAAATGCAGTATCACTCACTGATACTATAATGAATGTAGTACAGTAAACTTCCAGTTACCCAACGATAACCATTGGTACTGTTGTTTCTGGTTGCTTGAGATCTAATAGTAACTCTCAAGCATCCACCTCCCGTGGCACCCTGCCCCCTCCCACTTACCAGCTAAATAGGGTAGGGATTGGGGGCAGGGTTTTACCACCCCCAAATTCACACGTGAATGAGCCTTAAAAGTGCTATTGCCAAATGCAACTAAGGGCTCATTCACAAGTGCAGTATGCAATGCTCCAATGCGCCTCTGAGAAATTCTGCAAGGTGGTGAGGAGGCAAAATGTTTACACCAATAATTGCAGTGAAAGGCACACAATTGCAGTGTGGTAGTACGGCAATTATAGGTTTTAGTCAGGTGTGAGGAGGCAACATTGGAGGACACTGTGCCCTGTGATCTTTGACTTCTTCCATGTTGTTCATGTAGATCTCCACCTCTCTAAGGTTGCCTACCTCTGCCTTAAAACACTGTAGAATGAAAGGGCAAATGATTGGTCAAACAGAAAATAAAGATAAAAATAAGAAATAACAAAGGCAGCAGAACTGGTGGAATAAGACACAATAAATAGATACAAAAAATGAAAAGACTGTGCCAATATAAAAAATTCAAAGAAAATTAAAATTGAAAAAATGTCACCAATACCAATTCACATTGAAAGATTAGCATCCAGGGGCTGATATGCCAAAAATGGTGCACAATAATTAACCAAAACAAAAAAATCAGAGTGCAAGGAAAAATTTGTATACAAATTTACAAAATTAATGTCCAATTATATGTATAAACAATGAGAGGTTAATAAGCCAAATCGGTGATCCCAAAATTGTATGCCAACAGCACACAATTGGCAAACCAAACCTCAAAAGTTCTTAACCACTTGATACCCACCCGCCGTCAAATGACGGCGGGCGGGATACTGTATTGTCCTGACAGCACGTCATATGACGTCCTGTCATTTAAAGTAGTGTTGCTCACGAATATTCGCATTGTGAATATTCGTTACGAATATTGCATATTCGAGTATTCGCGAATAACTCGAATATCGCGGTGAATATTCGCAATATCGAATATTCGTATTTTTCCAAATTTATTTTTAAAACAGATCACATCCTAGTGATCTCCATCGACGTCTAAAAGCATTGCTGGGATGATTAGAGACACTGGGCCGAGTAGCTGATGCGATACATTTATGCTGCCGAATATTCGCAATGCGAATGTTCGGCAAAAGGAATATTGCGCGATTATTTTCTTCGCCCTTCTTTTGCATCAGAGCCAATCAGAGTTCTCCTCCCACAGTTGTCAGAGGTTAGCAACCTCCATAGCAACCAATAGGAACCTGCCTGCACGACCATTATATAAGTTCACTCCCAGCAGTATTTCAGTGCAGATTCACAAGGAGGATAGAGAGTGGAGTGTTTCTGTGCCATCTTACAGCTTACAGCATCAGCATTGTGCTTCCTAAAGTGCTTGCAGTTCTGTGGTTCCTGGCTGCTTCTAGTTCTAACTTCTAAACTGCTTTTTTCAAAGCAAAAGACCAAACAGCTTTTTTAAAAGCTCAGATTTGTGTTGTTGTTTTCCAGATTAGTGTAGCTTAGTGTTAGATAGACTTCTGTGTACTTACTTAGTGTAATTGTACATTTCTTTAAGGTAGCTTAGTTTAGTGTGTGTTTAGTGTCTGTTTTTTGTGTATATATAAAAAAAAAAAAATTAGCTTTAGTTTAGTCATATAAGTTTGTGTAAGCATAGTTAGTGTTGCATATTAGATTAGTATTTCTATTCCTCTTCTTTGTCCTTGTCAGTCAGTGTAAAAAAAAAAAAAAAAAAACCCAAAAAATAATTTAGTTTTAGTTTAGTCATATAAGTTTGTGTAAGCAGATTTATTGTTTAGTGCATATTATTTTAGTATTTGTAGTCCTCGTCCTTGTCTGAGTCCCTCAGTGTAAAAAAAAAAACAAAAAAAAACTTGTAGGTGTAGTAGTTTTATTCTAGTTTAGTAGCTGTCTAGTACGTCTTTGTCTTTGTCTGCGTCTTTGTCTGCGTGCCTGTTTGCCTGCGTGCCGCAAAAAAAAAAACACTCCTTTATCACATTCCTCCCCCCCCCAATAAAGTTTACCCCCCCCCCACATAAGCAAGTATGAGCAGCATACGTGGCCGTGGCAGCAGGGGTAAGGGAGTTACTCCCAGTGCTGGGTCGCTGCCAGCACGGGGTACCTCTCGCGCCCCTACTAGTGCTAGTGGATCAGGTGGAAGGGTAGTCTGCCTCATCCGGGATTTTTTTCCCTCGGGCAGCCGCCCGATATTGCCTTCTCAGGCTCCACTAGTGGTGGAGTATATGGGGCACAGCAGTGCCACTGAGTCGTCAGTCCCGACTCCTAGTAGCACCACCAGTACACCGGAGCCTTTAGGACCCGCCCCCAGCCCCCAAGGGTCCAGCCTCTTACTGTTTGACAGCGACAGTGAGAGGGATATCTTGGGGGAGGCCCTGCATCAGGCAGACATGCAGTTCTGTCCTGATGGTCAGGACCTTTTTGAAGGGTTGATGGAGGAGGAGGATGGGGTACCTGCTGTCAGTATCCCAGAGACATCCCTTCCAAGTGGTGCTGGTGTTTTTGTGCAGGAAACACCCGCACCTAGTCAGACCCAGGCGTCGGTGAGGGGACAGCGGAGCCAGGCTAGCGGCTCCATGTCAGATGTTTCCCTCAGACCACCACATGTCAGCCCTAGGTCTGACATATCTGGGGGCGAAGAGGAGGGTGACCCAACATGGGTGCCACATAACTTGTCGGTTCACAGTAGCAGTGACGACGAGGAAGGTAGGCACCCTGGGGAAACGGTGCGCCAGGTCACCAGGGAGACCAGCGTCAGGGTCTCCACTGGTGATGGCAGCAGGAGGTGTCGGCAACAGCAGCAGCAGCAGCAGCAGCAGCAGCAGGCAGCTCCACCTGTGCGCACCGAGTCCCAGCAGGTGCAAGTCAGCGTCACCCCATCTGACAGGAGGGCGGCGCTGAAGTCACCTGTCTGGGCCTACTTCACCCTGGTACCAGATAACCATACCGTGGCCATCTGCCAGATCTGTCGTGCCAGGGTGAAGAGAGGGAAGTGCTTGGCTCGGGTGGGTACCACTGCCCTGAACCAGCACCTGAGAATTAATCACTGGCGGGAGTATGACCAGATGATGCATGGTGGTGGTAGCAGCGCCACCACCACAAGTGAGCAGGGTACAGCAGCCCCTGCCACAGCTTCATCTGTTCCCAGCAGGTCATGCCCCCCCGCTCCCTCTAGTAGAGGTACTGCTACCGGCAGCCAGACCTCTACTTCCACAGCACCCTCCTCGTCTGTGTCCTGCACTGCCGTCTGGCGACTGGCGTCGCTTTCCGACGCCTTTGAACGCAGCACTCCCTTCCCCCTTGGAGACCGACGTGTGCGTTCCCTCAATGGGCTCCTGGCAAGGGTTATTGCCCAACATCTGCTGCCCTTCAACATCGTTGATTGCAACCCCTTCAGGCAGATGTTGGAGGAGGCCCAACCCCAATGGCGTGTCCCCAGCCGCCATTTCTTTGTGCAGAATGTAACCCTGTCGCTGGATCACGCTGTCAGCGACAGGGTGCATCTCACAATGGATGGCTGGACCAGCAGGCATGGGCAGGGCCGGTACATCAGTTTCACGGCCCATTGGGTTTCCCTCCGAGGCGCCGGGGAGGGATCGGCGGCATCAGATTTTGTGGTGCTGCCCCGGGGTGTCCAGGGGAGAACTGCTGGTCTCCGTCAAGCCACTGTCTCCGCAGCTGCTGAGCCTCCCAGCAAGTGCCCCCCGTAGCTACTCAAGTGTGGGGCACGTGCGCTGTCAGACCATGCTCCAGCTTGTTAGTTTAGGGGACAGGAGACACACTGGCAAAGAAGTGCTGACCGCACTTCAGGCTCAGGTCCAGAAGTGGCTGACACCCCGAAGGCTCCAGGCAGGTATGGTTGTCTGTGACAACGGCAGCAACCTACTCTCCACCCTCCAGGCTGGCAGTCTGACCCACGTGCCCTGTCTGGCACATGTCCTCAACCTTGTGGTGCAGAAGTTCCTGCGCACCTATCCTGGGTTGAGTGACATTGTGCTAAGGGTGCGTAGGATTGCCAGCCACTTCAGGCGCTCCCCAACCGCTACCGTGTCCCTGTCCAATTTGCAGCGGGACAACAGCCTGCCCCTTCACAGGCTGATTGTGGACAGTGTGACGCAGTGGAACTCCACCCCCAACATGCTGGAGAGGTTGTGGGAGCAGCGAAGGGCGGTGAAGGAATACCTGCTGGATCAAGGCAGTGGCGGGCCATCACAAACACTCCCGTACATCACCAGTGCGGAGTGGGGGCAGATACACCAGGTCTGCCATGTGTTGGCCCCTTTCGAGCAGGCGACCAAGATGGTGAGCAGGGAGCATGTCGGCCTCAACGACGTGCTCCCTATAGTGTTCCTGCTGGACAGGGCACTAGATCGCCTGCTCGAAGCTGGGGAGAGTGCCTTGGTGGAGCAGGAGGCAACACTGCTCCACCAAGACCAGGCCCAGGACGAGGAGGAGGAGAATGATGATGATGATGAGGAGGTTACTGGTGACGTCCTGGAGTCAGGGCCTGGTCAAGAGGGAGAGCCGGTGTTGGGGGCACCGATAGTCCGGGGGTTGGGCATCTCTGTGCGCGAGCAGCAGCGCCTCCAGCATGAAGAGTCGGACGTCATGGACCCGGGCAGCCACGAGGAGTCACAGCAGGCTGTGCTCTTCCCCATGGCTGCCCACATGCTGAGATGCCTCAGGAGGGACCCCCGGGTTCCTGCTATCAAGGAGAGGGACGAATTTTGGATGGCCACCCTTTTAGATCCAAGATGTAAGGGGAAACTGGAGCAGTTCCTTCCAGCCAGCCGGAGGCAGCACCGGATGGAGGAACTGCAGGCACGCATAGTCAGCCGGTTGGAGCAGACAACTCCCCGGCCTCCAGTTGTCCCCCCTCGTCTCACCCAGCAGGTGGCTGCACCCAGCAGCAGCAGCCGAGCAGGGGACCTAATGGGTGAGATGAGGATGTTCTTCCAATCTGAGCGACCCAGTACCAGCAGCAGCAGCAGCAGTCACCACCAGCGGCTGGCCCACATGGTGGCAGACTACATGGGGTCTGTCGGTGCTTCTGACAGTATGAGCACCGACGACCCCATGGAGTACTGGGTTGCCAGATTGGACACCTGCCGCAAGCTCGCTCAGTATGCGCTGGAGTTATTGTCTTGCCCCCCCTCCAGCGTACTATCTGAGCGGACATTCAGTGCGGCAGGTGGGGTGGTCACGGACAAGAGGACCCGTCTGTCCACAGACTCCGTGGACAGACTCACATTCATCAAGATGAATGAGTCCTGGATCGGCGGTGACTTTCTGGCACCCGCCGTCGGTTCAGGGCGCTGAATGGTCCCTTGTCATGTCATTCATTATTACCTCTTGCATTAATTGATACCTTTGAAACTCATAGTGGGCAGGTAGCGTTAAGGGCATAAATATTTCCATGCTGTGTCATTAAGCCACTATAAGGAGTCCTGATGCTGCTGCCACATTATTTTGAAATGTAATTGCTCAATGCTCACCATGAATTTAAAAAGTCACGTATAGCATAGAAATAACGTTAATCAAACGTTTAAATTATGAGGCACTATGGTATAGTCAGGCTACAGCTACTTAAGGCCTGTGTCATTCTGCTTTTCAAATGTAATCACCATGCTAATGCAACTTCAAGCTTTTGTAATTTTGCCACGATATGGGCTCCTACTGCTAATGCCAAAAGGCTGAGTGACTATGTACCGATATATTACTCATACTGCTGCTGTCACCTTTTGTCCGAGAGATTTGCCAATTTCTATTACTACTGCTGCTGCTGATGGCACCTCTTGCCCGAGTGATTTGCCATTTTTATTACTCTTACTGCTGCTGCTGCTGCTGCTGATGGCACCTCTTGCCCGAGTGATTTACCCTTTTTATTACTCTTACCGCTGCTGCTGCTGCTGATGGCACCTCTTGCCTGAGTGATTAACATTAATGAGTGAGTGACACTATATTGTCTACTATTACTACTACTGCTGCTGCTCTCACACCTATGTCAAAAATTATTTGCCACTATATACTAATATTACCACTGCTGCTGCTGCTGCTGCTGTTCATGGGCCACAACACCTCTGTGTGCCAACATGACAGGAGCAATTGTGGTCCTCGAACTACTGATGGGTCCCCCGGAACGAAGGAGGCGGGCACGTGAGAGGATATACCGCACTCGTATGAGCCTCTTTGGCATGGGGGATGAGGAGGTGTATCGCCTCTTCAGATTCAGCCCAGATGCAATACTTGAACTAACCACAACCCTGCAGGATGACATCACCAGCAAGACACACCGCTCACAAGCAGTGCAGCCACTGGTGAAGGTACTGGCAACACATCATTTCCTTGCCAGTGGATCATTTCAGCGTACAAGTGGAGTGGTGGCTGGGATGTCACAGTCCTCCATAAGCAGATGTGTGCACCAGGTTGTCCCTGCAATCCTCAGACGCATGTCCAACCAGTTTATCAGACCCACCACTGAGGAGCTGCGGCAGAAGGCAATGACAGATTTCTACAACATTGCCAGATTCCCACGCACTGTGGGGGCCATTGATTGCACACATGTGGCCCTACAGCCCCCCAGTGCCACAGAGCACATATACCGCAATCGGAAGCATTGGCATTCCATCAACGTACAGGTGATAGCCGATGCCCAATGCCTTATATGGCACGTCCGTGCCAAACACCCCGGGTCCAGCCATGACAGTTTCATATACAATCAGAGCCCCATCCCAGCAGAATTTAACCAGAACATGTATGGGGACAGCTGGCTGGTTGGTGAGTGACATGGGAGTCAGGCATGACTATCCCCTTCCGTGAGGCACAACAGAAGTGGCACATGCATGACTAACATTCTCCTGTCTTTTACCTTACAGGTGACTCTGCATATGCACTAGGACCCCATCTAATGACTCCTTTCCGGAACCCCCAAACCAGAGGAGAGAGAAAATACAATGAAGCACACATCAAAACCCGTGCAGTGGTGGAGCAAACATTTGGGCTCCTGAAGTCCCGTTTCCGCTGCCTGGATAAGTCTGGGGGTGCCCTATTGTATTCCCCTACCTTTGTGTGTCAGATCATCGGTGCATGTTGCATTCTGCACAACTTTGCTATGAGAAAAGGCCTGCAGATTGACATACGTGATGACCTGACCCCCGAACCAGACAGCCCCCACCTGCCAGAGGACACCCAGTCTGCTGATGGAAGAGCAGTCAGGAGGGTCCTCGCCGTAAGCATCTTTGGACACTAAACCAAAACATTAATAACACAGACAGTGCACGCGTGTACACCACTGATGTCCCTAGATCACACACACCACATCCACATCGCATTGGATTAGCCCAAGTCCAGCATGTAGGACTTGGGAGCAGCAACGCCAGCGTCAAGGCCCCAATGATGTCACTGTCCATTCATACACCTTTCACACGTCATTCATACAGCCGTGGGGTTAACTTCACCACCACGGCCGAGGGTGACACCCCTTACTGTCAGGAGTGCCACCCTCTCACATTCACACACCATTCACACTGTCCCCTGCACTCCTGACCGTGTGCAGTAAAAAAAGAAATACAAAATCTCATAACCTGAGAAAAAATATAAACAAAAACTCATGACCTGAGTATAAAATAAATAATAAAAAATAAACAAAAACTCATGACCTGAGTATAAAATAAATGATAAAAAATAAACAAAAACTCATGACCTGAGTATAAAATAAATAATAAAAAATAAACAAAAACTCATGACCTGAGTATAAAATAAATAATAAAAAATAAACAAAAACTCATGACCTGAGTATAAAATAAATAATAAAAAATAAACAAAAACTCATGACCTGAGTATAAAATAAATAATAAAAAATAAACAAAAACTCATGACCTGAGTATAAAATAAATAATAAAAAATAAACAAAAACTCATGACCTGAGTATAAAATAAATAATAAAAAATAAACAAAAACTCATGACCTGAGTATTTTTAAAAAAATCATAGAAACCAAAACAAAAAAAAAGCCTCATCGGGGATGCCGGGGGCTTCTTCTGGGGGCCCCTGTCTGCCTCCTCAGCTGCCTGGATGGAGTGGGTGGGGGGGCATCTGGAGGTGGCTGATCCCCAGGTGGGCCACTCCTGGCAGGTGTGGCCTGCATGCCCTCCAAGGCCATGGCTATCCGGCCGAGGTATGAGTTCGTCTGGGCCTGCATCCGGAGCTGACGGGTGACCTGGTAATGCTGGGCCCGCCGACTCAGCCTCCCCTGGTCCCGGATGGCAGCACTGTTACCCTGGATGGCAGCAGTGTTGGCCTGGACGGCTGCAGTGAGTTGCGTAATTTCACCATGCACCTCCCCCAAACTGGTGACCACTGCAGCGCAATTACAGCTGACATCCTGGACTGTGTTGCTTATATGGGCAACAGAGCCCAGGCTGTCAGACACTTTCTGTAAGTGGCCAACTATGGCCCCCATTTGTTCAGTCTGTCTGGCGTGATCCCTCGCCAACTGGTCCTGGACAACATCAGACACCCCCCTGGTCTTCTGGGTTGCCTTCCTGGGGCCAGAAGACGGTTGTCCCCGGGGGGAAGGAGTCACCCTTGAGGGGCTTCCAAGGATGGGGGAGGGGATAACAGATGGCCCAGGAGAAGGGGAGGAGACCTCCAAAACTAAAGTAAAGTCCTGCTCTGCCACAGCAGGATCCTCCACAACCACCTCGGCAGGTGTGGTGTGGCCACTCTCCTCCTCCACCTCTTTACCACCCAGGGGCTCGGGCACACGATGGCGTGGGGGGGATGGGGTGGAATGGACGCTGACCGATGATGGCCCAGCTCCGTCATCTGTGGATGACACAAAGCAGACACATGTTGGTGGTCCCACACACTTGGCACATGTACCCTCCCCCCCCAAATGCAACAAATCAAATAGGGGATAAAAAACACTTACCTGTCCTGGAGCCTTCCTCCATGGAGTCATAGCCTGGGACCCCCTCCACCTGCTCCCTCTCCAGGCAGCGTGCGACCACCTCCTCCTCCGCGGTCAGGGTGACAGGACATGGGGGACCACCACCTGTGCCCCTCTCATGCCTCCTGATGGTGGACACCTTGCCCCTGACCTTGCGCCGCAAGTCGTTTATTTTTTTCTGAATGTCCCCAGCAGTCCGGGTGGAATACCCCAAGACATTCACCCTGGCAGCAATGGACTCCAGGATGCCCTGCTTCCTTTCCCGGCTGGTCTTGCGGCTTTTTTTCCCATGAAGCAAATCATTCACAGACTCCATCGCTGAGATGATAACCGAGACCTCCTGGGAATTAAAATTAAGGTTCCTCCTCTGTCTGGGGGTAGCGGGAGCAGCCATTACAGAGCAAAAGTATCTTCCCTGGGGTGGGGGGAAATGGATATACTTTTGCGCCGGAATGGCGTTTCCGCCTGCGCTTTTAAGCGCCCAGCAGAACGCATTGCGCTGACGTTTCCCGGGAAGTGGTGCCGACGGAAGTTGTGAGCATGCACACAAGGGGGCGAGTGGAGCCGCACTCACTGCGCATGCTCCGTGGATGATGCGCTGAACGTAAGCCTCTGCGCTGGGCTCCGCCCATCATTTACATATGATCACACCCACTTCCACTTGCGTCGGGTTACGCCAGCGCATTATCGTTACTCTGGCGCAAGTTTACGCGCAACTGCTATGTGAATAACAGTACTTGCGCTGAAAGGGTCTTCAGAGTAACGTAAATGAGAAGCGTTACTCTGGAGCAAAGATGCTCCCATCTACCTGAATCTGGCCCTATATTGTCTACTATTACTACTACTGCTGCTGCTCACGACACCTATGTCACAAGTTATTTGCCACTATATACTACTATTACCTATAAACTATTAGTTTGTGTTAAATAAAATAATAGTATAAAATGTTTTTGGTTATTATGAAGTTAGATGTGTTGATGTTGATGTTGATGTTGATGTGTTAGATGTGAAGTTAGATGTGTTGAAAAACCTAACAATCTCAATAAGAAAGGAAACATTTGAAAAAAATAACTTTTTTTATTAAAAGAAAAAAAAATTAAAAAATATAATTATGCATCTGCTTCTGAAGATCTGCTAACTCAGCCAAAATTTTTCCCTGCTGTTGCACCAGCTGCTGCTTTTGGAGGTCTAGAAACCGCATCTTACGTTGATTTGCGAGGATTTTGTCATAGGTCCTCTGGAATTCAGCTTGCTTTTGCTCAATCTTTTTTTAAAACTGTTAGGATATAAGAAAAAACATTTGGATTTCAAAGACCGTTACCAAATAAATATAATATTTATGTTGCTTATTAAACAATCATTATCATGTCTATACAATTGTTATGTGTCTAGCACATATACTTCTATCATAAATACCATATTATTGTTCTGAAATCTGACGGGTGCGCTTTAAATGCTGTCCATTTTTATATCTACATCTTATTGTTGAAATGTTATTAATCTTTGTGCACATATTTACCCTCCTGACCAAGGCTCACAGGAACGGTCTCATCCTCCTGCTCCTCTTCTCCTACATCCGGTACACCACCAGAAGTTTGGGGGGGGGGGTTGCAGCTCCTCCTCTTGCTCCTCCACAGGAGCTGGGGGTGGCGACTGGGAGGGCCCTGGCTGCTCCTCATCCCTCTCCTCCTCTGCATCCTACTCCTGCTCCTCCTGCTCCTCCTCTTCATCCTCCTCCTCTGCGGCCTGTCGCCTTGTGCGCTTGGGGCGCACAGATGGTAGAGGAGCTCCTATAATAACACAATGTTCATATATGTAAAAATGTTTTCTAATAACATATGCAAATTCTGTGTACTCTGCTGTATTGTATATGAATACAAATTAATTTATATAGACAGTTAACCAATGGGATAATGTTATATTAAAGGGTCTTGGGGGCACTACAGGGGACTGAGTGTGAGCTGGGCTGCCACCATGGTAAAATTAACTGTTTTTGTTTCCTTTGTTTTGTTCAGACAATCTCATGTTAAAAAAAGGGCCTGATGGAGTACACGGGATTACTATGGTAACCCCACGCCTACCACAGGAATTTAGTGGTAATCTATATATATAAAACTCAACGTGTGTGTGTGTATGTATGTATGTATGTATGTTCCAGCATCACGTCCAAACGGCTGAAGATATTAACATGAAACTTGGCACAAAATGTTACTTATATGTCAGCAACAAGCATAGGATAGGTGGTTTAACCCTTACCCACCACCATTTGCCATGGTCGGGGTTTTTATTTAAAGTCCCATTCAACTCTATGGGAAATACATGTTACTTCATAACGGCTGTAGATATTTCGATAACACTTGGTCACATGTTACTTATATGTCCACTTAAACTATAGGATAGTTAATTTATCCCTTAACTACCCCCATTTGTGAGGGTCGGGGTTTTTGTTTAAAGTCCCATGAAAATCAATGGGAAATGTATGTTCCCACATAACTTCTGTACGCCTGGAGATATTTCAATAATACCTGGTACACATATTACTTATATGCCAAATAAAAATATATGACAGTTAAATTAACCCTTGCCTACACCCTTATATAAAAGATGGGTTTTTGTTTCAAGTCCCATGCAAGTATATGGGACTGTGGTCTCTTCATTTTCCTACACAAAAGGTTAAGATAGGAAGACCGGGCAACGCCGGGTATTCAGCTAGTTGAGTTATAAAATACCACCCCTTCCCCTTTAACCCACCACACCACCACTTTAATTCCATGGTTTAACTTGATGGAATAATGATAGAAAAGGGGGAGAAGGTTTCAATTCCCCCTTTTCTCATGGGAAAGCGGCAGGACTTAATAAAATTAGTAGTGACGGTTTCAAGTTCCCCTTTTGGGAACCTAATAGGGCTCTTTAGGTGTAAGCTAGTCCACTCCTCACGTGGCCTAGTTAGCTGGAAAACGTGTTTTTCACGTTTTTTTGGTCAACACGAGGTGATCACGCGGCCTACACATGCTTTTCCCGCACTTTTTAGGCCTGTGGGCCTGCTGGTTCTGGAAAAATCCAGTGTTACTTAGGGGTATATAAGTAGGGTTCCGTCAGCCTTGCTCTCAGTCGCCTCAGTAGACGGGACTGTTGTGTTCCCCTACCCCCCCCTTTTTTCTTTTCTTTTTGTCGCGGCTGCTAATTATGTGGGATGGTCACCTTTATTTAAAAAAAAATTATACAAAGGGTGACAAATCTGTTTAGTTTAGTTGTTGTTGGATAAATTTTAAAGTTGGAATATATTTAGGTACAGCCTGAGCCGTTGTGACTAGGCTGGTTTTTAAGTTAATTAAAGTATTTATTTAAAATATATGTCTGAAATCCAATAATAAAGCAGCCTCGGCCAGTATTAGTACATTAATGGGGTGTCTTGTTTATTTAGTTTAATTGTAGTTAGTAAGTGTTCCTGTCTGCTGTCCCATGTCTTTTTTCAACAGTACTATGAATACCTTGGGTGGTGATATATGTTACCACAACATGGCGTCTGGGTTAACAACATCTGCCCTAAGGTTAATTACATATGACCTTACATAACTGTCACCAATAACTTACCTGGATGAAATTCATCCCGGATCTGTGTCACCTGGCCCATGTGGCGCCTCTTTAGGTCCGACCACTTTTTTAAGATGGCCATGCGGTCATGTGTGCGGCCATGTACATCCCATAACTCCCGCAATAGGGAGCTGACAACTTTTTTTTTTTCCTGCTGCCTCCGCAGCTGATCGTATCCCTTTTGCAGGAACCTCTGCAAGATGAAGAACAAAGTATATTATAATACTTTTGTTTAAACCCTTATGGATATATGACGTAAATGTATGGTATTCAACAATTGGAAGCATTCTCGCCTTATTAATCAATGACAGGGGTAACATGACAGATTTTATATCTTGCCATTTTGGTCGCTACCTTTTTTGCATAAATATAGCAGCCATTATCATTTGCATAATTATGTATATATGAGTAACAACACAGGATACACGTATAGGGGAGAAATGCGTTGCTATTCATCTGACCGCTATAATACATTTTTAACCCTTATACTGGGCCTGTACAATAGATTTTTTTTTCATCCCTATCTTTATATAGGAACAATAATATGTTTGTTTCTTTTGACTTTTTGATGAATTAATTTTGAATAAATAATGGAGTTGATGTTATTTAAAAACTACAACTACCAGCATGCTCTGATACACCATGTAGCTCACCGTCACCAGCTGTACCACAATTATACTTTAACTTCCAGCATGCCTGGACAGTCAATGGCTGTCCGGTGATACTGGGGAGTTGTTTTGCAACAGCTGTAGGCTCCGTTTAGGAAACAGTGCCGTACCAGACGTTTTTTTTTTTCTTTTTATTGTGGAGGGGAGGGTGGCTATGTAGGGGTATGTGTATATGTTGTGTTTTTTCATTTTTATGTAGTGTGGTATAGTGTTTTTATGGTACAGTCAGAGGGGCGTGGGGTTCACAGTAGTTTCCCGCTGAGGGTTTAAGCTGCAGCACAAAATTTGCTTCAGCTAGAAGCACACTGTAAGCCCCAGCCCATGTGAATGTACCCTATACATTCACATTGGGGGAGAGGGGGGGGGGGGTTATTGCAGCCAGTTGCATGCAGGGAGTTGTAGTTTTGCAACAGCTAGAGGCACAATGGTTGCAAAACACTGCGAGTTTGTTACCTAACTCAGGGTTTCAAGACCAGTGCGCCTCCAGCTGTTGCAAAACTACTACTCCCATCAGGCATGGTCTGTCAGTGCATGCTAAGAATTTTACTTTTGCTGCATCTAGAGTGCCACAGTTTAGAGACCCGTGTATAGTGGTCTGAAAAATGTGGGCCTGCAGAACTTACAAAACTAGAAGTCCCAGCATGCCCAGGCATGCTGGAAGTTGTAGTTCTGCAAAAATCTAAAGGGCAATATGTATTCGAACGACCTTGGGCCTTAAGGACCCTGAAGTCAGGACGTTCGCATACGTCCACAACATGTTAATTTACCAACCAGGGTGTCTGCAGCTGTCCAGGCATGCTGGGAGTTGTACTTTTGCAACAACTGGAGACACACTTTTTGGGAAATACTAATATCTGATCTTATATCCTAACTTTTAAAATAGTCTAAAATGCATTTACATATAATGAAATAACAGTGGTGTAATTACTCACACTGATCAACAGGTTTTCCTCACTGGAAGAAAAGTTACTTCCCACCATCTTCACTTCGCAGGGCAGCACAGAATAGCGATCCGAAAATAGACTGGCACAGGTCCAGGAAATAAGCTCAGTTTTCGCGTGTTGTTCGCGTGCATGCGCATGCACGATGACGAGAATTTCGTAATTATTTCGCAATCGCATTAGCAAAATTTCGCAATATTGTTATTTGGACAAAATATCACGAATTTTCGATTTTAGCGAATATTTCTCGCAGGGCAGCACAGAATAGCGATCCGAAAATAGACTGGCAAAAATCCAGGAAATGATCTCCGTTTTCGCGTGTTGTTCTCGCGCATGCGCGGAACGAGAATTTCGCAATCAATTCGCAATCGCATTAGCGAAATTTCGCAATATTGTTATTTGGACAAAATATCACGAATATTCGATTTTAGCGAATATTTCTCGAATATTCTTCTATATATTCGTGATATATCGCGAAATCGAATATGGCGTATTCCGCTCAACACTAATTTAAAGCTGCTAGGGGCGTGGGCACCCGTCGCGTCACTGAGGACACTGTGCGTTTGCCCAGTGGCCCGCGATGGCCGCCGGGCACACGCAATTGCCGACAATTGAGCTGGGACGTGGAGCTCTGTGTGTAAACACAGAGCTCCACGTCCCTCTCAGGGAGAGAGGAGACCGATCTGTGTGCCTTGTACATAGGGACACAATCGGTCACCTCCCCCAATCACCCCCCACACAGTTAGAACATAATCTAGGACATACATTTAACCCCTTCCCTGCCCCTAGTGGTTAACCCCTTCCCTGCCAGTTACATTTATACAGTTATCAATGCATATTTATAGCATTGTTCACTGTATAAATGTAAATGATCCCAAAAATGTGTCAAAAGTGTCCTATGTGTCCGCTATAATGTCCCAGTCCCAAAAAAAATCGCAGATTGCCGCCATTCCTAGTAAAAAAGAAATTAAAAAAAATCATAATTATGTCCATTATTTTATAGGCAATATAACTTTTGCGCAAACCAATCACTATACGGTTATTGCGATTTTATTTTTAATTTTTTTTTTTACCAAAAATATGTAGAAGAATACGTATCTGCCTAAACTGAGATAAAAAATGTTTTTTTTTTTTTTTAATGGGATATGTATTATAGCAAAAAGCAAAAAATATTGGGCCAGATTCAGGTACATTGGCGCATATTTTGACCGGAGTAGCGCACCTCCTTTACGTTAGACCGGCGCAATGTAGAGGCACAATCACCGTATCCTCGTAGTATTTGCGCAGAAATTTGCGCCGGTGCAACGTAATTCCCGAGGCGTAAGGCGGAGTAATTCAAATTGGGAAGGACGTGGGCGTGTTACATTGAAATGAGCCGTGACCCCATGCAAATGAAGGGCCGGCCAGATCGCGCATGCGCACATGAAGCAGACCATGGTCAGCACCCCTCTGCGCATGCTCACAGCTCAGGAACGGCGCAATCAGTGAAATTGGAAGTGGACCCGGGCAACTTAGTGAACTACACAGAGAGCTTAAATAGACAGACACAAACGCCCTTCCTTTGCAAAAGTACATCCCTTTGTATTCCTTCCTATACAGCAAGGTGCTTTTGTTCTGTTGTGTGTTCGCGTTTGTTGCTTTGTGACTTGTCTTTGTGATATTTGTTGATTGTTTGAGCTAGTGTTTTGTAGAATATATTTGATAGTGTCTTTTGGTGACTGGTTGTGCGACTTTTTGGTTGATAGATTTTGTTTGTTTGTTTTGTTGCTTGATTTTTCCTGCTTGTTTTTGTGAGTGATTTTTGGTGATTGTTTGGGAGAGAGTTGTTGTATGAATATGACTGAGAGGAAGCACAAGACCAAATTTACTTTGGGGGAGAAACAAATTATTGCCCGGGCCCTTACCCAATATGGGCATCTCCTGCACAGCCCGGAGAGTGCCAACACCCCCCGGCCAGGAAGAAGGAGATCTTGCAGAACATTACCGACCAGGTAAATTCATTGGGGGGGGGAGACCCGGACACACGAGGGGATCGTCAAGAAGATCAATGATCTCCGGCGTCTGGTCCGAAAGAAGCTGGGTCAGATGGCAGCACATGCCAGGGGCACTGAAGGGGGCCCACCATGCCCTGTTAGGCTGACAGCGGAGGAGCGTGTGGTGGCCCAGACCTTTATTAGGCAACAAGTGGAGGGCCTGCCTGGCTATGACTCCATTGAGGAGGCCGTGATGACAGGTAAGGTTTTTTGTGTCCTATCTGGTGTGTAGCATGTGTGGGGGGGGGTGGGGAAGGGAATATGTGGCAAGTGTGTGGATCCTCCAACCTGTGAATCTTTTGTGTCATCCACAGATGTGCAGGAGGGTGCTGGGCCATCTGGCCTGACTGCACCATCCCCGGGACACCAGCCTGATGAGGACCCCCAGACAAGGCCGGAGTCCTCGGAGGAGTTTGAGGAGGAGGAGTTAGAGTTGGAGGAGGAGGTAATGTCAGGCAGTGGCTTGTTGTTTTTGGAGGAGTCTTCCCCTCTGGCTGGCAGCAGCCAGCCCTCCATAAGGGGTAGCCCTTCCCACTCCTCCCCCAACAGGGCTCCCCTCCCAAGGGTCTCCCCTTCTCCCCAGCCACAAGCATCATCTGGAGGCAGGAAGTCGTCCCAGAAGACCAGGGGGGTGGCCGAGGTTCTGCCCGCCAATCTCAGAAGGGACCAGGCCCTTCAGACCCACCATCTGGGACAGGTCAGCCAGACTTTGGGGCGGAGGAGAGCCTGTCCTTCGTAAAGGATACGCTTGGGGACCTGGACTGCCACTCCCGGGCTCTTACAAACTGCCTAAACGAACTGCAGACTACTACAGCAGACGTTGGGCAGGATGTGAGGGCCCTCACCCAGGATATCCAGGCCAATACGGCAACACTAAATGCTGGCCTGAACAGAATAGCTGTGGCCTTGGAGGGCAGGCCGCCAGGTGGGCAGAGACCAGGGGCTGCTCCTCCTTCACCGGATTACCCCCCCCATGAGTCTCCCCTAAGGAGCCGGGGCCGTGGCCGTGGGTCACGCCAGTGGCATTATTTAGGTTTCCCCCTTTTCTTTTTTTTTTGGTGCTGGACTTTTTTTTTTTCCTGGAAATTTTATTTTTTTTGCTTGACAATTTTTTTTGGGGGTTGTGAATGATTTTGGAATGTGGGGATGACATTCCTGACGGAAAAGGGATGTCACCCTCATTTGCGGTGGAGAAGGGTTCCCCAGGACCAGGAAGAAATGATCCCCAGGTCCGTGTGAATGGTGTATGAATGTACAGTGACATAATTGGAGCCGTGGCGTGGCGTTGCTGCTCACAAGTCCTGCATGGTGGGCTTGTGCCAATCCAATTTGATGAGGATGTGATGTGTCTGTGCTAGGGACCACAGTGGTGTGCATGCATGCATTCTCATTGTGCCATGATTAATGTGTGTGTTTAACGTGCAAAGATGCCTAATGTGGGCTGTCTCCTGGCTGCTCTTCCCTCAGAAGACGGGGTAGCCTCGGTTAGGGGGGATTGTCTGGTTCAGGGGTCAGGTCATCACGTATGTCAATCTGCAGGCCCTTTCTTACTGCGAAGTTGTGCAGCATGCAACATGCACCGATGATCTGGCACACAAAGTTTGGGGAATACAACAGGGTACCCCCAGACTTATCCAGGCATCGGAAACGTGACTTCAGGAGGCCAAAGGTGCGCTCCACCACTGCACGTGTTTGGGCGTGGGCTTCATTGTATCTTTCCTCTCCTGGGGTTTGGGGGTTCCGGATAGGAGTCATGAGATGGGGTCCCAGTGCATATGCAGAGTCACCTGTAAGGGAAAAGACAGGAGGATGTTAGTCATGCATGTGCCCCTTGTGATGTGTGCATCATGGGGGGGACAGTCATGCCTGCCACCCATGTCACTCACCAACCAGCCAGGTGTCCCCATACACGTTCTGTTCAAATTCCATTGGGATAGGGCTATGATTTGTATATGTAGCTGTCATGGCTGGATCCGGGGTGTTTGGCACGGACGTGCCATATGAGGCCTTGGGCATCGACTATCACCTGTACGTTGATGGAATGCCAATGCTTCCGATTGCGGTATATGTGCTCTGTCTCATGGGGGGGCTGGAGTGCCACATGTGTGCAATCAATGGCCCCCACGGTGCGTGGGAATCTGGCAATTCCGTTGAAATCTGTCATTGCCTTCAGCCGCAGGTCCTCAGTGGTTGGTTTGATGATTTGGTTGGCCATGCGTGTGAGGATTGCAGGGATAACCTGGTGCACACATCTGCTCATGGAGGATTGTGACATCCCAGCCACCACTCCACTTGTTCTTTGAAAAGAGCCACTGGCAAGGAAATGGAGTGTTGCCAGGACCTTGACCAGTGGCTGCACTGCATGTGAGCGGTGTGTTGGGCTGGTGATGTCCTCCTGCAGGGTTGTGGTTAATTCCAGGATGGCATGAGGGGTGAATCTGAAGATGCGATACACCTCAGAATCACTCATGCCAAAGATGTCTATGCGTGTGTGGTATATCCTCTCCCGTGCCCTCCTCCGTGCCCTCCTCCTTCTTTGCTTCTCTAAAGTCAGTAGTATAGCTATGAGCAAGGATGCCCCTGGCATGTTGGCATACAGTTTGTTGTCCAGCAAGTGTGACTGCTCAGCTCCTCACTAACAGTGTTGCTTTAGCTGACATGTAGACGGATTGTCTAATTTTATTTCTCCTTTTATATGGACTAATTTTAGACAGGACGTGCAGCTGTTGCGCACAGAGCGTACCCTGCGCTGCACCAACTTACTTTTGTGGATCCCCGTAACTCCCTCATTTGCATATTTGAATAGCAAATCAATGGTGTGTCTAGCGCAGTTTTGCGTGCGCGGATGCGCCGGTCTATCGAAATTACACCGGTCGAAAAAAATTAGATTTCATGCGTATATCGTTTTGGGAATGCGGCGCAACGATACGCATGCGCAGATTTAGACTTATGCCGCGCATCTCCTGGAACGCCGGCGTAATGGCTCTGTGAATCTGGCCCATTGTGTCTTTTTTCAAAATTGTCGCTCTTTTTTTTTTATATAACGCAAAAAATAAAAACCGCACGGGCGATCAAATACCACCAAAAGAAAGCTCTATTTGTGGGGGAAAAAAGGGACCTTAATTTTGTTTGGAAGCCACATCGCACGACTGCACAATTGTCAGTTCAAGCGACGCAGTGCCGGAAGCTAACATTTTGTCTGGGCAGGAAGGGGGTGTAGGTGCACAGTAGGCAAGTGGTTAATGATATCACCACAAAACTCAAACACTGATGACCTAATGCAGGGGTCTCCAAACTGCAGCCCGAGGGCCAGATGTGGCCCTTTGCCAGTCTTTATGCGGCCCTTGGGGCACTATACTTCCAACTGATATGAGGCACTATTCCTTCCACTGACACCAACAAGGGGGCACCATTTCTTCTACTGATATCAATGATGGGATACTATTCCTCCTACTGATAGGAGCCCTACTCCTCCACCTACTGACCACAAACCCCTGGCCACATTTATTCTCACTGAAAAAGAAATTGTCCCGGTGGGGCTTTTAAACAGCGAAGGTGGGAAAAATATGGAGATGCAACGTGTAAAGTACAACGTTTTATTGGAAAAAGGTTATGACATAAAAATAAGGAATGAGTTGCGACATGATGCACAATATAAAAATATCCATACACAGATCATAATGTAACAATAAAATACATAGCCTGTGGAAGTATCAAGCATTTGTAGTTCCTAACGCGTTTCGACCAATAGGTCTTCTTCAGAGGATTTTTACTGGTTGCAGCTGAAAGAGAGTAGTTTCATAAATCATACTGTACATAAATTATCTCATCTATTCACTCCCTCAAAAAGTACCCCGCCCAGTCAGGGGACATGGATAGTCCCAGACTATGGGGAAGGGGAAAGCATATGAGGGACGGAGAAGAGAGGGATTAATTGAAATATTTGAATAAAAAACAGCGCATTTACCAGAATAAAAAGGTATGGAAAGTTCCGAAAAACAGAGCTCTCGTGTAGTGGTGGGAGGGAAGGATGTCCCAGCCTGCAAATCTCCCAGATCCGAGTCCTCAATCACTGCTGCATTCCGAGCAGGGCGCCATCTGAGGGTGGCTGTATGTAACCAGACGAAGGAGCACCTGGAAAGGGTGCCACACCAAAAGGGAGGGGGTGAACAGAATGGTGTGTCCTGAAATGAATAGAATGTATTTACTTATAGGGAGCCTATAAAGTATAAGGCCTCGTACACACGATCGGACATATCCGATGAAAACGGTTCGCGGACCATTTCCATCGGATATGTCCGATCGGGAGTTTGATCCGATGGCGTGTACACACCATCGGATCAAATTCCCCGCCGCCGGACGGCGCGGTGACGCGGCGGTGACGTTGACGCCGCCATGTCACCGCACCAGGAAGTTAAACATTTCTGCGCATGCGCCGAATCCATTCGGCGGCGGCGCGGCGGCGGTGGGGGACGACATGTCTGCTGGTAAGTGTACTAACCAGCAGACATGTCGGGCGGACAGATTCCACCGGATGGATTTCAAAGCATGCTTTGAAATCTGTCGGGTGGAGAAATCTGTCCGCTAGCCCATACACACGAGTGGAGATGTCTGCTGAAACGGTCCATCGGACCGTTTTCAGCGGACATATCCCCTCGTGTGTACGAGGCCTTAGAGTATGGAGTGATCTGTATACTAATGTGTACACACATTAAGGGTACGCTGTGGGTTGTATTCCAAAAACAAGAATTGGAAACCCAGGGTTTTTTTTTTAGTAGGGGCGCTGGTAAAATAAAGAGCAGCAGCCAGAAGTGAATTGGTGATCCAAAAGTGATAAAGTGAGTAGAATGGTGTGAATAGCTGGTGTGGGAGGAAAGGGAAAAGGGGGGGGTGAGGTAAGCAGAGGGGAATAATTTACCTTGGTTCTTTGGTGGGTAAAGATTGAAAAATAGAAGAGGATTGACTGACAGATCGGCTCAGTTGTAACAATGTCAAGCTAGAGTATTATCATCTAGGACTGAAAAGAACAGATGACCCCCTTAGTAAAACATACTGCCTGGGTTCCCATGAAGGGATCAATGGAGCAGGATGGATAGTATGTGGAAGCAGGACTTACCAATCTTGAGATGCTGTAACTCATGGAGACGCTGACCGGCTCCGTGAGTGCTTGCATGAGGAAGCGGAAATATATACCGCTGCATGGCCTAGGATAGGTCAGGGGTACAGTGACCCCGCCTCAGGTGGGAGGAGGAGGGATGTATCGCCTTCCTCCATCCGGAGGATAGTGTGGACCAATGACCCGGGTGCATCTTCCGGCGTATACGGAGTCCAATAGGAATCGGGCACAGCCGCCACTTCCGCATCACGCAAGTGACGTTGGCGCCGTAGCCAGCGCCGTGGATGACGCGCACGCCAGGGCGTCATGTGATCGCGGAAGTGGCCGTATATGCCTCCAGCAGGGGAGGACTGGCAATCGCCAGGGCAGCGACACCGCCCGGCGGATGCCAGAATTACAGCGTAGTGATGCTTGTATTGCCTCACCCTGCTGGGCGGTGACAAGTAGCTGACCCAAAAACAGACGGCTGTATGCCAGGGTGCAAGCAGGCAGAGGACACGGGGGAGATGAGAGCGGTAGGAGACGTTCCCCAAAATCACACAACGAGAGTCTGTAAAAAAGAAGAGCAATATAAATAAGACATCATGCTTTTGAAATATACCCAAACATAACGTTATTGAGTTTAACAGCAACTGATGTTAGCTTACATGGGTAATAATAGGAAATATTTTAGGAAAGTGTTAACCCAAGTATTTTGTCATAAACAGTGTATTCCATATTATTGGTGAAATATTTATCTAAAAAGACATGTGACAATCACTTGAACATATTACAAGACAGTGTGATATGGAAATGACAATGGATCAATTGGAAGAGAAGAAGGAGGAGGGGAGAAGAGTCCAATGTCAAAATAGCAACAATGCTGAAGGTGATAATTGTAAAAAATTTATTTTTTTAAGATAATAGTACTAGATGATGTTAATGATAAACAAATAATGGGTAAAGAGTAGCATACATGGACAAGCAGAAAAGACCGAGTGCAGTAGGCAATAAGGATTATTGTGTCTTTCCAGAGGTAAAACCTTTAAGGAAAGGAGCAAATGAACAAGATTTATTCAGACCCGGGTATGTGGTAGCCCGTAGTCTGAAAATCCAACGTTGTTCGTGTTGCAACAGTGTTTTGTTCCAATCACCGCCTCTATTTGGGATGTGAATCCGATATAGGGCGGCGAAGGAAACTTTGGGTACCACGTATTGGTGCTTTAATGCTACATGTCTTCCGATAGGGAGGTGCAGGTTTCCAATTTTCATGCTGTACATGTGTTTGGAGACTCTGCGCCAAAATTCTTGCTTAGTTTTTCCTATGTAATAGGCACCGCAGTTGCATTCCATAATATATACTACACCCCTAGTTTGACAGTTGGTAAAATGTGCAGGTTTGAATATGTTGCCATTTGGTAATGGAAAGGTCTTCTCCTTCTTCATGAGGGGACAATATGAGCAGTGTCCGCAGGGGAAGGTACCAAAAATCGTACAATGTGCCTCTCTTGTAGAGGTGTTCATGTATTCACTTCGGACCAGTCGATCCTTGATCGACATGGCCCTTTTGTAGGTGATTGATGGATAGTCCGGTATAAAGTTGTTAAGTTGTGGATCGTCGGTCAAAATTTACCATTTTTTGGGGAAAATATGTTGGATTTCCTTATGTTGACGTGAAAAGCCTAGAATTATCCTAGTGGTCTGAGGATTAGAACTCAAAGGAGATTTTTTGGAGTATAGTAGTGTCTGTCGAGAGTTAAGATTGGCTTTGTTAAAGGCCTTACGTAGGCATGATTGACTATAACCCCTACTGGACAGTCTGTTTCGAAGCCTTTCAGCTTCCTCGAGGTAGAGGACATCATTGGAACAATTGCGACGTAGGCGCAGATACTGGCCATAAGGAATGGAATTTCTGAGTGTGATAGGGTGAAAGCTGTCAGCATGTAGCACCGTATTTCCCGCCGTATCCTTGCGGGAAAGGGTGCTGCATAATTGGCCCTTGGGTTCCACAAACAGCCTTACATCCAAGAAGGTGATGGTACATTTGTCATAAGTCATAGTAAATTTGAGATTGTATTCATTGGAGTTCAAACAGTCAAAGAACTCCAAGAGAGCACTCTCGGGACCCTCCCAGATGATGAGGACGTCGTCAATATACCTGCGCCACAATTTGATGTGGCCCAGGTAGCCGACGAGGCCCCCAACATCTGGGAGGGATAGCTCCCACTCCCCCAGGTACAAATTGGCGTAGGATGGGGCACAACATGTCCCCATCGCTACGCCTTGCACCTGGAGGAAGTGGGAGCCATTGAAAGAGAAGTATGTATCGTAGAGAATTTACCAAAAAGGTATCTAAAGTATGATCATGCAAGTGACCATCCATAAGACAACGTCGTATGGCATCAAGTCCCTTGTTGTGGGGTATGCTGCTGTATAGTGCCTCGACGTCAATGGCGACAAGGATAGAGTCCTCCGAAATTGTTGTGTGATCAATAATCTGTAAAAGATGGATAGTATCCTTCACAAATGAGGGAAGGGCAATAACATAGGGTTGTAGGTAAGTGTCGACTAGACGGCTTAGATTTTCAGAAATGGATCCATTTCCGGAAACTATGGGGCGTCCGGGTGGAGGGTTTTTTTGTTTGTGTATTTTCGGGAGACTATAAAATGTCGTCGTTCTTGGATATTTAGTTCGAATGAACTCGTAAGTGCTGCGAGAAATGACTGAGCTGGTATATGCTTGGTCTACCATCGTGTAAAAATCTATATGGTATTGTTGAATAAGGTTGACAGAGATAGGTTTATACCACTCAAGATTAGTAAGAATGGTCATACACATGTTGACATAGTCAGCGTTGTCCATAAGGACAACGTTGCCCCCTTTATCTGAGGGTTTAACCGTCAGTGTCGTATTGGCAGATAGGGTAGTCAATGCTTTATTCTCACTAGGTGCTAGATTGAGAGGAGTGTGTTTATTACAGGGGAGTTTACATAGGTCCCTAATAGTCTGTTTCACAAAGATGGATACATTAGGATTAGTATTGAGTGGAGGAAAGGTTTGGGAGGGTTTTTTGAACATATTCACTGGTTTATCGGAATAGTTATCAACGTCGTTAAGTAGGGTTTCTAAATCGATCGAATCAATCAGATCGATGTGGTGACTTTCTTGATACAAGAGAGTCAAATCACGAAGGGCTTTGAACTCCCGCATGCTATACCCTGACCAGTCGGTAGTATCCACTTCTAAATTGGTTTTAGAGTGTAGGGACTTGAGAAGTAAATTCCGGGCGAAAAGATGTAAATCTGTAATAACTTCGAATAAATTAAAGTTCTCCTCTGGACAAAATGTGAGTCCACGCGATAGTATTTGAGTTTCGGCATCGGTGAGTAAATGAGAAGAGAGATTAACCACACTTAGCTGTTTTGGGGGATTCGTACTACAAATGGATCCAGGCCTCTCCCGCTCCTGGTCGGTAGGGGGGAGCCAGGACCCCGAGGGGGGTTTAAAGGTTTTTGTACATTGGGTTTTTGGGTAGTTTTTGAAAGTGAAGTATTACTAGTATTGCTGATGATATCAGATGGAACCTCCGATCTATCATCGCCAGTCTGAGATAGATGTTCTCCTAATCCTGGAGTGACGGTAATCGTTGTACTTCCTCTAGTGTCTATATCAGGGGTCCTCAAACTATGGCCCTCCAGTTGTTCAGGAACTACATTTCCCATCATGCTCAGTCATGTCTGTGAATGTCAGAGTTTCACAATGCCTCATGGGATTTGTAGTTCCGCAACATCTGGAGGGCCGTAGTTTGAGGATGCCTGGTCTATATGATCAGTGGACCGTTTTTTACTTTCATGTTCGCTTGAACCCCGACTGGTGCGGGTTCTCTTGGTTCTACCTCTACTACTCTGTGAAGGGTGCTTGTTGGGACCCTGTGGTGGAAAGACTGGGTCTCTTTGTCTGTAAGAGCTTGACTGACCAAAATGGTCTCTTTTGGGAAGTCTCTTATTTGTTTGTGTGTTCCTGACCACATTTATTCTCACTGGTGCTGGAACCGGGACATTTTCTGCCCCAGCTGGCCACAATTCAGCCCTCCTAAAGTCTGAAGGACAATAAAGTGACCCTTTGTTTGAAAAGTTTGGAGACCCCTGACCTATTAAATAATTAAGGATGATGCAGATATGATGATCAGATACAGTGCCAGTTGAATGCAGTGATATAAAATAACGGAAGGTGCCCACCACCGTAATTAAGTTGTCCGCTTACCAAAGGCAAGTTGTCTCAGGCCCCGTACACACGGCAGAGAACCTCGACGGGCGGAACACATCGTTCCGCCCGTCGAGGTTCTCGGGGGCCGTCAGATTCGGCGACCAGCCTGTCGGGAAAGGCGACCAGCCATTCATCCCGACGGGCCGTCGAGCAAATAGAGAACCTGCTCTCTATTTGCTCGATGGGTTTCCCGACGGGCGGGGCTCGCCGAATCCGTACACACGGCCGAGGTTCTCGGCAGAATTAGGCTCCCAGCGAGGTTCTCGCTGGTTTCTACCGAGAACCTCGGCCGTGTGTACGGGTCTTCAGTTGTTGGTTTTCTTCTTCCAAGTGCTTATTCGGGTTTTCCATTCACCAGTTGTCAGTCTTGGTCAGGTGCTTTGACAGCAAAAATAAATGAAAAGAGTGGTAATACTGCGCTGTCTATGTAAATAACCTTAATAAGAAATGCTAGCAGCTTAAATATGTGAGATACCCACAAAAAACTAGTATAATGGAAGAAAAAAGCTGCGCAAATAATAAAAACACTATAATAGTACAAAATGTGACACCAATGTTATTCCACAATTGGAAGTCTATTATTCAGGCATGGAACACCAAAATGCATCTGATGATAATTGATAGCAGAAAAGTTATTTGTTTCCCTTCAAATAGATGGTGACATCAAATACGAAAAAACTCAGAAACAGTGCATGGATAGAAAAGACACCTCCACCTCTCAATCACACCGCCCCTTACCAGAGGGGAAGATCCCAACTAGAGATCTTCTGACAGCAGATGGCTTAATCCCCAGCCAGGGGGTTACGTGGCAAGATATCCAAGAGCCGAGACTTCTCCAACAGTGGACCGGTGATCAATGTTGAATGAAACCAATATGGAGAAGGAAAAAAGCTACATAGCGTGAACCCATATAACTTGTTTATTAAAAGATTAAAATCACACTTACAAGAAAGTAGATAAAATTTGCTTGTGAAAATATAGCCGGCCGGCTAGCACAACCCGTTCTCTCCGGGACACAGTATACGGTTATAAGACATCAGCACGCCGCCGCCCTACGCCGTTTTGTCTCAAAAAGACTTTGTCCTGAAGGGCCTGGTATGGATATTTGGGGGGGGGGGCGCATGTCTTTTTTTTTTACATTTTTTTTTGAATGAGCAATGATTTTATAGCCATGATTACTTTTCAATTACTAATTTTTTCACTTCAGAAATTACATCTTGTACAGGGACAGTTCTAAGCACAGGAAACATGCACTACTTCACAGGCATGCTATACCTCCCCCTCACTCCATGTATGAAATTTAAAGGAATATTTCACTTTTATTGTTTCACTTTAACTACTTCCATACCGCGCCTATTCTGGCACTTCTCTCCTTCATGTAAAAATTATATTTTGTTCCTGGAAAATTATTTAGGACCCTCAAACATTATATATATTTTATTAGCAGACACCCTAGGGAATAAAGTGGCGATCATTATTTTTTTTATTTCCAACGGTATTTGCGCAATAATTTTCCCAACGCCTTTTTTTTTTGGCCAAATAAAAAAAACGGTTTCATGAGTTAAAAAATGACAAAGCAGTAAAGTTAGCCCAATTTTTAGGGATAATGTGAAAGATGAGGTTACACCGAGTAAATAGATACCTAACTTGTCACACTTTAATATTGCGCACACTCATGGAATGGCGCCAAACTTCGGTACTTTAAAGTCTCCATATGCGACGCTTGAATTTTTTTTCGGGTTACCAGTTTAGAGTTAAAGAGGAGGTCTAGTGCTAAAATTATTGCTCTCGCTCTAACGCACGTGTCAATACCTCACATGTGTGGTTTGAACGGCGTTTACATATGTGGACGGAACTTACATGCGTGTTCACTTCTGAGTGCAAGCTACTAGGGACAGGGGCGTTTTATTTTTATTTTTTTTGTTTTTTGTTTTTTTTGTTTTTTACATAATATTTTTTTTTGCATATTTCTGTCCCTTTTTTCTTTTTTTGATCACTTTTATTCCTATTACAAGGAATGTAAACACCCCTTGTTATAGGACTAGTGTGTGACAGGTCCTCTTTATAGAGAGAGGCGGGGTCAATAAGACCCCACATTTGTCCTCCAGGCTGGAAAGCATGAGATTGGAAAAAACACTGATCTCATGCTTTCAGCCACGATCATGTTCGTTCAGCACAGTGGTGTTGTGGATAGCACTTTCACCTAGCAGCAAAAAGGGTCGCTGGTTCGAATCCCGCCTGTGACACCATCTGCCTGGAGTTTCCATGTTCTCCCTGTGCCTGTGTGGGTTTCCTCGCACGATCTAAAAACATGCTGTAAATAGGATCCTGTCTAAATAAGCCCTAATATACAGTAGTATATTTAGGTTTTGTGCTGCCCTAGGCCTGACTAAACTTCTGCACCTCCTAATAGAAAAATGACCCACCCTTCCTGTCAAGCCCACACCCTGTTTTTTTATGACCCGCCCAGAAACACACACACTAGTTCTGGGGGGGGGGGCACTGGATTTCCTTAATTTGCATAGTTTTTCTCTCACTTCCTGTTTGGCTATGGGGCAGGAAGTGAAGGCAAATTTCCCCAAATCTCCCCAACTGGACAGGGATGGTACAAAAATAAACTGACAGGGGCTATACCCTCCCTCCCTCACTCTACCCAAAATGAAAGAAAAAAAAGTGTTGATTATAGTTCTACTTTAAGCACAAATTTCTGATAATTTTATTGAGAGGACTAAGAAAATATAACCATTCCAATAGGCCAGGATACAGCGTTGCTAATATGTATGAATGTGTGTTAGGGACCCCCACAAACACCACCCAATGTTAAATAAACAATTTTCTTAAATAAGTATCATCTCTTATTCAGGAAACCCATTTTGCTCATTCCTCCCACCCCAAATTTTTCCACAGACAGTTCCCCCAGGCTTTTTATTCACTTTATTCCTCAAAATGTAGGGGCGCTGCCATTTTCTTACACTCCTCCTTCCCTATGGAGGTCAAACAGGTTGTTAGGGATTCAGAAAGCAGATATGTCATTCGTAAGGGACTGGTGAATGACAAGGAACTGACGATAGCCCGTGTTTATGCCCCTAGTGATGCTCCTGCTTCTTTCTTCACCTCCTTTTTTGCCCTTCTGTCTAAATATGGATCCCCTCATATGATAGTTGGAGGGGATTTTAACATGGTCGCTAATGCTACCTTAGATAGATGTACTTCAGCTACGACTGCTAGAGCCTTCCCCAAGACCTTGTCTAGGTGTCTACTAGACCAACAGTTGGTGGACTCGTGGAGGGCCCATTATGTTGGTGTTAGGGAGTTTACCTTTTATTCTCACCCCCATAACAGCTCGGCTAGGTTGGATTATATTTATGCCTCTCCGGTGCTTCTGGCCAACTCCTCGTCCTCCAAGATTCACCCTTGTGTCTGGTCGGACCACCATGTGGTTTCCTTCACTGGCCTAGCTCCGGCACCTTTTTCCTGGAGACTGAATGAGGCGCTCCTCTCAGACACGGTGGTTGAGGCGGAGGTGGTGGAGGCCATACGAGAATATTTCTCGCTTAACGCAATTCCGGGTACCCCACTCCCCACAGTCTGGACTGCTCATAAGGCGGTGATCAGAGGTAAACTCATTGGCATTGCCTCGTCCCGTAATAAACTTAACAGGCAAAGAATAGTGTCCCTCTCTGCTGAGTTAGATCTCCTTTATAAGAGGACTGATTCCTTGCACTTGGAGTCAACCAGGCGCTTGATCGACCAGAAACGTTTGGAGCTCGACACCTTGCTCTCGGCTAAGGTGGAGAAGACGCTGAGGTGGTCGAGAGCACGGTTTCTCCTCCATGGAGGCACGGCCTCGTCCATGTTTGCAAGGAAGCTGAATCAACTCACGCGCCCCCCACATGTTTATAGGTTGGAGGTGGGTCCTGGTCGGACCTCCTCTCTCCCCCAGGAGGTGCTCCAACATTTTAAACATTTTTATTCCTCCTTGCTTGCAGCTAGACCCTCGGAACCTTCTGTGCAGGATGACCCCTGGTTCCAAGCCCTTCCTATCCCCTCCCTCTCTTCCTCGCAACGTGAGAAATTGAATGCTCCCATCACAATTACAGAGGTTTAAGGGGTTATTAAATCTCTAAAAAACAAGTTCTGCCCCGGGCCCCGATGGGTTTTCGTCGGTTTATTATAAAAAATTTGCCGAACCCCTTTCCAATAGATTAGTTCAACTGTTTAATCATGTGTTGCAGGGTGGTTATTTCCCCGAGGAGATGTTGCTCGCCAACATGTCCTTGATCCCTAAGCCCAACAAAAATCATTCTCTCCCCCAAAATTATAAGCCCATTTCGGTCATTAACAATGATCTGAAGATCTTTTCTAGGATCATGGCGGATAGGCTGGCTGGTGTGATCTCCTCCCTCATCTCCCCATTCCAGTCAGGCTTCATCCCCCATAGGCTTATCACCGATAACATTCGCCTAGCAACAAACATTATCCAGGATGCCAACCTTTTTTCGCGTAAACTTTTTTTATTGGGCCTGGACATTCACAAGGCATTTGACAGTGTCTCCTGGAATTATCTGTCTACTCTTTTGCCACGAATGGGCCTCCAGGGGGAATTTTTCCACGCGTTCCAGGCCCTGTATCAAAACCCCAGAACTTGAATCCGCATCCCGGGATGCAGTTCAGAATTTTTCAGTTTAGGGAGGGGGACTAGACAGGGTTGCCCGCTTTCTCCCCTAGTTTTTGCGCTTGCCCTTGAACCCCTGGCTATCGCCATTTTAAATAACCCTGACATCCGAGGCTATGCCAAAGGCACTTGCACTTATAAATTCTGTATGTATGCTGATGATGTTCTGATGTTTCTCTCAGACCCCTTGCTTTCTTTGCCACCCCTGCTGTCTACCTTGTCCTCCTTTGCGGTGATTTCCGGTCTTTCCGTCAGTGTTTCGAAATCGGTGGCCCTCCCGGTTGGTTTTTCTCCCGGGGAATTGGACCACCTGAAGCAAACTTTTTCGTTCTCATGGGCTGTTGATTCCCTTCCATACCTGGGCATTGACCTGACCGGTGATTACTGCAAACTGTTTAAGGCTAACTACCCCAAAATGCTATCTAAGCTTAGGCGACTATTAAAGCTCTGGGCCCCTTTACATATCTCTTTTCTTGGTAGGATTACGGCCCTTAAAATGACAATTCTCCCCAAACTCCTGTACCTATTTCGCTCACTCCCAATTAGACTCTCCAAGTCATTTCTCTTAGATTTCCAGTCGCACCTCAATAGATTTATATGGCAAGATAGGCCCCCAAGGTTTTCCAGAGATATTTTGTATCGCGAAGCGGACAGGGGGGGTCTGGGTGTTCCTCAGATTTGGCTTTACTATCTGGCCAGTAGGTTCACACAACAAGCCCAGTGGAACATAGCCAACTCTAGGGTCCCCTGGGTCAGGTTTGAGAGTGACTCGATCTCCCCCTTTTACCTCGCGGGGTTACTATGGGCATCTGGTAGATCATGGCCGGGTTTGCATTCTAAGAACGTGATTGTGGAGGATAGCTTGAAACTCTGGGGGGACTATAAGCATAAATTTAAACTGGTCTCGAAGACCCCTCGTGGGGCCTCCTTTCTGGGAGACCCCAGGTTCCCTTTAGCCTTTGATCACCCAGACTCCTTTGGAATCTGGCGGGATTGTGGCCTAACTAAGTTGGAGCACTTCCTGGCAAATTCCGCATTTGTCACGTTTTCCCATTTGCAATCATTACATACCCTACCAAATAGCGAATTTTACCACTTCCTACAAATTAGGCACTTTTTCCAGCAACACTATTTGTTTCCAGTAGTGGACTTAAGCTCCACCTTTGAGGAGATCTGCTACTCGGCTCCTAGACAGAAAGGACTTATTTCAGGGGTATACAGATTACTGGATTCAGAATCCGAACCCGCTTTGCTGAAATATAGACAGGACTGGCAGCGGGAACTTAACTTAGATGATGGGGACTTTGACTGGGCGGAAGGTTGGCAGAACATGCGTAAGTGCACCAAATCCTTGATGGTTAGGGAAACGGCGATTAAGCTGCTCACGAGATGGTACTACACGCCTCTTAGGCTTAGTAAAATATTCCCCCAGTCTTCTTCCACCTGCTTTAGAGGTTGCCCGCAGCAGGGCTCCTTTTTCCATTTGTTCTGGGAGTGTGAGTTGTTGCATCCTACTTGGAATGCTGCCTTGGAGGTGATTGATGGTTTAGCAGGAGAGCATGTTACCCTGACTTTTCGGCATTGTCTTCTTTTCCAGACCCTACCTGATGTTTCTAAGCACTTTATGAGATTGATACACTCTATGGCCCAGATTCACAGAGCGATTACGCCTGCGCAACTGGTGTTGCGCGTGCGTAAGTCTAAATGTGCGCGTGCGTTTAGATGCGCGCGATTCAGAAAACGAATTACGCCAGAAATCTACTTTTTTTTGTCCGGCGTAATTTCGTTAGACAGACGCATCCGTCCGCGCAAAAATGCGCTAGACACACCATTGATTTGCTAGTCAAATATGCTAATGAGGGAGTTGCGGGGATCCACAAAAAAACGCAGTTGCTGCGCAGGCTACGCGATGTGCGCAACAGCAAAATGTCCTGTCTAAAGTTAGAGCACCTAAAAGCTGGTCTAAATTTGGAAAAAACGTCTACATCTCACAGAAAGCAACACCGTTACTGAGGAGCAGACCACACACACGTGTTGCACTACAATTTGACTGCCAACATGCCAGGGGCATCGTCGCTCATAGCTGCACTAGTGAATTTAGATGACCAAAGAAGGAGGAGGGCACAGAGGATGGCACGGAGGATGGCACGGGAGAGGGTATACCGCACACACATAGACCTCTTTGGCATGAGTGATTCTGAGGTGTATCGCATCTTCAGATTCCCCCCTCATGCCATCCTGGAATTAACCACAACCCTGCAGGAGGACATCACCAGCCCAACACAACGCTCACATCCAGTGCAGCCACTGGTCAAGGTACTGGCAACACTCCATGTCCTTGCCAGTGGCTCTTTTCAGCGTACAAGTGGAGTGGTGGCTGGGATGTCACAATCCTCCGTGAGCAGATGTGTGCACCAGGTTGTCCCTGCAATCCTCACACGCTTGGCCAACCAAATCATCAAACCCACCACTGAGGACCTGCGGCTGAAGGCAATGACAGATTTCTACAGAATTGCCAGATTCCCACGCACCATCGGGGCCATTGATTGCACACATGTGGCACTCCAGCCCCCCCATGAGACAGAGCACATGTACCGCAATCGGAAGAATTGGCACTCCATCAACGTACAGGTGATAGTTGATGCCCAAGGCCTCATATGGCACGTCCGTGCCAAACACCCCGGATCCACCCATGACAGCTACATCTACAATCAATGCCACATCCGAATGGAATTCGATCAGAACGTGTATGGGAACACCTGGCTGGTTGGTGAGTGACATGGGAGTCAGGCATGACTATCCCCTCCCGTGATGCACACCTCACAAGTGGCACATGCATGACTAACATTCTCCTGTCTTTTCCCTTCCAGGTGACTCTGCATATGCACTGGGACCCCATCTTATGACTCCTATCCGGAACCCCCAAACCCCAGGGGAGGAAAGATACAATCAAGCACACATCAAAACCCGTGCAGTGGTGGAGCGCACCTTTGGCCTCCTGAAGTCACGTTTCCGATGCCTGGATAAGTCTGGGGGTACACTGTTGTATTCCCCAAACTTCGTGTGCCATATCATCGTTGCATGTTGCATGCTGCACAATCTCGCAGTGAGGAAGGGCCTGCAGGTTGAGCTACGTGATGACCTGACCCCCCAACCAGACAATCAACCCCTAACCGAGGATACCCCGTCTTCTGAGGGAAGAGCAGTCAGGAGGCAGCTCATATTGGGCATCTTTGCACGTTAAACACACACATTAATCATGGCACATCGAGAATGGATGCATGCACACCACTGTGGTCCCTAGCACACACACCCCACATCCTCATCAAATTGGATTGGCACCAGTCCACCATGCAGGACTGGTGAGCAGTAACGCTACGTCAAGGCTCCAATTATGTCACTGAACATTCATACACCAATCACACGGACCTGAGGATCACTTCTCCCTGGTCCTGGGGAACCCTTCTCCACCAAAATTGAGGATGACACCCCTTTTCCAGCAGGAATGTCATCCCCACATTCAAACAGCATGCACAACCAAAAATTTACAAAAAATGTCAGCAAAAAAAAAAAAAAAAAAGGCAAAAAATGTCAGCAAAAAAAAAAAAAAAATGCAAAAAATGTCAGCAAAAAAAAAAGGGGGAAAAAAAATTAGTGCCCTCTGCGTGAGCCACGCCTGGGGCGCCCCCGGCCACGGCCCCGGCCCCTCAGGGGAGACTCATGGGGGAGGGGCAAAGCCGGGGAAGGAGGAGCAGCCCCTGATATCTGCCCACCTGGCGGCCTGCCCTCCAAGGCCACGGCAATTCTGTCCAGGGAAGCACCAAGTGTTGCCGTGTTGGCCTGGATAGCCTGGGTAAGGGCCCTCACATCCTGCCCAACGCCTGCTGCTGTAGTCTGCAGTTCATTTAGGCAGGTTGTGAAAGCCCGGGAGTGGGAGTCCACGTTACCCAGCGTATCCTTCATGGAGGACAGGCTCTCCTCCACCCGCCCAAAAGTCTGGCAGAGCTGTCCCAGATGGCGGGTCTGGAGGGCCTGGTCCCTTCGCAGACTGGCGGGCAGGAGATTGGGCGCCCCCCTGGTGCTCTGGGATGACATCCTGCCTCCAGCTGATGGTTGTGGGCGGGGAGAAGAGAAGGCCCTTGTGAGGGGAGCCATGTTGGGGGAGGAGGGGGGGGGCTCCCCCTTAGGGAGGGCAGGCTTCTGCCAGCCAGAGGGGAAGAGTCCGCACAAACCACTCGTCCAGTGCCTGACTCCTCCTCCTCATGATCGTCCTCCTCCTCATGATCGTCCTCCTCCTCATGATCGTCCTCCTCCTCTCGAACCTCCTCCGCGGACTGTGGCCTTGTTGGGGGGGCCTCATTAGGCTGCTGTCCTGGGTGTTGGAGCGGTCAAGCCAGATGGCCCTGCACCCTCCTGCACATCTGTGGATGACACAAACCATTCACAGGTTGGAGGATCCACACACTTGGCACATATTCCCTTTCACCCCCTCCCCCACACATGCTACACACCTGATAGAACAAAAAACCTTACCTGGCACCGCGGGGCCCGGACTTGTGTCAAAGCCTGGCAGGCCCTCCACTTCATGCCGGTGAAAGGTCAGGGCCACCACATGCTCCGTCGCTGTAAGCCTAATACGGCATGGTGGGCCCCCTCCTGTGCCCCTGGCATGGGCATGCATTGCGGCCAGTTTTTTTTTCACCAGACGCCGGAGATCATTTATTTTTTTTTCGATCCCAGACCGGGTCCGTGTCTCCCCCTCCCCCGATGAATTCACCTGCTCCGTGATCCTATCCAATATCTCCCTCCTCCTGGCCGGGGTGGTGGTGGCACTCTGCGAGCCGTGGAGAAAACGCCCATACTCGCTAATGGCCCGGGCAAGAATTCTTTTTTCCCCCACAGTAAAATTAAACTTTCTTTTTCTCTCAGTCATACTTCCAAACAAACTCACTACCAGTCTCCAAAAATCAGTCACAAATACAAGCACAACCAATCAGGCAAGAACACACACAAAGAGAAAACGAACACCCAAAAATCACACTAGCACTCAGCAAGAAACAGTCACCAAAAAAATAAAAATAAAAAATAAAGCAAGAAAACAAACAAACAAAAATATATCAATCAAACAAACAGTCTCTCAAACACTTATCAAAAACACTTTCACAAATATACCAACAAGCACTTGATCACACAGAACACTAATCTGACAACTACAAGACACACTGCAACGAACAACAGGAACAAAAGCACTAGGTTCAATGGGAAGGGACACAAAGGGATGTACTTTTGCTATGCAAGTGCGTTTGTGTGTGTCTATTTATGCTGTCTGCGTAGTTCACAACGTTGCCCTAGTCCATTTCCAATTTCACTGATTGCGCCGCTCCCGAGTTGTGAGCATGCGCACAGCGGAGCTGACATGGTCTCCTTCACGCGCGCATGCGCGAGCCGGCCGGCCCTTCATTTGCATGGGGTCACGGCTCATTTCAATGTAACACGCCCACGTCCCTCCCAATTTGTATTACTCCTCCTTACGCCTCTGGAAAAAACCTTACGCTTGCGCAATTTCGGGGGATTACGCGGCTAGATGGCGCAAGTCTAACGTAAAGGCGGTGCGCTACGCCGGTCCAATAATGCGCCGATGTACGTGAATCTGGGCCTATATGTCTGGCGGTTCACTGGTCTATTGCCTTACATTGGAAAAAACAGTCGGTCCCCTTTCCGCCAGTAATCGCTCGACTAGATCAGATGATGCTCTCAGAAAGAATATTCCATACTTTACATGACTCGATCCCATCTTTTGATGCTAAATGGAACTCCTGGTTTCTATACAGACTCCCAGGTTAACTGAACTTAATTTTACGTTTGATTTGGTTTTCATTTTGTGTATTTTTTTTTTTTTATGTTCTTATTTTGTTTTTCCTCTCCCCTTTTCTTCTTTTTTTTTTCTCCATGTGGCATTTATTCTTGTTGATTTAACAGATGATATCATCTTATATACTTGATATATGTTGTTCTCCCAGAATACTGGGTTCGTGCTACATGCTGTGTTTCTATTATTATATACTGCAGTTTTGTATTCACCCTGATGGTCAATTGCTGTATTCATGTCTGATATTGTTCTTATTACCTATAACATTAGGTGTTTTGTTCATGATATCTTTAATAAAACCTATTTTGAAAACAAAAAATAAGTATCATCTGCTTATTTTTTGGAGATGTCTGCACCTCACAAATGTTGTCAATTTCTACTTTAAATTCATTCACTTCCTGTCACATAGCCAAACAGGAAGTGAGGGTAAAACCTTGCTAATGTCTTTTCTTGGGGACACACAGATCAATCTAAATAGTTTCCCATTATGTAAATTGCACTCTAGCATTTTGCTGTGTACACCCCAAATTATTAGGGATCTTGGACTTTGGGGTCCATTTACTAAAGGCAAAACCACTTTGAACCACAAGTGGACAAGCAAGGAAGAAAAAAAAATGCTTCTACAGGATTGGATGTTAAAATCATTTGAGGTGTACACAGCAGTGCTGGAGTGCAATTTGCTTAATGGGGACACTAGTTAGATTGACCTGTGTGTCCCTAAGAAAAGACATTGCTAAGGTTTTAACCTCACTTCCTGTTTAGCTGTGTGACAGGAAGTGAAGCCAATTTTAAGAACAGGGACACAAAGCTCAACACAAAAAACACAAGCAGGGGTTCTAACACTCACTTGGCTTCCCTCAAACACCCACAATTAGAATAGGATTGCCTTGCGCTAGATTTAAGCACAGTGCTGTAAGCCTGTCCGCCAATACACCCCCCCCCCCAACAGGCCATGTTTGCAGGTTTTCCTTCATCTTGCACATGTGCTTTAAAACAGTGTTTTTCAACTCCAGTCCTCAAGGCACACCAACAGGTCATGTTTTCAGGCTTTCCATTATTTTGCACAGGTGATTTGATCAGTTTCACTGCCTTAGTAATCACCACAGCCATTTCATCTGAGGGAAATCCTGAAAACTTGACCTGTTGGTGTGCCTTGAGGACTGGAGTTGAAAAACACTGCTTTAAAAGACAGTCTGGACAGCAATTCTTGATAAGATAAATCCACAAAACATGTCCTGTCGGGGGTACTTGAGGACTGAGGCTGAGAACCAATGCAGTAAAAAGGAAACAATACTTACCGCTCTATATTTTTACTTTCCTGGTGAATAAACATGAGAGCAAACATTTCATGCATACACACCAGGAAAGGAGCTTCAATACAAATCACAACTGATTGGTTAGGCCAATCAGCCCTATTTCAGCTGCAGCTGTCAAAATCTGTAGCATGAAAAAGTAACAAAAAAGAGGAGCTGTGGTGGCTCAACGTGATTGGCACTGCGCTGACAAGCCGTTCACCTCTGCAGCCAAGGGTTCGGATCCCAGTCTCGGCTACATGTGAATTGAGTTTGATGGTCTCAGCCCGGCTCCCGGTGGGTGTGCTATGTAAGGTACGCCTGTGCTTAGTACGCCCACCACACTTGCACGCACACGAAATTGGTTTAACACACATGCACTTTGGCCATGCGGTCTCCTAAAATAAAGAGAGGCGAAGGACCTACGGGGCTGGCTGTGTGGGCTGGACCCCTCACTTCCTCATAGGGGGAGTCCCTCTGCCCCGTTGGGGTCCCGTTGGGCCCCAGTTGGGCTCCCAAGAGGAGCAGTTAGGGCGGGGTGAGTGGGAGGCCCCCCTCACACCCGCCATTGCCACCAGGGGCATGGAGAAGAATGGCGATTGCCTCCGGGGGGAGGGTCTGCCTACTCCCAACTCCTGCAGTCCGGCTTCTCTCTCTCTCGAAGTTCACGCACAAAAATACACTTAAAAAAAAAAAAAAAGAAAAAAAAAAGTAACAAAAAAACAAACTTCAAAATTTGAAAGTTATTGTATTGGTCAACAAAACAAGGAAAGCAAAAAATAAATAAATAAATCAATATAAAAAATAAAAATGAACATAAGTTTATTTGAGACAGTAAGCGGAACATGGTTTATGCTTTGGAAATGACACAATAGACCCACAGACACAGGATTGAAACATTAGTCACAACATCTTAAGAAATATTTAGCAAAATAATGCAGCACAGACAAATACATCAAAATGAACACCCTAAAAAAAAAACATACATTGACAAAAAAAAACCTTGATCAAAAACATATCTGTTTTGCAAAGACATTCTTGCCAGCCGGCCCATCCATACCAAACCCTTATCCAAGCACGCCGTCTGGCTGGACAGGAATGGGGGTGGGGACTAGCGAGCGCCCCCCTCCTGAGCCATACCAGACCGCATGCCCTCAACATGGGAGAGTGTGTGCTTTTGCCCACCACAAAGCACTCTTGTCCCCATGTTGATAGGGACAAGGGCCTCTTCCCGACAGCCATTGTCGTTGGTTGTCTGGGTATGCGGGCGGGGGCTTATCGGAATCTAGGAGCCCCCTTTAATAAGGTGGCCCCCAGATGCTGGCCCCCCACTATCGTACCCCTACCCATTCACCTGGGGGAAAAGTAAAAAAAAACACCACACCGATTTTTGTAGTAATTTATTAGTCAGCTGGGGGTCTTCTGCCGGGCCCCCCTTTCTTCTTTAAGCTCTTTTACAAGGGAGGGTGTAGGCCCGGTCTTCACGTTTTTTTGCGGGGGGGGGGGGGGGGGGGGGGCGGTCTTCTCTCTTCTGCCGGGCCCCCGGGCCCGGGCTTCTCCTGGCTGTCTTTGGTTGGGCTCCGGTCTTCTCTCTTGCCTCTTTTGCCGGGCCCCACCCAGGCTTCTTTACGCTGTCTTCTCTGTTCCCTCTTCTGCCTGGCTCCACCGCGGGTGCCAGGGGTTCTCCACTGTCTTCCTCCCTCTTCTCTTCCAGCGATGTTGACACAACAAGCTCTCCTGCTGTAATGCCATCTGAGCAGTTTGCATCGACTTATATAGGCATAGGGCGTGGTCATCGGGTGATGCCACCCTGTGACCCCAGCCTTTGTGACATCACATTCCCATCATGCCCCCAGATTCCGATAAGCTTTCAGTAGGCAGACGTGGACTATGATGAAGGAATTTTTAGAGAAAAGTGTTTTTGATAGCAAAATTTCAGAAAGTAAGAGAAAGGGTTGTATTGTGCAGGGCTTGTTATCTTGCTGTTTAAAAATGGAAAGTTCTTTGAATGATAAAGTTGAGGAAATTGTGCAGTTACAGAGTGAAGTTGATAATACCCATAAGGTTTGTCAGCGGTTACAAAACCAATCAGACACTGAGACAGTAAATTTAAAATTGCATGCAGTTACCATTGGTGGAGCTTTGCTTGAGAAATCTAAACGGTGTGATGAATTATCAGAGGAAAATTAGAGATTAAAATTAAGAATTATGGAATTGGAGAAGAGATCTCAGGAATGCAGAGGTGCATCAAATCTTGGATTAAGCAATCTGCAGCAAAATACAAACACGAACTTTCTAGCAAATGAAACAGAACCTCAAATTAAATCTGATAATTCATTGCCAGCCGCACCCACTGTGACCACCACGGTTTATAATAATAATACAGGGGAGGTTCAGCTTGTAATGAAGCATTTGAAACCAAAAGAACTAGATGCAATTCTTAAAGAAATAGGAATGGTTCCCTGCCATGATTTAAACAGATTTTTGAAATGGTTTTGTGACTTGCAGAATATCAGGCACATGTATAGTCTCAACCCATCGGACTTAGAAAAAGTTTTGCAACATTCTATAGGGAACAGTCTTTGGATGAGAATTAAACAGATCTGTATTCAGCCTCTGAAAACAAGAGACATATTGCTGGAATTATTATGTGTCTTGTATGGAGTGCGTTCTGATGTAGCGATTTGTGGGAAGATCCACCAAATGCAGAGTGAATCTCCCTATGAATTGTCGCACAGGTTAGCAACTATTATGGAATTATTGGTTGGTAATAATCTTGTATTTGAGCGGGGAGGCTCGATACATATCAGTATGATTCTAGATGCTTTGCATGAAAATATCAAACAAAATATTTTATTAGTTACCCCGAATCCTCATGATTTAAAAGACGTATTGTTAAGGGCGGATCATTTATGGAGAAAGTCAAACGAGCAAGCTGTCAGAATTGATGTAGCCACATTGTTTAGGGCAAACACTGAACAGAAAGATCAGAAGATAATATTTAATGATCACAACAAGAGAGGGAACTCTGGGTCAAACATAAGTGATATTAATATGAAAAACAGAGCTGACCAGAATCATAAGAGAAAGACCTGGATACCATTTCCTCAGTTAAAACAGAAATATGACCACCTTAAAATTGAGTATGATAAGATGAAAATAGAATATTACACACTATTAGAACAGTTGAAAGGTCCAGATCTGTTTTTGAATGGAAATTACACTTCTATAGCAGTGGGGGTGAACTAGCTTTAAACTGTAGACTGTAAATAATACTTTGTTTAACCACTTCCCTACTGGGCATGTAAACCCCCTTCCTGACCAGGTGAAATTTCAGCTTGCGGCACTGCGTCGCTTTAACTGACAATTGCGCGGTCGTGCGATATGGCTCCCAAACAAAATTGGCGTCCTTTTTTCCCCACAAGTAGAGCTTTCTTTTGGTGGTATTTGGTCACCTCTGCGATTTTTATTTTCTGCGCTATAAACAAAAAAGGACGACAATTTTGAAAAAAAATACAATATTTTTTACTTGTTGCTATAAAAAATAGCCCAATTTAAAAAAAAAAATCAGTTTAGGGCGATACGTATTCTTCTACATATTTTTGGTTAAAAAAAAAAAAAAAAATCGCAATAAGCGGCAATCTGCGATTTTTATTGCGACTGCGACGTTATGGCGGACACATCGGACACTTTTGACACATTTTTGGCACCATTCACATTTATACTGCAATCAGTGCTATAAATATGCACTAATTACTGTATAAATGTGACTGGCAGGGAAGGGGTTAACACTAGGGGGTGAGGAAGGGGTTAATGTGTTTCCTGCATTGTGTTCTAACTGTAGGGGGAGGGGGGGTGACCGATCTGTGTCCCTATGTACTAGGAACACAGATCGGTATGCTCTCTCTATGACAGGACGCTGTCATTGTGAGAGCAGGCAATGAGAGATGATCTCATATGTTTACATATGAGATCATCTCTCATTGGCCCATCAGATCGCACCGCAAACGGCCACTCTGATTGGCCGTTCGCGGTGATCTGTGATTGGCTGTGTCCAAGGGACACAGCCAGTACACAAGTTCCCCGCTGCGCGCTCTGGAGCGCGCGCTGGGAACGAGGAAAGGGGCTGCCGTGAAAACACTGCAGCCCGGAGATTTAGAGCCACCCTGCGGCCGTATATACTCGTACGGCCGTAGGGAAGTGGTTAAGGACTGCTAATGAGTTTTGTCTGAGAGTTTTTCTCTTTCAGGTACAGTTTGCATGTGAATAGCAGGAGTAATTGCTGGCTAGCGGGGGAGAAACACTGAATGGACAAATGGACAATATATCACTATACAAGTGAATATCTCTCAAAATTCATACAAGCAATGGACTTTTTTTGAACATTCCAGTTTCCTTTTTTTTTTCATTATTTTTTTTTTTTTTTTTTTTTTTATTTTTTTCTCATTTTCTTTTCAATGGACTTGCCCAATGCCCTATTTTTCATTTTCTCCCTTTCCCTGATATATTTTGCTTTTTTATTATGTTTTATTCCTTGAACTTAATCTTAAAAGCAGAGCGAGGCATTTAAACCTAAAACAATTTTAAAACATCTGTACATATGACATAATGCATATTGATATCAATAGATTTGACATCTGAGGTGATGATGTGCAATGGCTTAACATAGCATATAGTATATAGTAAGTTGGGTGGTTTTCCTAAATTTATAAGAGGGGTGAGTGAAATTCATCACTCTAGTCGTGATTTGAAACATGTTGAATCAGTTGTTTATAATATGCTGAAGGCTGTGACACATATGGATGAAAAATAACTTTCTACCTTTTATAAAAAATACTGGCAAGAATTTCCACTGCCGCATTGTCTGGACAGAAGATCTGATAAACACAGATGTCAAGCTGATAATATCTAAACCATCGCATGGGGGAATATGTATATATATATATATATATATATATATATATATATATATATGTTGGCATACCATTCTGGTGGAATTATGGACTGAATGATACAAGTAACGGCTCTATTAAACGCAATGAGGTGTCAGCCTACAGCACATTACGAATGCAAATTGTTGCTGGCAATCAACGAATGACACAACAGGTCATCATTGCTCAAATAGGAAATGAAAAAAACAGATGGACTACAGCTTTATTATCAGAGAATATTGAGGGTTTGATGTTAAAGGAACCAAGTATCCTGATTGGTGGATTAATGATTGAAGGTGAAACTCATGAATGTCGGGTGCAAGGAAATAGTTTGCAGCACAGAATTTCTACTGCCATACCCAAACCTTTTTGACCTTGAAAGGGACTGCTGGTACATTAATGGTTCTTCTTACTATGAAGATGAAAGTGGTATTTCAGGATTTGCTGGTGTTTGTGCAAAAGCATCTTTAAAGATATAAACTTTGAGCCTGGAGATGAGAGAATCCTAGACTTATGTGGATTGGACCTCCCAAAAACACACCAAGCTTTACTTTCAGTGAGATGGTGAGAGATGTGATGAAGTCAGAATGAATGGTGACATCTGCTCGTTTTTTTTGCACAATATTCAAGATCGTTATGTGATTTACTCAAGAAAAAGCAAGCTTTGAAATAAGGCCATACGGATACGGGCCACTTATGTTTACCGAACCCTTTTCCAGTCATGGTCTAAAGTTATATTATCTAATAACTGTTTCATGGGGATATTTTAGAGGTTGGTGAAGAGAGATGTAACCAGTCTCAACTTAATATTTCATATGAGCCATTGTAAAGCATCCAGTACCTCAAACCATGATTGCGTTTGTTGTTTAAATTATGGATCGGTTCTAGTAGTTAGAACTGATCCAAGTGGGGGAATATGTAGTAATATTAATATAGATGTGTTGGTATTTAAAATATTGTGTTATACAGTATGTATGGTATGGTATTTAGGCATTCGAGGTTACACATCAAAGGAAGTTTGCTGACCAAATCTTGTGGCCAAAGGATCAAAAGATACAGAGGACCCTTTGATGTGTAAATCTTATCTAAGACAACCTAGGTATTTGAGATACATGGTAATTAGACATTCAATGGGAACATTTGGTTGACCCCCCTCCAGTATGATACCATTATATGAGAAAGACAGGCTGACATTCAGGTCATCTTGTCAGAGAGAAGGTACTCTCAGTATGAGTATGGGGGCGCAGGTAGAAATCTGAATGACTCTGCTGGATTTTTGTATCATCTGTGGACGTTGGACTATTCTGTATTGTAGTTGCTCTGGAGGACCTGGTGTTTTGCTGCAAGAACAATCTACTAACATCATACTAGACACTATACATTGGTATGAAGGATGAAGTCTATTATACATAATATCTGAAGACTACACCATGTTGAGGGTATGTGGTCTGGTACGGTTTAGGGTGGGCATGCTCGCTTGTCCCCACCCCCATTCCTGTCCGGCCAGACTGCGTGCTTGGATAAGGGTTTGGTATAGTTCTCGGGGGAACCCCCACGCCGTTTTTTCAGCGTAGGTTTTCCCCCTTACTATCCAGATCAAACCTAAGGGCTTATTGTGCCCCTTAAGGGGAACCCACATCGTTTTTTTGTTTGAAATTTGGCGCAGAGTTCCCCTTCATGGTCACGTTAGCTGAAAACGGTTTGTGCATTCACGTGCGCTGCCTCAAGCCGCGCAAATGCTGCTACGCTGCTTGGTATTTACCAAGATTTTGCCGGCATAGTGAGAAGGCATGCTTGAATATCCGAAATTGCCGCACACGCATGCGCAGTACACAAATACATTTAGGCGTACTTGCGGGGTACGGCAATCGTTTTCAGAAATATCAAGTTAAACAAACACATGCCACTACACTTCCCCACATCACCCCACATCCCCCCTAATAAACTCCCGCCCAAACAGCTTCTATTTACATTTCTAAATGCCGTGCGCCAGGTCTATAGAGGCGCACCATGCACCCTCTCCTGGGAGCACTAGGCATTATAGTAAATAAAGAAATATGCTGCTCTGCCAGCATATTTCTTTAGTAAATGTCAAAAAGGCTTTTACTCCTGCCTTTGCTCCATGAATAATGGAGCAAAGGCTTATTAAATCAGCCAAAATGGCTACTTATCCGTTTGCAGGGCTTCAGTGTAGTAAATAGGGATACTGTAATGTCGGGTGTTCAGCAAGGAAGGCCTCAAAGGTTGTTCCCAGCAATGGGACTCTGTTGCAGTAAATGCAACAGCACTAATGCAGTAGTTGCAGGCTGGTCCGTTGTTGCAGCATGGGGAGCGATGGCACCATTATGTGTAGCGTGGTCGAGCTACGGCTGACAATAATAGAACGGTGTGCAATTGGCCCACCACTCTGTTTAAAGTATAAGGCCAGGTGCAGTGCATTAGCACTGATTCAAAAAGATGTAAAGTAGCGCGGCGCCGGGCGATGACAGCATTGCACGGTCGCCGTAATGTTTTCTAGCGTGGAACGCATTACAGGAAGAAGCAGGCACGAGAAGCACCTGTTACTTTACCACAAAGAAATTTACCACAAACAACTAAGTTCTTGCTCAATCTTATTTATTATCTCCGGGTCCTGAATAAGAAAATTATTTAGTCTCAAATTCCTTTCCGCCATAACATTTCTTGGTATTTCTAGCTTAATCACTACTGAGGCATGGTCGGAGAGGGTAATTGCTTTAATCTCCACATTTTTAAGAGACATTAGTAGTCAATGTTTTATGAGGATATAATCAATCCTTGAAAATGACCCATGAACTGGGGAATAGAAAGTGTAATCCCTCTTCCCTAGGTATAGAAGGTATTTCAGACCTAAAGAGGCTGAAAACTAGAGAGACTAAAATGAACCCACTGACTGGTTGGCAGATCCAAAGTATATAATAAAAAACTTTTATTAATTATTAAATAACATAGGTATGAGAAATATATGTACAAGGGAGGCTAAGGTACCAATATAATGCGATCAAGATGTAAATTTGATGCTAGCACAAACATACATGTTCAGAACTTACAAAAGAATTAAAAGACGGTCCGGACGTCTACGGGTGAGAAATAGGAGGTATCTATCTCATTGAGGGAAAAATATCCCTAATTAATTAACTTTAAGTATGGGATAAATTGGAGATAGGATATCTCTTCTTGCCACTAGGGTGCTCGAGCAAATTAAATATATGCAAAAAAGAGGGGAGAGAGAGAAAAAGAAAGAGAGGTGGAGGTGTGGTGGACTGCAGCCGCAATATTGACCGTTCCTGTAGTATATCAGTGTAGTTTACTGTCTATCATGTAGTTCTACACACTTCAGAATGCCATTTAGAGGTAGTTCACATCCACTGTCACCACGGTGACTGTATATATTTCAATGGGGTAACAGGGAATAAGCTGCGGTACTTTACCAGGAGTTGATTGAAGTGTCTCATTCGATTACAAGTTGGCAATTAAGGTGTATCCTATGAAGGGCTTCTGCATCCGCAGATATTTCCTCTGAATTTTTTCAGGTACCGTGCGTGCACTGATTCATTTAGGCATGGTGTCTTCTCACCAAGCAAAGTCGTTTGCTGAGATATGGTCAAATTGCGGTCAGAGAAACCACTGTTTGCTTGTAAAGTTTCACGTGTATGGAAGGCATCAATGCTCAAGATCCATAGGAATTTACAGTTCACAGTGATAAGTCTTTCAAATTTTGCTCTCTTTCCATTTGTTCCAATCCCCTCAGAGCGCCATTATAGTGAGAATCAAATAGACCGGGGGGGATGGTCTATTGGACAAGCTGGACAGTCAGATTGAAACGACGACTAGTTTCGCTGACTTGGGCGTAGCTTCATCTGGGCGTGGTAGTGATGGGCAGGAGTTCCCTCTTTAGAGCGTTACTCCCTATTAACCCATTGTTGTTTGGTTGAGAGGAAGAGGAATTTAAAACACAAAAACGAATATCGTATGTTAATCTGCGGTGTCAGTGATTGTGGTGATTGCTTATCCCTGGTATGCTGATTGTTTATTTAAAGTATACCCGTCGATCATTGATCACTTGGATCGTCTTCTTAATACCTTTTCCATGTATTGGAAAATAGGTTACAATAGTGATGATGACGGGATCAGAACAGAGAAGGGAAACAAGCAAGAGATAAGAAAGAAGAGAAAAGAAAAGAAAAGAAAGGAAAAAGAGAGAAAGAAAACAAACTATTCTGGAGAGATAATAGTGTACTCATTGGGTCGCCAGTGCTAGTTTACAGCCTCTTTTTCTTATAGGTTTTTCCATATTAAAAAACAAGCAGAGATATGCCTGTGTCATTATCTTGATGGCTTACAAAGATACACTGATGTAACTCTCACAAATAGCTACATATAAGTAGTGGTCTGCTGCCAATTGCAACATCCTTGACATTTGGATATTTTCATATTGACAAGTAATAGAGTGCTTGTATTATTGTCTTAATCAATGAATTGTAGTGGTACACTGATATGTCTACTGGCAGTAACCATGCTTCATGAAAAGTTTGTTAATTAGAGTGTTACCCCTTACGGTTCTTTTTACATATAAATGGTTTTTATATTGGAGGGGTGTTTATATAACTATCTTAGTAGATGGATTGCGGTGGAAGACTGATGTATCAATTAGCATTGACTGAGCTTCATATGATAAGTGATTTACTGTACATAGGTGAGGAGAGGAGATGTCAGATTCTATCTCATCTAGGTAAGAACGGTTGAAAGTTTAATTCTGTGTTTAACCCTTGCAGGGTAAGGGAATTTAAACGGAAGATCCACATCTTCTATTTTTGGAGGAGGATCTGATCAAAGTCTCTGCGTCTTTGTGGGAGATTGAGGGAATAGATGGCTTTAACTTTTGTTCCCTTTAAATCTCCTTTGTGACATAAGGCATAGTGTTTAGACAGAGGTTTTTCAGGGTCTTTCTCTCTTATCTCCCTCATGTGTTCTCCTAGCCTTACACGTAGTTGGCGTTTTGTCTTCCCAATGTACATTTTGTCGCATGCGCAAGTCAGCATGTAGATTACCTTGGAGGAGGCACAATTCAACAAGTCCATAATTTTGTAGTCTTGTTTTTTGCTAGAGTCGCGGAAGGTGTCAGATCTATCTACCAGGGGACATAGTTGGCAGTGTCCACATGGGAACATCCCTTTGCTTCTCGGATATTCAGAGAGCCAGGTATCATCTAATGTTTTTGTAAATTCTCAATGGACTCCTAGGTTTTTTGCTCTCTTGGCTGTCATCATTGGTGATGGTCCCACTATATTGGCCAACCCAGGGGTACTTGTTAGGACAGGCCAGTGTTTTTGGAGAATTTTTCTGACGGTTTCCCATTGCGCCCCGAATTGTGTGATTACTCGGACTGGCCCTGGTAGGTCGTTTTTTTCTTTTTCCTTGGTTTTAGATAGGAGGTCCTTGCGATCACGTTTTCCTGCTATGCTCTTTGCTTTTCTCAGTTGGTTGTGTGAGTAGCCTCTCTCTCTAAACCTATGATACAGGACATTACTTTCTGTTCGGTAGTCTTTCGGGTTTGAACAGTTGCGTTTGATCTGTAGGAATTGTCCAATCGGTATTCCATTTTCTAGACTTTTCGGGTGATAGCTTTCTGCCCTTATTAGTGTGTTTGCCGCAGTGTCTTTTCTAAAAGTTTTGGTGGTGAGGATTCGCCGTACAATGCTTATCTTCAGGTCTAGAAACGAAATAGATTTTTCATCGTATATGAAAGTTAGCCTGATGTTCCGGTTATTGCAGTTTAGTGCCAGCATGAAGGCCTCCAACGATGTGGAGTCACCATTCCACACCATCAAGACATCTTCGATGTACCTGAGCCAGGTATGTACCTGGCCCAGGTTCATCGGAAGCGCGATTTCCTCCTCCCATAGTCCTAGATGGTGGCACGCATATGCGGGTGCCCATGGTGCTCCCATGGACGTTCCTCTAATCTGCTAATAATGTTTGTTGTCTAATTGGAAATAGTTATTATTCAGGGCAAATAACAGCAGCTCCACTATAAATTCATTTTGTCCCCCGCATTGTGGGTAGTGTTTTTCCAAAAAGTATTCCACAGCTTTGATCCCCCAGTCATGTGGGATCGATGTATAGAGGGATTCCACGTCTATGCCGACTAGTAGGACATCTTCCATCAGTTCAATTTGGCTGATCAAGGCAAGTACATCACAAGTGTCTTGAACATATATTTTAAGGTCAGTCACCATGCTTTTCAGCATTTCATCAAGGTATTTTCCTATCCTTTCCAGGGGTCCTCTTATAGCAGAGACTATTGGTCTCCCTGGGGGTTTCTGGATCGATTTGTGTACCTTTGGGATTATATAAAACGTGGGTGTGTTATAATCGTTCACTCTAAGATGTTCTAGTTCTTGGTTGCTTAGGAGTCCCTCCTCCTTTGCAAATTTTAGTTTTCGATTTAGGGCTATGATAAGTTCCGGAAAGGGATTTGTGGCTAGTTTCAGATATGTTTCTTCATCGCTTAAAAGCCGATTTACCTCTTTTACATATTTGTCTTCATCAAGGAGGACAACGTTGCCGCCTTTATCGCTCCTTTTTATAATCAATTTTTTTCACGGCGGCTAGTTCACGTATTGCACATCTTTCATCGGATTTAAGATTATCAATGTCCTTATGAGTCCAATTTACTCTTCTTAGGTCAATGCGTATCAGATCCAGGAAGGTACTTAGCCATTTTTTTTTGTGTAGAGGAGGCATTTTATTTGATCTAATGTTTAGATTGGCTGATTGTTTGGAGGATGTTATAGATTCATCATCTTCAAGGTTGTAGTTTTCCTCCAACAAGGATGTTAATATTTGTATTGTTTCTTCATCATTGCTAATGGTATCTACTGCTGCTTCATTATGGTCACCGCGATGTGTATATATTTTTTTTTCTCACAAAAGGATGTTTATTGAATAATATAACAGCAATACATGGTTACAAAAATTACATCTGTCCCAGGTCACTTCCTCTTTTGTACATCCATGCATAAGCGTTCAATAGTAAAATAACAAGAAAAACAAAACACACAACACTTCTGGTCTGCTGCACTCTCCTCCCGCTAAAACCATCTATTTTTATGCTAGAGCAATATGCGGACATCGACAAGCTCCCCCATCCCCGACTCCCCCTCATTGTCTACTAGTGTGGAATCTAGCGGGTCCCCCCCTGTCGCAAAGTGCCCTTGGCACCCTCCCAAATCCTCATCTCTGGCCTGTTACATTAGAAGTCTATCCAGCACCAGCTCAAGTGGAGCTAAACCAGGGGAATTCAACCAAGGGGCCCATAGCTTGTCAAACCTACCCCACCGCTTCCTGTGTTGATAAATGTATTTCTCCGCCAGGAGAGTGGCCCCCATTTGGGCTATCCACTCCCCCAACCTCGGGGGCTCCACAGCCTTCCAGTGCCTAAGGATGAGTTTGCGGGCCTGAAAAAGGGCTCTGCCAACAGCTATTTTAAGGTCATCCTCCAACGGGAGGTCGTCTATAATGCCCAGGATACACACTTTAGGGGTTTGGGGCATTTGAATCATAAATACATCACTCAGGGTTTTGAGGACCCCCGTCCAGTATAGGTGTAGCTTGGGACATCGCCACATCAAGTGGATGAGGTCTCCATGGTCCCTAGCACATCTAGGACAGTTGTCGTCCCCAGCCAGTCCCATCCTATGCAATCTGGCCGGAGTATAATGTACTCGCAGAACAATGTATAGTTGGGACAAGCGGTGTGCTACATTGAGCGAAGCCCCCTGTATAGCTAGCAGCGCTTCCTCCCACTGACCCTCCTCAAAAACACCCACATCTCTTTCCCAGGAGTCCACCACCCTCGAAGGAAGGGCCGGCAAAAATGCTGTAAGGAGCATGGCATAAGAGCTGGAAATGAAGCCCCTAGAGCTATTTATCCCAGTCAGAAAGTGGAAAATTGGGGCAGGAGACAATATCCACGGGTTGTTCCCAGCTTGAGCCCTGACGGCGTGCCTCAATTGCATGTATGAAAAATGCATTGTCTGAGGAAGAGCAAACTTCTCTCGGAGCTCCGCGAAAGAAAGCAGACGGCCCCCAGAGAAGATATGCACCAAGTGTGTAACTCCATACCTCCTCCAATGCTCACCACAGGTCAGAGACAAAAGTTCCTCATAGTATCTGTTGTTCCAGATTGGGCTGTATCCTGTAAATCCCTCTATATTCTGTAATTGGCGGGTTTTATTCCATACTTTCTGCATTAGTACATATGTAGGGAAAAGCTTGTTAGACTTCGCGCAATGCAATGACTCGAGACCAGACACCATAGTGTCCATGTCAGTCATGTGAGTAACTATATCTACCACCGGATCCCCCCGTCCCTTACTCCCAGCCCTGGCTATATGCTGTAGTTGTGCTGCGAGGTAGTATACCCAAGGGTTTGGGAGAGCGAGCCCCCCCATCTCCTTCGGTTTTTGAAGTTGCTCTAACTTAACCCTGGGGGACTTGCCAAGCCAGAGGAACGTCCTGAATAGGGAGTTGATAATTCTAAAAATCCTGAGGGGGATAACCATGGGGGTGTTGTGCAAAATATACAACAACTGAGGCATAAACACCATTTTCGTGAGGTTTACTCTACCGACCAGGGACATTTTTAATTTTGACCATATTTTAATTTTGTCTCTAATCCTGCCCACCAGGGGAGTAAGATTTAGGGTGACGTATTCAAGCGGTTGCGGGGTAACCCAGACACCCAGATATTTAAATTTGGTCGCCACTGGGATGTTCAGTAGCGTACGGTCCTGAGGACCAGACGCATCCAGAAGCATAAGGGCGGACTTAGTCCAGTTTATCAATAGACCCGAAAAGGACCCGAAAGTCTGAACCACCGACATCGCCTCCCTGAGCGAACCCGACGTGTCACCCAGCAGTAGCATGGTATCGTCCGCATAGAGCATAATCTTTTCGTGTGTCAACCCGTATCGGAACCCCACAATTAGGGGGTTAGAGCGCACCAGAGCAGCCAACGGTTCTATGGCAACCGCGAACAGCAAGGGTGAGAGGGGGCACCCCTGTCGAGTCCCCCTATACAGCGGGAAGGGAGAAGACACTCTGCCCTCCTCCCTAATAACCGCCAGGGGGGAATCATACAGGAGCCGCACCCAGGACTGGAACACCGGTCCGAACCCAAATCTGGACAGTGTTGCCCACAGGTACTGCCATTCAATACTGTCGAATGCTTTATGAGCATCTAGAGACAGCAATGCTCTGTCTCCCCCGTTATCTGCCGTTGACTGCATATTAATATACAATCTCCTAAGGTTGATGGCCGTAGATCGCTCCGGTATAAACCCTGATTGATCTGTGTGTATTATCGCTGTGATCACCTTATTCAGCCTCATTGCTAATACCTTTGCTAGTATTTTAACATCGCTTTGTAGAAGTGAAATTGGCCTATAGGAACCAGGATCCAATGGATCCTTTCCTGGTTTAAGTAGGAGTACTATGCTTGCTTGTCTCATGGAGTCCGGCAATCGCCGTGCCTCCCTGGCCGCGTTCAAAGTGTGAAGCAGCCTCGGGAGAACGACGCCCCCATACTGCTTATACACTTCGATCGGTATGCCATCATCCCCTGGAGCCTTAGAATTGGGAAAAGAGTTGGCAGCTTCCGTCATCTCTTCAATGGTAATGGGAGTCTCTAGGGATTCAGCCTGGGACTCCGTCAAACACGGTAGTTCTATCCCCTGCAGAAAATCCCGAGTCTCCTCCTCTGTATGTGTTTGCTTTGATACATATAGGTCAGCGTAGAATCTGACCAGCTCCCTCATCACCAGGTCGGGGGTGTTCACCAAGCTACCTCCCTCTGTCCTAAGAGCTCCTATGGTTGGGGAAGTCTGTTGTGATTGTACTATTTTAGCCAGGAGCTTGCCCGTCTGCTCCCCCTCTTCATAAAACGCCATTTTTGAAAAGAAGCGCTTTCTGTCAGCCCTGGAGGAGTCCAGTCTATTCAGTGCGTCCTGAGCTGCTGTCCACGCCTCCCGAGAACCCTCCCTTGAATCCGCTATGTACTCGGCCTCTAAACGTTTTACCATCCTAGCTACCTGTTCCCTCTGTTCAGTCGTGTTGTGTTTTATAGCGTTTACTTCTGCAATAAAAATTCCCCTCAGGAAAGCCTTAAATGCATCCCATGCCGTGTCCGTTCCAGGGTGATCTACATGCCTCTGCCAATAGGCCACTATTTCCCGCTCAATTTTTTCATGAGAGGGAAAGAGGTTAAGCCAGAATGCATTAAGCTTCCATGGTGCTCGGGGAAGAGTAGTGTGGGGCCTGGCCCTCAAGGAGAGTAAAACTGGAGAATGATCCGAGACGCACCGGGGAAGGTACTGTATATCCTCAACAAATTGCGTTGCCGAGGCGGAGCATAGGCATAAGTCAATCCTAGACAAAGACATATGTGTCTTGGAGAAGCAAGAAAATTGCCTCTCAAGGGGATTCTTCAGTCTCCAGGGATCTACCCAACCCACCTCTTCCATAAACTTAGCCATGGCTGACCGTGTCGTCCCCAGGGGTCCCCCGGGGGGGGGGTGCCTATCTAAATAAGGATTCATAATCCCGTTAAAATCCCCCATCACCACTAATGGGGTTCCAGGGTGTGATAACTGGTAGGCAAGGAGTGTCCGCAATATCTGAGGACTGAATGGTGGGGGAACATACACTGCTGCCAGAATGAGTGTCATTTGGTATACCCTGCATAGTAGAAACACATATCTTCCCTCCTGATCAATCTTAGCGTCTATACATTGAAAATCTAGGGCTTTATGGATCAATACACTCACACCCCTCGAATAGGAGGTGTAAGTGGAGTGATATGCCCAGCCTGCCCACGCAAATCCCAGCCAAGACCTAGTGTCCGGAGTCAAATGAGTCTCCTGCAGTATGCAGATAGCCGGGAAGTGCTTCCTAAGGGAGGAGGAAACCATGGTCCGCTTAAGCGGATCTCCCAATCCCCTGACATTCCAAGAGATTACAGCAATTCCAGTCATCATTCTTCCCTTAAAGCAACATCATAGAACATATCACACCTCCCCCCGCTAGTAATAGCATCATGACTCCCCGTCCCACCCTCCGGGAACACATCACACATTACAGTCAAGGAGTAGCAAGCAAACCTCCGGGGGCTCAAAAGTAAAAAAACAAGTCCAAAACCGGTAAAGGAGAAGAAAAAAAAAAAGGTTGACACATGGGTCGGCATCCTCCAACATTCTAGCATGAGAAATTGCAAAGTGGCAGTCCAGGTCCCGCCGCCCATCATAGTTCTGCTTCGGGGGGCAGGGGGCCGGAGCATCAGCCCCTCCGGGTACGAGTAGCAACTATTGACATCCAGAAAAAAGGGGGGGTATAGAGTCAGCAGCACCAGAGAAAAATAAAAACACATCAACTTTGCAGCCTTAAGCCGCCGGGCAAAACCTGAGCCCTTAACATGCCACAAACGCAACAGGCAGTCCGTGGTTCCAGCTGTGCGCCTCAAGGGGCACATCTCACTCGTTCCGAATCGCATGCGGAACAGGCAAAGTAAAAACAAAGGGAAGAAAAAGTTAACCCCCCCCGCAAGGGAGAAGCAAAAAATGTGGAAATAAACAGTTCGCTCCATTCCTGAACATAGAAAATCTGCATATTTTATTCTCCCGGTCCTGAGATCAAGTAGGTAGGGGAATAGGTAGAGCGGCAGTCAAATGATCGGTTATTGAAACATGAGCTGGCTTACCATCAACCTCCACAGTCCATGAATTCGAATTACTTCAATCTGCATCCGCCCCTGGGTCCTCCGCATGGCGAATCAAGTGCTCATTCCTGTCTATCCATTCTGAGGCCTCCGCAGCTGATTCAAAGAATTGAGCCCTGCCACCCGCAATGATCCGGAGCTTGGCAGGGTAGAGCATGGCATAGTTAGCTCTGAGGCGTTGCAATCTCCTCTTTACCTCGCCGAATTTGGCTCTGCGCCGCTGTACTTCCGCCGAGAAGTCGGGGTAGAATGACACCCTTACCCCGTTAAATTGAATATTACGTCGTTCTCTTGCCAGTCTCAGAATGATCTCCTTGTCCTTAAAGTTAAGTAGTTTGGCTAGCATGGTGCGTGGCGGGCCACCAGGAGGTAGCGGCCTAGGTGGTACTCTGTGTGCCCTCTCCACTGAGTAAAAGGGCGTGAAGGCATCCTTGCCAAAAACCTCTTGTAGCCATGCTTCCACAAAGGCTGTGGGGTCACGGCCTTCCGTCTTTTCTGGTAGCCCCACTATGCGAACATTGTTCCTCCTCAAACGGTTCTCAATATCTTCAGTGCGATTTTCATTAGCTGTCGCAGTCCTGGCTGTGACCTGTAGTTCCCTAATGAGGGGGGCCATTCTGTCCTCCACCTCGCTGACACGGCTCTCTACCGCAGTGGTGCGCTCTCTAATTTTTTGGAAGTCCTGCCGGATCAGTCCCACCTCCTCCTTCAGCCCCCCAAAGTGTTGTTGCAATGTCTGCACCGTGGCTGTGCACTTATTTACTGCCCGCAGTATCTGGGCCAGAGAGGGTTGTTCAGCGCCCTCATCCTCCTCCTCCTCCCCTGTATGCTCTGCATGTGTAACTTGTGCTGAGGCCTGAAAGGCCTGAGCAGAGCAGGATTCTGACCCCTGTGTAGCAAGCGAATCGGGCGCGTCTTCCAGCTCCTCATCCGAGGGTCGGTCAGCCAGGCCGTTCATCTTTTGTGCATAGTACACCATGTCTTTGGGTGCCTCTTTTCCCTGGGCTTTAGGCGTTTTGGGGGGGTTCTTACCAGTGTCCCGTTTTTCCCCCCCGCGTGTCTTCCAGGCTGCCGCGGCGCCATTTTGGAAATCCGGGAGCTCATCTCCTTTGAGCTGTTTTCGGGTCATCATGCCGAGATTCGGGCCGGAGAGCGGGTCGCTGCGTGCACCGAGTGCTGATGAGCTGCCGAGTGGTGTCCGTCCCCGAAAACGAGGGTTATTTCGGCCGGGAGAAGGATCGCTGCAATGTACTGTTAGGGAGCTCTGTGAGACACGTCCGCTCACATGCCGCTCTTGGCCACGCCCTGCGATGTGTATATATTAGTCGAAAAAAACACTTTGCGCAGAAATAGTGCCACATCTTTATAGACAGTAAATTCATCCATTGTGTTCATAGGGAAAAAGGACATACCTTTTTTTAGGAGATTGGTGTGTTTTGATTCTAAGGGAAAACTGGAGAGGTTGATTACTTTCATGTCATTGGCTTGGTCATATTCATTTAATATCCTCGCTGACTTCTTTGACTTCTGGTGCTGGGGCCACCCTTGCCCGTGTTTCTCCTTCTGTCCGTTTGTTGTCGATTCCTGTTCTTCTGTTGGTAGTTGGTTTGTTCTATAAGTTAACTCTCCCCCCTGGATCTTCTCCTTCTGTTCTGCCTTTCTCTAAAAAAGTCACCTGCTTGATGGTGTTTTCATCATCCTGGTTCTCGGATGTCGGTCTATTCCCTCTAGATATTTGTCTTCCTCGTCGTGATCTACTTCTGTTTCTTCGAACAGTTAGGTCAAAAATTTCTCCTCTTTCCCAATCATTTAAATCTCGGTGGAATTTTGATTGTTTGGTTATTTTCAGATTGTGTTGGACTTTTTCCACTTCTTTTTTAGCTAGTTCATTTTGTTTTGTGAATTCTTCTGAATCTTTGGAGGGGTCAAGGCCATCAGAGCTTTCTTTGATTGAGCTGGTCAATTCAGCTAGTTGTAGTTTCTCTTCTTCTACTATAAATCTCATTACAGAGATCCCGTGATCAATACATATTTTTTTCCATTTTTCCAAGAAACGGTCATTATGTAGATGTTCTGCTGGGATTACTTTGTCTCTTAGACCTCTAGGGATTATTTTCTCTTCTATATAGGTCTCCAGGAAAGATACGTCCCATTTTCTACTTAAATGTCTGATGAGGAGCTTTTTCTTTGAAGTTCTTTGAATTTAGCTTTTATTTCATCCTCTTGGCTGACCGTAGTAACTGCATCTGATTGAAATGCTTGTTTTATCTCTAAGTCCATGTCATCTCCTATAGTGAATGCCATTGAGAGATTGCTTGTATGCTTCTCGTTAGGTGGGGTCTATTCTCGTATTTATTCAGTTAGAATTAGTTTCAATCTAAGAGATAAGTCAGGTGGTGGGGAAAAGAAAAACTAATCACACACAATGACTGGCTCCACAAGCCAGTAAAGTCCCTTGAAGAATTCTCATATAATGCCTCTAGAATGGATCACATGTAATCCAGAATAGCATATGTTTTAGGTGAAAGAAGGAAGGCTATTAATGATGGTCCTATGTAATCTGTCAGTGGTTCAGTCTCAGCTGCATATATATAGAAGGTATTTCAGACTTAAAGAGGCTTCCTTAGGTGCCTGATCCTCCATGCTACCAGCTGTTGTTCAAGTAGCAATTCGTTTACAGCATCCTGTCTTTTAGATGTGTAGCGCGAGGGGTCCCCTGTTGTATCCATCTGGGGGTCTATGCTTAGATTTCAATTTCCTACCATTATAAGTTCATCTTCTTTAAATACTTTAAATACTTCGGGACAGATTCTCAAAGACTTACGACGGCGTATCTCCACGTACGCTGTTGTAAGTCCGAATATGCACCGTCGTATATATGCGTGCCTGATTCTTAGAATCAGTTACGCATAAATTCGGCCAATATACGAATATTCAAATGAGCTAGATACGCCGATTCTCGAACATATGTGCGCCCGACGCAATTAGGTTCAATAAAGGTTTATTGAGTTTTCAGACAGTATAAACAGAAATATACCATGGCGTGACCGAGGGCCTGACATAGGACGGTTCGGACACAATCTCACAAAACATAAAACAGAAAACAATCCTTGTCGTGGAGGGCAGAAAAAAAGAACAAAACAATAAGGAAGACAATGCGGCAAGATAAGGACACGGGAAACTGCACTTCATACAGGGTACTACTTTGGCCTTCAATGGTCTCCCCCCGCCCGGACGCCCCTATGGGATCCATCTGCGTCCAGGGACTAGGAGAGCGTGGAGAGTCAAGTAATCCGGTAAAGGCAATTAACCAGGGTACTCGTGTAAATATGCAATTAGGTGTAGAGTGCTAAAAATGAAGTGTGCAAGCAAGTAGTCCTATGTAGCAATCAGATCGTGCAATATTGAAACCATGATGTGGCTGAAGGTGCGGCCATAAAAGCAAATGAGAAGAAGGAAGTAGAAAGAAGAGGGGATCGGGGGCAGAGAGAAAAAAAATAAAAATAGGTGGGGTGTCAGGAGGGATGAGAGATCAGACCCGTGTGACTGCACAGAGAGACCAGACAATATGATCAGTGAAAAAGGTGTTTAATAAGTAAATAAGGACAACCAGTTAAGATAGCAAACAATATATATATATAATCAAGAAGGGAATACCGTACACATAGGTCAAGCCAGGCCGAGGTCATACACAAGGGATATCAGCAGATGGGACAGGACGGAGCAGGGGTCGGATGGATAGACTAGCTGCAGGATACAGGCTAAGGGGAGACAGGGATCAGGAAGCAGGGCAGACAAGTCCAGGCGGGATCAGGGATCAGGATGCAGGGCAGACAAGTCCAGGCGGGATCAGGGATCAGGATCAGAGCAGGATCAAGGTACCGAATCAGGATCAGAATCAGAATACAGGTCAGGGTACAGGCTTAGGTCCAGCAGATATGAAGATACCAGGGCGAGCTCTGCTTGAGCTCGCCGGGTATAAATAGGGGGTGTGTTAATTACGTTCAGGTCACACCTGAACGTAGGAAAAGCTGTGAGCTCCAGAAAACCAGGAACCCCCCGCTGGTGGAGGCTGGTACTGCAGCCAGACTAACAGGCAGATTTACCAACAGGGGGGACCATTCCTGACAGTACCCCCCCTCAAAGGAGCGGCCTCCGGACGCTCCAACCAGTTGTTGCTGGGGAAGGCTCATGGTGTCAAACCAGGCAGTGGATAAAGGCTCCGGGTCATCGAGCTGGGCAGAGGGCATAGGCTCCGGGTCATCGAGCTGGGCAGAAGACGAAGGCTCCGGGTCATCGAGCTGGGCAGAAGACGAAGGCTCCGGGTCATCGAGCTGGGCAGAAGACGAAGGCTCCGGGTCATCGAGCTGGGCAGAAGACGAAGGCTCCGGGTCGATGGATCCTGGGACTGCTGTGGCTCTACCCAGCCCAGTGCATGGACGGCCAGCATTATTACCCTGATGCTTCCCTGGGACCATGTCTGGTTCCCCCTCCCAGCAAACACAACCATTTTTATCATATGTACATTCACATTCTAATATGTGGCATTATTGGGCTCCTACTCCTGGGAGCCCCCCTACTCAGTTTTATCTCTCTTGTCACTCAGATAAGTAGGTCCCTGCTGACATGTGCCCACCCCGGCCACCGTTGGGATATTGTCTGTCTCCGCCTGCCGTCACTTGGAGGCGGGACTGTCTAGATCTTCTCCTGATGAAGCGGTTTCAACCGCGAAACTAGTAGAGAGCTTGTGACAATCTTCAACCCATCGCACTGTTTTTCCCTTTGCGGGGATTTCTGTCCTGATGCTGTGTTTGTGATTGCCATAATTTTAATTTTGTATTTTGTTGTGTCTGTGTATTGTAATAAAATTATCACATTTTTAATCCTTTATTCTTATGTTTTATCTGCACATTAGTACCGCAACAGTCCAACTTGGCCCAAACCTCCTCTTCTTGGCTCTTTGGTTCGGGGACCTTAGACCCAAGTACATTCTATCTGAAGGCTCCGGGTCATCGAGCTGGGCAGAAGACGAAGGCTCCGGGTCATCGAGCTGGGCAGAAGACGAAGGCTCCGGGTCATCGAGCTGGGCAACAGACGAAGGCTCCGGGTCATCGAGCTGGGCAACAGACGAAGGCTCCGGGTCATCAAGTTGGGCAGAGGGCATAGGCTCCGGGTCATCAAGCTGGGCAGCAGACAAAGGTTCCGGGTCATCGAGCTGGGCAGCAGACGAAGGTTCCGGGTCATCGAGCTGGGCAGCAGAGGGCATAGGCTCCGGGTCATCAAGCTGGGCAGCAGACGAAGGCTCTGGGTCATCGAGCTGGGCAGCAGACGAAGGCTCCGGGTCATCGAGCTGGGCAGCAGACGAAGGCTCCGGGTCATCGAGCTGGGCAGCAGACAAAGGCTCTGGGTCATCGAGCTGGGCAGCAGACGAAGGCTCTGGGTCATCGAGCTGGGCAGCAGACGAAGGCTCTGGGTCATCGAGCTGGGCAGCAGACGAAGGCTCTTGGTCATCGAGCTGGGCAGCAGACGAAGGCTCTGGGTCGTCAAGCTGGGCAGCAGACGAAGGCTCTGGGTCATCGAGCTGGGCAGCAGACAAAGGCTCTGGGTCATCGAGCTGGGCAGCAGACAAAGGCTCTGGGTCATCGAGCTGGGCAGCAGACAAAGGCTCTGGGTCATCGAGCTGGGCAGCAGACGAAGGCTCTGGGTCATCGAGCTGGGCAGCAGACGAAGGCTCTGGGTCATCGAGCTGGGCAGCAGGCTCTGGGTCATCGAGCTGGGCAGCAGGCTCTGGGTCATCGAGCTGGGCAGCAGGCTCTGGGTCATCGAGCTGGGCAGCAGGCTTTGGGTCATCGAGCTGGGCAGCAGGCTCTGGGTCATCGAGCTGGGCAGCAGGCTCTGGGTCATCGAGCTGGGCAGCAGGCTCTGGGTCATCGAGCTGGGCAGCAGGCTCTGGGTCATCGAGCTGGGCAGCAGGCTCTGGGTCATCGAGCTGGGCAGCAGGCTCTGGGTCATCGAGCTGGGCAGCAGGCACAGGAACAGCAGGCTGGCAGACTGGCACAGGAGCAGCAGGCTGGGCAGCGGACTGGAAGTCATCAACCTGGGCAGCAGACTGGAAGTCATCAACCTGGGCAGCAGACTGGAAGTCATCAACCTTGGCAGCAGACTGGAAGTCATCAAGCTGGGCAGCAGACTGGAAGTCATCAACCTGGGCAGCAGACTGGAAGTCATCAACCTGGGCAGCAGACTGGAAGTCATCAACCTGGGCAGCAGACTGGAAGTCATCAACCTGGGCAGCAGACTGGAAGTCATCAACCTGGGCAGCAGACTGGAAGTCATCAACCTGGGCAGCAGACTTGGAGTCATCAACCTGGGCGGCGGACTGGAAGTCATCAACCTGGGCGGCGGACTGGAAGTCATCAACCTGGGCGGCGGACTGGAAGTCATCAAGCTGGGCAGCGGACTGGAAGTCATCAAGCTGGGCAGCGGACTGGAAGTCATCAAGCTGGGCAGCGGACTGGAAGTCATCAAGCTGGGCAGCGGACTGGAAGTCATCAAGCTGGGCAGCGGACTGGAAGTCATCAAGCTGGGCAGCGGACTGGAAGTCATCAAGCTGGGCAGCGGACTGGAGGTCATCAAGCTGGGCAGCAGACTGGAGGTCATCAAGCTGGGCAGCGGACTGGAGGTCATCAAGCTGGGCAGTGGACTGGAAGTCATCAAGCCGGGCAGCGGACTGGAAAGCTGACACAGGAACATCAGGTTGGCAGGCTGGCACAGGAACATCAGGTTGGCAGGCTGGCACAGGAACATCAGGTTGGCAGGCTGGCACAGGAACATCAGGTTGGCAGGCTGGCACAGGAACATCAGGGTGGCAGGCTGGCACAGGAACACCAAGCTGGGAGGCTGGCACAGGGTTGAAAGGTTGAGTCACTGGCACTGAAACGGACAGAGCAGCTGGCACAGGCAGAGCGGCTGGCACCGGAGCAGGCTGGTCAGATGTCACAAGCTGGGCGGCTGGCACTGGAACTGGTAGAGCAGCTGGCACAAGAACAAGCTGGGAGACTGGCACTGGAACAGGTTGAACAGATGGCACTGGGACAGATGGCACTGGGACAGGTTGAGCAGAGGGCACTGGGACAGGCTGGGTAACTGGCACGATGGTATGAGTTGGGAAATACTTCCGTTTCTTTTTGGACTTAGTCACTGCAGGTTTGTTAACAGAAGTGATGTATGAAGAGGATGGAAATAAGTAGGAGGAAGGATTGGAATATGGCAGAGACACAGGGCTGGTGACTGGAGGAGGTTTTTGTGGAGTAGTTACAGGTGGATTAAAGGCAGGGTAGGTACAATTAGTAGAAACTGGGTAGTAATATTTGGTAGGGTGTGGAATTAACTGGGCGAAAGCTGAGGTTGTCATTGGCGATGGGCGGATAGGTCCTTGGGAAGGTAGGTGGTTAATAGCAGGGTTGGAGCGGACAGGTGGATTAAAGGCAGGGTAGGTACAAGTAGAAACTGGGTAGTAATATTTGGTAGGATGCTGAATTATATGAGCTGGGGTTGCCATTGGTGATGGACAGATGGATCCCTGAGAAGGCAGAGGGTTAATAGTAGGGCTGGAACGGACTGGCTTGGCTGGAATCAGGAGATCTGACCATGCCTGCAGCACAGGTTGAACAAAAGCAGGTTCACACACACCTTGTCTAATCAGAGCCTGCACAGAATCAATACACTCAGATAACTTTTGCTGGGGACAGGAGGAATAATGCTCATCAAAATAAGCCGGGTCATCCTCTAATAACCACACCAGGGATTCAACTTGGTCACGACTAAAGGGGGGAGAGAAATCATCACTACCAACAGGAATAAATGACAGGGCCGGCTTAACACACAACCGAATTAATGCCTGAACATCATCAAAAGTCATGTACCCCTTATCCACCCAGGAATGAGCCGATCGGATAGTTTCCATCAGTTGGTCACTAGTCCAACCCTCCAAAACCTGGCGACAAGCCCCCTCCTCCTCGTCTGCCAGCAGAGAAAGGTAAAGGATTTCATTGTAATCCATGCTTTAGAGCAATGGACTACACCAGGATGGTTCCTCAATGCAGTCACGTCTGATCAAGGGATGGCCCTGGTATACTGTCAGGAGGGATGAGAGATCAGACCCGTGTGACTGCACAGAGAGACCAGACAATATGATCAGTGAAAAAGGTGTTTAATAAGTAAATAAGGACAACCAGTGAAGATAGCAAACAATATATATATATAATCAAGAAGGGAATACCGTACACATAGGTCAAGCCAGGCCGAGGTCATACACAAGGGATATCAGCAGATGGGACAGGACGGAGCAGGGGTCGGATGGATGGACTAGCTGCAGGATACAGGCTAAGGGGAGACAGGGATCAGGAAGCAGGGCAGACAAGTCCAGGCGGGATCAGGGATCAGGATGCAGGGCAGACAAGTCCAGGCGGGATCAGGGATCAGGATCAGAGCAGGATCAAGGTACCGAATCAGGATCAGAATCAGAATACAGGTCAGGGTACAGGCTTAGGTCCAGCAGATATGAAGATACCAGGGCGAGCTCTGCTTGAGCTCGCCGGGTATAAATAGGGGGTGTGTTAATTACGTTCAGGTCACACCTGAACGTAGGAAAAGCTGTGAGCTCCAGAAGACCAGGAACCCCCCGCTGGTGGAGGCCGGTACTGCAGCCAGACTAACAGGCAGATTTACCAACAGGGGGGACCATTCCTGACATGGGGGAAGGGAAAAGGGGAAGGAAGTGGTAAAGGGTTGGGGGCAGGGTACAGGGAGCGGTGCGCTCTCTCCCCATCGGGGGCGCATCATATTGACTCAGATGGACCGAGTAACGCCTAGGAAAAGGGGAAAAATAAATTATCCAAATAGAAGCTCCTTAGGTTGCAGTAGAGGCAAGCTCTAGGCCCTCAGTTGGGTGCCGCCGGAGCGACCCTGTCCTTAAGTTTATCCGAAGTGGAGTAATGCCTCCATACACTCCAGGTAAAGGAAAATTTTGCATACCTGTCCAGAGACTTGGCCTGCATTTCCTCCATAAGCATAATGTTATTTTTTTTTTTATCCATTCAGTAATCAAGGGGGGGGGGGTCGACCTCCAATGTCTAGAAATCAACTGCTGCCCAGCACTCAAACAGAATTTTAGAAAGGAGTTCTTCTGGAACTTAGTGGCTCCGGGGAGGATGGAGAGAAGGGCTACAAATGGGGAGGGGGTGAGTGGTTCGCCATAAAGGTCAGAATAAATCAAGAAGATTTGGGACCAAAACGGGCGTATCTGATCGCATTTCCACCAAATGTGGCTATACGTACCCTTAGCTGCGTTGCACCTCCAGCAGGAGTCCGGGGCCGAGGGGAACATGATCTTGAGGGTGGTCGGGACACAATACCATCGCGATAATTCTTTGTAAACTTTTTCCTGCGCATAGCTCGATATGGAGGATTTATGTGTGAAAAAGAAGGCTTTACGCCACTCCGCCTCACTAATATCTCTCCCCAGCTCCTCTGACCAAGCCGATGTATATTTAGGGAGGGCGCTATGTGTATGACCCAGTACCATTTTGTAAATCAAGGAGAGTGTGTGCCTTTGGGTGGAGGAAAAGGAGCAAAGTTGTTCAAACCCTGTCAGTGGTCTGTGGACCTGTCTGGACCCATGTAATGTCTTGCAGTAAGCCGTCAGGTGATGATGTGTGAGCCAAGTCACTTTCGAGGAAGCCGGAGCCGATCTCAACACGAGAGAACCCGTAGAGGCGTCAAAGAGAGGGGTCAAGGGGCTCGGATCCGTAGAGAGGGCATACGCCTCCCTCCTACGTTACCATACTGCCAGAGCATCTCTTGTAAGGGGGGATAGCCCCACCAAGGTTCTGTGGGACAAAGCATGGCCCCAAAGTAGGGCCCTTAGGTCCACCGAGGACATGTCCTGCTCCACACACATTGCCACTTTGCCCGGCAGGTGGGGGAACCACTTCAGGATCCGGGAGAGTACTGCCGAGGCGTGATAATGTTCAAAATCAGGGAGACCCGCTCCCCCACTTAAGGTGGGATAGCAAAGGAGTTTGTGTTTCAGCCTAGGTCGACTACGTCTCCACACGAACTGAATGGCCATGGAGTGCACTGTGCGGAAAAAAGTTGAGGGAAGGGATATCGGGAGTGCTTGGAACAGATACAAAAGCTTGGGCAGTATATCCATTTTAAGCGTGCTAATGCGACCAAACCACGACACCGGCAGATCCATACGGGCCTCTGTGAGGCGCCGAAGCCTGGCCAGGAGCGGGCTGTAGTTTAGGGCAAAAATGTCAGACAGACAATGAGGGACAGCAGTCCCAAGATAAGAGATGGATTTCTCCTTCCATTGGAAGGAGAAATTGGATTGGAGGGTGGCCAGGGTAGGGAGCGGCAGGGATATGTTAAGCGTTTCGGTTTTAGACAGATTTAGTTTGTAGTTACTCAGCCCACCGAATCTGTCAATCTCAGCTAAAATGGAGGGAATACTAGTGTGGGGTTGGGTGACATATAGGAGTAGATCGTCCGCATACAGGGAGAGCTTACAGTGCGAAGAGGGCGTTTGGATCCCGTGTATATTTGGGTTTGCCCTGATGGCCTGGGCCAAATGCTCAATTACAAGGGCAAAAAGGAGAGGGGAAAGGGGGCACCCCTGTCTGGTGCCATTCTTAATGGGTAACGTACTAGATTGAATTCCGTTGACCAAGACGGTGGCAGTAGGGACGGAGTACAGTGACATAATGCGGGCAAGCATCCTAGGGCCTAAGCCTATTTGAGTGAGGGTGGATTGTAGGAACGGCCAGCTGACCCTATCAAATGCCTTCTCGTCATCGCAGGAAAGAAGGCAAGCAGGGACCCGGTGGCGTTGGGCATAAGCTATGAGTTGAATAGTTTTGGTGGGGTTGTCTCTGGCTTCACGACCAGGGACAAAACCTACCTGGTCCCCGTGAATGACATCCGGCAGTAGGGGAGAAAGACGGTCAGCCAAAATTTTTGCAAAAAGTTTCAGGTCAATGTTTAAAAGCGATGTGGGCCTATAATTAGAGCAATGAGATGGGTCTTTACCGGGTTTAGGAAGGACTGCTATCTGTGCTAAGAGGAGAGCAGAAGATGGGGAGGCACCATCGTCCAAGGCGTTGAAAGCCTTCGCCAGGAGAGGGGCCAGTTGAGGAGCAAACGTTTTATAAAAACGTGGGGTAAACCCATCAGGGCCAGGGTTCTTGCCGTTTTTGAGCTTTTTAATTGTGAGGAGGAAGTCCTCCACCGTGAGGGGGGATTCCAATTCCTCAGCGGAGGAGGCGGGGACAGTCGGGAGGGCCGTGTCTCTAATGTATGTGGACAAGTCACCAGGAAAGTCCATAGGGTGCGTGGGAGACGCAGACGTCTGGGGGGGAGATCATAAAGGCCCGCATAGTATTGGCGGAACTCTTCCGCAATAGCAGGGTTAGTCTGCAATTTGCCCTTGCTGGGAGAAATAATCAAGGGGATGTGTTTTCTAGTTAGGCGTGGTTGCAGGGTGTTTACCTGCAGCCAACCACATTTGTTTGCCTGGGAATAATGCGTAAAGCGTCCCTTATTCCTGGCCACCAAAGAGCGTTCAGCGAAAATCTGTAAGAGATCTCTCCTGGCGTTGGCCAGATCAATCAATGTGGCCGGATCCAGCAAGCACTTATGGGAGTCCTCGAGGGATGCGATAGCGGCGAGAAGACGTGTAACGTCTGCCGATCTAGATTTTTTGAGCCTAGAGCCATGTTGGGTAAACTTGCCCCTAAGGACACATTTAAGGGCCTCCCATTTAGTAAGCGGGCTTGTGTCGTCCCGGGCATGGTCAGAGACAAAGTGTGAGATGGACTGAGTAATGTCTTCAGTGCACGCCAGGTCCGAGAGCAGATTGTCATTAAGTCTCCAGGAGGACCTTGGCTTATGTGAAGGAATCTTACCCAAAGTGACGTGTATAGGGGCATGGTCCGACCACAGCATGAGACCGATAGACGCATTAGCGGAGAGGTCCAGTAGGGATTGGGAGATGAGTATGTAGTCCAGTCTGCTGTAGGAGGAATGTGCGGGGGAGTAGTATGTGTAGTTCCTATACGTGGGGTGTAAAACTCTCCATACATCATACGCGGCGGGCTCCGGAATGGTCGCCTGATCTCAGAGCTCCGCTCTTCCGTGACAACTGAGGCCGCATAGCGGGGAACTCGGAGCAGTTTGTTGCTCGTTCCGGACATCAGCAGGCTACGTGGTGACCAAGGTCTCCCCCGATGTCTACGGGCTTAGCTCGGAGGGACCTGGAACCGCAGTTTGGCTTGGAAGCCTCGCGGTCCGAATCCAAGATGGCGGGCGCGGAAGCGCAACACACGACGAGCCCTGGGGACACGATCGGCTCTCGGCAGCTCCTGGCTCCTGCAACCCTTTTTTACTCCCCATCCACTCCCATGAGTAACCCCCTAGTTGGAGCTCATTCCCCTGCTTCCACGGAATCGCTCCTGGAGCAGACGGTGGAGGAACTATCAAGCACGCCTCTGGGGCCTACATTGGCTCAGGCAGCAGACAGGCCTGCTTCTGCAGTAATGCCTCAGGCTGGTGCTCTCACAGTGACTGATCTTCTGATCTACTGCTTTACTGGACAGAGGCCTCACAAACACTGCTGCCCAAATAACAGGGGATATCAGGAAGGATTTTCAAATGTTGGGGGTGAGAATGGAGAATATTGAAAACAAGCTGGATATGACGGTCTCAAGAACCATCCAAAATTCCGATCATATTCAGGTCCTTCAAGATCAATTAGACATAGCGTTATCTAAAATAGATGACCTTGAGAATAGATCCAGGAGGGAGAATTTTCGGATCAGGGGCATCCCCGAGTCAGTCAAAGACACTGTTTCTGTAGTACAAGATCTTCTTAAACAGCCGATACCTACTTTCCCTCCTCATAAATTGGAGATTGATAGAGCACATAGGTCCTTAGGGCCTCCACGGAAAGATGGCCTCCCTAGGGACATAGTGGTGAAACCTCACTTCTTCTCTGTTAAAGAGGAAGTGATGAAACTAAGTCGCTCTCTGCCAAACCTTTCTTGCCGTGGTCATGAAATACAAGTCTTCGCTGATCTATCACCATCAACGATACAAAAGAAGAGATCTTTGAAGCCCCTGCTGGCTGTCCTGCAACGACGAGAGATTAAATATAAGTGGGCCTTCCCTTTTGCCCTGAAGTTTGATTTCAAGGACAAGTCCTACTCTTTCCGCAGCCTCCAGGAAGGAGAACGTCTTCTGCTGGACCTCCATCTCATATCACATGAAGCGATGATGGACTTGTCTAACTCCAATCCTGGTTCTGCTAAATGCCCTTCACCTGTGAGTCCTCTCTCCAGTGTTTGGAACAAACCCAAGACCAAGAAATCCAAAGAGGCCCGTCCTCCCTGATTCGCTTTTGCTGGGAAGATTGGTGATACTCCATCCCTTTTTCAGGAATCCTCAAGATGACTGATTTCTTTGCACGATCTCCCCCCCCCTTTTTTTTGTTTTTGTTCACCTTGCCCCATATGGGGCTTTTTGAGTCATATTTTCCCCCCCTTTTTATGCTCTTCTTGGATAGTTTTTGTTTTTCAGTGTCTAGATTTTTCATTTGTTATGCTGTTTTGCGTCTCATAGGCGCTATTATCTAGTTCCCCATATTACTGTTTTTACTTAGCCCAAAATTTTTATTTAGGCGGCCTGTTGTCACGGCAGATCTGCTGTGCCTCCACCTACTCCATGGTCAGAGTTTTTCTCTTTCTGTGGACTGGGTTACTACCCCCTTTTTGGGGTGTGGTGTTTTTTTGGTTAGTTGAGAACCCCAGGGTTTTTTCCCCCTGGGGTTCTCCAGGACGGTGAAAGTCCTGGGATTGTTTCTTTTTTCTCTCCTTTTTGTTCTCTTTCTTACTGTTTTCTCTTTTGCAGCCCTCCGCCGGTCTCCTTTAACGAGGTTCTTCTCCCAGGAAATTGTTCTTCTTCTTGTGGTGAATGTCCTTGCGATCTGATGGTCTCCCAAAGGGTGAGTGACAATTTTTTGTTGTTGGTTCTAGTTCCTTTGCTCCATGGCTGAACCCCCCTGTTATGCCTCTCCACTGAGAGTGGCGACCCATAATGCTCAAGGCCTAAATTCACCCATCAAGCGCAGAAAAGTTCTCGATTTTATGAAATCCCGTAAAATAGATGTCCTCTTTATCCAAGAAACTCACTTCCCCGCCCGTTATAAACCTCCATTTCTCCATGCTCATTTTCCTTAGTTTTGTCCTCAGCATTAGAAGTAAAAAACAAAGGGGGTGGCAGTACTCTTTTCGAAACGATGTAGGTTCTCTCTGAAGGCTGAATATGGGGATGAAGAGGGCAGGTTTCTTTTAGTGAAGGGAACGATAGACGGTCACCTTTATTCATTTGTATCCTACTATGCCCCTAACTCAGGCCAATCCACATTTTTCCAGAATCTCTTTCGGATCCTTGACCCCCATATAGAGGGAACGGTTATTTTTGGTGGGGATTCTAATCTCACTTTTGACCGTGGTATAGATAAATCTAAACCTCTGCATGCTCAATCTGTTCGCCCAGCCAAGATCAGTTCAAAGGTTGCTAAGATGATTTTCCAGCAGGGTCTAGTGGACATTTGGAGGGAAATGAATCCCTCTAAGATTGATTACACCCATTTTTCCCATGCTCATTTATCCTACGCTAGGATTGACCATCTCCTGGTCCCTAGCGCACTGATCCCCAGAGTTCTTAAAGCGTACATTACCGATACGGTTTGGTCGGACCACTCCATAGTAGTTATGTCTGTTGAGAGGCTGTCTGTGAACTCCAACACGCAATTCCATTGGAAGCTTAATGAGTCTATCCTTTCTGACCCCTTCGTTAGGACTGAGGTTGAGGAATCTGTTTCTGAGTACTTCATTCTTAACGATACTGAGGAGATTTTTCGGCGGATTCGTTGTGGGCGGCGCACAAGGCCACAATTAGAGGTAAACTTATCCAAATCTCGTCCCGGCTTGAAAAATCTAGAAGACTTGAGGTGGAGAAACTTGAGAAATCTTTTTTGTCCCTTCAGAAAGCACACAAGAAAAACCCCTCCCTTGTGCCTAATACCCTGTTAGATAAGGCTCGTTTAGATTTGAACCTAGCGCTAACGGCTTCCGCAGAAAAGTCCATTAGATGGAATGGGGCAAGGTTTTATCATCAGAGAGACAAGGTGGGTTCGCTCTTAGCCTCTAAACTTACGCCTAGATACAAATCTCGTGCTTTCCCTAAAATTAGGTTAAGGGGGGGTCATCTGTCCTCTAATCCTGTTAGCATTATGGAAGAATTCCATAAATTCTATGAGAATCTATATAGCTCCCATGAAGGCTCAAGTTCCCCAGTGCAGAGTTGAACTCTGCGTTTATTACTGTCATACCCAAACCGGATAAGGACTCTTTGGAAGTGAGCAATTATAGGCCAATTTCCCTGATCAATAATGATCTGAAGATCATGACCAAAGTGATGGCTAACCGATTGGCCTCCTTCATAAGTATTTATATCCATAGAGATCAGGTGGGCTTTATCCTACATAGGCAAGGACCGGACCAAATTCGGAGAGCCATTGACATTGTCTCACTTTTACAATCTGGTTGGGATGGCGGTCCTAAACAGGCGGGTATGTTACTGTCCCTGGACTTACAAAAAGCCTTCGACTCGTTGTCATGGCCTTATCTGTTTTCCCTTTTGGACCACTGGGGCTTTGGTCCCAGATTTATGGGTCTCATTAATTCCCTTTACTCTTCCCCGGTGGCCAAGATTTGTTTACAGGGCCTTTATTCAAACCCAATTAGGATAGCTAGGGGTACTCGCCAAGGATGTCCGTTGTCACCGTTAATTTTTGCTATCGCTATAGAATCTTTGGCGATAGCCATCCGCTCTAATCCGGACATTGCAGGGGTTAGGTGCGGTCCCAATATTCATAAATGTGGCCTGTTGATGATCTCATTTTATTTATTACTGTAACGCCATCAGCGTTTCCCCCTTTACAGCCACGGCGCTTGTGTGTTCCCCACACGTCCGCCGAGACTCATGCACGTCATTTCCGGTGCGCTCTGTTATGCGTTCCACGCTGGAACGCGGAAGTGCGCCTCGGCGTGCTGCGCCTTCTCCCGCGCTGTGCGCGCTATTTAAAGCCCCAGGAATGACGGCAGGTTGTTCCACTATTTTGTTGGGCACCTGCCGTCACCTGGGACCCCTCACAGCACCCCAAATACCACCCTGTAGGACTACTGAGCCGAGGATAGGGAGAGACCCTGCATCTGGGATTCCTCCGCTGCTTGACCATCAAGCCTGCATCTACCAGCTCCACTACTCTGCTTCTAGGATCCCTACTGAGGATAGGAGCTAACACTTCAAGACCACCATCAGTACCGCAAGTATACTGCATTGTACTCTGCGAACTGCAAGTCTAGTGATATGGAATGCCTCATTGTTTACATGCTATGATTTAACATTTACTGATTCCTATTTTTGATCTCTTTGACTGTGTTCCACATAAGTGCCTTGTATATGAACTGTTGCTGATAACACTACTTGATAGCTAACTATATATGGCTCGAAGCTACAGGGTCATACCATTCTATTGTTAGCTAGGTTCAGCAATCACTCAATCTTTGCATTCCTATGTTTACTTATGATTTTACTGAGTACGCTCCCTCCTGGTTGGTTCCCATATAGAGGTTGTGATGAAATAAACCCTTAACTTTCTGTTCACACAAGAGAGTGCGGTTGTGGTTTATGCTGAGAAACCTCTCTAGCTGGAACTCCATTAAGTTTAATTAACTATAAGGTGACTGTAACAATTACCTCTTCTATTACAACTCTTCCTGTGGTTTGCAGATTGCTAGACGACTTTTATAAATTGTCTGGACTAAAGGTCAATTTTTCTAAGTCCCAGGCTCTTAATGTTTCACTCCAACCCTCCCTGGTGACTCAGCTGAAGGACTCGTTCAGTTTCCAATGGTCTGACACTTATATTAGGTACTTGGGAATAAATCTCACTCCTGCATTTGAACAACTTTATTCAGCTAACTACCCTCCGCTATTTCGGAAATTGCAGGCGGATTTAGATACCTGGTCTAACACTGAGCTCTCCTGGCTGGGGAGGATAAATTCAATCAAGATGACCCTACTCCCCAGGTTGCTGTATTTCTTCCGGTCCCTCCCACTTTTGGTTAGGAAAAATCAACTGAATTCCCTCCAGAGTCGTATTGTCAAATTTATTTGGGGCGGTAAGGGATATAGATTTTCTAAACATAGATTTTCTAAACAGTCAGACATCGAGAGAGCAGGACGCTCTCAAACGAGTCACTCTCTCAGGGATAGTGCAGGGTCCTCCCCACTGTGCGGTTCCAGGCCTCACAGACAGGCAGGCAGGATTTCCACCTCCCTGTCATCTGTCCACCTGCCACTGGCCACTCGGACAAGCTCCTCTCCCCCCTCCAGGACTTCCATGGCTTTCCCCCGGTTCACCTGACCTGGTAAGCCACTCCTTGGGAGCTGCAGGCGCCGTCCTTCTCAGGACAAGCCACAGTAGCTTCCCCCAATCCCCACGGCTCTTCCCCTCTCTTCACCCCCACACCCCTACCCCCGCTCGGGCGTCCTTCCCGCCAGCCATCCCCACAAACCTTCGCAACCCTCGGGCGCAGTGTTTTTTTTTCCCTCCGCGCCGGTCGGTGGAGATTCGCGGCAGCCGCGACTCAGGAAAGGCCGCGGCTACATCCGCTGCCTAGCGGCGCGCCGCTCCCCACCCCCCAACAGTCGGCACTATTTCACTAATCGGGCCAGAAAGCCCCCCCCTACCCCAGTAGAGCCCCCTTGCCCTCCGATCATCTTTCTTAGCCCCCCAGGCGCCACTCAGCCTGGCACCCCCCCAGCCTGGATCCTGCTGCCAGGTCGGCGGCCATCTTGCTCCACCCTGCCCTATCTCCCCCTCTCAAATTCATTAAAACTTGATCCAGGGCTCAACCCGATCGCCTCTTTAGGGGTCAGGAAGGATTTTTTTTCCCCTACCACAGCATATTGGCGCAGCGTGGTCAGGGTTTTTTTTTGCCTTCCTCTGGACCAAGCCAGGATCAGAGGATTCAGTTATCCTTGTGAATCCACCCCCCCCGCCCCTTGGTTCCATGGCAGCCATGGTTAATCGGCAATACTCGGCAGAGAACATTTGGGATCTGGGTCGATTTGCCGCAATTCTGCCGGCCGCCACCAAAAAAGCCCTAAGAAATCTGCGACTTTTGAGGATCGATCGACGATCGACTGCCAGAAATCACAGCCATTTACCCCAGCCTAAGCACATATCATGTGCTTTGATCAACACTAGATCGGCAGTAAAACACTGATTAGAAATCCATGATTTCTTATTGCGACATGATTTAGACTGCCTCTTTATTACAGAGAGCTGGCTCACAGCCGACTGTAACACCATTCTAGGAGAATTGGTGCCAGAAAACTACCGTATCATAACGGAAAACAGAATAGGGCAAAGAGGAGGAGGACTGGCGGTGATCCATAAGACGCGTCTTGCAATCACAAAACCAAGCCTCCAAAAACCTCTTCCATTCATGGAAACCCGTAGGCCTCGTACACACGAGGGGATATGTCCGCTGAAAACGGTCCGATGGACCGTTTCAGCAGACATCTCCGCTCGTGTGTATGGGCTAGCGGACAGATTTCTCCACCCGACAGATTTCAAAGCATGCTTTGAAATCTATCCGGTGGGAATCTGTCCGCCCGACATGTCTGCTGGTTAGTACACTTACTAGCAGACATGTCGTCCCCCACCGCCGCCGCGCCGCCCCCGAATGGATTCGGCGCATGCGCGGAAGTGTTTAACTTCCTGGTGCGGTGACGTGGCGGCGTCAACGTCACCGCCGCATCACCGCCACGTCACCGCGCCGTCCGGTGGAGGGGAATTTGATCCGATGGTGTGTACACGCCATCGGATCAAACTCCAGATCGGACATATCCGATGGAAATGGTCCGCGGACCGTTTTCATCGGATATGTCCGATCGTGTGTACGAGGCCTTACTCTTCAACTGCAAGTAAACGGCCAGGAGACCGTCCGGATTCTACTCTGCTATAGGCCACCCGGCCCCAAGTCGCAGCTGCTCCCATCTTTGACGGACTTTGTCTCCACTTATACCCTGAACAGCAAACACCTCTGGGCCAACTCCCCGCAAGACCCCATTGCCGACGCCTGCATCGACCACCTGGAAGGATTAGGGCTTCAGCAACTAGTATGTGGGCCCACACATGCTTCAGGTCACACACTCGATCTTATTTTCAGACAAGATATGGAAATAAAAATCTTGGAAAATGAACCATTGCCATGGACAGATCACCATGCAATTAAATTCATTATTTCCGAATTCCCCCCCTTAACAAAAACATCAAATCCAGTGACAACACACTGGACCAGATGTCAAAAGAAGCTCCACTCAGAACTCTTCAAAGCCATGTTAGGGGAAAAAATAAACACAATTCAGCCGCACCAAACAGCGGAAGAAACACTGGAGGCCATAAACACAGCACTATTGCAGTCATCTGACTTGATAGCGCCGAAACGAAAGACCCAGATCAGGAAAAATAACTCCAGCTGGTTCAACAACCAGCTGGCGTTACTGAAGCAAGAGCGCAGAAGGGCAGAAGCAGCCTGGAAAAGAATATCTTCTGATGAGAACCTCTCGATCTACAAGGCAATAACCAGAAAATACTACAAGCAAATCTTCGAAGCCAAGAAAAACTATTTTTCTGAGGCTATCAACGATGCCCTAAACCGCCCCCGCGAACTCTTCAAGCTGGTCACTCAGACCATGAATCCAGGATGTCTTGAAGCCCCCAACTTGGATACACAAGAATTTTGCGATGAGTTATCGGATTGCTTCATTAACAAAATTGAGGCAATCTGGCAAAGCATTCAGCAATACAATTTCTCTCCCAGCCCCCCCGTAGTTATTTACACAGCACCGGCAGTAATTCACCACAGTTAGGTGAGTTCACGCTGGAACCCATCTCCATTCAGACCACAAAAAATATCATCGGCACTCTGCGCAACAGCACTGCGCCAAATGATATTATCCCCACCAAACTGCTGAAGGAATGCGCCGACATCCTGGCACCTCCTGTCACGCAGCTTATCAACCAATCCTTCAGGGAGGGCATAATGCCCTCCCAGCTGAAGGAGGGCTTTATTCAACCCATCTTGAAGAAAGCCACCCTGGATCCTAAGGATCCACTCAACTGGCGCCCCATAACAGGCCTAAATGTTCTCTCCAAGGTGATGGAGAAAGCAGTGGTACAGCAGCTGCAACAGCATCTAGATACCCACAACTTACTCGACCCAATTTAATCAGGATTCCGTCCCGGACACGGGACGGAAACAGCATTGCTTAAGATATGGGACGACGTTCTCGAGGCCGCAGACGAAGGAGAATCTTCTCTTCTGGTTCTGCTGGACCTAAGCGCAGCCTTTGATACAGTAGATCACAAGCTGTTATTGACTCGACTGGCCAAAATAGCCAAAGTCGCAGAAAGCGATCTATCCTGGTTCTCCTCTTTTTTGGAAAACCGATCGCAAATAGTGAAGCTAGGACCCTTCACTTCTGAACAACACACATTATCGTGCGGGGTCCCTCAAGGATCTCCCCTGTCGCCAATGTTATTCAACATCTATGTGCGTCCTCTTTTCGAAATCATCAGCAGCCAAAAACTGCTCTATCATTCATATGCAGACGACACACAACTGTACTTCCGCATTTGCAATAAAAAGGATCACCACCTCAATCTAGAGGACTGGATGACAAAGAGTTATCTCAAACTCAACGGAGCAAAAACAGAACTTCTTCTGTTTCACGCCAAGCGTAGGAATCAATCGGCAACAACCTGGATCCCCCCGCCCATTCTTGGCAAAATCATCACCCCTAGCGCCAAAGTCAAAAGTCTTGGGGTCATCTTTGACTCCGACATGACAATGAACGCACAAATAGGGTCAGTAGTCAGCGGATCTCACCATCTGCTGCACCTACTACGCAAACTCACGCCTTTTATTCCTAAGAAAGACATAGCGGTCGTGGTGGGAGCGATTGTAAACTCCAGACTGGACTATGCAAATGCCCTTTACCTCGGACTCCCCAAGTACCAAATCGCTCGCCTTCAAGTCGTTCAAAATACAGCCGCCAGACTTGTGACTGGGAAAAAACCCTGGGAATCAATCTCACCTTCACTGAGATCCCTTCACTGGCTACCAGTTAAAGACAGAATCACCTTTAAAGCACTCTGTCTAACGCATAGATGTATCCATGGGAATGCTCCCCATTATCTATGCGAAAAATTAAAAGTTCACAATCCCAATCGTATTCTACGATCCACCAATCAAAATCGGCTTCAGATACCGAACGCCAGATACAAGTCCAAAGGAGACAGGAGATTCGCTGTCCAAGGTCCCAGACTATGGAACGCCTCACCAGCCAGCATTCGGCTGGAGGAGAACTACTTAGTCTTCAGGAGAAAGATTAAGACTCATCTCTTTTGATCTCAAAGGAGACAGGAACAACAAGCGCCCTGAGGCGATTTACTTCGCATGTGCTGCGCTATATAAGTTTTCATTCATTCATTCATTCTTGTTCCGGATGAGGAAAGCAGGAGGCTTAGGTTTGCCTAATCTTTTTTGGTACTTTCAGGCTGCACGTCTAGCGCAATTATCCACAATATATTTAAAGCGGGGCAGACCTGATTGGGTGGACATGGAAAGACAATCTGTACCTTCATTTACACTTGATTACCTTCCTTGGTGTTCTCCTAAATCTCGCCCTCCAATTCTATCCCCGTCCCTCTCTCATACTTTGGCCTTCTGGGATAAACTCAAACTGCCCTCCTCCTTAGTTTCTCCGTACAAACCCCTGGCTCATTTGTTCCACAACCCGGACTTTCCCCCGGGTATGGAGATAAAGGCTTTTAGCTGGTGGCTGAACAAGGGATTATTTCGCATCGGACACTTTTTCACCTCTACAGGCCCAATTTCCCTTGCAACATGTATCCAAAAATATGATTTCCCTAATTCTGAACATTTCAGATTTTCCCAGATTTCTCACTTTTGCATTCAATTTGGAAGTCTAAACCTTGCCCCCCCCCCCCCCGTTTTTCCCCTTATGAGATATGGTGTGGTCAGGCTATGGAGCAGAGGGGTGGGATCTCGATAATCTATTCGTCGCTCGCCCATTCTGTTGTGAAACCTAGTTATATGACTGCTTGGGAGACTGAGCTTCAGGACAGCTGGAATGTCGAGGAGTGGCCTTCTTTCGCTCCTATAAGGGTATACTCAACACTTCTCTAACGGAGGCCTGCCTTAAGGTTATAACGAGATGGTATTTAACGCCGTCCAGACTGTCCAGAATCTTCCCTTCAACGTCCCCCTTGTGTTTTAGGGGGTGTCAGTTGGAGGGAACCATGCTGCATGTTTGGTGGTCTTGCCCTAGGATTAGGGGCTACTGGCATAAAGTTTTCCATATGATCTTTAAGGTTACGGGTATCAGGGTTCCGGAGTCTCCTTCGATTGCTCTTCTGAATTTCTGAATCCCCAAGATTCCCAAATGCACACAGAAACTTATATTTTTTATTTTTTTGGGAGTTAAACTTACCATTGCTAAATCTTGGAAGCTCCCCTTTGTTTCTCTTCGGGCCACAAAACTTAAAAAAAATTACTTTCTGTTTTTTGACTGAGATTTTGTGTTTTCAGGACAGCCTTATTGTTTATAATTGCTAATGTCCCGTTGCCCTCTGCTCATCCACACAGTCTGATCCCTTTAGGGGTGTGGAGGACGGTGGGCCCCGGTTATGTGTAATATATCTTAATGACAGTATTTTTTATGGAATATCTCTTTGGCTTCGTTCTAGCCCTATATATTGCTGCCTTCCTAGTTATGGGGGCTGATTTTCCCTCTACACAAGATGCTTTGACTCTCTGTTCGTATGTCCTGTTCTTATTGAGCTTTTGAAAGCTGCGTTTTTGTATCTTCTTTATATAAAATAAAATACTTTGAAAGCAAAAAAAAAAACTCTCCATACATCTACTAGGGAGAGGTCCGTGAGGATGGAGCGTAGCTTGGTCAGACTAGCTAAGGAGTGTGAGGACTTACCGGTTGACGTGTCCAAACGAGGTACCAAGGCCACATTGAAGTCACCGCCCAGGATCATGTTGGTCGTGCCGAACTTCCGTAAACGGGAGGTCACGGAGGAGAAGAACTGCAGCTAGTCCTGGTTGGGAGAATATACATTAGCAACTGTATAAATCACATTCTTGTAAGACAATTTAAGAAAGATAAACCTCCCAGCAGGGTCTACATAGGAGTCTAAAACAGTCGGTGTAAAATAAGCATGGAATGCAATAGAGACCCCTTTTGATTTAGCTAGCGGGTTTGTACTGTGATACCAGGTAGGGTAGTGTTTATGAGGGAGCTGTGGGACAGAGTCAGACCTGAAGTGGGTTTCCTGAAGGAGGAGAATTTGAGTGGAACACAATTTGTCTCCGCTTTTCAGGGGTATTAAATCCCCTACAATTCAGGGACGAGACCGACAAGCAGTTGGGATTAGCCATTTGGACGTTGTAACAATAAAGGATAATTATCTACCAGTGAGGAGCGCACCGCCTCCGGGGGGGGGGGGGAGGGGGGTGGGGAGAGGGGTAGAGGGTAAAGAAGACAGAGCATGGAAAGAAAAGAAACAGAAGAAAAGTCAGGCCAAAACGGCCACACTAATAGCATTGCAAGCAACGGTTCAGCTATTGCCATAAAGGCAGCTGAAAGGCCTAAGGTGGGGGTCGTGGTCAACTCACGGGGAGAACCCCGTACACAACACAAGTCAACATTACACAACAAAATATAACGGCAAGTTAAACAAATAATACATGTCTTGGCGGGACCCCATGGGACTGTGCGGTCAAACAGATCATACGTGCAGAGCAGGGATTCAACCTCCCGCCGAGCACTACAGGAGTCAGCGTCCCACAGCGTCCCGACCAAGACAGGTGGACACACCAGAACAATGCAGCATGAGAACCAAAGGAGAAAAAAAAAAAAAAAAAACACGGTAAAACATTATGGTCACCGATTAGGAGACTCACAAAAAGAAAAATGCAGGGGGGGGGGGGACAGAGGCCTAGGCAAGGGCCCGTCGGACGGGTGAGAGCCAACCTGGGTACGTTTGGCATCTTCATATCTAATAAAGGACACCACACCAAGGGGGACCTCGTGCGGGGGCCAAAAAAGTGCCTCCATGGGAAAAATAGTGCTATGAGGTAGGAGGGATCCCGGCCCCCCAAACAGAGGGGGCCAAGGTCTCCCCCAAACAATCATTTCGGCTGTATTCCGCAGCGTAGCGTCCCATCACACCCATCTGTCCCAACAGGGGAAAGTGGCCACTGGCCCAAACCTGCAAACAAAAAGGCACTGTGGAATCAAATGGGCATAGTCACATCAGGTTACGGGTATCAGGGTTCCGGAGTCTCCTTCGATTGCTCTTCTGAATTTCCGAATCCCCAAGATTCCCAAATGCACACAGAAACTTATATTTTTTATTTTTTTGGGAGTTAAACCTACCATTGCTAAATCTTGGAAGCTCCCCTTTGTTTCTCTTCGGGCCACGAAACTTAAAATGTCTTTGATTATGTCACAGGAAAAGCTGGCGAGTTTTCTATTAGATACATCTCAGGGGTTTGAGGAGACTTGGGAGCCCTGGATCACTTATTTGAATTCCTGATATCCTTGGAGGAAAGTCTTTTGTTGTACTTTGTGATAGTGGGTCCGGCGGAGGTGCTTCTTTTCTGGTACTCTTTTCTTCTCTCTCTCTCTTTTCTGGGCACTCTGCTCCCTTTTCCTTTCCCTCCTCTGTCTGTTCTTTCCTCCTTCCATTTTTTGTGGTTTTAGGCAGGATGTTTACTTTCTGTTTTTTTACTGAGATTTTGTGTTTTCAGGACAGCCTTATTGTTTATAATTGCTAATGTCCTGTTGCCCTCTGCTCATCCACACAGTCTGATCCCTTAGGGGTGTGGAGTAGGGATGAGCTTCGTGTTCGATGCGAACACATGTTCGCATCGAACATTGGCCGTTTGATCGTTCGTCGAAAATGAACAAATCGAGTCGTTCGCGCCAAATTCGAATGACCCATAATTCACTGCGGCGTTGCGCGCTGATGATTGGCCAAGCATGCACCATGACCCCGCATGCTTGGTTAATCACAGCGCCCAAAAAACAAAGAGACCTAATTGGCCAAAGCCTGGGTGCTTTGGCCAATTAGGGCTCAGGGCTTTAGCACACGCCCCACACTATAAAAAGTCCGCCTCCCGGGCGGCCTTGTGTAGTGTGTTCCGGCTTGCTTTGCAGTCAGACAGAGAGAGAGATAGATAGATAGAGACACAGTGTCTTTTCACATAGATAGATAGATAGATAGATAGATAGATAGATAGATAGATAGATAGATAGATAGATAGATAGATAGATAGATAGATACTGTAGATAGATAGATAGATAGATAGATAGATAGATAGATAGATAGATAGATAGATAGATAGATAGATAGATAGATAGATAGATAGATAGATAGATAGATAGATAGATAGATCAGGGAGGCTACTAGTTAGTATAGTTAAATGTACAGTTTGTAGAGAATATATTGACATCCCTAGGAGTTGTCAATATATTTATAAACTGTATAGCTTAGCTAGTTCTGCTATTAGTATCTGTCAGGCAGGAGATTGTGCTTGATGCTCTAACGTGTTAGTGTACACGTGTTAGTTAATTGCACATAGACGCATTAACTGTTACTGCACGTGTGCTATTTATTTGCACAGAAAGGCAGTTGCTGTTAATGCAAGTGGGCTATTGAATTGCACAGAAACGCAGTCGCTCTGACTGTACGTGTGCTTTTATATACCACCTGAGCGCAGTTAGTGTCACTGTACGTGTGCTTTTATATACCACCTGAGCGCAGTTAGTGTCACTGTACGTGTGTTTTATATACCACCTGAGCGCAGTTAGTGTCACTGTACGTGTGCTTTTATATACCACCTGAGCGCAGTTAGTGTCACTGTACGTGTGCTTTTATATACCACCTGAGCACAGTTAGTGTCACTGTACGTGTGCTTTTATATACCACCTGAGCGCAGTTAGTGTCACTGTACGTGTGCTTTTATATACCACCTGAGCGCAGTTAGTGTCACTGTACGTGTGCTTTTATATACCACATGAGCGCAGTTAGTGTCACTGGACGTGTGCTTTTATATACCACCTGAGCGCAGTTAGTGTCACTGGACGTGTGCTGTTATATAACACCTGAGTGCAGTTAGTGTCACTGTACGTGTGCTTTTATATACCACCTGAGCGCAGTTAGTGTCACTGTACGTGTGCTTTTATATACCACCTGTGCGCAGTTAGTGTCACTGGACTTGTGCTTTTATATACCACCTGAGCGCAGTTAGTGTCACTGGACGTGTGCTGTTATATACCTCCTGAGCGCAGTTAGTGTCACTGTACGTGTGCTTTTATATACCACCTGAGCGCAGTTAGTGTCACTGTACGTGTGCTTTTATATACCACCTGAGCGCAGTTAGTGTCACTGTACGTGTGCTTTTATATACCACCTGAGCGCAGTTAGTGTCACTGGACGTGTGCTGTTATATACCACCTGAGCGCAGTTAGTGTCACTGTACGTGTGCTTTTATATACCACCTGAGCGCAGTTAGTGTCACTGTACGTGTGCTTTTAAATACCACCTGAGCGCAGTTAGTGTCACTGGACGTGTGCTTTTATATACCACCAGAGCGCAGTTAGTGTCACTGAACGTGTGCTGTTATATACCACCTGAGCGCAGTTAGTGTCACTGTACGTGTGCTTTTATATACCACCTGAGCGCAGTTAGTGTCACTGGACGTGTGCTGTTATATACCACCTGAACGCATAAATATGTCTGGAAGGACAACAAAGAGAGGCAGAGAGTCACGAGGGCAAGCAGGCTCTGCATGTAGAGGTAACGCTGGTAGTGTATGTGGTGCATCCTCTTCAGCACGTGGCTGTGGCCGTGGCCGCTCGTCCTTCTTTTCGGGAGCTGGCCGTGTTGAGCCTCAACATGCAGAGAAATTAGTAGAGTGGATGACCAAGCCGTCCTCATTCCTCCTCATCCTCTCTTACACAGACTGATCAAAGTTTATCTGGCAAAGCAGCTGCCAAGGCATCCTCTTCCCTCTGCACAATGGCTTCACACAATACTTCCCTAGTACCACCATGTCCTCCTGAGGAGTCCCCCGAACTGTTTCAACACAGTCTTGGGTACATGCTGCAGGAAGATGCGCAGCGTTTTGAAGACTCCGATGACAGAACACTGATAGAGGAAGGCATTGATGTGAGCCCAGGTAGAGGGGGTGTCCGAGAGGGACAGCAATTTGTCAGTGATGATGTTCCCCCAGCTGGAGCATACTGCCAGGTTGTTGACAGTGATGAGGAGGGAGGGGATGATGAGGTCACTGACTCTACCTGGGTGCCTGATAGGAGAGAGGAGGAGGAGGAGGACGAGGCACAGGCACATCTCCAAAGAGGCAGGATGCCCTCCAGGGGTCAGCTTAAGGTCACACCCACTGCATTACAGCGCACATCTACGGCGCTTGTGCATGGCGCTGCTGTGTCTGACCGGTACAGCAAAAGTTCTTTGGTGTGGGCCTTTTTTGAAACATGTCCACAAGATCGTACCTTTGCTATTTGCAACTTATGTCGCAAGCGTATCTCGCGTGGCCAAACCATCAACCGCATGGGTACCACATGCTTGTCCAGACATTTGTCGACCTGCCATGCAGCTCGTTGGCAAGCACACCAGAAAGACCCACACCAAAGACAAAAGCTTACCCCCCCATGCCCTTCTGGGACCTCCAACCCCAGTAGACCCCCAGTCCTTTCTGAAGCCTGCAGTGAAGGTGTAGAAATAGGTGTGTCACAAGCTAGTAGTAGCGGTCAATCTACTGATAGTACCAGGCAAATTTCCCTGCCCCAGCTGCTGCAGCGCCGAAAAAAGTACAATCCCAGCCATCCACATGCCCAGCAGTTGAATGCTAGCTTAGCGAAATTGCTAGCACTTCAACTGCTACCTTTTCAGTTGGTAGATTCTGCCCCCTTCCGTGAGTTTGTGCAATGTGCAGTACCTCAGTGGCAAGTACCAAAATGCCACTTTTTCTCAAGGACGGCTATTCCGGCTCTCTACCGGCATGTGGAAGGTAATGTCCATGCCTCGCTGGACAGGGCGGTCAGTGGTAAGGTGCATATTACCGCTGACTCATGGTCCAGCAGGCATGGATAGGGACGTTACCTGTCTTTTACGGCGCATTGGGTGACTCTGCTGGCAGCTGGGAAGGATGCAGGGCAAGGTCCAGTAGTTTTGAAGGTTGTTCCGCCACCACGCCTCCAAAACAATACTACTGCTTGTGACACAAAGCTTATCTGCTGCTGGAGGCTTTGTGACTGATCACAGGGTGCGCCTCTTCACCGGCTCTGTTGATCGACTGACCTTCATCAAAATGAATCAGGCTTGGATCAACACCAGCTACCAAGCACCTGATGCTGATATTAATGAATAATATCTTTTTGTTGAAATGTCGGATCCCTTTTAGACTGCTGATGCTGAGTGACTGTCCTCTTATGCTGCTGATGGAATATCCTTCTCCTCCTCACTTTTCTTGCTGATAGCTAGTAAGAAATGTTGTGTTTCTGGGCTCCGCCACCAGTGCCTAAGGCACAATTTTTCAGCCCCTGTTTAACAGGGGCGCCTAATAACAATTTTTGATGCAATAATTTGCACGTGGCTCCTTGTTGCGCTCCAATTGGAGTTATTGGGAGGGGTTGCAAGTGTTGTGTTGTGTTCAAGGCACAATTTTTCAGCCCCTGTTTAACAGGGGCGCCTAATAACAATTTTTGATGCAATAATTTGCACGTGGCTCCTTGTTGCGCTCCAATTGGAGTTATTGGGAGGGGTTGCAAGTGTTGTGTTCAAGGCACAATTTTCAGCCCCTGTTTAACAGGGGCGCCTAATAACAATTTTTGATGCAATACTTTGCACGTGGCTCCTTGTTGCGCTCCAATTGGAGTTATTGGGAGGGTTTGCAAGTGTTGTGTTGTGCCCAAGGCACAATTTTTCAGCCCCTGTTTAACAGGGGCGCCTAATAACAATTTTTGATGCAATACTTTGCACGTGGCTCCTTGTTGCGCTCCAATTGGAGTTATTGGGAGGGGTTGCAAGTGTTGTGTTGTGCCCAAGGCACAATTTTTCAGCCCCTGTTTAACAGGGGCGCCTAATAACAATTTTTGATGCAATAATTTGCACGTGGCTCCTTGTGGTGGCCGTCTGACCGATGCGTTCAGACAATTTTTTAGTCCGCAGCCCCAAGGTCTGACTGGTTCCAGCAACCATCGCCAGCGTCTGGTTTACATGGTCCAGGAATACCTAGGGGCAAGATCCAACTTGGACACCTTCCCCACCACAAATCCTCTGGCTTACTGGGTCTTGAGGATGGATCACTGGCCAGAGCTTGCACAGTACGCAATTGAGCTACTGGCTTGCCCTGCATCCAGTGTTCTTTCAGAACGCACATTCAGTGCTGCTGGAGGCTTTGTGACCGATCACAGGGTGCGTCTCTCCACCGACTCTGTTGATCGACTGACCTTCATAAAAAATGAATCAGGCTTGGATCAGCACCAGCTACCAAGCACCTGATGCTGATGTTACTGAATAATATTTTTTTGTTGAAATGTCGGATCCCTTTGAGACTGCGTATGCTGATGCTGAGTGACTGTCCTGTTATGCTGCTGATGGAATATCCTTCTCACTTTTCTTGCTGATAGCCAGTAAGAAATGTTGTGTTTCTGGGCTCCGCCACCAGTGCCTAAGGCACAATTTTTAAGCCCCTGTTTAACAGGGGCGCCTAATAACAATTTTTGATGCAATACTTTGCACGTGGCTCTTTGTTGTGCTCTAATTAGAGTTATTGTGAGGGGTTGCAGTGTTGTGTTGTGCCTAAGGCAAACATTTTCAGCCCCTGTTTAACAGGGGCGCCTAATAACAATTTTTGATGCAATACTTTGCACGTGGCTTTTTGTTGTGCTCCAATTAGAGTTATTGTGAGGGGTTGCAGTGTTGTGTTGTGCCTAAGGCACAATTTTTAAGCCCCTGTTTAACAGGGGCGCCTAATAATTTTTAATGGAATACTTTGCACGTGCCTCTGTATCTGTGAGGGGTTGCAGTGTTTTAGGCAGCATTGATATAATAAGAAGCCAGACATTGTTGAGTATCCAAAAATATTTATTTTATCACACTGAAAATGTGTGATTTAAATTTTTTTTTAACTGGTTGCGGACCGCCGCAGGTACATTTACGTCAGCAGAATGGTACAGGCAGGCACATCAACATATATATATGTGCCTGCCTTGCCGTGGGTTGGGGGTCCGATCAGGACCCCCCCCCCCCTGGTACATGCGACGGTCCGTTTTGCTGGCCGAGCGATCCGGGATGAGGGGGTGGCTATTCGTTTTTGTCCGCCCCCTCCGGATGACTCCCAGCCAATCTGCTCGCTCCCCTGCCCTGTTACTTTCTCCTCCTGTGTAAATACAGGAAGGGGGAAGTGATGTGATCTCTCCACTCGGCGTTTTTTTCAACCACCGCTGAGGAGAGATCACATCTCACAGTAAGTGTACACAACACTACACTGACACACTACTCTACACTACACTGACACACTACACTGACACACAGACACATAGGCACATTTAACCCCCGCAATTGTCTGTTAAAGCGACGCAGTGCCGAATCGCAAAAAGGGGCCTGGTCATTTACCTGCATTTTGGTCCGGGTCTTAAGTGGTTAAATATCAAAATATAAATTTTTTATTTTTTATTTTTAAGACCTATATTTTTGCATATAAATAATTGTCTACATCTATTGTTTTTTTTTATATATATATTTTTATTATTATTATTTTTTTTAAACCCTCCCCAGAATGTCAACAAGATTTTTCAGGTTTTGGTTCACCTCTTTGTTGTTCTTTATGATCCTCTCGAGGGCGAGGTTTGTGTCCTCTATTTGTTCCCTGCAGGATATTATCTCCCCAATTATCCCGGGGACTGTCGGTGTCTAAGCCGCCCCCAACAGCTCGTACACCTGAAATTTGGAAAAAAAACATGTTTTAAAATTATGCAGGCCTACATGTATTACCGGAAACTGTGCTGTATGACACTGACCTTATGTGGTGGCATTTTGCACTTCCTGCACATCCGGCGAGGGTGGGGCTTGGCACTGTGTGGGGTTGGTCGGCTCCACTGCTGCAGCTTGATTGCGGCCTATGAGATTGTAAAAAAAGGGATAGATGTATCAAAAAGATTAGAGGCCTGAACGAGGAATATCAATCATTCTTTTTAAAAAGTGTCGTACAATTGTGTGTTTTTACAATCCTAAGATTAACACAGGATTGTATCCATTACCAAAGCTGCTGCATTTCTCTATCTTTGGCCAAGTTTCCTACATGGCAAAACAACAAGTTGACACTGGATCACCTCTGTGTGAAACGCTAACTAACTAGGTTGTTCTTGTGACCAACACTCAGTGCCGATCCTGACCTCCCTGGGGCCCGAAGCAAAATGACATGGCACATTAAAAATGAGAAGCGGGGGCGCTAACGACAGTGACATGTCGCATTAAAGAAAGTTAAGCAGTGGGTGGAGGGTGGTGTTCTGCTGTCTGAAATGATATCTTACATTAAATTGAGAAGCAAGGGGTGCTGACTTCTTGCTTCTTCTCCCATGCAGCCAGCGAGTTGAGAAGCGGGGCTTAGGGGGCGAAAATTACTTCTTACCAGGCGGGGCATCTAGTTATTTGGGGGGCCCTTCGCAGATTTGCGGGGCCCTAAGCTGCTTGCATAGTGAGCCTATAGGACGGATCGGCCATGCCAACCATTGTGCTACTGAGTGCATATGTGTAATCAACTGCTTTGCTGAGCATACTCTCCTTTTAATGTATATTGACTTAAGTTGGATTATTTAAATCAACTTAATAACACATCAACATTAATTAAAAAATTGGTCTCACATAAAAAGGTCTTAAATAGAATGACCAACCAATTATTATGCCCACACAAACATGAACCTTCAAACATCTTTTCTTGAACTGTATATATACACAACCTGCGATAAAAAGCACATGCCACAAAATAATAAAAAAAAATATTCAGAGTACACATAAAAAATTACTTACGTCTTCTGAAGACTCTTCGAATTCTCTCCATCTGCTCTGGCTCTCGGATTTTCAAATCACTCCATCTCTTGCGCAACTGCTCCCTGGACCTCTGCACCCCAAATTTTGCATGGATAGCCCTCCGTACCTTATCCATGATCTGGGCCTTTAGTTTATTGGGGTTTTTGTAAGGCCCTTTTTTGCCCTCATAGTCGTCCTTTTTTAAAATAGCCACCATCTCAACCAGGGGAGGGCTGGCAGCCTTAGGCCTGGGGGCCAAGTCCAGTCGAGTGGCCCATAGAGCGTGGAAAAGTGATGGATCGAGGAAAAGTGATGGATCGAGGAAAACAGTCTAAGATTTTTCATGACCACAAGAGTCCGTACAGAGGCCTCCCTTACATCAGAGTCCATACAGAGGCCCCCCCCTTACATCAGAGTCAGCACAGAGGCCCCCCTTACATCAGAGTCAGCACAGAGGCCCCCCTTACATCAGATTCTGCACAGACCCCAAAAAAATCAGAGTCCGCACTTCCTGTCCAGTGCCCACACATGCCGGGGAGTGTGGGCAGGGCAGACTCAGACGGAGGGGGAGCAGATGAGCTCTATCTCTCCTCGTGTCTGTGCAGAGAGAGAAGGGAATGTCAGCTCTGGTGTGCGCTGAGGCTGAGCTATGTGTGAGATGAGACATAGCTCAGCTCTGCAGCCATCTACCTCGGAGCTGACACAGGCATGCTGCACAGTGGAAGGTGAGCAGCGGCCGTGACCTGTGTTAACAGAGCTCCAGCAAGCATATTCCTGCTCTGCAAAAACAGCATTTGGTAGTGGCGGCTGGAGGCTGTGCATAATGTCACCAGCCCGGGGGGAGATTTCCACCCTGCCCCCCTGCCAGCCCTCCCCTGATCTCAACCATCTCTTTAAAGCTTATGTTGGTGGCTTTGTACCTCCTTCTCCTCCTGGTGTATGCCTGGCCTGTCTCCTGCCTGGTTGCAGCTTGCTGTCTCTCCTCCATCATGTCATTGACCGACTTAAAAGGGGCGTGGCAATCACTAGAACAAACGTCAGGGGCGTGGAAACGTGCAGAGCTTCTCACATGCGCAGTGTATAAAGTGATAGAGAACGTTGTTTACAGTCGGTAGAAAACGTCGGAAAAACGATTGTGCATACGACGATATGAAACTTGTTTTTTTGACTTTATGATCAGTGGATGAGTTTGTGGGTTAGATATGGGGAGAAAGCTAAGGCTTGACTGACATTTTTTTTTGCTAAATTTTGACTTGCAGAAAAAATGGAGGCTTTCAGAGAACTTTTTTCTACAATTTTTCTTTCACAAAGAAATAATTGATTGAGCCAAGATCTGGCATTGTAATAGCCCCCCACCACCCCTAAAATAATCTACATATTGTTGCCACACAGCACGTGCCCCCCAAGCCTGTATGGCCACAGGCTCACGGGCCACCACTGGAACATCAATGGCCTCATCACCAGGCACAAGTGTCATGTAGTTTGTTGAGGGTCTCTTTAGGAAATTGTGCAATATGCAGCAGCAAAGCATGACATGGTTCAGATTCTACGTAACAAACCTACAGTCCTTGTCTTGTTTGCACCGCCTGTATACTGCTGTTTAAATTATATAGGGCCATAGAGTCTTGTCAGGGCCGATCCTCCCTATAGGCACACTATGCAAGCCGCTTAGGTCCACACAAAGCTGCAAAGGGCCCCCAAAATTACTAGAGGCCCCATCTGGTGAGAAGTCATTTTCGCACCCTCATCCGGCTTCTAAACTCACTGGCTGAGTAATTTCCGACAGCAGAACACCCCCTCCCCCCGCTTCTCAACTTTCTTTAACCACTTAAGACCCGGACCAATACGCTGGCAAATGACCCAAGGGGTTTTTGCGATTCGGCACTGCGTCGCTTTAACAGACAATTGCGCGGTCGTGCGACGTGGCTCCCAAACAAAATTTGCGTCCTTTTTTTCCCACAAATAGAGCTTTCTTTTGGTGGTATTTGATCGCCTCTGCGATTTTTATTTTTTGCGCTATATACAAAAATAGAGCGACATTTTTGAAAAAAAATCAATATTTTTTTTTTTACTTTTTGTTATAATAAAATACCAATAAACTAAATTTTAGTCAAACATTTAGGCCAAAATTTATTTAGCCACATGTCTTTAGTAAAAAAAAAAAAAAATCGCATTAAAAAAAAATTAGCTACCTAGCGGGAACAGCGACACTAATACAGCGATCAGAAAAATGATCGCTTAGTGATGCTGGCAATAGGGAGTGAAAGGGTTAACTAGGGCAGTGATCAAGGGGTTAAAACTTTATTGGGGGGGGTGGGGGGGCTACCCTGACACTAACACTGACTGACTGTCACACTGTCTGTCACACTGACACTAAATACAGTAATCATACATGTATGATTACTGCATTCAGTGACACTGTGACAGGGGGGAGGGGGGGGGCGATCGCGGGGGTTAAATGTGTTTGTGTCTGTGTGTAAGTGTGATGTTGGTGCAGACTTACTTGTTGTGTTGCGATCTCTCCTCAGCGGCGCTTGAAACAAACGCCGAGGGAGAGATCACGTCGCTTCCTCCTTCCTGTGTTTACACAGGAGGAGGAAGTGACAGGGCGGGCGGGCGCGCGCATTGGCTGGGAGCGATCTGGAGGGGGCGGGTGAAAACGGATAGCCGCCCCCACTTGTCGGATCGCTCCTGCAGCCGCGCGGACCGCCGCATGTACGGGGGGGGGGTCCGATCGGACCCCCGATCCCCCCCAAGGCACCAACGTATATATACGTTGATGTGCCTGTCGGTGCCATTCTGCCGACGTAAATGTACATGCGGCGGTCCTTAAGTGGTTAATGTGACATGTCACTGTCGTCAGATTTTGCTTAGGGCCCCAGGGAGGTCAGGATCGGCACTGGGTCTTGTAAAGACCTGGGGGGAGTAGTGGCGGGGAAACTCATGCTATTTTTTTCCATGATTTTTATCCATATTGCAGGTACGAAACATTACTTTGAAGCAAGCAGTATTAAATTACTTTTTTTCTGAGAGTAATCTCATGTTGTGCAGGGACATTTATAAACACGTGCCACTACTATAGACACACAGCAGGTATGATATTTAAATGTTTTTTTTTTTTACTTTAAGCATCATTAAAATCGCTGCTCCAGAAAAAAATACAGTTTTAAAAAAAAAAATTCCTTTGATACATGTTCCCTGGTGCAAGACCCGGGTTCTCAAAGATGTTTTCCAACAATAACTTGAATATTGGTCTTTAAAATGAGCGATTTTGAATTCGAATGTTCGAGTCCCATAGACTTCAATGGGGTTCTAAATGTTCGTGCAAACCCGCGGTCTGTTCGACGGTTCTGGTGCGAACCGAACGCGGGTATGTTCGACTCATCCCTATTGTAGACTCACCATACAAGTGGTGTGTTAAAGGAACAAATGCTGACTGCGGCTGCCCAATACTGTCCAGGATGATGGCCACAGTGTGCCAGACTTCAATGGGAGTGAGGCTAGATGGAACTTCTTGGTAAGTGGTATTTTCAGTTGTGCATATATATATATATATATATATATATATATATATACTGTATATTGTGACAGGAAGTCAGGTAAATCTGTGTGTGTTGTCACAGACGGGAGATATATTTCTGCCTTGTTTAGACAATACACCAATTACTATTAGGCGTCGGCTGCAGAGATGGCCAGAGAGGTTTGGGGCGTTAAAAGGTTTCAGCTGTTCAGAATTAAGCAATTAAAGTCCCTATAACGACAGCCTAAGGATGACGACTGATTGCTGCATCCTGGGGCTTTGGGAGTGAAGGAGCAATCACAAACTCTACTGAAGAGGTGAGGTGCTAATGGATATTTCTGTGTGAGAAATATCAAAGAGACTTTTTTGTTGTTTTCTGCTGTAGGACCAGCAGTGTCTGCCCAGCAGTAGGCTGTGCCATACTCCATAAGTAGGTTCCTGTGTTGGGAAGGTAGACACCCCAAGTGGCAAGGGTTTATTTTATGTTTTGTTTTGTTTATGCTGTTTTGATGCTTGCACGTGTATCCAGCAATATGGAAAAATAAACCATATCATTTGTTTTCAATCATCCTCAACTGCCTTTTTGTACAGTTCAGCGTGTAGTGAACCCATCCAGGGGGTCACACACACCCGCTATCGAGCTAATCCCTCACAATATATATATATATATATATATATATATATATATATATATATATTGTGAACTTTGGGGGTTCTTTAGCTCCGCGAGACAAGTGCGTAAACCGTGTCAGTAAAGCAAAGGGTCTTTATTGGCGATCAAAACAAAATAATGGTTTCTTCGGCACCAGAAAAACGTCACAACAAAAGTCCTACTTGTTTCCAGCATAAATTAGAAAAGTCTTTCTTCAGCACAGCAAAAACAACCAAAAGAAAGGCACATACGTTTTAGTAAGAAGTCCTCCAGTCCTTCCCTGCAGACACAGCTTCACTTCCAAACCACTCCACCCTCTGTCAGTACTTCCTTTCCTTTTAACTAACTTCCTGGAAGTGGTTAACCCCTTGTGTGCCTGAAGCCAGGGGTCAGAAGGGGAGGCTCTCTTCCCTCCCAATTGTCGCTTCAGAGCCTCCGAAATCCCGGACCCCCAAATATCATTAAAAGAAGACAGAAAGGACTTTAAGCCCGTCCTCTCTGGATCCATTTTATCTATCCGGGACCTCTCACCCCCTTCAGGGTGACCTCCTGAACCTGTGTTTCAAATGGCCCAAACTCCAAAAATCGGCGCTATGTAGCATCCATCCAGGACCCAACCCTGGCGTCCTGTACATATCCCCCCCCCTCTGCCTCAACGCAAAGGTGTTAGAGGCACCACTCGCCATCATACAGTGGACTCGGGAGAGGGCATCAGCATTCTGATGCTGTCTCCCGGGTCTGTGCTCCACCATAAAGTTGAACTCCTGCAAAGACAGAAACCACCTTGTTACCCTGGCATTGGTGTGCTTGTTCTGTGTCATCCACGTAAGAGGAGCATGGTCTGATATGAGGCAAAACTTCCTACCTAGGAGAAAATACCGTAGGGAGTCCAAAGCCCACTTGATGGCAAGACATTCGCGTTTCACCACTGCATAGTTTTTATATCCAAAATACTTGGCTTCCTCCACCCCAACCGCACACTTCTCCGGATTGATGGTGAACCCTGCCCTTCTCAAGGAGTCTACCACTGCCTGTACACGGGGAAGGTGGGAATCCCAATCCGTGCTAAAATTGACAATGTCATCCAGGTAAACGGAGGCATATCGTTGGTGTGGATGCAAAAGTTTGTCCATGGCCCTTTGGAATGTGGCGGGGGCGGAGTGTAAACCAAACGGCATTCTCTTGTACTGGAAATGACCATCCGGGGTAGAGAAAGCTCTTTTCTCTCTGGCCTCTTTGGTTAGGGGAATCTGCCAGTAACCTTTTGTGAGGTCCAGTACCTGGCAGGACCCAACCTCTCAATCAGCTCATCTACCGGTGGCATGGGGTATGCATCGAACTTGGAGACCTCGTTCGGTTTTCTAAAGTCGTTGCAGAAGCGGAGAGTACCATTGGGTTTGGGCACTAATACGATCGGACTGGACCACTCGCTCTGCGACTCTTCGATGACCCCAAGTTCAAGCATCCTTTTCACCTCTCCAGACACTGCCACCCTGTGAGCTTCTGGGATACCGTAGGGTTTAAGCCGGACTGTCACCTTGGGCTCGGTCACAATGTCATGCTCGATGACGTTGGTGAGTCCTGGCAAACCTGAAAACATGTCCCCATTTCTTTGCAGAAACTCTTTTACTTGCTGGGTTTGGGGCCTAGTTAGGGTAGCTGCAACCTGCACCAGGTCGATCCCTACCTGGTCCCCTGACTGTACCGCCACCACTGCAGACACCGGTTCTCTGTCTTTCCAGAGCTTTAACAAATTTATGTGATAAATTTGGTAGGGTTTTCTTTTCCCTGGTTGGTGTACCTTATAGTTTACCTCACCCACTTTCTCCACTATTTCAAACGGACCTTGCCACTTGGCCAAGAACTTGCTTTCTACCGTTGGTATTAGGACAGCTACCCTGTCACCTACTTGGAGCTGTCTCACTTTAGCCGACCGGTTATATACCCTTCTTTGGGCATCCTAAGCCTTCTGCATGTGCTCTCTTACCAGCGGCATCACTTTAGCCACCCTTTCTCGCATTTGAGAAATATGTTCCACCACGGTTTTGTGCGGGGAGGACTCACTTTCCCATGTTTCCTTTACCAGATCAAGCAACCCCCGGGGCCTCCGTCCGTACACTAGCTCAAATGGTGAGAAACCCGTGGATGCCTGTGGCACCTCCCGGATAGCGAACTATTGTTCAGGGAGCAACATATCCCAATCTTTCCCATCTTTCTGGACGACTCTTTTTAACATAGACTTCAGAGTTTTGTTAAACCTCTCAACTAGGCCATCGGTCTGCGGGTGATAGACGGACGTCCGCAACTGCTTAATCTGAAACAGCTTGCGCAAGTCCGCCATCACCTTTGACATAAAAGGGGTGCCCTGATCCGTTAATATTTCCTTGGGGAACCCAGTTCGTGAGAACATTTGAAATAACTCCCGGGCAATGGCCTTAGAGGAAGTTTTTCTCAACGGGACTGCTTCTGGGTATCTAGTGGCGTAGTCCAGGATGACCAATATGTATTGGTGCCCCCTTGCCGACTTTACCAGGGGTCCTACAAGATCCATAGTGATCCGCTCAAACGGGACCTCAATAATTGGCAAGGGTACTAGGAGGTTTCTATAGCGAGGCACCGGGGCAGTTAACTGGCAAACAGGACAAGACTCACAATATCTCTTAACCTCAGCCTTCACCCCTGGCCAGTAAAACCGGTCGGTTATCCTGGCCTCAGTTTTCTCCGCCCCCAGGTGTCCTCCTAGTGCGTCGTTGTGGGCTAGGTCAAGGAGCATCCGCCTATACGGTTGAGGGACCAGCAACTGCTCTATGGGTTCCCCTCGGCTCTCAACCACACGATAGACTAGGTCCCCCTTCAACGCAAAATAAGGAAACCTTTGATCTGCATCTGGTATTTGTGAAACCCCATCAATGACAGAAACCTGCTCTCGAGCGTTGACTAAAGTAGGGTCCTGTAACTGGGCGGTGCCAAACGCACCCCTGGGTACGTCCAGGTCTGGATATACTGGCCTCTGGGACGTTTCCCCCTCACCCTCCTCAACCGGGGCAAGCTCCTCGTCATCCTCCCCCAGCATGACTTGTAACGGGGAGACTCCCCCCCCCCCCCCCCTCAGAGGTCAACTCGGTTTTGGGACCGGACACAGGACTATTATTATTAGAACTAAGATTTTCTGCAACGTCATTATTACTAACAAGTCTCTCCACATTAGAGGGGTGTGTTGTGGAGGTTTCAGGCCTGGATTCCCCAGACTCTGTCCCTTCCAAACTCAGTGTCCTTAGTTCTCCTGGCAGACCCGTCTGTACCTGGTTCCACAGTTCCAAAAATATTGGACAGTCCCGCCCCACTATGATATCATGTATCAGGCTTTTTACCACCCCAACCTCCTGGGTAACCGAGGTTTGGCCATAGGACACAGTTACTGGAACCAAGGGGTACTCCTTGGTGTCCCCATGGATACACATTACACGTAGGGTCTTAGTTACTGGACCAATCCTTCCAAGTACCCTGGCATGTACCAGCGTGACCATGCTATCAGAGTCCAGTAGAGCCCTGGCAGGAAGGTGATTTACCCACACTTCACACTCGAACTGTCCGGAAGTCAGGTCAAGATGCGTGGCACACGCTCGTTGCGCATAGAAAGAGCTTCTTCAGGCCGCCCCGCAATCCAAAGGCTCCTCCTGGAGCGGGCACTGTGCCCGGGTATGCCCCCAGGACCGACATCGCCAACACTGAATGTCTCCCATCTTTGGCACAGGAACCGACCTCCGTGGTTCTATGGCAGATGGTGTAGATCTGCGGACGCCAACATCTGGCAAGGCTTCTCTCCTCAGGGTAGTGGCTGGTCTGGGTGTCCTTGGCATGAGTTCCCGCCGCTTGGCAGGCCCAAGCAGGTCCTCCACCATGGTGTACCGTTCGACCAGCTCGACCAGCTGGTCAGCATTAGTAGGGTTTCCATGGCTTACCCAGCATTGTAGGTCATCTGGTAGGGACCGTAGGTACCAGTCCATCACCACCCGTTCCACCATTTGTGGGCCTGACAACTTTTCCAGCTGCAGCCATTTTTTAACTAACTGAACTAGTTCATGGATTTAGGACCTGGGTGGTTGGTCCGATTTGTACCGCCAGCGATGCACCCTCTGAGCCCGGACAGCTGTGGCCACCCCCAGGCGGGCCAGGATCTCGGTTTTTAGACGTTCATAGTCTTTGATGTGCTCAGCTGGGAGGTCAAAATAGGCCTTTTGCGGGTCACCAGTGAGAAAAGGGGAGATAATGCTGGCCCATTGGTCCCGGGGCCATGCTTCTCTCTCTGCTATCCTTTCAAAGGTGATAATAAAGGCTCCCACGTCATCGCTGGGTGTTAGTTTTTGCAAGAAATGGCTGGCTCTAACAGACACTGGGTTGCTAACGGCAACGGCCGATTGCTCTTGTCCCTGAGCCAGCCGCTGTACTGCCTCCTGCAAGGCAGCCACCTGTGCTTGAGTGGACTCCTGCTGGGCTGTAAACTGAGCGGCTAGCAGCCGCATGTTTTCCTGCTGCACAGCTATAGCCTGTGCCAGGGCCTGCTGCTGCTGAGCCATCGCTTCCTCATGGCGACGGTTGGCGACTGCTGACGCTTGCTGCTGGGTCACGGTGGCTTGTGCCAAAGCCCTAATGACCTCTTCCATGTCGTTGCGTGCTGTTTGTAATGTCTGGGCTGACTTCACCCAAGACATACCATAAGTACACTGTCTCTTTAAATGTCAGTTTTTAAAAGTTTTTTGCGCCTGCAAATGCACTTTGCCCGCATTCGACACCAGTTGTGAACTTTGGGGGTTCTTTAGCTCCGCGAGACAAGTGCGTAAACCGTGTCAGTAAAGCAAAGGGTCTTTATTGGTGGTCAAAACAAAACAAAATATTGCTTTCTTCGGCACCAGAAAAACGTCACAACAAAAGTCCTGCTTGTTTCCAGCATAAATTAGAAAAGTCTTTCTTCAGCACAGTAAAAACAACCAAAAGAAAGGCACATACGTTTTAATAAGAAGTCCTCCAGTCCTTCCCTGCAGACACAGCTTCACTTCCAAACCACTCCACCCTCTGTCAGTACTTCCTTTCCTTTTAACTCACTTCCTGGAAGTGGTTAACCCCTTGTGTGCCTGAAGCCAGGGGTCAGAAGGGGAGGCTCTCTTCCCTCCCAATTGTCGCTTCAGAGCCTCCGAAATCCTGGACCCCCAAATATCATTAAAAGAAGACAGAGAGGACTTTAAGCCCGTCCTCTCTGGATCCATTTTATCTATCCGGGACCTCTCACCCCCTTCAGGGTGACCTCCTGAACCTGTGTTTCAAATGGCCCAAACTCCAAAAATCGGCGCTATGTAGCGTCCATTCAGGACCCAACCCTGGCGTCCTGTACAATATATATATATATATATATATATATATATATATATATATATATATATATATATATATATATATAAAATGTGTGTGTATATCCTTATTTTGGAGGTCACTTAACCAAAATAAAAATATATATATGGACTCAGGCCTACGCCATGGCCAAAAGAAAAAGATTGTAATTATATTGAATTGTTGCTATTAACCACTTGCCGACCAGCCGCCGCAGTTATACGGCGGCAGGTCGGCACGGGTGCGCGAGAGCCCGTAGCTCTACGTCGCGCTTTTCGCGGCCACTAGGGGGCGCGTGCGCGCCGCCGGCGGCCCGCGCGCGCGCCCCCTGCTCGCCCCCGAGTCCCGTGTGTTGCCGGCGGGCGCGATCGCCGCCGGGCACACGCGATCGCTCGTTACAGAGCGGGGAACGGGAGCTGTGTGTGAAAACACACAGCGCTCGTTCCTGTCAGCGGGGGAAACGCTGATTTTCTGTTCATACAATGTATGAACGGAAGATCAGTGATTCCCCCTAGTAAGTCCACCCCCCCCCTACAGTTAGAACACAAGCAGGAACACACTTAACCCCTTCCCCGCCCCCTAGTGTTAACCCCTTCACTGCCAATGGCATTTTTATAGTAATCCAATGCATTTTTATAGCATTGATCGCTAAAAAAATGCCAATGGTCCCAAAAATGTGTCAAAAGTGTCCGAAGTGTCCGCCATAATATCGCAGTACCGAAAAAAAACGCTGATCGCCGCCATTACTAGTAAAAAAAAAAATAATAATAAAAATGCCATAAAACTACCCCCTATTTTGTAAACGCTATAACTTTTGCGCAAACCAATCAATAAACGCTAATTGCGATTTTTTTTTACGAAAAATATGTAGAAGAATACGTATCGGCCTAAACTGAGGAAAAAATATTTTTTTTTATATATTTTTGGGGATATTTATTATAGAAAAAAGTAAAAAATATTGAATTTTTTTCAAAATAGTCGCTCTGTTTTTGTTTATAGCGCAAAAAATAAAAACCGCAGAGATGATCAAATACCACCAAAAGAAAGCTCTATTTGTGGGAAAAAAAGGACGCCAATTTTGTTTGGGAGCCACGTCGCACGACTGCGCAATTGTCAGTTAAAGCGACGCAGCGCCGAATCTCAAAAAGTGCTCTGGTCTTTGGACAGCAATATGGTCCGGGGCTGAAGTGGTTAACTTATATGCATTGTGTATGAATCCATATATAGGAGACATTATATAATTTCATAGATTGAAAAACCATGCTTCCATTGTAACTTGACTGCTTGTGGAAAGGGAAATACTTTTGTTCATATAATTACAAAAATCGAATGTTGTGCATATATTGGTTGGTAATCCATGGTGCGAAAGCACTTTCTTCCTCTCTCTCTCTCTCTCTCTCTCTCTCTCTCTCTCTCTCTCTCTCTCTCTCTCTCTCTCTCTCTCTCTCTCTCTCTCTCTCTCTCTCTCTCTCTCTCTCTCTCTCTCTCTCTCTCTCTATATATATATATATATATATATATATATATATAGTTCTTCAGAGAGGTGAATTACACATAGCAGGAATATAAGAGGCATTATATAATAAGTGATGACTAAAAATAGAAAAATACAATTATATAAATAGAGCAAACTTGCCCTTGTTTGAATATTGAAGCAAATTTGATGGAGTATACGTCCTTATTGAAAACTTCCTTTCATCAGAACAGGGAAAGACTGAAAGGCTGATAAGCGTAATTTCATCTGAAGAGGTAAGTATATAGGAATTGTTTGGGATTTTAATGCCGCGTACACACGATCACTTTTTGTGATGAAAAAAAAACGATGTTTCAAGTGATGAAACAAAACGACGTTTTTCAAACTTTATTTTCCAAAACGACGGCACTGTGTTCCATTGAAGCTCCGTCTCATAACTTGCCTCTGAGCATGCGCGGCTTTAAAAACGTTGTTTTCAACATCGTTTTGCCCACACACCATCACTTTTTATGACACAAAAAACAACGTTTTGAAAAACGACACAAAATATTCAAGCATGTTCGAATTTTTTTTTGGTCGTTTTTTTGAAGACATAAAACAACGTTTTTTCCCTCACACGGTGATTTTAAATGACGTTTTTGAAAATGTTGTTTTTTTTCATCACAAAAAATGATCGTGTGTACGCGGCATAAGGCTTCTATATACAATGTACATGGAGATTGGCTTACGGGTAAGGAATGCATATAGTAAAAATCAAATCAATGTGATGGCTTACCTATGTATAGGATAGTATAAAGTCCTGTAATGCACTCTCCAAAAGACAGCTGGAGAGTGCACCCCGCCGCATTGTTTAAGGGTAGCGGCTAGTTCCCATCCTCCAGATTAACCTTGTGATGTCACAGGAAACATGTGACCAGGAAGCAGGAAATAGAGGGCGGGAACATGAAGTGAATAGAAGTGAATAGGAGGTGCATGCAGAGAAGAGCAGAGCACATGTTATCAGGGGAGGACGGGCAGCCTTAGGCCTGGGGGGCAAGTCCAGTCAAGTGGCCCATTGAACCACACAGAGAGCGAGAGAGAGAGAGGGAGACTGCTCCATATTGCCCCAGAGAGAGAGAGACCATTTGACACTGTCTGCACAGAGAGAGAGAGAGAGACCACTTGACACTGCCTGCACAGAGAGAGAGAGAGGCCACTTGGCACTGCCTGCACAGAACGAGAGAGAGACCGCTTGACACTGCATGCACAGAGAGAGAGAGAGGCCACTTGGCACTGCCTGTACAGAGAGAGAGAGACCGCTTGACACTGCCTGCACAGAGAGAGAGAGGCCACTTGGCCCTGCCTGTACAGAGAGATAGGTCACTTGGCACTGCCTGCACAGAGAGAGAGAGACCGCTTGACACTACCTGTACAGAGAGAGAGGTCACTTGACACTGCCTGTACAGAGAGAGAGAGGTTACTTGACACTGCCTGTACAGAGAGAGAGGTTACTTGACACTGTCTGTACAGAGAGAGAGGTCACTTGACACTGCCTGTACAGAGAGAGAGGTCACTTGACACTGCCTGTACAGAAAGAGAGAGAGAGACCGCTTGACACTACCTGCACAGAGAGAGAGGTCACTTGACACTGCCTGTACAGAGAGAGAGAGAGAGAGAGAGACTGCTTGACACTGCCTGCAGTGGCGGAATTTTCAGTGTTGCAGCAGTCGCAGTTGCGACTGGGCCCTGTAGTTCCGCCATGTCCGGGGGGCCCGCCACCCGCCCGTGCACGCACTTGTGAAGAAGACATTTCACACACCTCTCCATCCCCCGTTCCGGCAGCCTGGTTTTTAGAGCTCTGTCCCCAGCCTACAATGCCGCCCTATCAGCGGCAGTGAGAAGAGGAGGGGAGAGAGCCGGGACACAGAGCAGTCGGCTGGAGTACTGCATGTTAGGTCAGGGCTTGCCGTGATTTCCCCTCCCCCTTCCTGGACTGTCGGGGATCTGTGGTGAGAGGACAGGCTCTCAGCACCAGTCTCCATTGAGGTGAGACCACCGCCGCCGCTGTCTCAGATTATAGATAGTGGGAGAACAGGCATTGTATTGTGTATGGAGGGAAACAGGTGTGCGGGGGTACAGAGGGGAACTAATGTGTGTGTGTGGGGGGGGGGGGGGTGAAGTAATGTGTGTGTGGGGGGGAGTCAGAGTGTAAGTAATTAGTGTGTGTGTGGGGGGGCGGGTCAGAGTGTAAGTAATTAGTGTGTGGGGGGGGGGGTCAGAGTGTAAGTAATGTGTGTGTGTGTGGGGGGGGAGCAGAGGTGAAGTAATGTGTGTGTGTGTGTGGGGGGGGGTCAGAGGTTAAATAATGTGTGTGTGTGTGTAGGGGGGGGGGGGCAGAGGTGAAGTAATGTGTGTGTGTGTGTGTGTGTAGGGGGGGGGTTAGAGTGTAAGTAATGTGTGTGTGTGTGTGTGTGTGTGTGCGTGTGTAGGGGGGGGGTTGTCAGAGGGTAAGTAATGTGTGTGGGGGGGGACAGAGGTGCAGTAATGTGTGTGGGGGGACAGAGGTGAAGTAATGTGTGTGTGTGTGTGGGGGGGGGGGTTGCAGAGTGGAAGTAATGTGTGTGAGGGGGGGGGGTGTAACAGAGGGGAACTAATGTGTGCAAAAAAATAATAAATACAGATATCTTTGCAGGTAAAAATATGTGTCTGTAATAAGGGGGGCTGTGTAATACACCGTGGGTCTGCACCGAGTGGGGTGTCTATACTGTGGGGGTCTGCACCGAGTGGGGTGTCTATACTGTGGGGGTCTGCACCGAGTGGGGTGTCTATACTGTGGGGGTCTGCACCGAGTGGGGTGTCTATACTGTGGGGGTCTGCACCGAGTTGGGTGTCTATACTGATGAGGGGGTCTGTACTAAGGAATGTGTCTATACTGCAGGGGTCTGCTCTAAGGGGGTATTCTATACTGATGGGGGTCTGCACCTAGGGGAGGGTGTTTGCACTAAGAGGGGGGATTCTACACTGATGGGGGTGTCTGTACTGAGGGAGGGGGTCTGTACTGAAGCAGGGGGATCTGTTCTTAGTGAGGGGGATCTATACTGCGAGAGGGGGGTCTGTAGTTAGTGGAGAGGGGTCTGTACTGAAGGGGGAGGGACACCATTTTTTTTCCACACCAGGTGACACCAATCCTAGTGACACCACTGATTGACTTTAAGTCAATAAAGTGACAGAGATGAGCAATCTATGCCAACCTCCACTACTGTGCCTCTTACTGATCCCATCCCCCCCACCACTGATCTCATCACTATCCCCCCATTACTTCTACAACAGAGGTGATGGGGGGGTAGGGATGAGATCAGTGGTGGGGGGGTGGGATCAGTAAGCGGCAGAGGTGGTGGTAGGAAAGGATGGCACCACCACTGCCACCTCCCCTCAAGTACAACCGCTGCCAGCCCCCCCCCCCCCTCAACACCAGCACTTCCACTGATCCCATCCCTCCTCCCCATCAGCACTGTTACTGATCCCATTCCCCAGGTCAGATTTAATTGATCCTATGATTGCTTCATAGGATCAGCAACCAATGTATTGCTTAATTTACGTGAAATCCCTGGTGATATGGCCACTCCCTCTGTTTTCCTATTAAAAACATACCACTAGGCAGGAGCGTACAGCATGGTCAGTACTCTAGTTAGGCTGGTAACTGCGTGTGCTCTCCTCCAATGATCAATATTGTCCTGACACATCCCCCCTGCACAGCCATACACTGGGAAGCTCAATGTGCTTTTGCTTCTCCTTTCCCCAGATCGTATGCATTTTTTTTTAAAATATATATATCTATATACAAGTGTAAAACAATAATGTATCAAAATCGTGCTTTTCGGGGGGGGGGGGGGCCTTTCACGATTTCTTGCACCGGGGCCCTGAAGTTTCTAGTTATGCCTCTGACTGCCTGTACAGAGAGAGAGAGAGAGGTCACTTGGCACTGCCTGTACAGAGAGAGAGAGAGGTCACTTGACACTGCCTGTACAGAGAGAGAGAGACCACTTGACACTACCTGCACAGAGAGAGGTCACTTGGCACTGCCTGTACAGAGAGAGAGACCGCTTGGCACTGCCTGTACAGAGAGAGAGACCGCTCAGCACTGCCTGCACAGAGAGAGAGAGGTCACTTGGCACTGCCTGCACAGAGAGAGAGGTCACTTGGCACTGCCTGTACAGAGAGAGAGAGACTGCTTGACACTGCCTGTACAGAGAGAGAGGTCACTTGGCACTGCCTGTACAGAGAGAGAGAGAGACCGCTTGACACTGCCTGCACAGAGAGAGAGAGACCGCTTGACTGCTGTGACGAGACCCTTGCTCGCCCAGGTCGACACTCCTCTGCTTCTATTGGATCAGATTGCAGATTGGAACATCTGATGGTCCAGTCATCCAAGGTACAGCTATGTGCCGATCGCGATCCATTTGAAGAACACACACCAGACGAGCTGTATGTATGTTTAAACAGGAGACATTCAGCTGGTTATATACAGGTTACAAGCTTATCATCAATCAAAGAACAATGAAATCTCCACCCTTTTTTCCACACACTGGGGTTTCCATACAGAGACATTTCGGCACCGTAAAGCTTGTAACATCACATTCCTTTATCAATAGAATTCAATTAACCTTTTAGATAATGACATGCTAATCCAATACTTCTGACAGGAGACTTCAAACAGTTTTATCACATAATAGAAAGGTCTAGGAGCCGACCTGGATTAACACCTCTACACAATGAAATGTCTTTCACAAGCCAGGTCACTTAGCATTTTAAAAGCAGATGTCCTTGCATTGAATAAGCCAACAGCTTGTAATGTCCCTCTCCTTTGTAACAGATTTCAAGTAGAAACACCTTAATATCTCAAGATCCATGACATTACTCCCCCTGGGAAGCAGTTCAACATCCACAGTGGGACCCAAATGGGTCAACTCGAGGATGTTGGACAAGTAGTCTTAAGGTTCCAGGACTGTCTGCCAGGATAAACCATCCTCCTTCCTGGTTTGAGGCCCTGGCCCATAATCGGACGGGAAGAGGCTCACATTCAGTCCTCTCCAAAAGCCCCTGTCCCGGCTAGGTCTGGCACACAACTCCCCTTTTGGCAGGAGACTAACACAGTAGGAGACACCAGATGCGTTGACTCTGAAGTTAGTCAATAGTTCCAGTCGAGACAAACACCCATTATACAGCTGTCCCCCACGGGTGGTTGACTATATATGCTTTATGCAGTATTACACTATGCAAGTTTCCTGCTTTTGTCTTTTCCGGTGTTATGAATCCACACTGAAATCCCTGAGTGAAGCACAAATGTGACCGAGATTGTGGTGTTTATTCATCAGAATATCTGGAAATTCTGCTCCTTCGGCTCTACATATAGATCTCGGACTTTGGAGTGTCTTTGTCCATAGCTAATGTATATGATTTTTTCACAAATATTTTTGGGACTAAGTTTTGATTTTATTAGTACTTAATGTAGTGTTTGTCTCGGTAACACACTATATTGATTATTTATATTGTTTTATTATGTGCCATCAATTAGGTACAGCCTCACACCTAGCGCGATTCCCTCCCTTCTTGCAGTTTGTTTATATTGTATAACATTTTTGAATCGCAGCTCTATATTGTTTTCTCCACAGGGTATGCGCAATTTTTTTCACGTTTTCAGTAGTTCCAGTCCCCCAATGCCGGTATCCATACCGTACCCCAAATAAATTGTCCCAAACAGAGCATTACTCACCCCCCCATCCTCTGCCTTTCTCAGAGAACACGCCTGCTGCTGGGGAGGGACATGGATTGGCCCTTCTCCCTGGAGTCCTTTCAGCCGCTGGAGAGCAGACAGGGTGGCTGGGCTCAGTTCATCATGCTGTTGGGGACCTGGGCCAACTGGCCACCATTTCTGGGGTATACCAGTGGAGACTGAAGTCCCATCCACTGGTGCGAGGTGAAAATCCCCCAGTGCTTGCATGCAAAGCCGACATCCTCCTGTCTCCGAGCGCACCATTTTCTGGGGTTGTGTCAGTGGAGATCTAAGTCCCATCAACTACCACAGGAACCCCCTCTTCTGTTAGTTGAGAGCAGAGGCCCGGGGCACTCTGCTCTGTTGCCAGCTCTTCCGCTGGGTTGCTGTGAGTGGAGACCACAGTCCCATCCACCGATATCCGCTCAAGCTGTAGTGGGGTGCAGCCGCCAGTAGCATCCTGTCCTGCTGGGAGTAAGAGCTTTACCACCTCAGCTGGTTGCTGGGGAGGGGGGCCAACCACCCCGGTTCCCTGGAACTCCAAAGTTGGTCCCAATGCTGGGCAGAGATAGCTAGCACTCTGCCCTGTTGCCAGCACTTCTGGTGGGGGTGCACAATCCATAACATCCTCTGACCAGTCCATGCATCCTGTAATCTGTGGCTGGGGTGTGATCGCCATCTTCTCACCCTGAGCCTCCGGAACTTCCACAGGGGTGGGGCAGAGGTCTTGATCCCTCTGTCCGGTGACCAGCGCTTCAGCTGGGGAAGTTCCTTGTAACTCCACAAATACTGCCCTTGGTGCTGGGCAGAGCACAATGAAGTTTGGCCCTGGTCCTAGCTCTTCTGCTGGAGGCCCATCAGGTTGTTCTTCCTCAGCAAAAAAATCTATTAAACCCCCTGTCTCTGCAACTGGTGTCTGGGGATAGAGGTTCACCATCTCCGGTCCATGTAACCCAGAAGATGCTATAGGTACTGAGCAGAGGTTAGCAGAGCTCGGCCCTGCGGTCAGCACTTCAGCTTTGGGAATGGCAATCTCCAGATTTTCCACTGCCGATTCACTGGCATACTGCTGGACAGGCACATTCCTCCATTCAAGATCATCCCATGCAGAAACAGGATCATCAAGGTCAGTCAGCACTTGCTGCATCCGCCATAAGACCTCCGGGTCCATAGCTGCAGGGGCAGGTTGGCAAAGCACACTGTTACCCTGCCACATGAATGATTCTTCAGCCAGGATTTCAGCACTGTCAGCTGATATTTCCTCATAGTCCCAGGCAAAGGGAACCTCACCCTGCTGCTGAGTGGAGTCTAGCAGCTGTTTGTAGGCGATTTCCAGGTCCCATTCCTGAGCAGCCAATAATTCCAAATCTTCCTGTAACCAGTGCACTTCCGAGACATTCAGTCACTCCCGATCACTCCCAAAGTCAGGGCCCTCGTACATCCTCCAATACAACAATTCCAGGCCATCATAGTCAAAGCCTTCTGTGGGGCTGTCATCCGCTGACCACAGGCACTCTTGGACTACATACCACCGGAGGGCTCTGTAGCTCTCGTCCAACCGCATCTTTGCCCGGATCAGCCTGCTTAACTCTGCTGTCCACTTCTGTTTTGGTTGTTCCCCCAATAACAGCATTCTTACTTCATACTGTGACCAGTACCTTCTATGGATGGAGGGGAGAGCTTTTCCCTGGTGTCGCTGCTCGCGGGCTAGCGCTTCTTTCCAGAGTTCGCAGGGGATCGGATCAGACCATCCAAGCAGGACCTCCTTTGATACTGGTCCTCTGTACTGTATCTGCTTCTCTCGCAACCTCCTTCTGAATTCCTCTTCCATGGTTACCGGTATCTGTACCTCTCCTCTTTCATTTGGTGCTGCTTCTTTAGGCGTTGTCACCAATTGCCGTATTTCTGCAATTCTCAGCTCTTGTTGCCGCTCTCGTTCTCTCTCATCCTGCCGCTGGAGGTCTCTAATGGTATTCTGTATGGCGGTCTCTCATGGGTTAGCACCATATAATGCCAACCACTGTTGAACTCGCTGCTGGAACAAATCTTTAATTGACCGGGGTCCTGCATCACCATCCCTCTGATCCATCTCGGCTAGTGCAATGATCAGGGTGGCCTTGTTCTTCCCACCGGTCCCTCCACGGTCTCTCAATCAAGTCTTTTAGCATGGTTCTCCTGCAGGCTGCATAGCTGGTCATTCATGGTGGTGGTTTGAAGTTGTCCCAGTAACTGGAGAGCAAATCCCACCGCTGCCAACCAATGTGACGAGACCCTTGCTTGCCCAGGTCCTGCTCTCCCGACACTCCTCTGCTTCTATTGGATCAGATTGCATATTGCAACATCTGATGGTCCAGTCATCCAAGGTTCCGTGATCCGACCTACAGCTATGTGCCGATCGCGATCCATTTGAAGAACACACACCAGATGAGCTGTATGTATGTTCAAACAGGAGACACTCTTTATTGAAACATTCAGCTGGTTATATACAGGTTACAAGCTTATCATCAATCAAAGAACAATGAAATCTCCACCCCTTTTTCCACACACTGGCGTTTCCATACAGAGACATTTTGGCACCGCAAAGCTTGACACATCACATTCCTTTATCAATAGAATTCAATTAACCTTTTAGATAATGACATGCTAATCCAATACTCCTGACAGGAGACTTCAAACAGTTTTATCACATAATAGAAAGGTCTAGGAGCCGACCTGGATTAACACCTCTACACAATGAAATGTCTTTCACAAGCCGGGTCACTTAGCATTTTAAAAGCAGATGTCCTTGCATTGAATAAGCCAACAGCTTGTAATGTCCCTCTCCTGTGTAACAGATGTCAAGTAGAAACACCTTAATATCTCAAGATCCATGACAACTGCCTGTACAGAGAGAGAGAGAGAGAGAGAGAGACCCCTTAACACTGCCTGTACAGTGAGAGAGGTCACTCGGCACTGCCTGTACAGAGAGAGAGAGGTCACTTGGCACTGACTGTACAGAGAGAGAGAGACCGCTTGACACTGCCTGTAGAGAGAGAGAGAGACCGCTTGACACTGCCTGTACAGAGAGAGAGAGACCGCTTGACACTGCCTGCACAGACAGAGAGGTCACTTGGCACTGTCTGTACAGAGAGAGAGGTCACTTGACACTGCCTGTACAGAGAGAGAGAGACCGCTTGACGCTGCCTGCACAGAGAGCGAGGTCACTTGGCACTGCCTGTACAGAGAGAGAGAGACCGCTTGACACTGCCTGCACAGAGAGAGAGGTCACTTGGCACTGCCTGTACAGAGAGAGAGAGAGGTCACTTGACACTGCCTGTACAGAGAGAGAGAGAGAGACCACTTGACACTGCCTGCACAGAGAGAGAAAGGTCACTTGGCACTGTCTGTACAGAGAGAGAGAGAGAGAGACTGCTTGACACTGCCTGCACAGAGAGAGCGAGGTCACTTGGCACTGCCTGTACAGAGAGAGAGACCGCTTGACACTGCTTGCACAGAGACAGAGAGGTCACTTGACACTGCCTGCACAGAGAGAGAGAGAGAGAGAGAGAGAGAGACCGCTTGACACTGCCTGTACAGAGAGAGAGAGGTCACTTGGCACTGCCTGTACAGAGAGAGAGAGGTCACTTGGCACTGCCTGTACAGAGAGAGAGGTCACTTGGCACTGCCTGTACAGAGAGAGAGAGAGACCGCTTGACACTGTCTGCACAGAGAGAGAGGTCACTTGGCACTGCCTGTACAGAGAGAGAGAGACCACTTGGCACTGCCTGTACAGAGAGAGAGGGGTCACTTGACACTGCCTGTACAGAGAGAGAGAGAGAGAGAGACCGCTTGACACTGTCTGCACAGAGAGAGAGGTCACTTGGCACTGCCTGTACAGAGAGAGAGAGACCACTTGGCACTGCCTGTACAGAGAGAGAGAGACCGCTTAACACTGCCTGTACAGAGAAAGAGGTCACTTGCCACTGCCTGTACAGAGAGAGAGACCACTTGTCACTGCCTGTACAGAGAGAGAGAGACCGCTTGACACTGCCTGTACAGAGAGAGAGGTCACTTGCCTGCCTGTACAGAGAGAGAGAGACCACTTGGCACTCCTGTACAGAGAGAGAGGGGTCACTTGCCTGCCTGTACAGAGAGAGAGAGAGAGAGAGACCGCTTGACACTGTCTGCACAGAGAGAGAGGTCACTTGGCACTGCCTGTACAGAGAGAGAGAGACCACTTGGCACTGCCTGTACAGAGAGAGAGAGACCGCTTAACACTGCCTGTACAGAGAAAGAGGTCACTTGCCACTGCCTGTACAGAGAGAGAGACCACTTGTCACTGCCTGTACAGAGAGAGAGAGACCGCTTGACACTGCCTGTACAGAGAGAGAGGTCACTTGGCACTGCCTGTACAGAGAGAGAGAGAGAGAGACCGCTTGACACTGCCTGTACAGAGAGAGAGAGAGGTCATTTGACACTGCCTGTACAGAGAGAGAGAGATAGAGAGAGACCGCTTTACACTGCCTGCACAGAGAGAGAGAGACCGCTTGACACTGCCTGCACAGAGAGAGAGAGGTCATTTGACACTGCCTGTACAGAGAGAGAGAGAGAGAGACCGCTTTACACTGCCTGCACAGAGAGAGAGGTCACTTGGCACTGCCTGTACAGAGAGAGAGAGAGACCTCTTGACACTGCCTGCACAGAGAGAGAGATGTCACTTGACACTGCCTGCACAGAGCGAGAGAGAGACCACTTGACACTGCCTGTACAGAGAGAGAGAGGTCACTTGACACTGCCTGCACAGAGAGAGAGAGAGAGACCATTTGACACTGCCTGCACAGAGAGAGACCGCTTGACACTGCTTGCACAGAGAGAAAAACTGCTTCACATTGCCCGCAATGCAAAGCGGTCACTCTCTGTGGGGGTGAACGTTTTCCAGCCTATAGCTGCCAGCAGTGATCGCAAAAAAAAAGAAAGATGCTGGTTGTACTGAAGTCAGTTGATAGATTGAATTCTGTACAACCACATTCTGCACATAGATAGATAGAAATTCTGCTGGTTCAGCAGAAAATTAAATCTGTCTATGGTGGCTTTGACCCCTTTCACACTGAGGGAGTATTGCAGGCGCTATAGTGTTAAAAATAGCGCCTGCAATCTGCTCTCAAACAGCTGCTCCATTGTCTCCAGTGTGAATGCCCGAGGGCTTTCACACTGGAGTGTTGCGCTAGCAGGACAGTAAAAAAAAAGTCCTGCTAGCCACATCTTTGGAGTGGTGAAGGAGTGGTGTGTTTACCGCTCCTCCACCGCTCCTGCCCATTGAAAGCAATGGGACAGCATGGCTATACCGCTGGCAATGCGCTGCTGCAGCGCTCCACTAAGGTGTAGAAATTCACTTTGAACTCCACCTTATTTCCAGAACTCTTTAGGTATAAGATGTACAAAGAAAAAAATACCTACTGAGAGTAATGGAAACAAGGTGGAGTTGAAAGTGAATTGTGCCACTATTTGGATGGATTGGTATTTAGGGGGTTAAAATAGACAGGGATGAAATGTGATATCATCTCCTCGGCCTGTAACTTTTTAGTGAAGTGGCAGTGCCTGCTGAAAGTGAATACAGTTGTGTCTTTGGGCTCACAAGGGTTTACTGCCAGTTTTCCATAATCATAGTCCCTTAGATTTCTTTTAGGTTGCACTGTTTTGCTGCATTTTCTGGATTTGCACCAAAGATGCAGCATTCAGGACGTTTTGTGCACTTTCAGAATATGTAGGACCGGATTTGCTCTCCCTGCCGCTCCAAGGCCAGGTACCGCAATGCACCCCTCCACGTCAAACGAACTCCTTCCCCAAATCAACTGAGAATGGCAACTGGAGGGCAGGGGTGGCACGGTTAGGTCAAATATTTTTGTTTCTGTTTTTGTAGCTTGTTGTTTACTTTTTATATTTTTGTATAATTTTTTTTATAATTTTTTATATCAATTTTCTTATTCTTTACTTTTTAATTACTTTTTTTTAAAATCATTTAATTATTATTTTAAGGGGGGATAGGAGGGTTAGAGGCAGTGGCGGCTGGTGCTCAATTTTTGGGGGGGGGGGCGCAAACAAACAAAAAAAACCCCATCAAATTGCAGCCTCACTGTGCCTATCAATTGCTGCCACTGTGCCCATCAATTGCCGCCACTGTGTCCATCAAACGCAGCCACTGTGCCCATCAATTGTCACCACTGTGCCCATCAATTGTCACCACTGTGCCATGCCATCAAACGCAGCCACGGTGCCTATCAATTGTCACCACGGTGCCATGCCATCAAACGCAGCCACTGTGCCTATCAATTTTTGCCACTGTGCCCATCAATTGTCGCCACTGTGCCATGCCATCAATTGTTGCCACTGTGCCCATCAATTGTCGCCACAGTGCCATGTCATCAGATACAGACACTGTGCCCATCAATTGTCACCAGTTTGCCCCCTCAACAAATATCAGTGTGTTCTGAGCTCCTCCCCCTGCCATCCAGACACATGTGGTCTCACCTACACTACAAGTGGGACTGATACACCACCATGGTTTCACCTCCAGCCTCACAATAAGTGCTCCTCCCATAGATATGCTGGAGATTGTAGTCCCATAGTTCTGCCCAGCCTCCGCCTCTATCACACACAGCCATCTACTCACCGTGCATTACTTCTTCCAGGGCTCCCGAGTCCCGCTACCTCCGCCCGCAGGCCCTTTTCCTGTTCTCTGTATCAGCACTTGATGTGATGAGTCGGTACTCGGCAGAGAAGAAAACTCTGCTGGACATGAAACTTTAACAGAGACAAGGCTGCCGGGGACGATGGGGAGTAATTTAGGAACCATGGTGGCACCCTGTATCTGTGTCCGACCAGCCTCCAGCGGGGAAGGGGGGTGGGTCTTAGAGCTTTCAGCTGCTGGACGGACACAGATACAGGGCATGTTTCCTGTAATTGTTCCCCTCTGCAGTGATCCCCCTCACTGTTCTGTGCAGGAGGCGGCGCTGTCAGTAGTGTCCAGACTCCCGCAGCTTACTGAGGCATCGGACTCAGGGACAGCGCTGGTCCATCGGCTGCCCACATTACGCCAGTGCTCCCCTTGATCACTTAACAAGCGTGCGGATTCCCAACACAGCAACATGCCGCTGCCACCCCCGGCGCCCTGCCGCCCCAAGGCCTGGCCTCGGTGGCCTTGTGGGAAATCCGGGCCTGAGAGTATGCAGTAAAAATGTGCAACCTCTATGGGAATAGGGCTGGCCAACATGCAGGAATACTGTCAGTACATCACCAGCACTGCAGACAAACCACAGCATGCCAGACCAGTGTGAGCCCATATCATAACACCTAGGGCAAGCAAGGTACTGTCACAGGCTGCTAGGGAAAAAAAATCTTTAGCTGCAGAGAGGGGAGGGACAGTGGCATCTCCAGCTTTCATATTTAGGGGGGCACATGGGGGGACAGGGACAAAAGTAGGGGGGCCAACTATAAAATGCAATTTTATATATATATATATATCTCCTGGGGCCCTTTACTACGATCACACAACGGGCCCTTTTACATGTTCTGCAGTGAGCTCCCTTCCTACTATACTGGGGCCCCTCAGGGTGGCAGAAAACAAGAGATATATGTCACCAGCACACCAAGAAAATATAAGGGTCCAAAGCAGTGGGAGAACTCTCAGGGTTGCAAAGGTTATCTTGCCACCGAGCCCTGGTGTTCTGCCACTGTGGGGTACAACCACACATATATATATATATATATATATATAATCAAACGTATGTTCCACAGCCGTGTGGGCTCTATGCCTGTAAAGTGTGGGCTCTATGCCTGTAAAGTGTGGGATTTGATCAATAAAATCTCTGATATTTAACACTAGGATTTGACTGGGAGCATCACCTGGATTGCATCACGATCAGCATGTCAGAGAGGGCTCCACTGCTGCTAAGTAACCTGCAGGGAGCTCAACTGTCTACAACCAATAGAGATGGGCTCGGGTGTGTTTGAAATCCCACATGCCCAATCCCGCCAGGAAGCCAACACTCCACAGTGCTAATCACAGGCAGTGAGACATTTCCTGATCTGTGCAGACCTGCGGGCCTGGAAATCTCTCACTGCCTGTGATTAGCGCTGTGCAGTGTGGGCTTCCTGGCAGGCTCTGGCATGTGGATTTTTGAACATGCCCAGCCCATCTCTAACAACAAATTGTGCTGGCCCTCCTGTACATCAGCCCCATAAAGTAACCAGCACTGGGTTCCAATGTGCTGCCGCCGCTGCCAAGGAGACAGAGACCAGCGCTGTGAATAGCCGGGACAGGACAGCAACTCTGGTTATTCCAGCACTGGTCCACACTAGGAGGATTCCCCCATCCACCTATAATGTGTAGATGGGGGAATTGGATCATTTCTTTTTTTTTGTCATTCAACCTAATAGTTGAATGAAAAAAAGTGATCAATGTATGGGCTGCCTAAGAGCTAAGACCAGCCATAGACAGTTTAAATCTCAGCTGGTTCAGTAGGAACTGGCTGAGATTTGAACCATTAATGAGCAGATTCTCTTATGATTATTAATAGTGGTTGCTGTATAGCCACTAGTGAGAATCACTGTTTGTCGGGAGAATACAATTGCTGGGCAGGAGGGATATTCCCTTGTCAGCACTGTCTGTTGATGGGGGAATCATGCAAGTTTCTTTCCTGCAATCTGTGGATGTAGGAAAGAAATTTGCACTGTATATTACCTGCTTAACTGAAAGTGAAAGTGTAACAGAATGGCCCGTGACACCCAGAGACTTTTGAAGGATGGGTGGTACTCCTGTGCCAGCATCATTAATGACTCTTGGGTCTAGGGTCATCTTGTGCCCCTTTTGGGCATATGGTGACTGAGAAATTATAATGATAAATTACATGGGATGGGACATTACTGATAATTCATGTTTTGCAGGATATCTTTAAATATTACAAGTTGTTAAAGTCTGACTCCGACAGGTCAATAAAGTGTTTTCATTCAATGTGGGGACACATGCTTTTGAGCTGATAATTGAGTCTGCTCCTAGACATTCCATTGTGTGATGCTAATACTGTTTTGTGTCCATTGTGCTAATTAGGTCTGCTCCTAAGACCTGTTCATTGTGTATGCTAATGAAACTGTTAAGATGTGGAATGTGACTTGTCAAGCTGTAGTAATTAACCCCTCTAAATGCGGAGCCAGACCGTCTGGGTAATGAGTAGTAATTAACTCACCGGAATGTCATTATCTAAAATAATGTGTATGAAGCCCCATTGTGTGATGTGTGGATGGAGTGTGTCTTTGTCCCTGTGATTAACTGTAACATGCTTGTACTGTATATAAGAAAGCTAAGTTACCATTAAAGGATTCATTCATTCATTTTGGAACCAGTACAAGAGCTTGTGTTGTGGATGGAATGGATTATCGTAAATGGTGGTGACCGTTACAGAAAGTAAATTGTGAATGTCTTGAAAGAACAGGAGAGGGGAGGGAGACAGATGGGGGAGAGAAGGGATGGAGATAATGCAGTTCAGTGATTACAGTGTACTGCAGTCTGCAGTGCACACACTTACCCACGGTCCAGGCTAGAATCTCAGGCATCATTCACACACATGCTGCTGATTTTCTTATTTCCTGAACACACATCCCCTCTCTTCAGATACAGCACACCGAGATAGTGTGGGCAAGACTGAAAGGAGGAGGAGGAGGAGCTGTATTCCTCCCTGCTCGTATGTGAGGTGAGTGGGGGGGAGGTGGCTGGACTCGCTGGGCTGTAAAAGAGTGTCATAGACTGACACTCGGCTCAGCTTGCAGTCACCACTCTCGGAATTTACAGGCTGGTTCTCCTGTCCTAAGGACGTGAGAAATCAGTCTGTTTTTTCAGTAACTGAGATGAAGGCTTGGGCCCCCCCTCCTCCACAGTGCTCATGGAGTCCTTTCTGCAACTCGCTCTTCTCTGTGCCAATGAGGATGCATGGGAAGGAGCAGATTCGGCGGGTGTGGTTCTGTGAACGCTTGCATTATGTAGTGTCAGCGATAAAGGGAGGGGGGAGAAATGCCCAGCAGAGCTGACTGAGGACGCTCTTCCTCTCAGGAGGGACTGTTACTCCAGGGGAGGGCCGAGAAAAAAAATAAAAAGCAAAAAAAAATAAAAAAAAATTGGGGGGGGCACATGGTGGGGCACAGCATAATGTTGGGGAGGTCAGGGCCCCCTCTGGCCCCCCTAGAGTCGCCTCTGGGGAGGGAGGAGGAGCTCACTTACTTGTATGGTCCCAGCCTCCAGGAGACTCGCTCTGTATTCGAGCCGACCGCTCAGATTGAACTTTCCCGCCTACACATCCTCACACATCCTCGGCCTGCCCAGAGTGTGGGCGGGGAAATAGAGCAGGTCCAGCCTCTGCCAGCCAATTCGTGTGAAGGAGGGAGGGGCTGGGCGGGGCTGTGCTCTGTACACAGACTGTCAGCCCTGAAACATCGCTGGCTCACAGTACTGGATGGAGATGCCGCACTCGGCCAGCTCACAAACTGCGAATGTGCGGTTCTGAGCTGGCGACACAGCGGCCTTTGTAGAGCATATAGGAGCAGCCCAGGGGGAGAATGCATCTCTGCCCCCCGGATCAGTCCGCACCTGCATGTTATTAAGGTTTTGGTTCACCTCTTTGTTGTTCTTTATGATCCTCTTGAGGGCGAGGTTTGTGTCCTCTATTTATTCCCTGCAGGACATTATCTCCCCAATTAGCACCCGGGCACTGTCGGTGTCTAAGCCGCCCCCAACAGCTCGTACACCTGAAATTTGGAAAAAAAACATGTTTTAAAATTATGCAGGCCTACATGTATTACCTGAAACTGTGCTGTATGACACTGACCTGATGTGGTGGCATTTTGCACTTCCTGCACATCCGGCGAGGGTGGGGCTTGGCACTGTGTGGGGTTGGTCGGCTCCACTGCTGCAGCTTGATTGCGGCCTATGAGATTGTAAAAAAAGGGATAGATGTATCAAAAAGATTAGAGGCCTGAAAGAGGAATATCAATCATTCTTTTTAAAAAGTGTCGTACAATTGCGTGTTTTTACAATCCTAAGATTAACACAGGATTGTATCCATTACCAAAGCTGCTGCATTTCTCTATCTTTGGCCAAGTTTCCTACATGGCAAAACAACAAGTTGACACTGGATCACCTCTGTGTGAAACGCTAACTAACTAGGTTGTTCTTGTGACCAACACTCAGTGCCGATCCTGACCTCCCTGGGGCCCGAAGCAAAATGACATGGCACATTAAAAATGAGAAGCGGGGGCCGCTAGCGACAGTGACATGTCGCATTAAAGAAAGTTAAGAAGTGGGTGGAGGGGGTGTTCTGCTGTCTGAAATTATATCTTACATTAAATTGAGAAGCAAGGGGTGCTGACTTCTTGCCTCTTCTCCCATGCAGCCAGCGAGTTGAGAAGTGGGGGTTAGGGGGCGAAAATGACTTCTTACCAGGCGGGGCCTCTAGTTATTTGGGGGGCCCTTCGCAGATTTGCGGGGCCCTAAGCGGCTTGCATAGTGAGCCTATAGGACGGATCGGCCATGCCAACCATTGTGCTACTGAGTGCATATGTGTAATCAACTGCTTTGCTGAGCATACTCTCCTTTTAATGTATATTGACTTAAGTTGGATTATTTAAATCAACTTAATAACACATCTACATTAATTAAAAAATTGGTCTCACATAAAAAGGTCTTAAATAGAATGACCAACCAATTATTATGCCCACACAAACATGAACCTTCAAACATCTGTTCTTGATATATATACACAACCTGCGATAAAAAGCACATGCCACAAAATAATAAAAAAAAATATTCAGAGTACACATGAAAATTACTTACGTCTTCTGAGGACTCTTCGAATTCTCTCTATCTGCTCTGGCTCTCGGATTTTCAAATCACTCCATCTCTTGCGCAACTGCTCCCTGGACCTCTGCACCCCGAATTTTGCATGGATAGCCCTCCGTACCTTATCCATGATCTGGGCCTTTAGTTTATTGGGGTTTTTGTAAGGCCCTTTTTTGCCCTCATAGTCGTCCTTTTTTAAAATAGCCACCATCTCAACCATCTCTTTAAAGCTCGTGTTGGTGGCCATAGGCGTGCACAGCCTTTTGCATTAGGGTGTGCACCCCAAAGCCCAAGGACACTACCAATCACTCACGATGTTCATTCAGAAAGGGAAGGGGCCAACAAATCACATATTTAGTGGCCCTTTCCCCATTCCTAAAGCATCCCAGCAGCAACAGCCATTAGGAGAGGAGGTAAGCTGGCAGCACTGCGGAGGGAAAGATGGCAGCAAGCCAGGGCAGTAGGGGGATCTGTGCTGCACAGGGTGATTAGGGTGTGCCTGGGCACACCTGGCACACCCTGTGCGCACGCCTATGTTGGTGGCTTTGTACCTCCTGCTCCTCCTGGTGTGTGCCTTGCCTGTCTCCTGCCTGGTTGCAGCTTGCTGTCTCTCCTCCATCATGTCTTCAGACTCCTCTCCACATTGACCAATTAAAAAGGGGCGTGGCAATCACTAGAACGAACGTCAGGGGCGTGGAAGCGTGCAGAGCTTCTCACATGCGCAGTCGTTTACAGTCGGTTACAGTCAGTGAAAAAGGGAGAGTATAGTCTCAGTTATTCAATTTCGGATAATAAATTTAAAATGTACCAGCATCCCGAAATATTTGAAAACAGGGGGGAGGGACCAACTAGATAGAGACAGTGAAGCTGCTTGACACTAAACTGGTCTATACTATATCGATCGATATGGGTTTGGTTGGGATTTTCAAGGTACTTGTAGAGAGACGTATATCATATAAAAATAAATTTATTACAAAAAGAACAATACATCAATAATAAAAAGATGGGACAGGCCCCACAGTTCGGACACAGTAAGGTGTTTGTTAAGATGACACAAAACAAAACAAAACCGTATTGGTCAGATGCGTGGAGCCAATCTGCGACCTCGACCGGTTTCGCGGTTGATACCGCTTCTTCAGGAGGATCTACATAAAATACATATATTTATGAAGAAGGACAAGCAAAATTTACATAAATGTACACATTTTAAGAAACAAAGCAGCAGGACCAGTGTTAGACTGACTGTGAAGATATACTCACATGGGGTGGCAGGTGGCCCGGAATGAGCAGACAACAAACGTGTCCCCCAAACAAACAAAGAATACAAAGTGGCTCGCGCCGGGGAAGCTGACAAAAAGCTCTGAAGGGTAAAAAGTTGCAAAAAATAATGCTTTTAGGTATGCAGCAAATAAAAGTAATGAGGGACACCACGGGAGGGGGGGGGGGGTTGGGAGAAGGGGAAAGAAAGGGACTAGGTGAGAAAAGGTGAGGGATAGTGGGGTAAGGAAGGCCAAGGATAGAAGAAAGGAGAGAGGGAGTGTGTGGGATGGAGGGAACGGAATAGGAAAAGAAAAAAGGAACCAGGGGGAGAAGAGAGGTACAGGTAAAAAGACCAGGTGAGAAATAAAAGGGACATGTGAGGGAAGGCGACATATAAGGGGGGTGGGGGGGTGAGGAGAAGGAAAGAAGATGAGGAAAAGAAAGAAGGGAGGTGGGAGGAGCAAGTTCAGGAAGGATTGGTGGTGGACATAGGGGGGGTGGGGGGGAAAGGGGGGGAGGAGGGAAGGGGGGGAGAAGAGGGGAAGGAAGGGGGGGGGAAAGAGAGAGAGCCGGAATAGGGGAAGGAAGGAAGAAAAAAGGGGGAAGAAAGAAAAAAGAAGGGTAACCAGCAAGGTAACAAGGGAGAGGGAGGGGGGAGGGAGAGTAAAGAGTGAACCCGTAAGACGTGAAAAGGAAGGAAAAGAGGGAGGAAAAAGAAAGAAAAAAGAAAAGAACATGTGGGAAATAATTTGATAAGGAGGTATTTTCTTCCACATGTTCTTTTCTTCTTTTTTCTTTCTTTTTCCTCCCTCTTTTCCTCCTTTCCACGTCTTACGGGTTCACTCTTTACTCTCCCTCCCCCCTCCCTCTCCCTTGTTACCTTGCTGGTTACCCTTCTTTTTTCTTTCTTCCCCCCTTTTTTCTTCCTTCCTTCCCCTATTCCGGCTCTCTCTCTTTCCCCCCCCCCCTTCCTTCCCCTCTTCTCCCCCCCTTCCCTCCTCCCCCCCCCTTTCCCCCCACCCCCCCTATGTCCACCACCAATCCTTCCTGAACTTGCTCCTCCCACCTCCCTTCTTTCTTTTCCTCATCTTCTTTCCTTCTCCTCACCCCCCCACCCCCCTTATATGTCGCCTTCGAGCCACTTTGTATTCTTTGTTTGTTTGGGGGACACGTTTGTTGTCTGCTCATTCCGGGCCACCTGCCACCCCATGTGAGTATATCTTCACAGTCAGTCTAACACTGGTCCTGCTGCTTTGTTTCTTAAAATGTGTACATTTATGTAAATTTTGCTTGTCCTTCTTCATAAATATATGTATTTTATGTAGATCCTCCTGAAGAAGCGGTATCAACCGCGAAACCGGTCGAGGTCGCAGATTGGCTCCACGCATCTGACCAATACGGTTTTGTTTTGTTTTGTGTCATCTTAACAAACACCTTACTGTGTCCGAACTGTGGGGCCTGTCCCATCTTTTTATTATTGATGTATTGTTCTTTTTGTAATAAATTTATTTTTATATGATATACGTCTCTCTACAAGTACCTTGAAAATCCCAACCAAACCCATATCGATCGATATAGTATAGACCAGTTTAGTGTCAAGCAGCTTCACTGTCTCTATCTAGTTGGTCCCTCCCCCCTGTTTTCAGTCGGTTACAGTCGTTTACAGTCGGTAGAAAACGTCGGAAAAACGATTGTGCAATACGACGATATGAAACTTGTTTTTTTTACTTTATGATCAGTGGATGAGTTTGTGGGTTAGATATGGGGAGAAAGCTAAGGCTTGACTGACATTATTTTCAGATTCTAAGTAACAAACCTACAGTCCTTGTCTTGTTTGCACCGCCTGTATACTGCGGTTTAAAGTATATAGGGCCATAGGGTCTTGTCAGGGCCGATCCTCCCTATAGGCGCACTATGCAAGCCGCTTAGGGCCACGCAAAGCTGCAAAGGGCCCCCAAAATTACTAGAGGCCCCGTCTGGTGAGAAGTCATTTTCGCACCCTCACCCGGCTTCTAAACTCGCTGGCCGAGTAATTTCCGACAGCAGAACACCCCCTCCCCCCCTCCCTCCGCTTCTCAACTTTCTTTAATGTGACATGTCACTGTCGTCAGATTTTGCTTAGGGCCCCAGGGAGGTCAGGATCGGCACTGGGTCTTGTAAAGACCTGGGGGGAGTGGTGGCGGGGAAACTCATGCTATTTTTTTCCATGATTTTTATCCATATTGCAGGTACGAAACATTACTTTGAAGCCGCAAGCAGTATTAAATTACTTTTTTTCTGAGAGTAATCTCATGTTGTGCAGGGACATTTATAAACATGTGCCACTGCTATAGACACACAGCAGGTATGATATTTAAAGTTTTTTTTTTTTTTTTTACTTTAAGCATCATTAAAATCGCTGCTCCAGAAAAAAATACAGTTTAAAAAAAAAAATTCCATTGATACATGTTCCCTGGAGCAAGACCCGGGTTCTCAAAGATGTTTTCCAACAATAACTTGAATATTGGTCTTTAAAATTAGCGTTTTTGAATTTGAATGTTCGAGTCCCATAGACTTCAATGGGGTTCTAAATGTTCGCGCGAACCCGCGGTCTGTTCGACGGTTCTGGTGCGAACCGAACGCGGGTATATTCGGCTCATCCCTATTGTAGACTCACCATACAAGTGGTGTGTTAAAAGGAACAAATGCTGACTGCGGCTGCCCAATACTGTCCAGGATGATGGCCACAGTGTGCCAGACTTCAATGGGAGTGAGGCTAGATGGAACTTCTTGGTATTTTCAGTTGTGCTTCATCATGTTCAATTGGAAAGGCCAATGCCCAATGGGGGTGCATAAAACCAGTAAATGGAGAAACTGTGTAAATAAATATATATATATATATATATATATATATATATATTGTGACAGGAAGTCAGGTAAATCTGTGTGTGTTGTCACAGACGGGAGATATATTTCTGCCTTGTTTAGACAATACACCAATTACTATTAGGCGTCGGCTGCAGAGATGGCCAGAGAGGTTTGGGGCGTTAAAAGGTTTCAGCTGTTCAGAATTAAGCAATTAAAGCCCCTATAAAGACAGCCTAAGGATGACGACTGATTGCTGCATCCTGGGGCTTTGGGAGTGAAGGAGCAGTCACAAACTCTACTGAAGAGGTGAGGGTGCTGATGGATATTTCTGTGTGAGAAATATCAAAGAGACTTTTTTGTTGTTTTCTGCTGTAGGACCAGCAGTGTCTGCCCAGCAGTAGGCTGTGCCAGACTCCATAGGTAGGTTTCTGTGTTGGGAAGGTAGACGCCCCAAAAGGCAAGGGTTTATTTTATGTTTTGTTTTGTTTATGCTGTTTTGATGCTTGCACGTGTATCCAGCAATATGGAAAAATAAACCATATAATTTGTTTTCAATCATCCTCAACTGCCTTTTTGTACAGTTCAGCGTGAACCCATCCAGGGGGTCACACACACCTGATACCGAGCTAATCCCTTACAATATATATATACATATATATATATATATATATATATATATATATATATATATATATATATATAATGTGTGTGTATATCCTTATTTTGGAGGTCACTTAACCAAAATAAAAATATATATATGGCCGCAGGCCTACGCCATGGCCAAAAGAAAAAGATTGTAATTATATTGAATTGTTGTTATTAACTTATATGCATTGTGTATGAATCCATATATAGGAGACATTATATAATTTTATAGATTGAAAAACCATGCTTCCATTGTAACTTGCCTGCTTGTGGAAGGGGAAATACTTTTGTTCATATAATTACAAAAATCTAATGTTGTGCATATATTGGCTGGTAATCCATGGTGCGAAAGCACTTTCTTCCTCTCTCTCTCTCTCTCTCTCTCTCTCTCTCTCTCTCTCTCTCTCTCTCTCTCTCTCTCTATCTATATATATATATATATATATATATATATATATATAGTTCTTCAGAGAGGTGAATTACACATAGCAGGAGTATAAGAGGCATTATATAATAAGTGATGACTAAAAATAGAAAAATACAATTATATAAATAGTGCAAACTTGCCTTGTTTGAATATTGAAGCAAATTTGATGAAGTTTTCAATAAGGACGTATACTCCCTTTCATCAGAACAGGGAAAGACTGAAAGGCTGATAAGCCTAATTCCATCTGAAGAGGTAAGTATATAGGAATTGTTTGGGATTGTAAGGCTTCTATATACAATGTACATGGAGATTGGTTTACGGGTAAGGAATGCATATAGTCAAAAATCCAATCAATGTGATGGCTTACCTATGTATAGGATAGTATAAAGTCCTGTAATGCGGCTGCACTCTCCAAAAGGCAGCTGGAGAGTGCACCCCGCCGCATTGTTTAAGGGTATCGGCTAGTTCCCATCCTCCAGATTAACCTTGTGATGTCACAGGAAACATCTGACCAGGAAGCAGGAAATAGAGGGCGGGAACATGAAGTGAATAGAAGTGAATAGGAGGTGCATGCAGAGAAGAGCAGAGCACATGTTATCAGGGGAGGACGGGCAGCCTTAGGCCTGGGGGGCAAGTCCAGTCAAGTGGCCCATTGAACCACACAGAGAGCGAGAGAGAGAGAGGGAGACTGCTCCATATTGCCCCAGAGAGAGAGAGACCATTTGACACTGTCTGCACAGAGAGAGAGAGAGAGACCACTTGACACTGCCTGCACAGAGAGAGAGAGAGGCCACTTGGCACTGCCTGCACAGAACGAGAGAGAGACCGCTTGACACTGCATGCACAGAGAGAGAGAGAGGCCACTTGGCACTGCCTGTACAGAGAGAGAGAGACCGCTTGACACTGCCTGCACAGAGAGAGAGAGGCCACTTGGCCCTGCCTGTACAGAGAGATAGGTCACTTGGCACTGCCTGCACAGAGAGAGAGAGACCGCTTGACACTACCTGTACAGAGAGAGAGGTCACTTGACACTGCCTGTACAGAGAGAGAGAGGTTCCATATTGGCTCCATATTGCCCCAGAGAGAGAGAGACCATTTGACACTGTCTGCACAGAGAGAGAGAGAGAGAGAGACACCACTTGACACTGCCTGCACAGAGAGAGAGAGGCCACTTGGCACTGCCTGCACAGAGAGAGAGAGAGAGAGAGAGAGAGAGAGAGACCGCTTGACACTGGCTGCACAGGGAGAGAGAGAGGCCACTTGGCACTGCCTGTACAGAGAGAGAGAGAGACCGCTTGACACTGCCTGCACAGAGAGAGAGGCCACATGGCATTGCCTGTACAGAGAGAGAGGGGTCACTTGGCACTGCCTGCACAGAGAGAGAGACCGCTTGACACTGCCTGTACAGAGAGAGAGGTCACTTGGCACTGCCCGTACAGAGAGAGAGAGACCGCTTGACACTGCCTGTACAGAGAGAAAGAGACCGCTTGACACTGCCTGTACAGAGAGAGAGAGACTGATTGACACTGCCTGTACAGAGAGAGAGAGAGACCGCTTGACACTGCCTGTACAGAGATAGAGAGACCGCTTGACACTGCCTGCACAGAGAGAGAGGTCACTTGGCACTGCCTGTACAGAGAGAGAGGTCACTTGACACTGCCTGTACAGAGAGAGAGAGACCGTTTGACACGGCCTGTACAGAGAGAGAGGTCACTTGGTACTGCCTGTACAGAGAGAGAGAGACCGCTTGACACTGCCTGCACAGAGAGAGAGAGAGAAAGAGGTCACTTGGCACTGCCTGTACAGAGAGAGAGAGAGAGACCGCTTGACACTGCCTGTACAGAGAGAGAGAGGTCACTTGACACTGCCTGTACAGAGAGCGAGAGAGAGACCGCTTGACACTGCCTGCACAGAGAGAGCGAGGTCACTTGGCACTGCCTGTACAGAGAGAGAGAGAGGTCACTTGACACTGCCTGTACAGAGAGAGAGAGAGACCGCTTGACACTGCCTGCACAGAGAGAGAGAGGTCACTTGACACTGCCTGTACAGAGAGAGAGAGACCGCTTGACACTGCCTGTACAGAGAGAGAGGTCACTTGGCACTGCCTGTACAGAGAGAGAGAGAGACCGCTTGACACTGCCTGTACAGAGAGAGAGAGAGAGAGAGGTCACTTGGCACTGCCTGTACAGAGAGAGAGAGACCGCTTGACACTGCCTGCACAGAGAGAGAGAGGTCACTTGACACTGCCTGCACAGAGAGAGAGACCGATTGACACTGCCTGTACAGAGAGAGAGAGGTCACTTGGCACTGTCTGTACAGAGAGAGAGAGACCGCTTGACACTGCCTGTACAGAGAGAGAGAGACTGATTGACACTGCCTGTACAGAGAGAGAGAGACTGATTGACACTGCCTGTACAGAGAGAGAGAGAGACCGCTTGACACTGCCTGTACAGAGAGAGAGAGACCGCTTGACACTGCCTGTACAGAGAGAGAGACCGCTTGACACTGCCTGTACAGAGAGAGAGACCGCTTGACACTGCCTGTACAGAGAGACCGCTTGACACTGCCTGTACAGAGAGAGAGGTCACTTGGCACTGCCTGTACAGAGAAAGAGGTGTCACTTGACACTGCCTGTACAGAGAGAGAGGTGTCACTTGACACTGCCTGTACAGAGAGGGAGAGGTCACTTGACACTGCCTGTACAGAGAGAGAGATAGACCACTTGACACTGCCTGCACAGAGAGAGAGAGACCGCTTGACACTGCCTGTACAGAGAGAGAGGTCACTTGGCACTGCCCTGTACAGAGAGAGAGAGAGAGACCACCTGACACTGCCTGCACAGAGAGAGAAAGGTCACTTGGCACTGTCTGTACAGAGAGAGAGACCGCTTGACACTGCCTGCACAGAGAGAGCGAGGTCACTTGACACTGCCTGTACATAGAGAGAGAGAGAGACCGCTTGACACTGCCTGTACAGAGAGAGAGGTCACTTGGCACTGCCTGTACAGAGAGAGAGACTGCTTGACACTGCCTGTACAGAGAGAGAGAGAGAGGGAGGTCACTTGGCACTGTCTGCACAGAGAGAGACCGCTTGACACTGCCTGTACAGAGAGAGAGGTCACTTGGCACTGCCTGTACAGAGAGAGAGAGACCGCTTGACACTGCCTGCACAGAGAGAGAGGTCACTTGGCACTGCCTGTACAGAGAGAGAGAGAGACCGCTTGACACTGCCTGTACAGAGAGAGAGGTCACTTGGCACTGCCTGTACAGAGAGAGAGAGAGACCGCTTGACACTGCCTGTACAGAGAGAGAGAGACCGCTTGACACTGCCTGCACAGAGAGAGAGAGGTCACTTGACACTGCCTGCACAGAGAGAGAGACCGATTGACACTGCCTGTACAGAGAGAGAGGTCACTTGGCATTGTCTGTACAGAGAGAGAGAGACCGCTTGACACTGCCTGTACAGAGAGAAAGAGACCGCTTGACACTGCCTGTACAGAGAGAGAGAGACTGATTGACACTGCCTGTACAGAGAGAGAGAGAGACCGCTTGACACTGCCTGTACAGAGAGAGAGAGACCGCTTGACACTGCCTGTACAGAGAGAGAGACCGCTTGACACTGCCTGTACAAAGAGAGAGACCGCTTGACACTGCCTGTACAGAGAGACCGCTTGACACTGCCTGTACAGAGAGAGAGGTCACTTGGCACTGCCTGTACAGAGAAAGAGGTGTCACTTGACACTGCCTGTACAGAGAGAGAGGTGTCACTTGACACTGCCTGTACAGAGAGGGAGAGGTCACTTGACACTGCCTGTACAGAGAGAGAGATAGACCACTTGACACTGCCTGCACAGAGAGAGAGAGACCGCTTGACACTGCCTGTACAGAGAGAGAGGTCACTTGGCACTGCCCTGTACAGAGAGAGAGAGAGAGACCACCTGACACTGCCTGCACAGAGAGAGAAAGGTCACTTGGCACTGTCTGTACAGAGAGAGAGACCGCTTGACACTGCCTGCACAGAGAGAGCGAGGTCACTTGACACTGCCTGTACATAGAGAGAGAGAGAGACCGCTTGACACTGCCTGTACAGAGAGAGAGGTCACTTGGCACTGCCTGTACAGAGAGAGAGACTGCTTGACACTGCCTGTACAGAGAGAGAGAGAGAGGGAGGTCACTTGGCACTGTCTGCACAGAGAGAGACCGCTTGACACTGCCTGTACAGAGAGAGAGGTCACTTGGCACTGCCTGTACAGAGAGAGAGAGACCACTTGACACTGTCTGCACAGAGAGGGAGGTCACTTGGCCTGAACCGAAACTGGAGTTTAGGCATCCCCAGCAGCCCTTTGAGAACTCGAGTCAGATGAATGTTTTCCTCTAACAGCCAGCAAAACTGAATGTGAATGGTGTACTCCCCCCCCTGAACTCTGAAAACTACAGAGTCCTGTAATTAATTTGGCAGCCTCTGCAGCCCTTTGGATGGGTCTCCTAATTGTCTGTGTGAGTGAGTGGTGTTCTCACCACACTGAGCCCTGAACCTTTTGGACTCCTGTAATCAATTTGGCAGCCTTTGCAGCCTTGTGGAAACTCAAGCCAGACAGCAGCTATTCTTCTCTAAAACAGCCAGTGTGAGTGAGTATAAGCAGTGCTCTCCTCCTCCCAGCCCTGAATCCTATGGACACTGGTAAATAACTTGCCAACCTTTGCAGCCTTTTGAGAATTCAAGTTACTCCCCTCCAATAACTGGTGTGAGTGTGCAGTGTTCTCCCCTTTCAGCCTTGAATCCTATGGACTTTTGTAAGTAACTCTGCATTACCTGTGAGCCTTTATAATTACTCTGGTAGTATTTTTATCTATTCTCTGGACTTTGTTAATTACACGGATAGTACACCTGAGTTGGACCCTTTCTATTTGGGTAATACCTGTGTACCTGAGTGTGAACTGTGTGCTGGGTTATGAACTTTGTTTCATTTTTTTTTTGACTGACACAAGTGCAGTGGTGCTTCTGCAGCAATCCAAACCTCTAACATGGCTCTTTCAGGTAAAATGGAAGAAATTATGATTGATATTGGATATCTAAGACAGGACATGCAATCTATGCGAGAGCGAATCACTGAAACTGAAAATAGAATATATCCATTGCTGCTAAGACCCCACAACTTATACTCCATTCTTATAACTTTAATAAATAATGAGACCACACCGTTAACTTGGAGTAAAAACTGGCCGTAGCAGCCTCCTTTATTTTAAATTAACTTTAAATATTAACTTTTAAATAACATATAAACAACCACATTTCCTGGAAACAATTCTATCCATAACTAGCGCTGGACTTTGCAGGTACCACCAAAAACACTCTTGTAACCTTTTTTTAACACTTTATAAAATTTTGGCCCTGCGATACCTAACCTCTGGTCATAGGCCTCAAGCCGTCAAGCTGGCTCAGAGACGACCATTGACTGCAGTGCCACCATTAACCAACATTCCAGCCACACCTTAGGTGACTGGAAAACATAACACCCCTTCAGCACCCATACCACCGATAGGTACTGACATCCTTCTATGAGGTATTTCTTCTCCTGCAAAGTCCAACACCCGCCACCAGCAACCAAAGGTAACACCTTACCTTTGGGCGCACCTCCACACCCTCACAGCTCGCTGTACCCCCTCCTGCAGGCCAAACACACTCCTGTCGATGCCCACCTCCGTAAAGGTGAACTCCATCACCCCGCAGGTATCTCCATGTCTCCACCTCCAATTCCGGGTGCCTCACCACCCAACCACCTTTTCCTGATCACAAACCTCCCCACATCTCCGTTAATCCTACTCCGTGCTCTGTTCACTCCCTCCACTGACCTTGCCATTCTCCATGATGTCCTTGCCACTATGTACAACCAAACTACACTCGTGTCAGGGAACGGCATGCAGGTGCACAGGAAATCAAACTCAATGTCCCCCGTGACATCCAACATCGACCAAAAACCCCTAAATCATTGCCCCCCACTTGAAGAACAATCACATCAGGTGTCTGGTCTAAGCGTGCAAACCGATGCACTCACGGAACCATCCTGCTCCACTCCCAGTGAACCCTAGCCATCGTACACATGCCATCTGTCTTGGAACCCCCAGCTGTCGACCGAACGGTCGCACCTCCGCTCCCATAGCTCCCCAATGCCTGAAGGAATGGCCCAGTATCCAGACCAATTCTTGTCCTGTACCTGAAAACAGTAAGTAACACATATATAACACCAATCATGATCTATCGGGAACCTTTACCAGCCCCCACCAACCCAAACAACAATTCATCCCGTTAAACAGTACCCTACACACTTTTTTTTTTTTTTAACCACTTCAGGCCCGCGCTACCGTCGGATGACAGCAACAGCGCGGGCCTGAATATCCAACATGCCGTCATTTGAATGCATGTCATTCTGGTGTTCCCAGCGCGCGCTGTAGAGCGCGCTGCGGGGAAGCCCTGTGTTGTCCGTGTCCCTTGGACACGGCCAATCACAGATCGCGGCGAACGGCCAATCAGAGTGGCCGTTTGCAATGCGATCTGTGGGCCAATGAGAGATGATCTCTCATAGATCATCTCTCATTGCCGTGTTACACAGAGACAGCGTCCTGTCTCTGGAGAGGAGGAGCCCGATCTGTGTTCCTTCTTACATAGGGACACAGATCGGTCACCCCCCCTCCCCCCACAGTTAGAACACACCTAGCATACACATTTAACCCCTTCCTCACCCCCTAGTGTTAACCCCTTCAATGCCAGTCACATTTATACTGTAATTAGTGCATATTTATAGCACTGATCGCAGTATAAATGTGAATGGCGCCAAAAATGTGTCAAAAGTGTCCGATGTGTCCGCCATAACGTCGCAGTACCAATAAAAATCGCAGATCCCCGCCATTTCTAGTAAATAAAAAATACTAAAAAATAATAATTCTCTCCCCTATTTTGTAAGCGCTATAACTTTTGCGCAAACCAGTCGCTTATTGCGATTTTTTTTTTTTTACCAAAAATATGTAGAAGAATACGTATCGCCCTAAACTGAGAAAACTTTTTTTTTTAATTGGGATATTTATTATAGCAACAAGTAAAAAATATTGTATTTTTCTTCAAAATTGTCGCTCTTTTATGTTTATAGCGCAAAAAATAAAAATCGCACAGGCGATCAAATACCACCAAAAGAAAGCTCTACTTGTGGGGAAAAAAGGACGTAAATTTTGTTTGGGAGCCACGTCGCACGACCGCGCATTTGTCAGTTAAAGCGACGCAGTGCCGCAAGCTGACATTTTACCTGGGCAGGGGGGGGGTGTAAGTGCCCAGTATGCAAGTGGTTAAACCTGATATGATAAAACCACCAGCAACTGCGGTCTGACATACAGCCGAAACCTCCTACCTATCCGCTTGACCATTTCCTCATCAAGCCCATTACATTACATTACAAGCCCCTCTTGTCGCCGCACCAATCCAAAAGGAATGGGACGAGAATACCTTTGCCAACAGACCCAATGCCCCCCAAACACTTCCTGAACACTGCTACGAATTGCTAACGCGACAAAGGAGCCCCCATCCTCATGCAACAAAAAGGAAACGTCCATCTTCGGGCGCGCTTCCAAGAACTCCCGCACCGCCCCGGCCCGGCCGGACACAATGACAAATCAGGCAGAGGGAACACCTGCACCGACTTTCCCCGTCCCATCTGATCATTTTTTTTTTTTTGGATCTCCTCAAGAACAGGGTCACCCCCTCTTGTGACCACAACCACCTCTGCCGCCCTCATGCCCTCCTGCACCTTTTTGGAAGGGCTGGCCAACTCCCCCACTCGGAAAGCACCAAAGATCGCCATTGAAAAACGACGCGCTAAACAAAGCCACCTCGTACCATGACGCACACAACTTCCCCAACACCCCCTAATGCCCCTCAAGATGTCGAACGACACCGGGCACCTAGAATCTGAAGGCCTCACCTGCCTTCTATAGCCTTTCATTGCCTGACGCCCCAAAAATCTTTAGTGAAATCTGGACACCCTAGACATTTAAACCAGAAGGCCAAACTCACCAATTTCCTGTTCAGCACAGATTGCAAAACCCCAGCCTCCCTGTTTCTGGACAAAAAGTACGAGACCAGGCCACGAACCTCTGGACCCAAAGGATCCACCTCCGCCTCCTGGACCAGTGCCTGCCATTCCAACCATACCTTCTCATAGGCCGCCCACGTTCCCACACTCACCGATCATCTGATCCAGTAGGAGACGATACCAACAGAATCCTCCAAAGCCATTCTGGACAAGGGACCGCGTGTTGTTCTACCTCCGGCGCCAGCTCTCGAAACCTGCGCCACTGAAAGCAAGACAAGGCATCTGCCATTACAGTTTTCACCCCTGGCAAATGCACCGCATAGACAAACATATTCAGCTGCAAACAGCGGAGCACCAGATGCCTCAGCAGACAAATAACCGGAGGTGAAGACGCCGTAACCCTATTGATGACTTATACCACACCTAAATTGTCTCCATGGAACCGAACCTCAGCTCCCGGAAGGACGTACCCCACAACTCCTCCGCCAGCACTACCGGAAACAGCTCCGGTAGCACCCATTTTTCGCAAAAACCGCAGCCACCAACGACAGAGGCCAAGGGCCCGCGCTCTACTTGCCTTGAAAGAACGCAACAAATCCCAATCCCCCGGCTGCATCTGTGTACAGGTCCATGTCAAAATTGCTGACCGGGCCAGACATACACAACGCCCTACTGTTGAAGGACTCCAAACAATGAATGCCACACCACTAGATCCTCCCGGTGGTCCCTAACCAACAGCACATAATGCTTAGGTGAACGGACCCCCCCTGTGCTAGCCAACAGCCGGCAGAACACACTTCCCCTCGGTAGGATACACACGTGAAGTTTCCCCAGTAGAGACTGAAGAACTCTAAGTTGCACCTTTCGCAACCCTAGCAACTCCCTAATCTCCCCCCTTAAGGCCCTCCCATTTGTCCAGCGGCAAACGACCCTCCATAGCTTCCGAGTTGATGACAATCCCCAAGAATTGGATGACCGACTGAGGACCCTCAGTCTTCTCGGGCGACAAAGGGACTCCAAACTGTTCCGCAATGTGCTCGAGCATGTCCAAAAGCATCGCGCAGGTACGAGCAGAAGCCGTCCCAGTAATGTATCACGCCGTGAACCCTGGCCACCTACCAAACCACTCATTCCCAGAACGAACTAAAGTGTTCGAAGAATGAACCTGAGACAGAGCAGCCAATCGGCAGGCACCGATCCACATAGAATTCACCTCCCCAGTGGAACCCCAACAGCCGAAAGCTATCCGGGTGTACCGAAAGCAGCGGAAACCCCGTCCACACCGCCGAACCCAGCCAACCGCCGCATCCAAAGAGGTGTAACTCACCGTACATTCCCCCAGGCTGATGGCATCGTTAACCGACCACCTTAGAAAAGGAAAGATGATGAATGAGCCGAAACTTGTTCGGCTCCTTCTTGGGTACCACCCTCAACTGGGATACCACCAAATCAGCCAAGGGCGGGGATGGGAACGGACCACCCATCCGACCCAACGCCACCTCCTTCCGTAGTTTCTCCGAAACCACCTCAGAATGTTGACGCACGGACCGCATTTCTTGGACACCGGCGGAAACACCGACAACCAGCACGGAATACGAAACCCTTCCGGAAAAAAAACTTTTCCCAACAACTGGGCCGCCGCCCTATCCGGATACCCACGAGAAATGGCCGCATCCTTCCCATCATCAACGGAGTCCTCCCTCTCCAGCATGTCCCTTCCGTAAAACACCTGGAGGAGGGGTGGGTGCCCCTGCAGCACAAGCACTCATGCTTGAACCTACCGGACCTCCCAAAGTTGCAGTTACCTTCGTTAAACTTCCAGCAGATCCCAGTCTTTTTTTCCCGATCGATTGTACTGAGGAAGAGGTTCCACCGCCCCCCCCCCCCCCCCTGAAAAAACGGCATGGATGCACGTGGGGCAGACATAAGCTGCATCCAACGGCCAATATCCTTAGTGTCCCAACGAATAACCGACCTGATTGCCCTATGCTGCCTAAACCGCTCGTCATACCGGAGACCCCCCGTGCCCCCGTAACCTCGGTAGGCCTCGTTGATCGCTTCCTGAGAGCCGAACAAATTTCAGGGTTCTTCTCACCTATCACACTCGCTACGATCGAATAAGCCTGCAACCAATTCGCAAATGTCCCAGGTATAAGCCTAAACCTCAGCTTTCTATCCTCTTTCCTGGACTCCTCTGGTCTAACCTTATCCAGATTAAACTTCTCCAGGGGCAACAGAGCAAAGATCTCAACATATTCACTTTTCCAAATCTCCTCCCCCTTTTAACAGACACACCAAGACCTACAGCCTGCCAAAAAATGCTGCAAGCCCAAGTCACAGCAACACCACCCAGGGCCCTGCCCCCCCAACAGACACCCCACCTTCCACACCCGCCAACGCGGGCACCGTCACCAGTGCGCAAGGGCCCTCCCCCTGGCCCCCCCAGACATCCCATCAGACAGTAAAGAAGCATTAACAGAAGAAACCGACTTACCGAGCTGTCTGGAAGCATTCCCATCAGCCGAGCGACTCGTCTCCCGCGGTGCGGCAACCGTCTTGGACCCAACCTCCTCGCCGAACCCGACAGTTCCCCCTCCGACAGTCCCTCGTCCCGGACCTGGAATGAAGGTGGCTAGCCATGGATGGTGAATGGGCCAGCCACCGCTGGGACAGATCTCCCCCGCCGAGGCCCAGGGCCTTCCGGTGCCCGACCGGGGGCGGAGCTCGCAACATACTGATCCAGCCGTGGATGAAAGAGGGCTAAAACCGCAGGGATGGAAGTGAATCTTCCCCGCCGAGGCTCAGGGCCTGCCGGTGCCCAACCGGGGGCGGGGCCCGCAACATACTGATCCACCCGTGGATGAAAGAGGGCTAAAACCGCAGGGATGGAAGTGGATCTCCCACACCGAGCCTCAAGGCCTTCCGGTGCACAACCGGAGATGGAGGCCGCAGACGCATGATCCCCACGTGGGGCGGGCCCAACCCCCCACCGGAGCCTGAAGGCCGGCCACCCCCGCACTCTGCCCCTTCCCACGGTTCTTCCCTGGCTGCAGTAAAAGCAGCCTGCTTGGCGGGGGGGCGGCGTGGGCCCGAGAGGACTCACACCTGCCGCGAAGCCCCTGAGGAGGGGCCCACCGAGCACCTATCTGAGGGCCGCGACCTGCGCGCTCAATTTTGATCCCCCCCACGATGCCTGCACCTCGCCCCCACCCTGCGGGAGAACCAGCCCCAGCATGTGCTGGAGCCACCCCTCACCGCGCTGGTCAGCTTCCCCCCTCAGTCTGGAGAATAGCTCCACGATTAGGGTTACCACCTCATCCCTCCAAAACTGAACACCCATCAATCACACAGGCTCTGTGGCTAATCTAATGCAAATAAGGCACTACTTTAGTTTAATTACAGCCTTAATCTGCCACAGAACCTGTGTAACTAACAGGCGCCCAGCCCCAAAGGGACGAGGCGGTAACCCTATCCACGATTGTCGCCATAATATGGAGCCCAGCCCGACGTGCTCTTACCTGGTGAACTTTCCCCACGCTGTGTTGCCCAGGAGGAGGGGCGGAAGTAATTTATCACCTCTCCTTTTCCTCCCCACTTCCCTCTCTCCAGAAAGTTCCCACTTACACCTATCCTCCCTTCCCCACTTCCCTCTCACCCGAAAATACCCACTTGCTTGCAAGGGTTCTGTTAACCCTGTCATGCCCTCCCTGCGCTTAGTGCAGGCTTGTCTTTGCTCCGGGCCTTTCTGGAGAGTTTGTAGAAAGATGTTTGAAAGCTACATTTCCAGATGCTGAATTCTCATGTGCGTTTATTATTGAGCGTGTGCATAGGATACCTGCAAAGACACCACAACCAGGTGCTCCCCCAAGGCCATTTTTAGCACGTCTATTGAATTGTAAAGACCGTGATTTAATTCTGCGGAAAGTTTGTCAAAAGGGATTGATAGAATATGAAAATGAAAACATTTCAATATTTCCGGATTTTTCCCTGGAGTTACAAAAACAGCGTGCTGGCATTAATGAGATAAAGCGGAAGCTGCGAGAGAATGGGACTGTATACTCAATGGCATATCCAGTCTGGTTAAGAGTGGAGGACAATGGGAAGGTGTTGTTTTTTACTACAGCAGAACAAGCCAATGAATGGTTTCAAATTAATAGGGGGACAGCCTGAAGTTTGAACTTTTTTTTTTTTTTTTTTTTTTTTAATCCTGAATGTTTTTTTCTTGGATTTATTTTTTCCCTTTTGTTTTTTTTTTCTTCTTCTAGCACTGAGATTCCCCCCCTCTTCTTTTTTTTGCACAGTAATAATATTTTAATTTGCATGGCCAATTTTGTGGCTATGCAATCCTCCTTTTTTTTTTTTTTGCACAGTAATAATAATATTCAATTTGCATGGCCAACTTTGTGGCTATGCAATCCTCCTTTTTTTTCTTTTTTTGCACAGTAATAATAATAATAATAGTATAGTAATAATTAGTAATAGTAATAATTTGCATGGCCAATTGCTTGGCTATGTAATCCTCCCTTATTTTTTTACACCTGTTTTTTTTTTTGCTTTGCACAATACTAATATTTCAAATTGCATGGCCAATTGCTTGGCTGTGCAACCCTCCCCCCCTTTTTTTTTCTCTTTTACACTTGGATATTTTTTGGGGGGGGATATGGGTATATAAATATAGGTGTGGCACTGTTTAGCTACAGTTTTTTTACATTATGGATTGTTTATTTTTGTTTTTGATTACTTTTGGGTACTCAAGATTGGTAAATGTTATGAATAATGTATGTATAGAAGTATTTAAATGTATGGAGGTATATATTGGTATGTATATAAGGTATGGCTTGGCTAGGATTAAGGCAGGTTGGGTACCTATTTACACCTTGCACAATTTGCACCTTATTAGGTTTTGCACACAGGTTGCACCCTCCCCCCCCCTTTTTTTTGGACTTCAGCAAGAATATATAATGGGGAATAATGTTCATGGACTTAGTCCTAATGGGGGGAGAGGAATAACTTGGAGGGAGAGTAGAAGGGGGGTCGAGGTGGAACAGGAATGATTTATATATCCTGAGGAAGTAGGGGTTTCATTGTGTAATCCCTTTTGTCCCTAAGGAGTTCTTTGGCTGCTTGTACTCCTATGTACACCCCTCCCCCTTTTTTTTTAGGGAGTGGAAGAGGCTGCAGTACTTTAATTAGACAGGCTGGACACTTTACGAATTGCAAGTGACTAGGGAAAATGCCAGTCGCAGGCAATATCTCATTTTTTTTTCTTTTTACATTTTGAGTTACTAAGGTATAATAAGGGTATTGGAAATGGAAGGTTTAGAATGGAGACAAACTTGTTGCCACGAGAAGCAGCGCTACCACCCTACTTGATACAGATAACCTTTAAGGAAGATAGGAAGCTGAGAGAGTATTGCCCCTGGAGGTTATTAAAGTTAGGAAAATATGAGTGAACAATGTGTTTTTATATCCTGGAATGTAAGAGGAATGGGGTCAACCACTAAGAGAAGTCAGATATTTACAATCATTGGGACAGACCAAGGAAAAAATAGTATGTTTGCAGGAAACGCATATGACAAAGGATAATTTAAAATATTTAAAGAAACCATGGGTTAATCATATATACCACTCATATCATACATCATACTCAAGGGGAGTATCCATGTTGAGAGAGAGGTCACTTGACACTGCCTGCACAGAGAGAGCGAGGTCACTTGGCATCAACACAAATGGCAATGAATATAAGACTCCATAAATAAATACATATCTACCCTCAGAGTCACATTTATACTTAATAAATTCCCATGGCACTGAGCGGTGTATCAACATGGACATAAGAATCTCCTAAAAGATTAGTCATAGGAGAACTAAAAGATCTAAAATTGAAAAAACAGGAGGAACCGAAACACATCAGAAGTGGGATACGCAAGCTCATGAAGAGGAAAGAACTAGTAGTCCGACCAGCCGATAAAGGCGGAGGTATTGTGGTACTCTCCAAGGAACAGTACAAAATAAGCATGGATCAGATGCTAGGAGATACCAATACTTATAATCGACTATTAGGCAATCCTATGTTTAAATGCATAAAAGCTCTAGAACAGACTGTCCATTTAGGCCTAAAGAGAAAAATACTGGACAAAAAGGAAGCACAATATCTGATCTCCAAATCATGCCATACACCTATTCTGTACTCACTCCCCAAGATACATAAAGATAGTGCGAATCCACCACGAGACTGATAGTAAACGGCATCGATTCCCTAACAGCAAGGATGGGTCAATACATTGATTTCTTTCTACAGCCAGCAGTTTAAAGTACAAGAGCGTATGTGAGAGACACGAAACAGATGTTACAGTGTCTAGAAAATATACCTAAAGAAGATGGCCCTTTCTGGTTTGCAGCAGCGGATGTATCTTCGCTTTTACACGATTATATTACACCATCAAGTATCCGAAGCAGTCAAATGGGGGCTTAGGAAGTACTCCCAGTTGCCCTGCAGTCAATGAACATTTTTGGTAAAATGCCTGGACTTCTGTCTCAAAAATAGCTATTTCTGGTATGGCGGCAACTACTTCTTCCAGAAGACCGGAGTTGCCATGGGGGCCAAATTTGCACCCAGTGTGGCAGGGCTGTTTATGGCCCAATGGGAAGAGGAAAAAATATTCTCCCAACCACCTGAAGAGCTTTGCACATACAGAAGATATAATGATGATGTCTTCATTTTGTGGAAAGGAGAGGAAGAAGCAATACTTGATTTCCTTCAAGATCTGAACATCAATGATAGAAACATAACCTGTCTTGGGAAGTTAGTAATAAAAAGATCATATTTTTGGATCTAGAGGTGGAACAAGAGAATAATGTATTGCGTTCAAAAACTCATTTTAAAAACGTAGAACGGAACAGCTATTTGCCGCTCGAAAGTTGCCATCATAAAAACTGTCTCTTTAACATACCAAAGGGGCAATTAATGCGCCTCAGATGAAATTGCACAGAGAGGGATACTTTCCTGATCCAAGCAAATGACATGGGAGAACAGTTCATACAAAAAGGATATAACAACTCCTTCATCAACCAAAAAATTGCAGAAGTGGCAACAATGAACAGACAAGTCCTTATGGAAGACAAACCTAAGATAAGAACACAGAAAGATGTAGTACCCATTATTTTCGACTATAGCATACAACATAAACAAATAGAAAGAGTCATCAAACGTCATTGGACAAAGACAAAGAATTAGGAAAAGTTCTCCCTCTGATTCCGAACTTTGTGTATAAAAGGGCCCTTACGATTAGGGATAAAATTGTAAAAAGTGTGCCTGATCCGCCCACCAGGAGTTTTCTTTCTTTTTTCTCTGGTAAAGGTTTTTTTCTGTGTAAACAGTGTTTTGCATGTTTGAGAACACATAAACCCAACCAAAAAAGGAAGGAGTTCACTGGAACAAGCATGGGAGAGACATATGATATAAAATAATTTATATGTTGTAATACAGAGGGAGTCATATACGCACTTGAATGCAGTTGTGGACTTCAATATATAGGTCGGACAAAAAGAGCATTAGGAATAAGGATAAAAGAACATGTCCAAAATATTCTCAAGGGATTTGACAAACATAGTGTCTCGAGACATTTTGCGAGCCACCACAATAAAGATCCCACACAGCTGCAATGTTGGGGCATAGAGCCCTATGTGAGACATTGGCGTGGTAGTCATAAAGTCAGGACACTAAGCCAGCTAGAATCCCGTTGGATTTTTACACTCGTTACATTTGCCCCACGAGGTTTAAATATAGATTTTTTTTTTAAAAGGTTTTTATTGAAGATTAAAGGGTGTACAATACATGGATTGCAAAAAGGAAAATACAAAATACCAATGAGTTGGCCGATTGCTCTTGTCATGCAAGACAGATCAGCAATAGCTTACAAAGTAGAAACGCATCATACATAAGATAACATTTGGTACATAGTACAACAGTGGTCATAGATAACAATCATGAGAATCGCTGTCAAGTGTTAGAGAAAGAAATAAGTATGCATTGTTCGGTACTGTAGCGCATTATTGATCTTGGCTAGTAAACTAAAGGGGGGAGTTGGTAGAAGGGGTCCATAACCAGGGGACTAACGAAACCAACAGACACAGACAGACTAAGAAAGGTAGGGATATTCAGACGGACAGACAGACAGACCGACGCTCGATTCCTCTGATAGCAGGGTGTAATGGCGGAGGTGACCACTGCAATTTGTGGAAGCAGTCAACCCAAGGGGGAGGGGGTGGGGGGTAACTCGGGTTTACAGGGGCCCTCCAGATGTAAAAGAGGGGGAGGGTGACAGAGTCGAATTTTGTGTGAATGATAAAGAACGTTTCTAGACGAGAAGTAGTTCTGCAAATCTTGGGGAGTCACGGAAATGGATCCAGCAAGCCCAGGTTTGCCAAAAAGGTGCTGGGTTATCTTTAGCCTGATGGATCAGGTCCTCCATCTCTGCAATTTTGTTAATTCTCGAAAACCAATCCGACATTTTCGGAGGAGCAGGCTGTCTCCAAAACATGGGGACACATTGTTTCGCAGCGTTGAGTAGATGAAGTACTAGGGAGCGCTTATAGGTAGATTGTGGTAACATCGTATGATGAAGCAAGAATTGGGCCGGAGTGAAGTCTAAAGAATATGTGGTAATTTGGGCAATCGTTTCGTGGACGTTTTCCCAGAAAGGCTGGATCAGAGCTCAGTTCCACCATATATGGAGTAGAGATCCTCTTACCGTGTTGCATCTCCAACACAGGGGTGAGACCGTCAGATGAAATATGTGCAATCTATCAGGTGTGCGGTATCATTTTGAGTATATTTTGTAGCTGTTTTCCTGTGCAGAGATATTGATCGAGCCCTTGTGGATATGTGTGAAGATGTTATCCTAGTCCGTTTGTAGGAGATCCAAGTTAAGGTCACTCTCCCACCCTCTATTTATCGTGTTCATTTTTTGGTCTATGTCCCCGTGCAGGAGTGAATAAATCAAGGAGACCAAATGTCCCTGAGGATCAGTGTCTGTGCACAACTTCTCAAAGGGGGAGAAGTCCCTAAACCATTGAGTAATAGGTTTGGAGCTCTGTAAAAAATGTCTGAGTTGTAAGCATTTGAAGAAAGGGATGTTGTCGTCTGGGAATTTGGAAGTAAGTAATTCATAGGAGATGAACGAGGAGTTGTTAAAAAGGTCCCGGGCTTGCAGTGCACCTCTCTGGGCTGTCAGATGGGTTGGGGCGACCGGCATGCCGGGTGGGAAGTCCGGGTTATTGTCTATAGGAGTCAAGGGGCCAGGAGAATGTGCCAGTTTGAGTGAGTTGCTGGCTTGCCTAAAGCAAAGGAGCGTAGGTCTGGTCAAGGGGTGTAAGGCATACTCCTTAGGGATTGCCTTGGTAGAGAGCCATGACAGGTGGGTTAGAGGGACGAGGGCAAAGGAGTTTTCGACAGCGATCCAGTCTTTGGTGCATGCATGTACATGCCAATCGACGAGTCTCGCAATGTGACAGGCCATTTGGTATTTTTTGATATCTGGGAGGCCCAACCCCCCTTTGAGTTTGGGAAGAGTCATTCTGTCCCAGCTTAATCTAGGTGATTTGGAGGACCATATAAAGTGTCTACAAAGCCTTTTATAGGTGAGGAAGAAAGAGGGTGGGAGTTTAATCGGTACTGTTTGTAGGACGTAAAGGATGCGAGGCAGGATATTCATTTTCAGGATGGCTATTCGACCGAACCAGGAGAACCTACCCAAGGCCCATCTGAGGAGGTCTTGTCTTATCTTTTGGAGAATAGGTGCATAGTTTCTGTCATACAGTTGGTCTAAGTTTTTGGGGATGTGGATGCCTAAATACGTGAGGGTCTGTGGTTCCCAGCTGAAAGGAAAGTTTGCCTGGCAAAGGGACACTATGTGAAGGGGGAGGGAGATGTTGAGAGCTTTCGATTTAGCAAAATTAATTTGAAGATTGGAGAGGCTACGAAATAGGTCAAAATCATTTAGTAAGTTGGGAATCGAAATCGGGGGATTGGAGAGAAATAGAAGAATATCGTCCGCATAAGCAGCAACTTTGTATTGTCTATCACGGATAATAATACCAAATATATCGGGGTTATCTCTAAGTTTACACAATAGGGGTTCTAAAATGAGTACAAAAATTAAAGGGGACAGAGGGCAGCCCTGGCGCGTACCATTTGAGATGGAGAAGGCGTCCGACAGGTGGCCGTTAACTCTGGCAGTAGGAGCGGAATAGAGATGTAGAATCAGTCTCCGATCTCGCCCATGTCCAGGTACGATGTGTACCTCCATGGGGCAGAGAATGGCACAACCAGTAAGGCCAGGAAGCAGGAGATCCCGCAGAAGATAACTACACAGGTCAATGCCCTTGGTCATGAGGTAAAGACCGCCAAGGACATTTTAAAAAGATCAATGATCTGCGTCGTGTGGTCAGAGACAAGCTGGGCGCGATGAGGAGGCATGCCAGGGCACTGGAGGTGGACCAGCCACTGCTATTATGCTCACTCCTGATGAGCAGGTGATTGCCCGGTGTCTTCAGAGGGAGCAAGTGGAGGGAGTGGAGGGCTATGACTCCTTTGAACAGGCCCTGAGGACAGGTAAGTGTGTTTTATCTTCTATCTGGTGTGTAGGGCATGTGAGGGGGTGCAATGTGAGGGGAACATTTGACAAGTGAGGGGAACATGAGGGGAACATGTGACAAGTCTATGGGTCCACCAACATGTGAATGCTTTGTGTCATCCACAGATGTGCTGGAAGGAGCTCGGCCATTGTCGGCTGCTGGGCAACCCACGCCATCCCCCGAGGAGAGTGCCCACACCTCTCCTCTAGAGGAAGTTTTTGGAGGAGCAAGTGGACCTTCAGGAAGGAGTCTGCCTCCAGGAGGAGTGCACCAACCCTTGGACCCTTCCAAACCACCTTCCCCATCAGGGATAGCCCCTGAAGGGCCTTCTCCCCCATCAGGGATAGCCCCTCAATGGTCTCCCCATACAGCCGGCCCCAAGCCTCTCCTGCACCCAGGAAGGCTACACGCAAGACCAGGGGTAATCCTGATGCCTTGATGGAAAATCTGGCGAGGGACCAGGCCCGGCAGACCCGCCATATGGGTGCTATAGCGGGTGATCTGCGCCGTGTGGCAGAGAGCCTGGCCTCCCCGGACCCAGGCTGCCTGCACCATGGCTGTCCAGCATGCCCTCACACTGCAGGCCGATCAGAGTACCTCCAGCTCTGACAGCCTGCAGGATGTGAGTGCAAACTGCACTGCCATAGTGACCTGCCTTGGGAAGCTGCAGGCCGCCACCACATCAGGCCTTGTGGCAGAGGTCAAGAGCCTTGCAGGGGCTGTACAGGCAGAGGGGAGGAAGATAAGGCGCCAGCAGCGGCACAACACCACCTGCCAGCTGCGGATGCAGGCTGAGACAAATGCGGTACTCACCCGCATTGCCCTGGCATTGGAGGGCAGGCAGGCAACCAGGGAGAGACCAGGGGATGATCCTCCTCCAGATGCCCCACCCCCCCACCTGAGGCTCCCCCCAGGCAACTGAGGAGCAGGAGCCGTGGCACCATGCGTGGCCCACGACAGGGCAGATGAGTGCCTTTTTTTTTATTTTATGCTCAGGTTATGAGTTTTTTAATTGTATTTATGTGCTCCAAAATATGATTTTTTTTGTAGTATCTGCACACGGTGAGGAGTGCAGGCTACAGTGTGACTGGTGTGTGAGTGTGGGTGGCATTCCTGCCAGCAAGGCGTGTCACCTTGGGTCATTGGGGAGAGGTTATCCCCACGACCGTGTGAATGTGGTATGAATGGACAGCAACATGATTGGTGCCTTGGCGTGGTGTTGCTGCTCCCAAGTCCTGCATGGTGGACTTGGGCTAATCAAATGTGAGATGGATGCGGTGTGTGTGAGCTAGGGACCACAGTGGTGTGCATGCGTGCATTCTCCATGTGCCATGATGAATGTGTGTGTTTAATGTGCACCACTAGGTACCTCCTGACTGCTCTTCCCTCAGCAGATGGGGTAGCCTCGTTCAGGGGGGGACTGTGTGGCTCGGGGGTCAGGTCATGACATATGTCAATCTCCAAGCCCTTTCTCTTGGTGTAGTTGTGCAGCACACAACATGCACCGATGATCTGGCACACAAAGTTTGGGAAATACAACAGGGTCCCCCGGACTTATCCAGGCATCGGAAATGGGACTTCAGGATGCCAAATGTGCGCTCCACCACTGCACGGGTGCGTATGTGTGCAGCATTGTATCTTCTTTCTCCTCTGGTTTGGGGATTCCGGTATGGAGTCAGGAGATGGGGCTCAAGTGCATATGTCGAGTCACCTGGACGGGAAAAGACAGGAGGATGTTAGCCATGCATGTGTCCCTCGTGATGTCGGCATCATGGAGTCGAACAGTCAAGCCTGACACCCATGTCACTTAACAACCAGCCAGCTGTCCCTGTACATGTTCTGTTCGAATTCTGTTGGGATGGTGCTTTGACGGTATATGTAGCTGTCGTGGCTGGCCCTGGGTGTTTTGCAAGGACGTGCCATATGAGGCATTGGGCATCGGCTATCACCTGTACGTTGATGGAATGCCACTGCTTACGATTGCGGTATATGTGCTCTGTGGCACAGGGGGACCGTAGTGCCACATGTGTGCAATCAATGGCCCAGATGGTGCGTGGGAATCCGGCAATTCTGTTGAAATCCTGCATGGCCTTCTGCCGCAGATGCTCATGGGTCGGTCTGATGATGTGGTGGGACATGCGTGTGAGGATTGCGGGGACAACCTGGTGCACACATCTGCTCATGGTGGATTGTGACATCCCAGCCACAACTCCACTTGTACGCTGAAAAGATCCACTGGCAAAGAAAATGGAGTGTTGCCAGTACCTTGACCAGTGGCTGCACTGCATGTGAGCGTCGTGTCTGGCTGGTGATGTCATCATGCAGGGTTGTGGCTAATTCCAGGATGGCATCAGGGCTGAATCTGAAGATGCGATACACCTTCGATTCCCCCATGCCAAAGACATTCATGCACATTTGGTATATCCTCTCCCATGCCCTCCTCCTCTGTGCCTGTAGACGCAGTAGTCCTATGACAATGGCTGCCCCTGGCATGTTGGCATACAGATGTGTTGTCCTGCAAGTGTGGTTGCTCAGCTCGTCCGTAACGGTGCTGCTGTAGCTGCTCTCCAGCTGACCTGTGCACGTCTGTTGCTGACTTGCACCTGCTTTATGAGGGGGTAACTTTAGGCCGGACGTAGCAACCTATGCGCACCGTATGTAGCCTGCGCCGGGCACACGTACGTTTGTGAATCGCCGTATCTCCCTCATTTGCATATTTAAATAGAAAATCAATGGACACGCCAGAGGCGTCCAGCGTAAATATGCACCCACGATATGCCGGCGTAGGAAAGTTACGTCGGTCGGAAGAAGCCTATTTTTAGGCGTATCTTGTTCTGTGGGTACGGCGCATAGATACGACGGCGCATCTTTACACTTACTCGAGATACGTTGGCGTAAATGCTTTCTGAATCCCGGCATATATATATATATATATATATATATATATATATATATATATATATATATATACAGTATATATATATATACACAGTATGGGCCGGATTTAGAAAGCATTTACGTCAGCGTATCTAGAGATACGCTGCGTAAATACTAAGAATAGCCGGCGTATATTTTTTTGCTATTCAGAAAAGAAGATACGCCGGCTTTCTTCTAAGATACGAGCGGCATAAGTCGCTTACACCATTGTATCTTAGTTGCATATTTATGCTGGCCGCTAGGTGGCGCTTACGGCGGTTTTCACGTAAAATATGCAAATGAGCGATTTACGACGATTCCCGAACATACTTGCAGCGGCGCGTCATAGGTTACGCCGTTTACATGACACATGGATATATTGAGATCAGTTTAAGGAATAAACCAGTTATCTCCAGGCAGAGAGCACCCTGCTAGTACATATCCCCTGATAGCCCCGATCTGGGGGACCAACATATCCAAATTTCACCCAGATCGGTCCAGGGGTTCTTAAAAGACAAACAGAGTCTATGAGAAAATCCAGAATAAAGTCTATTTTCTTCACAATACTCCCCCTTAGTTCCATGGGTCGGCATACCCGCCTAGACCCTGCAGGGTTGGCTAGGGGATGTCCGGGTAAAAATTATACTTCCAAGTCGGTTTGGCAGGGAAAGTCCATCCGCATTGCCGTTCTGCTTGCCCGGGCAGTATTGTAGTGTGAAATTGTAAGGCTGCAACGCTAGACTCCATCGCAGCAACCAGGGATTGTCTCCAGAGTAGGGATGGGCCGAACACCCCCGGGTTCGGTTCACACCAGAACGTTTGAACGGACCACGGGTTCGCACAAATATTTCAAACCCCATTGAAGTCTATGGGACCCGAACGTTCGAATTCAAAAACGGTCATTTTAAAGACCAAAATCCAATTAAATGTTGGAAAACGTCATTTAGAAGCCGGGTCTTGCCCCAGGGAACATGTATCAATGGAAAAAATGTTTTTTAAAATGGCCGTTTTTGCGAAGCAGCCATTTTAATGATGCTTAAAGTGAAAAAAAAAAAATCCTTTAAATATCACACCTGCTGGGTGTCTATAGTAGTGGCACGTGTTTAGAGATGTCCCTGCACAACATGAAAGGACAAAAAAAAAGTAATTAATGCTACTTGCGCAAGTTCTGTGTGGCAACATTATGTAGAATATTTTAGCGGTGGGGGGCCATTATTGTTGTGAGAAAGAACATTTTTAGAAAAAAGGGCACCCCTCAAACATACTGTAATTGGAGCGCAACAAGGAGCCACGTGCAAATTATTGCATCAAAAATTGTTATTAGGCGCCCCTGTAAAACAGGGGCAGAAAAATTGGGCCTTGGGCACAACACACTGCAACCCCTCACAATAACTCCAATTGGAGCGCAACAAGGAGCTACGTGCAAATTATTGCATCAAAAATTGTTATTAGGCGCCCCTGTTAAACAGGGGCTGAAAAATTGGGCCTTGGGGACACAACATTTCTTACTAGCTATCAGCAAGAAAAGTGAGGAGGAGAAGGATATTCCATCAGCAGCATAAGAGGACAGTCATTCAGCATCAGCAGTCTAAAAGGGATCCGAAATTTCAACAAAAAGATATTATTCATTAATATCAGCATCAGGTGCTTGGTAGCTGGTGTTGATCCAAGCCTGATTCATTTTGATGAAGGTCAGTCGATCAACAGAGCCGGTAGAGAAGCGCACCCTGTGATCAGTGACAAAGCCTCCAGCAGCACTGAATGTCCGTTCTGAAAGAACACTGGATGCAGGGCAAGCCAGTAGCTCAATTGCGTACTGGGCAATCTCTGGCCAGTGATCCATCCTCAAGACCCAGTAAGCCAGAGGATTTTCGGTGGGGAAGGTGTCCAAGTCGGATCTTGCCCCTAGGTATTCCCGGACTATGTAAAGCAGACGCTGGCGATGGTTGCTGGAACCGGTCAGACCTTGGGGCTGCGGACTAAAAAACTGCTTGAACGCATCGGTCAGACGACCACCTTCTCCACCGCCCCTTCTGTGAGTCACCGAAGCCTCAGCAAGACGTTGTCCAGAGCCAGGTTTTGGTAATCCCCCCGGTTCTGGGAACGCATTGCACAGACCCTTCTGCAAGGCCTCCCGCAGAAGTTTCATCTTCTGCTCCCTCTGCGATGGTAACATAAGGTCCGCAACCTTACTTTTGTAACGTGGATCAAGGAGAGTCGCCAGCCAGTAATGATCCCTCTCCTTAATAGCACATACACGAGGATCCTTACGCAGGCTTTGCAGAATCAGGGAGGCCATGCAGCGTAGGTTTGCAGAGGCATTCGGGGCACAGTCCTCTGGGTCACTGAGGACGACAGGATCCACAGGCACCTCATCCCAGCCACGTAAAACTCCACGTGCTCCTTGGGACTGTAAATGATCCCTTGATGACTGCTGCTGCTGAGTGCTAGGCTCCACCTCCATGCTGCTGATACAATCCTCCTCCTCCTCCTCCTCCTCCTCCTCCTCCTCCTCCTCTTCCTGTGTGCTGGGTGGGCAAGCAGAACCACTGTCTGGGAAAAAGGGGGCCTTGAGAGGTAAGGAAGTCCTCCTCTTCCTCCCTCTGTTCTGCCTCAAGGGCCCTGTCCATTATTCCACATAGCGTGTGCTCCAACAGGTGAATAAGAGGGACAGTCTCACTGATGCATGCACTGTCACTGCTCACCATCCTCGTGGCCTCCTCAAATGGTGACAGGACAGTGCATGCATCCCTGATCAAGGCCCACTGGCGTGGGAAAAAAAAACCTAGCTCCCCTGACCCAGTTCTGCTGCCATATTGGCACAGGTACTCATTGGTGGCCCGCTGCTGCGTGTGCAGCCGCTGCAGCATGGCCAACGTTGAGTTCCATCTGGTGGGCATGTCACAAATTAGGCGGTTCTTGGGCAGGTTGTATTCCCTTTGGAGGTCAGTCAGCCGAGCAGTGGCATTATATGACCTTCGAAAATGCACACAGACTTTCCTGGCCTGCTTCAGGACATCCTGCAAGCCCGGGTACCTGCCCAAGAACCGCTGCACCACCAAATTGAGGACATGCGCAAAACAGGGCACGTGGGTGAGTTTTCCCTGTCGCAGGGCAGAGAGGAGGTTGGTGCCATTATCGCTGACCACCATTCCAGGCTTCAGCTGGCGTGGCGTCAACCACCTCTCGGCCTGACCCTGCAGAGCTGACAAAACCTCTTCCCCAGTGTGGCTCCTGTCTCCCAAGCACACCAGCTCTAGCACCGCATGGCATCTCTTGGCCTGCATTCCTGCGTATCCCCTCTTACGCCTACGGAGCACGGCTGGTTCGGAGAAAACATCCCCACAGGAAGAGGCCACAGAGGAAGAAGAAGAGGAGGGAGTGGAGGAAAGAGGTGTGTCACAAGCAGTAGTAGTGTTTTGGAGGCGTGGTGGCGGAACAACCTCCAAAACTACTGGACCTTGCCCTGCGTCCTTCCCAGCTGCCAGCAGAATCACCCAATGCGCCGTAAAAGACAAGTAACGTCCCTGTCCATGCCTGCTGAACCATGAGTCAGCGGTAATATGCACCTTACTACTGTCCAGCGAGGCATGGACATTGCCTTCCACATGCCGGTAGAGAGCCGGAATAGCCTTCCGTTTTGGTACTTGCCACTGAGGTACTGCACATTGCACAAACTCACGGAATGGGGGCAGAATCTACCAACTGAAAAGGTAGCAGTTGAAGTGCTAGCAATTTCGCTAAGCTAGCATTCAACTGCTGGGTATGTGGATGGCTGGGATTGTACTTCTTTCGGCGCTGCAGCAGCTGGGGCAGGGAAATTTGCCTGGTACTATCAGTAGATTGACCGCTACTACTAGCTTGTGACACACCTATTTCTACACCTTCACTGCAGGCTTCAGAGAGGACTGGGGGTCTACTGGGGTTGGAGGTCCCAGAAGGGCAAGGGAGGGTACACTTTTGTCTTTGGTGTGGGTCTTTTTGGTGTGCTTGCCAACGAGCTGCATGGCTGGTCGACATATGTCTGGACAAGCATGTGGTACCCAGGCGGTTGATGTTTTGGCCACGCGAGATACGCTTGCGACATAAGTTGCAAATAGCAAAGGTACGATCTTGTGGACATATTTCAAAAAAGGCCCACACCAAAGAACTTTTGCTTTACCAGTCAGACACAGCAGCGCCATGCACAAGCGCCATAGATGTGCGCTGTAATGCAGTGGGTGTGACCTTAAGCTGACCCTTGGAGGGCATCCTGCCTCTTTGGAGATGTGCCCGTGCCTCCTCCTCCTCCTCCTCCTCCTCTCTCCTATCAGGCACCCAGGTACAGTCAGTGACCTCATCATCCCCTCCCTCCTCATCACTGTCAACCACCTGGCAGTATGCTCCAGCTGGGGGAACATCCTCACTGACAAATTGCTGTCCCTCTCGGCCACCCCCTCTCCCTGGGCTCACATCAATGCCTTCCTCTATCAGTGTTCCGTCATCAGAGTCTTCTAAACGCTGCGCATCTTCCTGTAGCATGTACCCAACACTGTGTTGAAACAGTTCGGGGGACTCCTCAGGAGGACATGGTGGTACTAGGGAAGTATTGTGTGAAGCCATCGTGCAGAGGGAAGAGGACGCATTGGCAGCTGCTTTGCCAGAAAAACTTCGATCAGTCTGTGTGAGAGAGGATGAGGAGGATGAGGACGGCTTGGTCATCCACTCTACTAATTCCTCTGCATGTTGAGGTTCAACACGGCCAGCTCCCAAAAAGAAGGACGAGCGGCCACGGCCACGGCCACGTGCTGAAGAGGATGCACCACATCCACTACCAGCGTTACCTCTACATGCAGAGCCTGCTTGCCCTTGTGACTCTCTGCCTCTCTTTGTTCTCCTTCCAGACATATTGAAGAGCTCAGGTGGTATGTAACAGCACAAGCGGAGTGACACGAAATGCGCTCAGGTGGTATATACCAGCACAGGTACAGTGACACTAACTGAGCTCAGGTGGTATATAGCAGCACACGTGCGGTCACACTAACTGTGCTCAGGTGGTATATAGCAGCACAGGTACAGTGACACTAACTGTGCTCAGGTGGTATATACTAGCACACGTACAGTGGCACTAACTGTGCTCAGGTGGTATATAGGAGCACACGTACAGTGGCACTAACTGTGCTCAGGTGGTATATAGGAGCACACGTACAGTGGCACTATCTGTGCTCAGGTGGTATATATAGGAGCACCCATACAGTGGCACTATCTGTGCTCAGGTGGTATATACCAGCACAGGAACAGTGACACTAACAGTGCTCAGGTGGTATATAGGAGCACACGTACAGTGGCACTATCTGTGCTCAGGTGGTATATAGGAGCACACGTACAGTGGCACTAACTGTGCTCAGGTGGTATATAGGAGCACACGTACAGTGGCACTATCTGTGCTCAGGTGGTATATACCAGCACAGGAACAGTGACACTAACAGTGCTCAGGTGGTATATAGGAGCACACGTACAGTGGCACTATCTGTGCTCAGGTGGTATATAGGAGCACACGTACAGTGGCACTAACTGTGCTCAGGTGGTATATAAGAGCACACGTACAGTGGCACTATCTGTGCTCATGGTATATACCAGCACAGAACAGTGACACACAGTGCTCAGGTGGTATATACAGCACACGTACAGGCACTAACTGTTCTCAGGTGGTATATAGGAGCACACAAACAGTGGCACTATCTGTGCTCAGGTGGTATATACCAGCACAGGAACAGTGACACTAACAGTGCTCAGGTGGTATATAGGATGCACATACAGTGCTTTAAGTGGGCCGGAACGCGGCTGTACTCAGTACCGCCACTTCCAAAAATGGCCCTGGAGAGTACCAGCACCTCTCCGTGCGCCCAGTACGTGCGTTTCCCGTACCGGAACGCAGCCCCAGGCGGCACTTTCAGGGGAGCGGCAGCCCGCGGTATGTAACTGTATGTAACATAATTACGGTAAATGTAATTGCTGATGAAAAAAAGGGCGCGCCGCGCTGTGATACATGTCCCGCCCTCCTCCTCCTCCTAGCTCGTGTGATAGAGCCAGTGTGCTGTCTGTCACACAAGCTGGTCTAGAGGAGGAGGGCGGGACATGTATCAGCACGCGCGCCAGAACTGTTACCGTTAGGAGAGGAAGAAGAACTGCCTTCAGAACTGTGAGTACTGTAGTGACTAGTGAGTACACTGTACACGTGTGAGGGGGAGGAGAGGGAAGACAGGGAAGACACTCTCATGTGAAGAGGGCTGCTGATGGGGACACACACACTCTGATCTGATGTAAGGAGGTGCTGATGGGGACACACACTCTGATCTGATGTAAGGAGGTGCTGATGGGGGACACTCTGATGTAAGGAGGTGCTGATGGGGGACACTCTGATGTAAGGAGGTGCTGATGGGGGACACTCTGATGTAAGGAGGTGCTGATGGGGGACACTCTGATCATGTAAGGAGGTGCTGATGGGGGACACTCTGATGTAAGGAGGTGCTGATGGGGGACACTCTGATGTAAGGAGGTGCTGATGGGGGACACTCTGATGTAAGGAGGTGCTGATGGGGGACACTCTGATGTAAGGAGGTGCTGATGGGGGACACTCTGATCATGTAAGGAGGTGCTGATGGGGGACACTCTGATCATGTAAGGAGGTGCTGATGGGGGACACTCTGATGTAAGGAGGTGCTGATGGGGGACACTCTGATGTAAGGAGGTGCTGATGGGGGACACTCTGATGTAAGGAGGTGCTGATGGGGAACACTCGGATGTAAGGAGGTGCTGATGGGGGACACTCTGAGTCTGATCATGTAAGGAGGTGCTGATGGGGGACACTCTGATGTAAGGAGGTGCTGATGGGGGACACTCTGATCATGTAAGGAGGTGCTGATGGGGGACACTCTGATGTAAGGAGGTGCTGATGGGGGACACTCTGATGTAAGGAGGTGCTGATGGGGGACACTCTGATCATGTAAGGAGGTGCTGATGGGGGACACTCTGATGTAAGGAGGTGCTGATGGGGGACACTCTGATGTAAGGAGGTGCTGATGGGGGACACTCTGATGTAAGGAGGTGCTGATGGGGAACACTCTGATGTAAGGAGGTGCTGATGGGGGACACTCTGAGTCTGATCATGTAAGGAGGTGCTGATGGGGGACACTCTGATGTAAGGAGGTGCTGATGGGGGACACTCTGATCATGTAAGGAGGTGCTGATGGGGGACACTCTGATGTAAGGAGGTGCTGATGGGGGACACTCTGATGTAAGGAGGTGCTGATGGGGGACACTCTGATGTAAGGAGGTGCTGATGGCGGACACTCTGATGTAAGGAGGTGCTGATGGCGGACACTCTGATCATGTAAGGAGGTGCTGATGGGGGACACTCTGATGTAAGGAGGTGCTGATGGGGGACACTCTGATGTAAGGAGGTGCTGATGGGGGACACTCTGATGTAAGGAGGTGCTGATGGGGGACACTCTGATGTAAGGAGGTGCTGATGGGGGACACTCTGATGTAATGAGGTGCTGATGGGGGACACTCTGATGTAAGGAGGTGCTGATGGGGGACACACTCTGATGTAAGGAGGTGCTGATGGGGGACACTCTGATGTAAGGAGGTGCTGGGGACACTGATGTAAGGAGGTGCTGATGGGGGACTCACTCTGATGTAAGGAGGTGCTGATGGGGGACACTCTGATCATGTAAGGAGGTGCTGATGGGGGACACTCTGATGTAAGGAGGTGCTGATGGGGGACTGATGTAAGGAGGTGCTGATGGGGGACACTCTGATGTAAGGAGGTGCATGTAAGGAGGTGCTGATGGGGGACACTCTGATGTAAGGAGGTGCTGATGGGGGACACTCTGATGTAAGGAGGTGCATGTAAGGAGGTGCTGATGGGGGACACTCTGATGTAAGGAGGTGCTGATGGGGGAAGGAGGTGCATGGGGGACTCTGATGTAAGGAGGTGCTGATGGGGGGTGCTGACACTCTGATCATGTAAGGAGGTGCTGATGGGGGACACTCTGATGTAAGGAGGTGCTGATGGGGGACACTCTGATGTAAGGAGGTGCTGATGGGGGACACTCTGATGTAAGGAGGTGCTGATGGGGGACACACTCTGATGTAAGGAGGTGCTGATGGGGGACACTCTGATGTAAGGAGGTGCATGTAAGGAGGTGCTGATGGGGGACACTCTGATGTAAGGAGGTGCTGATGGGGGACACTCTGATGTAAGGAGGTGCTGATGGGGGACACTCTGATGTAAGGAGGTGCTGATGGGGGACACTCTGATGTAAGGAGGTGCTGATGGGGGACACTCTGATGTAAGGAGGTGCTGATGGGGGACACTCTGATGTAAGGAGGTGCTGATGGGGACACTCTGATGTAAGGAGGTGCTGATGGGGGACACTCTGATGTAAGGAGGTGCTGATGGGGGACACTCTGATGTAAGGAGGTGCTGATGGGGGACACTCTGATGTAAGGAGGTGCTGATGGGGGACACTCTGATGTAAGGAGGTGCTGATGGGGGACACTCTGATGTAAGGAGGTGCTGATGGGGGACACACTCTGATGTAAGGAGGTGCTGATGGGGGACACTCTGATGTAAGGAGGTGCTGATGGGGGACACTCTGATGTAAGGAGGTGCTGATGGGGGACACTCTGATGTAAGGAGGTGCTGATGGGGGACACTCTGATCATGTAAGGAGGTGCTGATGGGGGACACTCTGATGTAAGGAGGTGCTGATGGGGGACACTCTGATGTAAGGAGGTGCTGATGGGGGACACTCTGATGTAAGGAGGTGCTGATGGGGGACACTCTGATGTAAGGAGGTGCTGATGGGGGACACTCTGATGTAAGGAGGTGCTGATGGGGGACACTCTCATGTAAGGAGGTGCTGATGGGGGACACTCTGATGTAAGGAGGTGCTGATGGGGGACACTCTGATGTAAGGAGGTGCTGATGGCGGACACTCTGATGTAAGGAGGTGCTGATGGGGGACACTCTGATCATGTAAGGAGGTGCTGATGGGGGACACTCTGATGTAAGGAGGTGCTGATGGGGGACACTCTGATGTAAGGAGGTGCTGATGGGGGACACTCTGATGTAAGGAGGTGCTGATGGGGGACACTCTGATCATGTAAGGAGGTGCTGATGGGGGACACTCTGATGTATGGAGGTGCTGATGGGGGACACTCTGATGTAAGGAGGTGCTGATGGGGGACACTCTGATGTAAGGAGGTGCTGATGGCGGACACTCTGATGTAAGGAGGTGCTGATGGGGGACACTCTGATCATGTAAGGAGGTGCTGATGGGGGACACTCTGATGTAAGGAGATGCTGATGGCGGACACTCTGATGTAAGGAGGTGCTGATGGGGGACACTCTGATGTAAGGAGGTGCTGATGGGGGACACTCTGATGTAAGGAGGTGCTGATGGGGGACACTCTGATGTAAGGAGGTGCTGATGGGGGACACTCTGATGTAAGGAGGTGCTGATGGCGGACACTCTGATGTAAGGAGGTGCTGATGGCGGACACTCTGATCATGTAAGGAGGTGCTGATGGGGGACACTCTGATGTAAGGAGGTGCTGATGGGGGACACTCTGATGTAAGGAGGTGCTGATGGGGGACACTCTGATGTAAGGAGGTGCTGATGGGGGACACTCTGATGTAAGGAGGTGCTGATGGGGGACACTCTGATGTAAGGAGGTGCTGATGGGGGACACTCTGATGTAAGGAGGTGCTGATGGGGGACACACTCTGATGTAAGGAGGTGCTGATGAGGGACACTCTGATGTAAGGAGGTGCTGATGGGGGACACTCTGATGTAAGGAGGTGCTGATGGGGGACTCACTCTGATGTAAGGAGGTGCTGATGGGGGACACTCTGATCATGTAAGGAGGTGCTGATGGGGGACACTCTGATGTAAGGAGGTGCTGATGGGGGACACTCTGATGTAAGGAGGTGCTGATGGGGGACACTCTGATGTAAGGAGGTGCTGATGGGGGACACTCTGATGTAAGGAGGTGCTGATGGGGGACACACTCTCATGTAAGGAGGTGCTGATGGGGGACACTCTGATCATGTAAGGAGGTGCTGATGGGGGACACTCTGATGTAAGGAGGTGCTGATGGCGGACACTCTGATGTAAGGAGGTGCTAATGGGGGACACTCTGATCATGTAAGGAGGTGCTGATGGGGGACACTCTGATGTAAGGAGGTGCTGATGGGGGACACTCTGATGTAAGGAGGTGCTGATGGGGGACACTCTGATGTAAGGAGGTGCTGATGGGGGACACACTCTGATGTAAGGAGGTGCTGATGGGGGACACTCTGATCATGTAAGGAGGTGCTGATGGGGGACACTTTGATGTATGGAGGTGCTGATGGGGAACACTCTGATGTAAGGAGGTGCTGATGGGGGACACTCTGATGTAAGGAGGTGCTGATGGCGGACACTCTGATGTAAGGAGGTGCTGATGGGGGACACTCTGATCATGTAAGGAGGTGCTGATGGGGGACACTCTGATGTAAGGAGATGCTGATGGCGGACACTCTGATGTAAGGAGGTGCTGATGGGGGACACTCTGATGTAAGGAGGTGCTGATGGGGGACACTCTGATGTAAGGAGGTGCTGATGGGGGACACTCTGATGTAAGGAGGTGCTGATGGGGGACACTCTGATGTAAGGAGGTGCTGATGGGGGACACTCTGATGTAAGGAGGTGCTGATGGGGGACACACTCTGATGTAAGGAGGTGCTGATGGGGGACACTCTGATGTAAGGAGGTGCTGATGGGGGACACTCTGATGTAAGGAGGTGCTGATGGGGGACTCACTCTGATGTAAGGAGGTGCTGATGGGGGACACTCTGATCATGTAAGGAGGTGCTGATGGGGGACACTCTGATGTAAGGAGGTGCTGATGGGGGACACTCTGATCATGTAAGGAGGTGCTGATGGGGGACACTCTGATGTAAGGAGGTGCTGATGGGGGACACTCTGATGTAAGGAGGTGCTGATGGGGGACACTCTGATGTAAGGAGGTGCTGATGGGGGACACTCTGATGTAAGGAGGTGCTGATGGGGGACACACTCTCATGTAAGGAGGTGCTGATGGGGGACACTCTGATCATGTAAGGAGGTGCTGATGGGGGACACTCTGATGTAAGGAGGTGCTGATGGCGGACACTCTGATGTAAGGAGGTGCTAATGGGGGACACTCTGATCATGTAAGGAGGTGCTGATGGGGGACACTCTGATGTAAGTAGGTGCTGATGGGGGACACTCTGATGTAAGGAGGTGCTGATGGGGGACACTCTGATGTAAGGAGGTGCTGATGGGGGACACACTCTGATGTAAGGAGGTGCTGATGGGGGACACTCTGATCATGTAAGGAGGTGCTGATGGGGGACACTCTGATGTATGGAGGTGCTGATGGGGAACACTCTGATGTAAGGAGGTGCTGATGGGGGACACTCTGATGTAAGGAGGTGCTGATGGGGGACACTCTGATGTAAGGAGGTGCTGATGGCGGACACTCTGATGTAAGGAGGTGCTGATGGGGGACACTCTGATCATGTAAGGAGGTGCTGATGGGGGACACTCTGATGTAAGGAGGTGCTGATGGGGGACACTCTGATGTAAGGAGGTGCTGATGGGGGACACTCTGATGTAAGGGGGCTGCTGATGGGGACACTGATGTATTTTTTTAATGCTGATGATGGTGGGGGGCTGGCTTGCGATGGTGAGGGGACCTGATTTTTTTTAGTGATGATGATGATGGTTTGGGGGGGGGGGGGGCTGATGATGGTGAGGGGGGCATATGGTGATGTAATTAATGATGATGATGGTGGGGGGGGGGGCTGATGGTGATGTAATTAATGATGGTGATGGTGGGGCTGATGATTTTGTAATGATGGTGGGGGGGGGGGGGCTGATGATGATGATGTTGAGGGGGGCGTATGGTGATGTAATTAATGATGATGATGGTGTATATAGCATTAAGGTAGGAAACAATATATGCAGTTTTATATTTGTTTGAAATGTCGTAATGGTTTTGCGGCTCCCAGTTTTTCTTCGGAAATGGGTCCAAGTGGCTCTTTGTGTCTTAAAGGTTGCAGACTCCTGCTCTAGCTGCAGCATACAAGGGCCTGATACTAGTATCAGGCCCTTGTATGCAGAGCAGCAGCGGCCGCGGCGCTAAAACTTCCTGCTCCCTCCTCCCGGCCCCCGGCCCCGTCACTCACCCTCCTCCGGCTCCTCCTCCTCGGCGTCGTCGTAATGACGTCGACGTCGTCACCTGTTCAGAGGAGGTCGCGCGGCCGGCGTATTATCATTACCAAGAAATAAAGCTAAGTCTGAGACAAATGTCGGTCATAGACCCATAGAAAGTATATGTACATGATCAGGATGAGATACTGAGCAACATATAACCGTTTAGTTTTTTTGGTTGATCTGACAGGTATGCTTTAAGATGCTCTCCTGGCTTATAAGTAGTAAAAGAAAAAGGTCAGAATCAGAGGACTCGCTGGCTGACCCCCCACCAAACCAGAATATCGCTGCAGGTCAGAGTCAGACACAAGCTAATGAAAGCGGCACTTGTGCCGCGGTCGATCAGGTTCTCACAAGTGGCGTAGAGGACGAGAGTGACATCACTAGTTCTACCGATGACAACAGCCGCATTGCCGAGCATGAGTGGCCAGAATGTTGGTCCCAAGCACAAGCACAGTATTTCTCCACAAATTACAAGTGGCTGATAAGCAAAAATCAAAAGTTGGGCTGTAGTGTGTGTAGTCACGTTTGTGCTCGTGTAGACATGCAGCAAGGGCAGAGAGTGTCGCAGGAGTGGAGTGGGTGCTTAATCTCGTCTTATGGAAGGGACAAGGCTGCACAACAAAGCTCACTACGAAAAAAAAATTAAAGAGCACAGAGACTCAATTTATCACAAGAAAGCAGTTGAAATAAAAGAGAAGGCAACACAAAATACAATGCAAAAACACATTGAAGATATGAGAAAGGCTGAATACGCCTCAACTTGCAATGTGTTTAGAACAGCTTAAAAGATTGGCAAGCATGGGCGTCCCTTTAGGCCTCGTACACACGAGGGGATATGTCCGCTGAAAACGGTCCGATGGACCGTTTCAGCAGACATCTCCGATCGTGTGTATGGGCTAGCGGACAGATTTGTCCATCGGACAAATTTCAAAGCATGCTTTGAAATTTGTCCGCTACAAACCTGTCCGTCGGATATGTCCGCTGGTTCGTACGGTAAACCAGCGGACATATCCTCCCACACATGCGTCGTATCCTGTGAATGGATCCGACGCATGCGCGCGGAAGTGTTTACTTCCTGGTGCGTGACGTAGCGGTGACGTGGCGGCGTCAACGTCACCGCCGCGTCACTGACACGTCACCGCGCCGTCCGCCGGCGGGGAATTTGATCCGATGGTGTGTACACGCCATCGGATCAAACTCCAGATCGGACATATCCGATGGAAATGGTCCGCGGACCGTTTTCATCGGATATGTCCGATCGTGTGTACGAGGCCTTACAGACATGCCAATAGATGTCCAGTTGCAAGTCTTAAATGGTGTCAAGATGGGCAGAGTTTTACACTCTAATAACTCGTGTGCAAATATACTGGATCACATTGCAGCTGAAATGAAAAAGAAGGTAGTCAATGACATAGTGATGAATGAAAGAAAACTGTGTGTGCTCATTGATGAATCCACTATAATAAGTGGAAAGTCTGTCCTTGTCGTGTGCCTGCGGTCAGCTATTTCCAATGAACAGCCAGACACATTATTTTTTGAACTGATTGAGCTGCAGGGGACCACAGCAAATGACATCACTGAAGCACTGTTAGAATGTCTTCATAATAATGGCTTTGACCCTCACTACCTACAGGAACATTTGTTGGCATTTGCTTGTGATGGAGCCTCAGTGATGCACAGCTTTGTTCCAAATTCCCTTACCTGTTTGTCTGGCATTGTTCCAATCACAGACTGGAACTGGCAGTTTGTGATGTTTTGAAGGAGGTTGGAGGAATCAACCACTTTAAAATATTTTTAGATCAGCTTTACTCCCTCTACCATGCATCCCCAAAAAACCAAAGGGAGTTAACAGAGAGTGCTCACAGTGTTGGACAGCGTCTCCTTGTGATAGGCCGTGTTTTATCAGTGCGTTGGGTTGCTTCAAGTGAGAGAACGGTGAAAGCAGTATGGGAGAACTACCCAGCTTTGCAGGTACACTTTACAAGTGCTGCTGCTGATACCAGCAGGGACTCAAGAGAGAGAGCAAAATACAAAGGACTCAATGATGTTCTCACTACTGTTTCTTTTGTGGTCAATCTTGGCATCATGTATGACGCTCTCACAGAACTCAGTGACCTCTCAAGAATGCTCCAGAGACGTGACATGACTTTGGATCAAGCCGACAGGCAGCTGGACCGACAAATCCGGGTGTTTGAGTCAATGGTATCCACACCTGGTCCCTACACACAAATTGCCATTGAAGCTGAAAATAAGAAAATCTTCCGAAATGTATGCCTGCATGAAAATGAGAGGGTTATAAAAATCAACCCTGGGCAATTTTTCCGTAGCCTGGCTGAAAATGTTAAGTGCAGGATGACTCCAACAACTTCCTCACATGTCAGTAGAACCTCATCTGAAAAGACAGACAGTCACCTCCTCTCAGACATCAAGGTCCTCCAGTCTGACTCCTGGCCTGCATCTCTTGAGATTCAATATGGTGATGCAGCGGTCAGACGTTTATGTCAGAGATTCAGAGTTGGGGAGAGGGAAAGTGTCCAAGGATTTAGGGAGTATAAAGACCTTAAAGCTTCCAAGACACCAGAAGACCTGAAGCCTCTTCTTAAAGCTGTCCACACCATTGCAGTATCAACAAGTGAATGCGAGCGAGCTTTCAGGTCAATGAATGATACTTTGACAGATAAAAGAAACTCTCTCGACATCAAAAGGCTTTCAAATCTGATCTTCCTGAAATGCAACGGACCACCCTTGGATCAGTTTAATGCACAAACATATGTGCAGACATGGCTGGCACTAGGGAGGAGAAGTGCAGCCTTCACAAACTGCGAAGCCAAAAGTGCAAGGAAAGTGGAGCCCAAAACGTGCTGGAGCCTTTTCTAGGTAAAATGATTTGTACAATATTTCTCATTTATTTCACATTTGATGTACTGTGATTGTATTGAATCTGCTTTTGTATATTTTTCAGGGGTAAAGAAATTAACCTTCATCTTCAAGACTCGGGTTTATGTTTATCGTACATCACGGGACACAGAGCGCATAGCCATTACACTTGGGTTATATGGGTACCTTCAGGTGTGGACACTGGTGTAATCAATTTCACAGGAAGTTTCCTCCCTATATAACCCCTCCCACTGGGAGTGCTTCAGTTTTTTCGCCAGTGTCTTAGGTGTTGGTCACGTCGCCCCCCCCCACGCCTTTTACAGCGTCAGCGTGCGTGGGGGGGGGCGGGCCAGCAGCGTCAGGTCTCAGATAAAGCAAAAAAGCATTTCCTGGCTGGTCATTCCCTCCTGAGAGCAGTGGAGAGTGAGGACATAGAGCGCGCAGCTGAGCCAGTTCTGGCTAACAGTGACACCCAGTGGTGGTTTGTGGATCTTCAGGTCTGGACTTAGTCCACACTGACCAGAAAAAAAAAAAAAAAAAAAGATTTTTTTCTTAAAGGGACTCGGCCTTAGATCTGGCAGTATCTGAGTCGGTGCAACCTTGGACTCCAGCTAACGGGCATTGGTGTGGCAATACTCACAGGACTTTCCTCGGTATTGCCGCCTTCTCAGGCGTATGAAAATTTAGAATTTTTTTTTACCATAGCCTGTCCTTATCAATGTTTCACTTCTAGCTACAACAGTTGGGTGTTGGCTGTAGGGGTGTCTCAACGTTGTGCAATGGCTCCCAAGGGATCAGGACCAGCTAAGGCTGCAAAAGGTGCCAAAAAAGTAAAGGGGTCTCCATCGGGGTCAGAGGATTTGGGCCAGGCTCCAGTGGTCCCACCCTCACCAGATAGACCACCGAACAGCATCGTGCAGGAGCCATTGAGGGTGCTAGGGGCAGAGGCGGCCCCCAATCAACCCATTCCCATTTATGTTACGGAAGAAATGCTAGAATCCACCCTGGGTGGGCTAGAGAAAAGGTTAACTGCTTTAATTGCCCGCTCTTTGCCGGGTGGCAAACGGGCTAGATCCCCGTCACCTAGAACGGTGTGTTCGGATGCAGAGGTCCTCTCTTTGGAGGAATTGGACCCACAGGGGGATCAAGCGGACCTGAGTCCCGACGGGTCAGACATTGAAGATTCCACTATAGATGAAATTTTTTCGGCTTCTCAAGCAGAGAGTCTGTGGATCCAGTCTCTGACGGATATGGTTCGCACTGCTTTTAAACTTCCAGTGTCAGAACAATTAGCCCCCGCGGTATCCTCTTTAGGTTCCTTGAAGGCACCATTGAGTGGTGCGTCTTTCCCGGTTCACCCCCTTCTGGAGAGCATTATTTTTCAGGATTGGGCTCGACCTGATAGGATTTTTATCCCTCCTAAAAGGTTCACCATTCTCTATCCTATGGAAGAAGAATTTGCAAAGAAATGGGCACTCCCTTCCGTGGACGCAGCCATTTCCTGCGTAAATAAATCCCTGACCTGTCCGGTGGAAAATGTCCAGGTGTTTAAAGATCCAGTCGACAAAAAATTGGAGACCCTACTGAAGGCTTCTTTTACCACAGTAGGTGCCGTGGTTCAGCCAGCAGTGGCAGCCATTGGCGTTTGTCAGGCTTTAAAGGAGCAGACTAAACAGATATTAAGGGACATACCGGCTCAGCAAGCTCGTGAATTGGCTGACCTCCCAAGAGCTCTCTGCTTTGCAGTAGATGCTATTAAGGACTCCGTTCAACAGGCGTCCCGTTTATCTCTGCTGTTGGTTCATATGCGTCGCCTTTTGTGGCTAAAAAACTGGTCAGCAGAGGCACCCTGCAAAAAGCTTTTAGCAGGATTTCCCTTTCATGGTGGGAGACTATTCGGTGAAGACCTAGATAAATATATCCAGACCATATCAAGTGGTAAAAGTTCTTTCTTGCCTATCAAGAAAAGATCGCGTGGGCCCGCATTTAAGCGACAGGCCTTCGCAGGCTCGGCCCCTTCAACTTCCCGTCAGTATCGACGGCCTCCCGGGCTTTCAGCATTTAATAGCCGCCCACAAGGACAAGCCACGACAGGCAAGAGGCCATGGTCTCGCAAGCCGGTTAAACCAGTCCTCAAGTCAGATTCATGAAGGGGCGCCCCCACTCTCTTGGGTGGGGGGAAGGCTTCGGTTTTTCTCCGAAGTGTGGAAGGCCAGAATTCCCGACTCTTGGGTAAGATCCGTGGTAACCACGGGCTACAAGCTAGAGTTTCGGGAAGTCCCCCCTCCTCATTTTCAGGGGTCAAGTCTTCCAAGCGACCCATTAAAGAGGGCCTCTCTTGTAAAAGCGTTGGATCGTCTCTTGCTCCAAGGAGTAATTGTAGAAGTACCAACCCAGGAATGGGGTCTGGGATTCTACTCCAACCTTTTCATAATACCAAAGCCCAATGGCGACGTCAGGCCTATCTTAGACCTCAAACGCCTAAATCGCTTTCTAAGCATTCAGACCTTTCGTATGGAGTCCATACGTTCGGTGGCAGCCAGCCTACATCAAGACGACTTTCTAGCATCTATAGACATAAAAGATGCGTATCTGCACGTGCCGATCTACCCGGCACATCACAGGTTTCTTTGTTTTATGATAGATCACCGCCATTACCAGTTCGTAGCCCTCCCTTTCGGGTTGGCAACAGCTCCGCGGGTATTCACAAAGGTGTTAGCCCCGGTGCTAGCCGTCCTAAGGACAGAAGGCATTTTAGTCTTGGCATACTTGGACGATCTTCTGGTTATCGACAGCTCAGCTTCCAACCTCAATCAGGCAGTAGGTCGCACAGTTCAGCATCTAGAGGAATTCGGGTGGATTGTAAACCTAGAAAAATCGGTATTGAAACCCAAAAAGCAGTTGGAATATCTAGGCCTTCGGCTAGATACAGACTGCCAGAGGATAATTTTACCTCAAGCAAAGATCAGATCAATAGCTCAAGCAGTTCAAGTGATCTTAGGCAAGAAGAGGCCGACTATTCGCCTATGTATGCGACTGCTGGGGAAGATGGTGGCCGCCTTCGAGGCTGTACCCTACGCCCAGATCCATACCAGATATCTTCAGGCAGCCATTCTCTCTGCTTGGAACAAGTCCATTCAGGCGTTAGATCGTCCGTTAGTGCTCTCCCCGAAGGTCCGGCACAGCCTGTCTTGGTGGCTGGTCCCTCAAAATTTGTCAAAAGGGAAATCCTTTTGCCCCATCACGTGGAAGATAGTATCCACGGATGCCAGCCTGTCAGGTTGGGGGGCAGTTCTAGAAGAACAAACCCAGCAAGGGCAGTGGTCGGAGGCAGAAAAACTGCTTCCCATCAATATCTTGGAGATCAGAGCTGCTCGGCTGGCCCTGATCGCCTGGACTCTCCCCCTTTAGGGTCTGCCAGTAAGGATGCAGTCCGACAACGCCACTGCGGTGGCATACATAAACCACCAGGGGGGCACGAAGAGCCCAGCAGCCCAAAGAGAAGTAAACCTGATTTTCTCATGGGCCGAAGCCCATGTACCCTGCATCTCGGCGGTGTTCATCCCAGGGATAGACAATTCTCAAGCAGATTTTTTGAGTCGTCAACAGTTGCTCCCGGGGGAGTGGTCTCTTCACCCCCAGGTATTCCAAGAGATTTGCCAAAGATTCGGAGTCCCAGATGTGGACATTATGGCAACGAGATCCAACAAAAAGTTGGACAAATTCATATCCCGAGCCAGGGATCCCTCGGCCTACGGGACCGATGCCTTGGTTTGCCCTTGGCACCAGTTTTCTCTTCTGTATGCGTTCCCTCCACTGCAGATGATTCCCCGCCTTCTAAGGAGGATCCGGGTGGAGCGCAGGCCTGTGATCCTGGTGGCCCCAGCCTGGCCCAGGAGGGCTTGGTACGCACTCATCGTGAAGATGTCAGTCGGGGCGCCGTGGCCGCTCCCCCTGCGCCCAGATCTGCTGTCTCAGGGCCCAATCTGCCATCCTGCTTCACAGCAGCTAAATTTGACGGCTTGGCGGCTGAATCCCTAATTCTTAAGGGCAGAGGCCTCTCAGATCAGGTCATGTTGATTCAGGCTAGGAAACCGGTCTCCAGAAATATTTATTACAGAGTCTGGAGAACCTATGTGGGGTGGTGCGAGTCTCAAAAATGGCATCCTCGAAAGTTTTTTATTGACAGGATCTTGCGATTCCTCCAGGTTGGCGTTGACAAAGGGTTGGCTCTTAGTACTCTAAAGGGGCAGGTGTCGGCTTTATCAATATGGTTACAAAGACCCTTGGCCACCCATTCGCTTATGAAAACCTTCTTGCAGGGGGTCTTGCATGTGAATCCCCCTATTAGAGCTCCCCTCTGCCCCTGGAATTTAAATCTGGTCTTGTCAGCTTTACAAAGGCAGCCGTTTGAACCTCTGACAGAAATCCCTCTTGTGCTACTAACCCGAAAGTTGGTTTTCTTGGTGGCTATGGCTTCGGCCAGAAGGGTTTCCGAGCTGGCAGCCTTGTCATGCAGGGAGCCATACCTTATTCTGCATAAGGACAGAGTGGTTCTGCGGCCTCAACCTTCTTTCCTTCCCAAGGTCATATCCAGTTTTCACTTGAATCAGGACCTAGTCCTACCATCCTTCTTTCCTACTCCCCAGTCCAGAGAGGAAAGACGGCTTCATACTTTGGACGTGGTTCGAGCCATGAGGGTCTATCTCAAGGCTACAGAGAAGATTCGGAAAACAGATGTGCTTTTTGTTCTTCGGATGGCCCCAAGAAGGGTCAGCCGGCTGCCAAGTCTTCCTTGGCTAGGTGGATTAAGCAGCTGATTTTTCAGGCATATGGTCTGAAGCGCGTTCCACCTCCCTTATCAGTTAAAGCCCATTCTACGAGGGCCATGAGTGCCTCCTGGGCGGCACACCATCAGATCTCTATGGCACAGGTTTGCAAGGCGGCAACCTGGTCTTCCGTACATATGTTTACTAAATTTTATAAGTTGGACGTTGCAAAGGGTACGGACGCAGCTTTTGGGCAGGCGGTCCTACGGGCAGCAGTATAGAATCCTCTGGCCCGGTTCACGCCCCCTTGTTTTTCTGTTGGTGGAGCTATTTTTTCTCCTGACAATGTTTTTATTTGGCTATTCTTGGCCTTACGGTCTCCCTCCCTTCATGGAGCATTGCTTTAGGACATCCCAAGTGTAATGGCTATGCGCTCTGTGTCCCGTGATGTACCATAAAGAAAAAAGGATTTTTAATAAACAGCTTACCTGTAAAATCCTTTTCTTGAAGTACATCACGGGACACAGAGCTCCCACCCCTCTTTTGGGGAACATTGTATAACCTCGGGAGAATTGCTTGCTACAAAACTGAAGCACTCCCAGTGGGAGGGGGTTATATAGGGAGGAAACTTCCTGTGAAATTGATTACACCAGTGTCCACACCTGAAGGTACCCATATAACCCAAGTGTAATGGCTATGCGCTCTGTGTCCCGTGATGTACTTCAAGAAAAGGATTTTACAGGTAAGCTGTTTATTAAAAATCCTTTTTTTACTGTTTACTGTTTACTGTTCTATGGTTAGTATGTTATTATAATTTTTATAATTTATTTTATGTACATTTTGTACAACATTTTGTTCAATACCCTTTTGCACATTTTATTTATGTTCAGTAGCTCTTTCTACGGTAGCTCTTTTTCAGGGTACTTTCTAAGGGTATTTTCATGTTCAGTATGGGGGGGGGGGGCACCGGCGCCTAATAGAGTACCGGCACCTCTTTTGGCCCACTTAAAGCACTGAGCACACGTACAGTGGCACTATCTGTGCTCAGGTGGTATATAGGAGCACACAAACAGTGGCACTATCTGTGCTCAGGTGGTATATAGGAGCACACGTACAGTGGCACTATCTGTGCTCAGGTGGTATATAGGAGCACACGTACAGTGGCACCATCTGTGCTCAGGTGGTATATAGGAGCACACAAACAGTGGCACTGTAACGGAATGCACCGTAACAGACTGAGATATTCCTATGTCTAGGGTCACCTTATGTCCACTAGGGCCATAGGGTGACAAAGAATCATAATTCATATGTTACAGAAGACATTAATAAGGGACATTAATAATAATTCATGTTTGCAGGATGTCTTCAAATACCAAAAGCGGTTAGCTATGCAATCTGGGCACACATGCTTTTGAAAGGTGTTAATTCAGGTCAGCCAGCCAGTGAGTCATACCTTTGTATAATATGCTATTGAAATATCTGAAGGTGTGGATTGCACCCACTCTCACTAGACTTTGCCATTGTGTGATAAAGCTGTATAGATAACTTATTCAACTAGATGTCTGTGTTATTATTCAAGGTTAATTGAACCCTATTGAAGATGCGGTGCCGACCGGTCTACAGGGTTAGCTTACCTGAATGCCTTTTAGAGTGTGATTGAAGCCCCCCATGGTGTGAAGGGGGGTGGAGATTGCATTGTCCTGTGATTAACTGTATTATGCTGTACTGGATATAAGAAGCTGAGAAAATACTAATAAATTGTCATATCTTTGGAAGCAAGAACGGAGCGCAGTCTCGTTTATTCTGGGAAAGGATATGGATCGTGTATGCAATATTGTCGGAGTGTGTCAGATAAGCTTGTCGTGGTTGGATGGAAAGTCGTAAGCGGTGGTGACCATTACATTGGTGGCAGCGGTGGGATGATTCCATCTTCAGAAGGACGGCTACAAGGACACATGACAATGGAGACGCTGTATGAACGGATGAAGCTCTCTTCCCTCATGGACTTACTGGAAAGCCGGGGCAGACCGGCCAGCAACCGTAAGAAAAGGGACATTATCGCAGAACTTGTCGAAATGAATAGAGCTAAGAGGCCCAGCGTAACAGACAGGACACCCGAGGAAGAATTTTTTGATCGGGCTGTTAAACATGGACTGGCACAATATGGTCCTAATCCTCCGCCGGAGATCATAGACCGGGTTATAGTGGCTGTGGATGCCACCTTGCGACAGCGAAGAAGTGCTGCAGCAGCTGAAGAGAGAGGAGAGGTGCAGATACCAGTCTCCATGGAAGAGGAATTCCAAAGGAGGTTACAAGAGATGCGGATACAGCATAGAGGACCAGTATCAGAGGAGGTCCTGTTGGGATGGTCGGATGTGATTCGGTGCCAACTCTGGAAGGAAGCGTTAGCTCAGGAGCAGCATCACCAAGGAAAGGTCCTGCCCTCCATCTATGCAAGGTACTGGCCGCAGTATGACGTACGACTGCTGTTGTTGGGGGAACAACCGAAGCAGGAGTGGATAGCAGAGTTAAGCAGTCTGATCCGGACAGAGATGCAGCTGGATGAGAGCTACAGAGCCCTCCGGTGGTATGTAGCCCAAGAGTGCCCGTGGTCAGCGGATGACAGCCCCACAGAAGGCTATGACTATGATGGCCTGGGATTGTTGTATTGGAGGATGTCCAGTGATCCCGACTTCGGGGATGATCGGGAGTGGCGCTTGGAGGACATAATGGAGCACAGAGAGAAAAAATTGAATATCTCGGGAGGCCACTGGTCACAGGAAGATTTGGAATTTCTGGCCATTCGGGAATGGGAGCTGGAGGTCGCCTACAGACAGCTGCTAGACTCGGCTCAGCAGCAGGGTGGGGCTCCCATTGCCTGGGACTATGAGGAAAGTTCAGATGACAACTGTGAACTCCTGGCTGATGAATCGGCAGTGGAAAATATGGAGATTTTCATCCCTAAAGCCGAAGCGGATGGTGTGGAGTTCCAGGGAGCTGGGGCGGTTGGCCCCCCTCTCCAGCAACAAGCTGAGGTGGTAAAGCTTTTACCCCCAGCTGAATCACTGGCAACAGAGCAGGGTACCCCAAGCCTCTGCTCCCAACTAGCAGAAGAGGGGGACCCTGTGGTAGTGGATGGGACTGTGGTCTCCACTCACAGCAACACAGCGGAAGAGCTGGCAACAGAACAGAGGGTCACGGACCTCTGCTCTCCACTAACGGAAGAGGGGGACACTGTGGTAGTGGATGGGACTGTGGTCTCCACTCACAGCAACCCAGCGGAAGAGCTGGCAACAGAGCAGAGTGTCATAGGCCTCTGCTCCTCACTAACAGAAGAGGGGGATCCTGTGGTAGTGGATGGGACTATGGTCTCCACTCACAGCAACCCAGCGGAAGAGCTGGCAACAGAGCAGAGTGTCATAGGCCTCTGCTCCTCACTAACAGAAGAGGGGGTTCCTGGAGTAGTGGATGGGACTTCAGTCTCCACTGGCACAACCCCAGAAAATGGTACAGGACTGGGACAGGAGGATGTCTGCTTTGCTTTGCAAGCAACGGGGGGTTTTCACCTAGCACCAGTGGATGGGACTTCAGTCTCCACTGGTATACCCCAGGAAGGGGGGGCAGTTGGCCCAGACCCCCAACAGCATGATGGACTGAGCCCGGCCACCCTGCCTTTTCCCCAGGGGCAGGCGTGTTCTCTGAGAGAGGCAGAGGTTGGCGGGGTGAGTAATGCTCAGTTTGGAGCCATTTATTTGGGGTACAGTATGGATACCAGCATTGGAGGACGGGAACTACTGACGGACTTCGGAGTCAACCCGTTTGGGGTTACCACCTGTGTCCGTCTCCCACCGAAAGGGGAGAGATGTAACGGAATGCACCGTAACAGACTGAGATATTCCTATGTCTAGGGTCACCTTATGTCCACTAGGGCCATAGGGTGACAAAGAATCATAATTCATATGTTACAGAAGACATTAATAAGGGACATTAATAATAATTCATGTTTGCAGGATGTCTTCAAATACCAAAAGCGGTTAGCTATGCAATCTGGGCACACATGCTTTTGAAAGGTGTTAATTCAGGTCAGCCAGCCAGTGAGTCATACCTTTGTATAATATGCTATTGAAATATCTGAAGGTGTGGATTGCACCCACTCTCACTAGACTTTGCCATTGTGTGATAAAGCTGTATAGATAACTTATTCAACTAGATGTCTGTGTTATTATTCAAGGTTAATTGAACCCTATTGAAGATACGGTGCCGACCGGTCTACAGGGTTAGCTTACCTGAATGCCTTTTTGAGTGTGATTGAAGCTCCCCATGGTGTGAAGGGGGGTGGAGATTGCATTGTCCTGTGATTAACTGTATTATGCTGTACTGGATATAAGAAGCTGAGAAAATACTAATAAATTGTCATATCTTTGGAAGCAAGAACGGAGCGCAGTCTCGTTTATTCTGGGAAAGGATATGGATCGTGTATGCAATATTGTCGGAGTGTGTCAGATAAGCTTGTCGTGGTTGGATGGAAAGTCGTAAGCGGTGGTGACCGTTACAGGCACTATCTGTGCTCAGGTGGTATATAGGAGCACACGTACAGTGGCACTAACTGTGCTCAGGTGGTATATAGGAGCACACGTACAGTGGCACTATCTGTGCTCAGGTGGTATATACCAGCACAGGAACAGTGACACTAACAGTGCTCAGGTGGTACATACCAGCACACGTACAGTGGCACTAACTGTGCTCCGGTGGTATATAGGAGCACACAAACAGTGGCACTATCTGTGCTCAAGTGGTATATACCAGCACAGGAACAGTGACACTAACAGTGCTCAGGTGGTATATACCAGCACACGTACAGTGGCACTAACTCTGCTCAGGTGGTATATAGGAGCACACAAACAGTGGCACTATCTGTGCTCAGGTGGTATATAGGAGCACACGTACAGTGGCACTATCTGTGCTCAGGTGGTATATAGGAGCACACGTACAGTGGCACTATCTGTGCTCAGGTGGTATATAGGAGCACACGTACAGTGGCACTATCTGTGCTCAGGTGGTATATAGGAGCACACAAACAGTGGCACTATCTGTGCTCAGGTGGTATATAGGAGCACACGTACAGTGGCACTATCTGTGCTCAGGTGGTATATAGGAGCACACGTACAGTGGCACTATCTGTGCTCAGGTGGTATATAGGAGCACACAAACAGTGGCACTATCTGTGCTCAGGTGGTATATAGGAGCACACGTACAGTGGCACTAACTGTGCTCAGGTGGTATATAGGAGCACACGTACAGTGGCACTATCTGTGCTCAGGTGGTATATACCAGCACAGGAACAGTGATACTAACAGTGCTCAGGTGGTATATAGGAGCACACGTACAGTGGCACTATCTGTGCTCAGGTGGTATATAGGAGCACACGTACAGTGGCACTAACTGTGCTCAGGTGGTATATAGGAGCACACGTATAGTGGCACTATCTGTGCTCAGGTGGTATATACCAGCACAGGAACAGTGACACTAACAGTGCTCAGGTGGTATATAGGAGCACACGTACAGTGGCACTATCTGTGCTCAGGTGGTATATAGGAGCACACGTACAGTGGCACTAACTGTGCTCAGGTGGTATATAGGAGCACACGTACAGTGGCACTATCTGTGCTCAGGTGGTATATACCAGCACAGGAACAGTGACACTAACAGTGTTCAGGTGGTATATACCAGCACACGTACAGTGGCATTAACTCTGGTCAGGTGGTATATAGGAGCACACAAACAGTGGCACTATCTGTGCTCAGGTGGTATATAGGAGCACACAAACAGTGGCACTATCTGTGCTCAGGTGGTATATAGGAGCACACGTACAGTGGCACTATCTGTGCTCAGGTGGTATATAGGAGCACACGTACAGTGGCACTATCTGTGCTCAGGTGGTATATACCAGCACAGGAACAGTGACACTAACAGTGCTCAGGTGGTATATAGGAGCACACAAACAGTGGCACTATCTGTGCTCAGGTGGTATATAGGAGCACACGTACAGTGGCACTATCTGTGCTCGGGTGGTATATAGGAGCACACGTACAGTGGCACTATCTGTGCTCAGGTGGTATATAGGAGCACACAAACAGTGGCACTATCTGTGCTCAGGTGGTATATACCAGCACACGTACAGTGGCACTAACTGTGCTCAGGTGGTATATAGGAGCACACGTACAGTGCCACTAACTGCGCTCAGGTGGTATATACCAGCACACGTACGCTGACCCCAAATGCGCTCAGGTGGTATGTCACAGCACACGTACGGTGACCCCAAATGCGCTCAGGTGGTATGTCACAGCACACGTACGGTGACCCCAAATGCGCTGAAGGTGGTATGTCACAGCACACGTACGGTGACCCCCAAATGCGCTCAGGTGGTATGTCACAGCACACGTACGGTGACCCCAAATGCGCTGAGGTGGTATTAAACAGCACACGCACAGTCAGAGCGACTGCCTTTCTGTGCAATTCAATAGCCCACTTGCATTAACAGCAACTGCCTTTCTGTGCAAATAAATGGCACACGTGCAGTAACGGTTAATGCGTCTATGTGCAATTAACTAACACGTGTACACTAACACGTTAGAGCATCAAGCACAATCTCCTGCCTGACAGATACTAATAGCAGAACTAGCTAAGCTATACAGTTTATAAATATATTGACAACTCCTAGGGATGTCAATATATTCTCTACAAACTGTACATTTAACTAACTAGTAGCCTCCCTGATCTATCTATCTATCTATCTATCTATCTATCTATCTATCTATCTATCTATCTATCTAAAAAGACACTGTGGGCCAGATTCAGGTAGAGTTGCGCTGGAGTATTTCGATATGCACCGCGTAACTGTGAATATGCGCCGTCGTTTCTATGTGGCCGTACCCACCAAACTAGATGTGACAGAAAACGGCCATTTCCGATCGGCTTAACTTTCCGACGCCAGAGTCTCGTCAGCGCATAATTTCGCTTGGCGCATCAGTCGCGCCTATTGATTTCCCCTGCAAATATGCAAATGAGGGAGATTTCCCGATTCGCGAACGGATTAGCACCATACGCTGGCTACATGCGCCACGCGTATCTCGTCCGTCCGGCGCAAAGTTATTTCTACAAATAGCTGCTTTATCTTTACTCCAGACGGCACAGGTCAGCAGGAGAGCAGCTACAGCAGCGTTACCGACGATAAGAGCTAGCTGAGCACCCCCACTTGCAGGACAACACCTCTGTCCATGCTTGTCTGTCAACTTTACAGCCATGGAGGAAGACATCATAGGTCTCCATAGCCGAGATGACGGCTGACAGCTCCTGGCCTTTAGAGTTCAGCTTTCTCCTGTGTGTTTGCATCTCCTGATGTCCTAGTTACATTATCCTGAGAACCTGAGAAGATGGATGATAGAAACCAAAATAAAAACTTAGAGAATATACTATTACAGAAGGAAAGGACGAGAGGTGAGTAATGAAAAAGAATAAGGCCCCGTACACACGAGCAAATGAATCTGTTCAAATCGGTCTGACAGACCGATTTGAACAGATTTGTCTGCTGGCTGTTTTGGTTTGATCGCTGTACACACGATCAAACCAAAATCCCCGCCGGCAGACAGCGCGGTGACGTGGCGGTGACGTTGACGCCGCCACGTCACCGCACCAAGAAGTAAAACACTTCCGCGCATGCGTCAAATCCATTCGACGCATGTGCGGGCAGATATGTCTGCTGGTTAGCGTACTAACCAGCAGACATATCGGTCCGACGGGTTCCCAGCAGACAGATTTTAAAGCAGGCTTTAAAATCTGTCTGCTGGACAAATCCGTCGGCTCGCCCGTACACACGATCAAATCTGTCTGCTGAGACGGTCTGTCAGACTGTTTTCAGCAGATAGATTTGATCGTGTGTAGGCGGCCTCAGGAAAAAAGAGGAATAAAAAATAAAAAATAATAAACCTAAAAGTAAAAATCTACAGATTTAATGCTGCTCCAACCAAAATCTTAAGTTTACATTCCACTTTAGATTGTTAAAGAGCATTGAATCGGTATCCAAAAAAATAAAAATACTTAGTTGCCCTGCCAACTTTAGCTGATAGTGAGAAAAAAATTAAATATTTTCGTTAAAAAACAACTCCTCTCTCATACTAGTAATCGGTGGTATTTTTGCCAGTCAGGTACGCAGATAATAACGAGAGAGAGAGATGATTAAAATTTGTAGAATTTAGGTAAACCTGACCGCACTTTATTATTACAAATTGAAGAGGCTTATCCCTAGAACCACAAGAAAAAATTAAATATAGTTCCAGAGTCCTCTCTTATTTAAAGAGGAAGAAAAAAAATATATAAAAAATAAAATAAAAATAGACTCCTTTCCCCTATTAGTGATCAACAGGTGAACATGATCATGGTCACTTAACAATTTACAAGTCGGGTTAAAAACATAAATATAAAAATAAAATAAAAGGAGAGGTTAAACATTGGTTGCCAAAAAACTTTTAGAATTTAGTCAAACCCGACTGTACTTATTACTAAAAAATTTTTTAGAGGCTTTTCCCCAAACCAAGCAATGCATTATTTGTATTTTCAGGTCTATGCACTATCCCCCCCCCTTCAGGTGGACAAAGTTCAAACCTTTTGGAACTTTTCTCACCTGAATGAAATGAGAAAGAGAAAAAAAAATGAAAAATATTAAAAGTAAAAATAAATCATAACCATAACACTACAGGGAGAACAAAAATAAAATAAAATAAAAACGGACAAAATAAAAATAAAAAATTGATAAGAAAAATGACAAATTGATTAAAAAAAGAATAAAAATAGATATAAAACTGAGAGAGAAAAAAATAACAAATTAATAAAGAAAAATAACTTTTACAAAAATTAAAAAGTATAAAGATGAAAAGCAAAAAAATTCTAATCGATAAAAAAAATGTATAAAGAATAGAAATAAAAATGATTTAAAATAAAAAAAAATTGAACATGATACTGGTCTGGATTGGAACATTCGACGCATGTACTAGAAGATTTGTCTGCTGGTTAGCGTACTAACCAGTAGACATATCGGGCCGACGGGTTCCCAGCCGACAGATTTCAAAGCATGCTTTGAAATCTGTCAGGTGGCCAAATCCGTCAGCTCGCCCGTACACACGATCGAATCTGTCTGCTGGGACGGTCGGGCCAACCGTTTCCAGCAGATAGATTTGATTGTGTGTACGCGGCCTTAGTCTTACCATTCATTCTCCTGATAGTAATGCACATAATTACTTGCATCAGGGAGAGCAAAAAAACTACACAGATTAGGACAACAGGGTGGAGAAAAATGTTTAGGAAAGCTGTGGCGTTAGGACTATACCCAATTAAACTTTGTCACCAAGAAATCCTAGCGTCTTCCTCTAAAGCGTGGGATACTTGTATCAACTTATTTTGATCATGGGTAAGTCGTATGGTGGCTTGTTTCTCAGCATCTCTTAGCACATTTAATATTTCATCCTGTTGCCCAAAATCTACCAGCCAAGCCTTTAACTCAGTCCCAAATCCCAGAGGAAGTTTCTGTAGATGTATGGGGGGGTCAGGTTTGATATCAAGCCTTTTCTCTGGGGTAACATGGGGTACGTCTCGGCTACATCTATTCCCAGGACCGGCGAAGATGTACAGTAAACTCCCTGAGGTCATGTACCCCGCGGAGTACAGTTCAACTCGTAGGCAACTCGTAGGCAGAATATAGGCAGGGGCGGACTGACCATCCTCAGTCTTGCCTACACACCATGAGTTAAAAAAACGATCGTGTCAGATCGCGGTGACGTAAAACACAACGACGTGCTGAGAAAAATGAAGTTCAATGCTTCCGAGCATGTGTCGACTTGATTCTGAGCATGCGTTGATTTTTAACTCATGGCTTTCCCCACAGACAATCATTTTTTTTCTATCGGTTTTTTAACCATCAGATAATTTTAAAACAGGTTCTAAGTTTTTTCACTGATGGGAAAAAAACTATGGGGTCCACACACAATCGGTTCGTCTGATGAAAACGTTCCATTTTCATCAAGCGAACCGATCGTGTACACGGCATATGAGTAAGTGAGAAACTGGAAGTCCACTAGATGTAGTTTATCTAAATTTTGTCAAGGCATTTGATACTGTACCTCATAAACATTAATCTATATAGAAAGGTCTGTTGTAGTTAATGGAATTGTATGTAAATGGATAGGAAACTATTCTCATGAAGGGGACCAGAGAGCAGGGCTGTCTTAATGAGAGGGCACACCTGGGCACTTCCCAGGGTCCCTAGCTGCATGGGAGGCCCCTGCCCTTTCCCCAAAGCAGCTGGTCCTTGACCCCTGGCTGCCCCTGAAATTGGGGCAGCCCGGGCTGCCCCTCTACATCCCATATATTCCCCCAGCCCTCTGACCCTCTACACCCTAGATATCCCCCCAGCACTCTGACCCCTCTACACCTTAGATATCCCCCTGGCACTCTGACCCCTCTACATCTTAGATATCCCCCCAGCACTCTGACCCCTCTACACCCCAGACATCCCCCAGCACTCTGACCCCTCTACACTCCAGATATCCCCCCAGCACTCTGACCCCTCTACACCCGAGTTATCTCCCCCAGAACTCTGACCCCTCTACACCCTAGATATCTCCCCAGCACTCTGACCCCTCTACACCCCAGATATCCCCTACCTCCTACCTTCTTGATTTCTGTTTACCTGCACTGTCTCCATTGTAGGGGCCCCAAATCATTACTTTGCCCAGGGGCCCATGATGCTTATAAGACAGCCCTGCCAGAGAGTAGTGATAAAAACACATTTTTTTAATGGTCTAAAGTTGTAAGTGGTCTGTCTTAGGGTCAATGCTGGTCAGTTTGTTTATTTGTGACATAGAGGTTGGAATCAAGCTCAATTTCAGTGTTTGTTGAGCATACCAATTTATACAAGGAAATAACTTTGGCATCGGATATAGGATCACTACAGGAAGAGAGTGACGAAAAAGGCAGCTGCATGGCATATGTGGTTTAATATTGAGAAATGTAAAGTTATGCACTTGCCAAATATACACATGTAGGCTACAAATTAGGAGGGTCCAGGGCCATATTAAGAACATCATGGGCCTGGTGCTGAGGAATTTGGTGGGCCTTTTATAAATAATAAATATACAAACAATTTTTTGTTATAACAAATTAAATTAAAGAGAGGGAGGATGAGAAAGAGAAAGAGAGAGAGAGAGAGAGAGAGGATGAGAGAGGGGTGAGGGGTAAGGGAGGCAGGATGAGATAGAAAGGGGGGGATGAGAGAGAGAGAATGCGCATGAGCATGTATGGGAATGACATCAATGCAGCCCAGCCAAGGCAAGTGACCGAAGGAGCCCAGAAGGAAGACCGGGTGAAGATGGAAGTGCCCGCGACCCGCCGGACAGATCACAGATCGAAGCACTGGAGGGCTCAGTCTGACAATTTAAGTGTACCCTAATGTGCTAATATGCTGTGCATACTTGTACATTGTGGCATAACCTAACTCAGAGCTTCTAAAAAGTAGTAATGTTAGCAAAGTTTACTAGGCCATTGGGCAGTGCCTAAGTGCATAGTTGCCAACATTTCAAAAATAATTTTAAGGAACACTTTTTTTTACAAGTGCTATATTTAGAATAGCTAAGATCCCCTATGTTCCTCTATACATCACAGTAAAAATCACAAAATTAAATAAGTACTAATAATGGGCAGAACAAATATGAGGACTGAGAAGATTTCCTTTAGTTGAACTAACAAAAGTGTGCCCATTCTAAAGCTAGTAATATTAGGGATATTCAGTATAATTTTAAAGAACTGTTTTTGTGGGTAAGAGGCGTAGGAGAGGAGTAGGGATGGTATAAAACTGGGAATTATGTGCAGGTGATGGAGAGGAATGTGGAGGGTCTAACAGTGGGCACTATGTACAGGAGAGGAGTGTGGAGGGTATGACAGTGGGCAGTATGTACAGGAGAGGAGTTTGGAGGGTATGACAGTGGGCAGTATGCACAGGAGAGGAGTCTGGAGGGTATGACAGTGGGCAGTATGCACAGCAGAGGAGTGTGAAGGGTATGACAGAGGGTGGTATGTACCAGAGAGGAGTGTAGAGGGTATGAAAGTGGGCAGTATGTACAGGAGAGGAGTGTGGAGAGTATGACAGTGGGCAGTATGTACAGGAGAGGAGTGTGAAGGGTATGATGGGAGGCGGTAAGTACAGGAGAGGAATGTGGAAAGAAAGATAGTTTTCACAAAGAAAGGCAGTATGTAGAGTGTGAAGGGTAAGGTTGGGTTACAGTATGTGCAGGAGAGGAGTGTGCAGGGTATCACAGTGGGCGGTATGTACAGGAGAGGAGTGTGGATGGTATGATAGTGGGCAGTATGTACAGGAGAGAAGTGTAGAGGGTATGATGGGGGCAGTATCTACAGGAGAGGAGTGTGGAGGGTATGATAGTGGGCTGTATGCACAGCAGAGAAGTGTGGAGAGTATGATAGTGGGCTGTATGCACAGGAGAGGAGTGTAGATGGTATGATACTGAGCAGTATGTACATTAAATAAGTGTGGAGTGTAAGACAGTGAGCAGTAGGTACAGGAGAGGAATGTGGAGGGTATGAGAGCAAGCAGTATGTACAGGAGAGGAGTGTGGATGGTATGATACTGAGCAGTATGTACATTTAATGAGTGTGCAGCGTAAGACAGTGATCAGTATGTACAGGAGAAGAGTGGGGAGGTTATGACAGTGGGCCCTATGTATAGAAGAGAAGTGTAGAGGGTATGACAGTGGGCACTATGTATAGGAGAGAAGTTTGGAGGGTATGACAGTGAACAGTATGTACAGGAGAGGAGTGTGGAGGGTATGACAGTGGGCACTATGTATAAGAGAGAAGTTTGGAGGGTATGACAGTGAACAGTATGTACAGGAGAGGAGTGTGGAGGGTATGACAGTGGGCACTATGTATAGAAGAGGAGTGTGGAGAGTGAGATAGTGGGCACTATGTATAGGAGAGGAGTGTGGAGGGTATGACAGTGAGCAGTATGTACAGGAGAGGAATGTGGAGAGTGCGATAGTGGGCACTATATACAGGAAAGGAGTGTATGACAGCGGGCACTGTGTACAGGAGAGGAGTGTGTAGGGTATGACAGCGGCCACTATGTATAGGAGAGAAGTGTGGAGAGTATGTACAGGTGAGGAGGATGAAGGAATCTGGGAAGGAAAAATGTAAAGGTTTGTGGAAGGATGTTTAGGAAATGCATAGTGGATAAGCGGTACATACATTGAAATCTATGGGCCAGATTCTCAAAAGAGATACGATGGTGTATCGCAGGAAACACCGTTGTATCTCTGTTTTTTTCCCCGCCTATCTATGCGTCTGATTCATAGAATCATTTACGCATAGATACGGCGAAGATCCGACAAGTGTAAAACACTTAGATGTAATTACTTCGCTGGCCGCTAGGTGGCCTTTACGTTGATTTCTCATTTGCCTATGCAAATGAGCAGTGCCGATCCTGACCTCCCTGGGGCCCTAAGCAAAATTACATATCACATTATAGTTGAGAAGCGGGGGGGGGGCTGCCAAAGAGGACATGTCACATTAAAGTTGAGAAGGGGGGGCTGCCGACAGACAGTGACACGTCTTACATTAAGTGAAAAGAGGGGGGTTACCTCTTTTCCCATGCAACCAGCGAGTTGTGAAGCGAGGTGAGGGGCCGAAAATGACTTCTCACTAGGCGGGGCCTCTAGTAATTTGGGAGGCCCTCCGCAAACTTGTGGGGCCCTAAGCGGCTTGCATAGTGAGCCTATAGGGCGGATCGGCCCTGCAAATGAGCCTAATACGCCGATTCCCGAACGTTTTTACGCCGCCTCGTCGTCGTTTACATCGTTTCCGTAAGCGTAAACCTACCCCTGCTATATGAGGGGTAGGCTTACGAAGTTCTGTCGTATGCCATGTTAAGTTTGGCGTCGGGTCAGCGTCGTTTTACTAAGTCGTTCGCGAATAGGGCATTGCGTAAGTGACGATCATGTAGTTTTCACGTCGGTTTCAATGACGTTTTCCGACGTGAGCTGGAGCATGCGCACTGGGCTTTTTTCCCGGCCGGCGCATGCGCAGTTCGATCGACGCGGGGGCGCGCTTAATTTAAATACAAGCCGCCCGCTTTGAATTACGCGAGGATACGCCGGGCCATTTACACTAAGCCGCCGCAAACTATGGAGCAAGTGCTTGGAGAATACAGCACTTGCTCCAGTAAATTGCGGCGGCGTAGTGTAAATGGCTTACGCTACACCGCCGCGGATTCTACCAGAATCTGGCCCTATATCTATAATGAAATTACCCCAATTAAGCAGAGACCAGCCATAGTCGATCTATGTATGGGCTAGCTGGTTTTACACAAGTCAATCTATTTTCTGACTTAAAGCGGAGGTTCACCCTAAATATACTTTTTCCCATGTGATCCAGCATACTGGCGACAGCACCAGTATGCTGTTTTTTTTTTTTTTTAATGCCCCACTTACTGTGTAATCTTTAATTTCGATTTATTTCCCTCGTGGTTGATGGCACCGCTATAGCCCGTCACGGCTTCCGAAAATATCCGATTTAGGACTCGGGTATTTCCGGCGCTATGCGGCGCCTGCGCACAGACCTAAGAGCTGACTGCGCAGGCGCTGTATTTCTCCGAGTCCTATTTCAGCGGGCGTGACGCGCCATAGCCATAGGACTCGGAGAAATATTTTCGAAAGCCGTGACGGGCTATAGCGGCGCCATCCACCGTGGGGGAAATAAATCGAAATGAAAGATTACACAGTAAGTGGGGCATTTTTTTTAAAAAATACAGCATACTGGCGCTGACGCCAGTATGCTGGATCACATGGGAAACAGTATATTTAGGGTGAACCTCCTCTTTAAGTACAACCAGCCTGTCATGTTTTTCCCAAAACAATCAGTGCTGCCAGCTATAGTTAGCAACAATAATCATTGTATTCACAGGCAGAACACAATAACACTGCAGAAGTGATTCCCCCATTCACAGGTCAGCAGGTGAGAGGGTGTGTGGGGGACAGGCTGTGGAGAGATACTAGTCACTCCCTGGTAAGACCCTGGCTAGTATCAGAGCCAGACACACACAGGTTACATACACCACGATCGTTAGAGGGAGAGCAATAATTCTAGCACTAGACCTCCTCTGTAACTCTAAACTAGGGATTAGACGAACGCCCCCGGGTTCGGTTCGCACCAGAACTTTCGAACAGACCGCGGGTTCGCACAAACTTTTCGAACCCCATTGAAGTCTATGGGACCCGAACGTTCGAATTCAAAAACGATAATTTTAAAGACCAAAATTCAATTCAATGTTGGAAAACGTTGTTCAGAACCCGGGTCTTGCCCCAGGGAACATGTATCAATGGGAAAAAAAGTTTTAAAAACGGCCGTTTTTTCTGGAGCTGCCATTTTAATGATGCTTAAAGTGAAAAAAAAAAATTCCTTTAAATATCACACCTGCTGGGTGTCTATAGTAGTGGCACGTGTTTAGAAATGTCCCTGCACAACATGAGAGGACTATAAAAAAAAGTAAATAATACTGCTTGCGCACGTGCTGTGTGGCAACAATATGTCGAATATTTTAGCGGTGGTGGGGGGGCCATTATTGTTTTGTGAAAGAAATTTTTTAGAGAAAAGGACACCCCTCAAACATACTGTAATTGGAGCGCAACAAGGAGCCACGTGCAAAGTATTGCATCAAAAATTGTTATTAGGCACCCCTGTTAAACAGGGGCTGAAAAATTGTGCCTTTGGCACAACACAACACTGCAACCCCTCCCAATAACTCCAATTGGAGCGCAACAAGGAGCCACATGCAAATTATTGCATCAAAAATTGTTATTAGGCGCCTCTGTTAAACAAGGGCAGAAAAATTGTGCCTTGGGCACAACACAACACTGCAACCCCTCCCAATAACTCCAATTGGAGCGCAACAAGGAGCCACGTGCAAATTATTGCATTAAAAATTGTTGTTAGGTGCTCCTGTTAAACAGGGGCAGAAAAATTGTGCCTTGGGCACAACACAACACTGCAACCCCTCCCAATAACTCCAATTGGAGCGCAACAAGGAGCCACGTGCAACGTATTGCATCAAAAATTGTTGTTATTAGGCGCCCCTGTTAAACAGGGGCAGAAAAATTGTGCCTTAGGCACTGGTGGCGGAGCCCAGAAACACAACATTTCTTACTAGCTATCAGCAAGAAAAGTGAGGAGGAGAAGGATATTTCATCAGCAGCATAAGAGGACAGTCACTCAGCATCAGCATATGCAGTCTAAAAGGGATCCAACATTTCAACAAAAAAAATATTATTCAGTAACATCAGCATCAGGTGCTTGGTAGCTGGTGTTGATCCAAGCCTGATTCATTTTGATGAAGGTCAGTCGATCAACAGAGTCAGTGGAGAGGTGCACCCTGTGATCGGTAACAAAGCCTCCAGCAGCACTGAATGTGCATTCTGAAAGAACACTGGATGCAGGACAAGCCAGTAGCTCAATTGCGTACTGTGCAAGCTCTGGCCAGTGATCCATCCTCAAGACCCAGTAAGCCAGAGGATTTTCGGTGGGGAAGGAGTCCAAGTCGGATCTTGCCCCTAGGTATTCCCGGACCATGTAAACCAGACGCTGGCGATGGTTGCTGGAACCGGTCAGACCTTGGGGCTGCGGACTAAAAAACTGTGTGAAGGCATTGGTCAGACGGCCACCTTCTCCACCGCTCCTTCTGTCACTCACCGAAGCCTCAGCAAGACGTCGCCCAGAGCCAGGTTTTGGTAATCCCCCCGGTTCTGGGAACGCATTGCACAGACCCTTCTGCAAGGCCTCCCGCAAAAGTTTCATTTTCTGCTCCCTCTGCGATGGCAACATCAGGTCCGCAACCTTACTCTTGTAACGTGGATCAAGAAGAGTTGCCAGCCAGTAATGATCCGTCTCCTTGATAGCACGTACACGAGGATCCTTACACAGGCTTTCCAGGATCAGGGAGGCCATGCAGCGTAGGTTTGCAGAGGCATTCGGGGCACAGTCCTCTGGGTCACTGAGGACGACAGGATCCACAGGCACCTCATCCCAGCCACGTAAATGTCCACGTGTTCCTTGGGACTGTAAATTATCCCTTGAAGACTGCTGCTGATGCTGAGTGCTAGGCTCCACCTCCATGCTGCTGATACAATCATCCTCCTCCTCCTCCTCCTCTTCCTGTGTGTTAGGTGGGCAAGCAGGCCCACTGTCTGGGTAAAGGGGGCCTTGAGAGGTAAGGAAGTCCTCCTCTTCCTCCCTCTGGTCTGCTTCAAGGGCCCTCTCCATTAAACCACGTAGCGTGTGCTCCAACATGTGAATAAGAGGGACAGTCTCACTGATGCATGCACTGTCACTGCTCACCATCCTCGTGGCCTCCTCAAATGGTGACAGGACAGTGCATGCATCCCTGATCAAGGCCCACTGGCGTGGGGGAAAAAAACCTAGCTGCCCTGACCCAGTTCTGCTGCCATATTGGCACAGGTACTCATTGATGGCCTGCTGCTGCGTGTGCAGCCGCTGCAGCATGGCCAACGTAGAGTTCCATATGGTGGGCATGACACAAATTAGGCGGTTCTTGGGCAGGTTGTTTTCCCTTTGGAGGTCAGTCAGCCGAGCAGTGGCATTATATGACCTCCGGAAATGCACACAGACTTTCCTGGCCTGCTTCAGGACATCCTGTAAGCCTGGGTACCTGCCCAAGAACCGCTGCACCACTAAATTCAGGACATGCGCAAAACAGGGCACGTGGGTGAGTTTTCCCTGTCGCAGGGCAGAGAGGAGGTTGGTGCTATTATCGCTGACCACCATTCCAGGCTTCAGCTGGCGTGGCGTCAACCACCTCTGAGCCTGCCCCTGCAGAGCTGAAAGAACCTCTTCCCCAGTGTGGCTCCTGTCTCCCAAGCACACCAGCTCTAGCACCACATGGCATCTCTTGGCCTGCATTCCTGCGTAGCCTCTCATACGCCTACGGAGCACGGCTGGTTCTGAGGAAACATCAGCACAGGAAGAGGCCACAGAGAAAGATGAAGAGGAGGGGGTGGAGGAGAGAGGTGTGTCACAAGCAGTAGTAGTGTTTTGGAGGTGTGGTGGCGGAACAACCTCCAAAACTACTGTACCTTGCCCTGCGTCCTTCCCAGTTGCCAGCAGAGTCACCCAATGGGCCGTAAAAGACAGGTAACATCCCTGTCCATGCCTGCTGGACCATGAGTCAGCGGTAAGATGCACCTTACCACTGACCGCCCTGTCCAGGGAGGCATGAACATTGCCTTCCACATGCCGGTAGAGAGCCGGAATCGCCTTCCGAGAGAAAAAGTGGCGTTTTGGTACTTGCCACTGAGGTACTGTACATTGCACAAACTCACGGAAGGGGGCAGAATCCACCAACTGAAAAGGTAGCAGTTGAAGTGCTAGCAATTTCGCTAAGCTAGCATTCAACTGCTGGGCATGTGGATGGCTGGGATTGTACTTCTTTCAGTGCTGCAGCAGCTGGGGCAGGGAAATTTTCCTGGTACTATCAGTAGATTGCCCGCTACTACTAGCTTGTGACACACCTATTTCTATACCTTCACTGCAGGCTTCAGAGAGGACTGGGGGTCTAGTGGGGTTGGAGGTCCCAGAAGGGCAAGGGGGAGTACGCGTTTGTCTTTGGTGTGGGTCTTTCTGGTGTGATTGCCAACGAGCTGCATGGCTAGTCGACATATGTCTGGACAAGCATATGGTACCCAGGCGGTTGATGTTTTGGCCTCGCGAGATACGTTTGCGACATATGTTGTAAATAGCAAAGGTACAATCTTGTGGACATGTTTCAAAAAAGGCCCACACCAAAGAACTTTTGCTGTACCGGTCAGACACAGCAGCGCCATGCACAAGCGCCGTAGATGTGCGCTGTAATGCAGTTGGTGTGCCCTTAAGCTGACCCCTGGAGGGCAACCTGCCTCTTTGGAGATGTGCCTCGTCCTCCTCTCCTCCTCCTCCTCCTCCTCCTCTCTCCTATCAGGCACCCAGGTAGAGTCAGTGACCTCATCATCCCCTCCCTCCTCATTACTGTCAACAACCTGGCAGTATGCTCCAGCTGGGGGAACATCACTCCCAGATTGCTGTCCCTCTCGGTCACCCCCTCTCCCTGGGCTCACATCAATACCTTTCTCTATCTGTGTTCCATCATTGGAGTCTTCAAAACGCTGTGCATCTTCCTGCAGCATGTACCCAACACTGTGTTGAAACAGTTCGGGGTACTCCTCAGGAGGACATGGTGGGACTAGGGAAGTATTGTGTGAAGCCATTGTGCAGAGGGAAGAGGACGCCTTGGCAGCTGCTTTGCCAGACAAACTTAGATCAGTCTGTGTGAGAGAGGATGAGGAGGATGAGGACGGCTTGGTCATCCACTCTACTAATTTCTCAGCATGTTGAGGCTCAACACGGCCAGCTCCCGAAAAGAAGGACGAGCGGCCACGGCCACGGCCACGTGCTGAAGAGGATGCACCACATCCACCACCAGCGTTATCTCTAGATGCAGAGCCTGCTTGCCCTCGTGACTCTCTGCCTCTCTTTATTGTCCTTCCAGACATATTGTTCAGGTGGTATGTAACAGCACAAGTGCAGTGACACCAACTGCGCTCAGTTGGTATGTAACAGCACACGTGCAGTGACACCAAATGCGCTCAGGTGATATGTAACAGCACACGTGCAGTGACACCAAATGCGCTCAGGTGGTATGTAACAGCACACGTACAGTGACACTAGCTGCGCTCAGGTGGTATGTAACAGCACACATGCAGTGACACCAAATGCGCTCAGGTGATATGTAACAGCACACGTGCAGTGACACCAAATGCGCTCAGGTGGTAAGAACCAGCACACGTGCAGTGACACCAAATGCGCTCAGGTGATATGTAACAGCACACGTGCAGTGACACCAAATGCGCTCAGGTGGTAAGAACCAGCACACGTGCAGTGACACCAAATGCGCTCAGGTGATATGTAACAGCACACGTGCAGTGACACCAAATGCACTCAGGTGGTAAGTAACAGCACACGTGCAGTGACACCAAATGCGCTCAGGTGATATGTAACAGCACACGTGCAGTGACACCAAATGCGCTCAGGTGGTATGTAACAGCACACGTACAGTGGCACTAACTGCGCTCAGGTGGTATGTAACAGCACACGTGCAGTGACACCAAATGCGCTCAGGTGATATGTAACAGCACACGTACAGTGACACTAACTGCGCTCGGGTGGTATGTAACAGCACACGTGCAGTGACACCAAATGCGCTCAGGTGATATGTAACAGCACACGTGCAGTGACACCAAATGCGCTTAGGTGATATGTAACAGCACACGTGCAGTGACACTAACTGCGCTCAGGTGGTATGTAACAGCACACGTGCAGTGACACTAACTGCGCTCAGGTGGTATGTAACAGCACACGTGCAGTGACACCAAATGCGCTAAGGTGATATGTAACAGCACACGTGCAGTGACACCAAATGCGCTCAGGTGATATGTAACAGCACACGTGCAGTGACACCAAATACACTCAGGTGGTATGTAACAGCACACGTACAGTGACACTAACTGCACTCAGGTGGTATGTAACAGCACACGTGTGGTGACACCAAATGCGCTCAGGTGGTATGTAACAGCACACGTGCAGTGACACCAAATGCGCTCAGGTGATATGTAATAGCACATGTACAGTGACACTAACTGCACTCAGGTGGTATGTAACAGCACACGTGTGGTGACACCAAATGCGCTCAGGTAGTATGTAACAGCACACGTGCGGTGACACCAAATACGCTCAGGTGGTATGTAACAGCACACGTGCAGTGACACCAAATGCGCTCAGGTGATATGTAACAGCACACGTGCAGTGACACCAAATGCGCTCAGGTGGTATGTAACAGCACACGTACAGTGACACTAACTGCGCTCAGGTGGTATGTAACAGCACACGTGCAGTGACACCAAATGCGCTCAGGTGATATGTAACAGCACACGTGCAGTGACACCAATTGCGCTCAGGTGATATGTAACAGCACACATGCAGTGACACTAACTGCGCTCAGGTGGTATGTAACAGCACACGTGCAGTGACACCAAATGCGTTCAGGTGATATGTAACAGCACACGTGCAGTGACACCAAATGCGCTCAGGTGATATGTAACAGCACACGTGCAGTGACACCAAATGCGCTCAGGTGATATGTAACATCACACGTGCAGTGACACCAAATACGCTCAGGTAATATGTAACAGCACACGTACAGTGACACTAACTGCACTCAGGTGGTATGTAACAGCACACATGCGGTGTGATGTCCTGTGTGTTGTGAGAGACACAAGACTCTGGTCTGGAGCAATGGATGTTTATTTCAGTACAGGCTGTACACTGCAACATGCATCTCAGGACAGTACATCTTATCTGCTTCCTACATGAGCACACTCTAAGATGGCCACTGTACCCCTTGACCCTTGTCATCACTGCTGGGTGGAGCCAGCCTTAAAGTGCCAGTACATGTGGAACCCTTCAGGTATAACACCTTCCATCCATCCCTCAAAAAACAAAAACAAAAAAAACACAATAAAACAATAACAGGCACAAAGCATTAACTGATAACTGTCCAATAACAGTCCCCCAGACACAGGAGAATTACAGGACTTCAAGCTTCCAGGGACAGTTGCGGTTAATATGTCATCGAATTACTTCCGTCGGCCCTGTCGAAAGTCTCGTAACCGCTCTTGCAACTGCAACCGGTCAGGAGGGCGACAGTGTCGTTGAGGCCGGGCATCCAGCGATTCGGGACCGGAGGAAACAGGGCTGGCCGGAATGGGTACCGGCGGAGCCAAGAAGGGATCCCCCAACTCAGAGGGTAAACAGACCTCCGGACCAGAGCTGGAGGGCTCTGCTGGAGCTGAGTTCAAAAGTTCAGAGTCCCCACAATCATCAGTCTCTGTGCATCCTGATTCGCTGGGAGCAGAACCTTAAGACACTGGTGGTTCAGCCGGCATCAGGGATTCGGACAGTTGAGAACGAGGACGCAGTTGGTCCGCATGACGTCTGCAAACGGAACCATCTTCCAGGCGGACCTTGTACATCTTGGGTCCCAGAGTCTCTGCAATGACAGCAGGAAGCCAACAGGTGTTGGAAGACCCATAAGATCGGACCATACCTTTTGTTGGGCTGTGAATTGGGGGCGCTCATTGTTTCATACGGGTGCCCCCGGGATGACCGGTATGTAGCAAGTCCAGAATGTGTCTCCAGAGGGTCTGTGGAATGATCACTCGGTCTCCCCATAAAATACAGTTGCCAGCCACAGTTAATTCCATACGCCTACGGAAATAAGGTTCATATTCCTGTGTGACAGTTGCAGGCTAACCGGACCGTACCCAGGAGAGTATTGTTTTCAGAAAGGTATGTTGTATGGGCTGCTATCTCTCCAGAAGACAAGAAGGACAGGCTGGTGTAACAACAACTCTTGACCGGTGGAGAAGAGTCAATGGACCTCCCTGTCAGTCAGGACATTGCGTCCGCATTAGCATTGGCATCATGACCACGATACTGAATTTTGTAGCTTTTTGTCCCTAAGAATAGGGCATAGCGTTGGAGGCGGGCCGCAGTAGTCTGGGAGATGCCTTTGTCAGGGCTAAAGATCTGAAGGAGTGGTTCATGGTCCGTCAGTATGGTGAATTCCCTACCATACAGGTAAAGAGCCTCTTTGTCAATGTGTGAGTAATTGCTTTCTGCTTTTGTCAAAGACCTGGAGGCAAATGCCACTGGTTTTTCTGACCCATCTGGTAAGATGTGGGATAGTACCGCCCCCACACAATAGGGTGAGGCATCACAAGCCAAGGTGAGAGGCTTCTGGAGGTCATAGTGCACGAGCATGCTTGACGCCAACAGCTTCCGCTTAGAAACTTCAAAAGCACGCTAGCATGCAGCCGACCAGTCCCATCTGGAGTGTTTCTCCAAAAGCTTTTTTTCCCCGGGTATCTATGCGAGTGATTCTTAGGCCTTGTACACACGATGGGATTTTTCCGATGGAAACGGTCCGACGGACCGTTTCCATCGGATATGTCCACCGGACTGTTTGATCCGATGGCTGTACACACCATCGGATCAAATTCCCCGACGGCGGACAGCGTGGTGACGCGGCGGTGACGTTGACGCCGCCACATCACCGCTACGTCACCGCCACATCACCGCACCAGGAAGTAAACACTTCCGCACGCATGCGTCGGATCCATTCACAGGATACGATGCATGTGCGGGCAGATATGTCCGCTGGTTTGCCGTACTAACCAGCGGACATATCCGACGGGCAGCATGCTTTGAAACTTTTCCGCTGGAGAAATCCGGCCAAAACTGTCCGTTTGCCCCTACAGACGAGGGGATTTTTTGGCTGAAATGGTTCGTCGAATGCCATCGGATGCCATGTTAAGTATGGCGTCGGGTCAGCGTCGGCTTTTTCCGTCGGTTACGTCAATTTACTAAGTCGTTCGCGAATAGGGCATTGCGTAAGTGACGATCACGTCGTTTTGACGTCGGTTTCACCAACGCTTTCCAACTTGAGCTGGAGCATGCGCACTGTGCTTTTTGCCCGGCCGGCGCATGCGCAGTTCGATCGGCGCGGGGGCGTGCTTAATTTAAATACAAGCCGCCCCCTTTGAATTACGCGGCCTTACGCTGGGCAATTTACTCTACGCATCCGCAAACTATGGAGCAAGTGCATGGAGAATACGGCACTTGCTCTGTTGCGGCGGCGTAGTGTAAATGGCTTACGCTACGCCAGCGAAAATGTATGAGAATCTGGCCCAAGGTGTGTGCCAGATCTGGCAGGAATTTGCGGTAATAGTTCAGCAAGCCAAGGTATGATCGCAGCTGCTGGACGTTGGTTGGGGCTGGAGCTTTGACTAAAGCATCAACCTTGGCTTCTGTGGTGTGTATACCTTCTGCATCCACAAGGTGGCCACAAAAATGGAGATTTTCCTAGCTTGTGACGGAAAATATTAGTTATATGAAGACAGGAGGCGAGTATCTTGCATTAACTTTCTTTAATAATGCTCATAGCAGAAAATTCAGTACAAAGAAAAAAATTCACAAAGAGAACTTTACTACAAATCCCAGAATCCTTAGGACCGGAAACCCCTCCCCTAGGAGACCCTATATAAGTCCTGCATGTAACTAGGAACTTCCTCTTTCTGGATGCGAATACCCCCAGGTGTAACTCCAACTGCTGGAACAAAAAGTCCAAACCTTCTGCGGTAACCAGGACCGGAACTCGTGATCCATCTAGAACAACCTCTGGGCTTCGCGAATCCTGGCGTAGAAACTTCTTATCCCATTATTTTTCAGCCAAAAGCACTTCAACCGAGAGTGCGACAACTTCGACCCAACGAGGTCCGGGTGCGTCTTTGAACTGTAACCAGAACCATGTGCGGAGCTTCAGTATCCTGAAACGATAAGAATATGCATCATAGGGTGGGTAGGGTGGGAAGATACTCGCCTCCTGTCTTCATATAACTAATATTTTCCGTCACAAAATAGGAAAATCTCCATTTATATTTCAGACAGGAGGCTCATATCTTGCATGTTTAAAGCAATAGACATAGGTCAAGTAACAGTAAACATATCACATACCACAAACCTGTAAGCCTATAGTATTTCTCTATATAAAGGCATGTACGTTCAGGCCCCACAGAAGGCCTAAGTAAGCCATAGACGAGTCAGAGTACCACGTTCAAGCGGACAGTACAGATAGAGAGACATGATTCTCTGGTCTAAAGTAAAACTCGCGAAAGGTCGATTCAGACGACCAATCAGCTGCGAGTAACAGGTCTGATAGAGAGCCCCCTGTGGAAACCACCTTAGTGGCCATCGCCCCCCTGGTCGAGTGCGCGCCGAAAAGAGAGACATCTACCCCCGCCATGTCCATGACCAAGCGCACCCATCTAGCCAAAGTGGCAGAAGTCACCGGATGGTGTGGTTGCACGAATGAGATCAGGAGTTGTGAAAAAGTTGAAGGGCGAAGAGGCGCCGTGAGAGTTTCATATGCTTGTAGGCATCGAACAACACATAGCCGAGGATGGGCTGGGAAAAATGGGTAGAAAACCGAGTGCAAATGGGTTTTGGTCCTGCGTACTACCGAGAATCTCACCCCTTCCGGAGAAAATTGTCGTCTGGAAACATCCAGGGCTCTCACATCCGAGATACGTTTGATAGAGACTAGACATAAGAGGGTGGTGAGCTTCAAGGATAACAGTTTCAAAGGCAGGAGGTCATTGTCCTCCCAGGAAGAAAGCAGTCGAAGGACCTTGGAGACGTCCCAAGTGGAGGAGTAACGGGGCCGGGGAGGCCGATTGAATTTCGCACCACGGAGGAGGCGACACACCAAAGGGTGCTTTCCTACAGGGAGGGAATCGACCGGGCAGTGATATGCTGAAATGGCGGATCTATAGATATTTAAGGAGCTATATGCTTTGCCCGAAGCGTAGGACTCTGCAAGGTAATTTACAATCGAGGAGACAGGGGCCTGAATGGGATCAATTTGTCGTTGATCACACCAACGAGCCCACAACCCCCAGGCATATCGATAAGCCAATCTAGTCCTGGGGGCCCAGGCCAAGGCGAGGAGGTCTCTAGCCGATTCTGAAAGCTCAGTACTAGATTCTGGCACCCCGAGACTAACCACGCGAGGAGGGATAGACTGCCCTCCAGCAGTAAAGGGTGTGGACCCTTGGAGGGATTGGACAGGAGGTGAGTCGAGTGGGGAAGGAGTCTGGGGTAGTCTACCGACATCCCCAAGGCCAGAGGAAACCATGGTTGGGTCGGCCACCAGGGAGTGATCAGGACCACTGTGGATCTCATGGTGACTACATGGAGAAGTAGTCTGGTGATCGAGAAGGGGGGAAAGGTGTAATGTAGGCCGTCTGGCCACCATTGCAGGAACGCGTCTACAGCCACGGCTTCCGGGTCCGGTCTCCAACTGTAGAAGTTCGGCAGTTGTCGGTTGAGACGGGAAGCGAAAAGGTCCGTATGCAATGGGCCCCAGAGGTCGTGTAACGCTAGAAACACTGATCTGTCCAAGGCCCAGTCGCTGGAATCGGACAGATGACGAGAGTTCCAATCTGCCACCCAATTGGATACTCCCGGAATGTACTCCGCCACAGGGGTAATGTTGCGTGAGAGACAGAAATTCCAAAGTTCGGAAGCAATATCTGCCAATCGTTTGGATTTTGTGCCTCCTAAGCGATTGATATATTGCACCGCCGCTACGTTGTCTAAGCGTAAGAGAGCGCAACAATTGGATGTCTGCGAGAGAAAACTCTTGACAGCGAAATATGCCACCAGGAGTTCCAACGCGTTGATATGGAGAGAGGACTCCTCTACGGACCACGTCCCTCCTGTGGAGTCCGGGCCGCAGCGAGCTCCCCAGCCTAGGCGACTCACGTCTGATTCCAAAACAATGTCCAGTCGAGGGTTGAAAATTGTCTTCCCATTCCATTCTAGGGCGTAGTGGAGCCACCATCGGAGTTCCGCTTCCGAATCCGGACAAAGGGTGATTTTGTCCGAGTACCGCAGGCCTTGACGCAAGTGCAGAGCCCTTAGGCGTTGAAGGGCACGGTAGTGAAGAGGCGCGGGGAAAATAGCCTGAATGGATGCCGACAACAGGCCGACTATACGAGACAGAAGTCTGAGTGATATTTGCCGTTTGTGCAAAACCGCCCGGATTTCCTGCCGAATCAGGAGCATTTTGTGGTGCGGTAAGCGTAAAATCGCTTGTCTGGTGTCCACTGAAAACCCCAAGAACTCCATCTCCTGGAACGGAGATAGCACAGATTTCTTGTGGTTTATGAGAAAACCTAGACCTTCCAGGAGAGATATCGCCCAACGTTTGTGCATTTCCGCTTGAGACTTCGAGCGAGCCAGAATGAGTAGATCGTCTAGATAGATTATCAGACGTACTTCCCTGCGACGCAACGTGGCGATCACCGGTTTCATTATCTTGGTAAAGCACCAAGGGGCCGACGAAAGGCCGAAGGGAAGACAGGTAAACTGCCATGTATGTCCCCGCCATCTGAATCTCAGGTATTTTTGGGAGGATCGGTGCATTGGTACCGTTAGATAGGCATCTTTTAAGTCTATCTTTACGAGCCAATCCCCCTGGACTAGAAGGTCCCTCAGCATGTGGATACCCTCCATCTTGAAGTGATGATAAACCACGTATTGGTTCAGGTTTTTTAGATTTATTACCGGACGATATCCACCGTCCCTCTTCCGAACCAGGAAAAGGTTGTTTATGAACCCTGGTGACACGGGGTCTACCTCTATGACAGCGTGTTTTGCAATCAGGTCTCGTAGTTCTATGTCTATGAGATTTACGCTGCGTTCTGAGAAGTAAATGGGATGCGGGGTCACAGTCATGGTAGGTTGTGTCATGAAGTCTATCTGGTAGCCCTGAACTGCGGACAGAATCCAATCGTCTGCCGTAATCATGTACCAGGCATGGGTAAAATTATTCAGTCTGCCCCCTATCGGTATGTGAATATGGTGTGGGACACTCACCGGTAGGAGGTCGGGATCTCGGGAAGCCTCTGCCGCCGCTACTTCTCCATGGACGTCCTCTAGGAGGGAAGAAAGGTGCCGGTTGTGCCAGAGTAGTTGGGTACTGCTGCTGCGTGGGCATAAAGGCCTGAGTGGGAGCCCTTGAATAGACTCTATAGTAATTGGCGCGGCCGGCAGAACGGCCTCTACCTCTGCCGGCCCTTGCAAAAACCCGGGTTCCCGAGCCGGACTTTTTCAGGGAGGATTGGGCCTTATCCAGGCTGTTGAACAGACCCACAAACTTGTTTATATTTTTCATTAGGTCCTCGCCGAATAGGAGGCCGTCGGCCGAGGGGCCTGGCTCCGACTCTGCTAGGTGAGAAAGTTGTGGGTCCAGTTTCATCAAAATGGACCTGCGCCGTTCAATGGCGCAGGTCGTATTGGCTGAGCCTAAAAGGCATATGGCCCGCTGGGCCCAACCCCGCAACTGCACTAAGTCCACCGGCTCATTGGTGGTGGCCGCCTTTTCAGACAAGTTTAAACTCTTGGTTAGGGGTCCCAGAAGATCTAAGATGCGATCTTGGATCGACTTAAAGGAACGCTCAATGCCCTTTTTTGCGTACTTGCCCGTTTTTGTAAGATACTTAAGAAGTATTGGGTCAATCTCTGGCGTGACGGCCACTTTATGGGGAACGAATGGCCTGGGACATTCTGCCCTTAGTTTATTTCGGTTTGTCCTATCCAGGATCTTCCTGACCCAATGCTCCACATATTGTGATACCTGCGGAAGCGGGGCCCAGTCCCCTGACCTAGGGTGCGTGATACTTTCGGGGTTAAAAAATGGCTCACCCAGAGAATCCAAGATAGTCTCAGACGGCAAGTCTGTGTCGACTTCCATTTCAGGAACCATGTGCCCAGCAGCCTCCGTTTCTGAGTCGGAATCATCCGATGTAAGGATCTGAGATCCGTCGGGTGAATCCTCGTCTGAATCCTCGTTAAACGAGTCCGGTTTAACCCGGCGGGCAGAAATACATTTTTTATTAGGGATCTCCTTGTTTGTCAAGGGTCGCTCATTATTCGGATGGCTGGGTCGGCAGGCCGAGGAGGGTCCTGCCTCAAGCATGAGTTTTACTTCCCCTGCCGGGGAGTCAATGGGGGTAGATAAATGTTTTCTCTTGCAAGAGACTTTACCCACTTTCACTGCCTCAGGATGAGGTAAAGGATTGGTCACTGTAGAAGCTAGTGCTGCTTGAATAGACTTGCTAATCAATTCCTGAATTTGAGCAGCTGTGAGCAATTGTGGAGTCTCAGGGACGATCCCTTGCTCTGCTCCATGTAATGCCAGGTTCCTGGAACCTTCTGCCATTGCCCCACCTTAAAATTCTAGGTAATAATTTATCAGGCAATCAGCTCTACAGACCACTGATTACAGTGCTCCGTTTCTATCAGGTTGCCTGAATGTAATATGTATATATGTGTCTTTCCCTTGAAGATATATATATGTGTCTCCTTGACTAATGTGCACCTACAGTGCACGGCTGTATGAGGGGAAGATAGAGGGAGAGAGATGCGCCCAGCAGCCAAAAAACACACACACACAGCACCTTATCCTCAGCGATCAGCCACCGAATGCTGCGGTGAGGAGAGAGGTGAGAGGATCCGGCGCTCGGCACGTCACAGTGACGTCACCGGCGCGCTGTGATTGGACGGACGAGCGCTGGTGAGGATAGGAGGGAGAGCGCCGAATAACGGCCCACCCCCTCCTGCGAGAAAGGGCGCGAATCGCCCTGAGGGGGAGAGGAGCCCAGAAAAGCGCACTAACAGGGGAAAAACATGAGGGACACGAATCCCCAGAACAGGAAGGCACAAACACAAAAACGAAGCGCAGCAAGCGCTGACACCGCCAAACAAAACCCAATGAAACACACTAAAATCAAAACAGATAAAAATAGGGTACTTAACTGGCCATGAGCAGAAAGAAAGAGGAAGTTCCTAGTTACATGCAGGACTTACTGTATATAGGGTCTCCTAGGGGAGGGGTTTCCGGTCCTAAGGATTCTGGGATTTGTAGTAAAGTTCTCTTTGTGAATTTTTTTCTTTGTACTGAATTTTCTGCTATGAGCATTATTAAAGAAAGTTAATGTAAGATATGAGCCTCCTGTCTGAAATATAACTCCAATTTAGGCACCATGAATTGGCATTTTGCTAAGTTCACTTTCAGACCCTTTTCTTGGAGTCTCGCCAACACAAGCTCCACATTCTGCTTGTGTTCCTGGTCAGTCCGTCCTGTAATGAGCATGTCATCTAGCAGGCACTGCGTAAAAGGAATGTCCGCCAAAATCTCGTACATTTTTCGTTGCCAAATGGCTGGGGCAGAGGCTACCCCAAACACCATCCGATTATATTCATACAGTCCCTTTTGGATGTTGATGGTCAGAAACTTGCGGGAAGAAGGATGGACCTCAAACTGTAAATATGCTTGTTTGAGATCAAGCTTGGTGAACTTTTGACCCCCTGTCATCTACTCTGGGTAGGGGATACTGGTCTATTTCCAGTTGAGAGTTCAGTGCCATGCAAAAATCGCCACAAATGCGCAAGTCCCCATTCGCTTTTTTTACCGGTACAACTGGTGATGCCCACTCGCTGTGCTCTACCTTTGAGATGACACCTTGTTCCTCCATCCGACTTAGTTCTGCTTCCACACCTGCTCGGAGTGCGAAAGGTACTGTCCTAGCTTTGAAGAACTTAGGCTGAGCGTTGGGTTTCAGCTTGAGTCTCACACAGTCATGTTTTATTTTTCCCAACTGGGCATCAAAAACCTTTGGGAACCGCTGCTTCAGGGACACCACCCATCCCTCATTATCTCCTAGGCCGTGTACACACGGCAGAGAACCTCGACGGGCAGAACACATCGTTCCGCCCGTCGAGGTTCCCTGCCGGCCGTCGAAATCGGCGACCCGCCCGTCGGGAATGGCAACCAGCCATTCTTCCAGGCGGGCCGTCGAGCAAATAGAGAGCGTGCTCTCTATTTCTGCTCGACGGGCTTCCCGACGGGAAGCTCGCCGAGAGCGTACACACGGCCAAGGTCCTCGCTGGAATGCAGCTTCCAGCGAGGTTCTCGCTGGTTTCCAGCGAGAACCTCGGTCGTGTGTACACGGCCCTAGTGGAATGGTGATAGCGTTACAGGGACTTATGGCGATGTCTGGCATACCAAAGTGAGCAATTCAGTCTCACCCAAAGAGAGGGGGTCCCCCATTTTTCAGGATATATAATGGCAGTCTCTTTGTCTGACCCTTGTACAATACCTTTACTTTTGCGTAACCCAGTGGGTGGAGTATCTGCTTTGAGTATGTCTGCAGTTTGATTGGTGTTGGGCGGACAGTTCTTCGGGTCTGAAGTTGTCTCCATTGTTTCTGGGTGATAACTGAAACTGCTGCTCCTGTGTCTACATCCATCTTGAGTTTCTTTCCCTCAATGGTTACATCTACAGTCATTGCGGAGGGTGCTGAATGAGCACTTCCTCATCCTCTGACTCAGATGATGATGTATATCTTTACACCATATATGTCTTTGTCTTGGGGTTCAGAGGTTGTTTATCTCGCACCTTCTTGCTACGGCAAACTCGTTTCAGATGGCCGGTCCTACTGCAATTATGACAGGTCTGATCCTTAACCACTTCCCTACGGCCGTACGAGTATATACGGCCGCAGGGTGGCTCTAAATCTCCGGGCTGCCGTGTTTTCACGGCAGCCCCTTTTCTCGTTCCCAGCGCGCGCTCCAGAGCGCGCAGCGGGGAACTTGTGTACTGGCCGTGTCCCTTGGACACAGCCAATCACAGATCGCCGCAAACGGCCAATCAGAGTGGCCATTTGCGATGCGATCTGATGGGCCAATGAGAGATGATCTCATATGTAAACATATGAGATCATTTCTCATTGCCGGCTCTCACAATGACAGCGTCCTGTCATAGAGAGAGCATACCGATCTGTGTTCCTAGTACATAGGGACACAGATCGGTCACCCCCCCTCCCCCTACAGTTAGAACACAATGCAGGAAACACATTAACCCCTTCCTCACCCCCTAGTGTTAACCCCTTCCCTGCCAGTCACATTTATACAGTAATTAGTGCATATTTATAGCACTGATTGCAGTATAAATGTGAATGGTGCCAAAAATGTGTCAAAAGTGTCCGATGTGTCCGCCATAACGTCGCAGTCGCAATAAAAATCGCAGATCGCCGCCATTACTAGTAAAAAAAAAAATAATAAAAAATAACAATTCTGTCCCTTATTTTGTAGGCGCTATAACTTTTGCACAAACCAGTTTTTTGTTTTTTTTTAACCAAAAATATGTAGAAGAATACGTATCGCCCTAAACTGAATTTTTTTTTTAAATTGGGCTATTTTTTATAGCAACAAGTAAAAAATATTGTATTTTTTTTCAAAATTGTCGTCCTTTTTTGTTTATAGCGCAAAAAATAAAAATCGCAGAGGTGACCAAATACCACCAAAAGAAAGCTCCACCTGTGGGGAAAAAAGGACGCCAATTTTGTTTGGGAGCCATATCGCACGACCGCGCAATTGTCAGTTAAAGCGACGCAGTGCCGCAAGCTGAAATTTCACATGGTCAGGAAGGGGGTTTACATGCCCAGTAGGGAAGTGGTTAAACCGGCAGACTTTGTGGTCATGGTCTGTATTCCCACAACGGTAGCAAGCTGACCCCCGGCTTGGTGATGGTCTGTATTTCCAGTTTGCGGCATTTGGTTTGACTGCTGTTCTGAAAACTTCCTGCTTCACCTCTTCCCTTCTGCTTTGGGGGTTCAATTGCTCTGCATCTTTCACAGCCATTTCCATCACTGAAGCTATCTCAATTGCCTTTGTAAGGGTAAGGTCTTTCTCTGTTAATAGTCTCTTTTGTGTCGACTCACAATTCAGTCCCATAACAAACTTATCTCTCAGTGCAGTAGGTAGGTAGTCCCCAAAAGAACAGGTAGAGGCGAGTCTGCGAAGGGCGAGCACATAAGCTTTAATCTCTTCACCTGTCTGCTGCTGCCTCTGATAGAAGCAAAATCTTTCTGCTATTTCTAGTGGTTTGGGCTGGAAGTGATCCTCTAGCAGTGTCAGCAGCTCTGCCAATGTCTTAGCTGAAGATTTTACAGGGGAAAGCAGATCTCATAGGCCTTGTACACACAATGTCATTTATCAGGTCGGAAACATCCGACGGATATTTCCCAGCGGACAAGGCAAATTTGTCCGTTGGTCTGATGAGCGTACACACCATCGGACAGAAATCCCAGCGGACCAGAACGCGGGCACGTAAACCACGTACGACGTCACTATAAAGGGGAATGCCAAAGAGCGCCGCCCTCTGTTCCACTTTTGCTAGTTCCGTGTTAGCGAAGGTTTGGTTAGAGCTGATTCGTGCTTTTCAGTCTCCGCGCTTAACAGGTCGTATTTTCGGGTTCAGTGTGTGCTTGTGGGCTCGTATTTGTCATTCAGTGTCGCCGTGCGCGGCGTTTCTGCTTTGCAGTGCCATCCTGTACGGTCGTATCTGTTTGACGTGCGATCTTTGCAGGTATTGCTGGATTTGGGGGTGCTTTCTGTTTGAGTGTGTTCTTGACTGACCAGCCTGCCGGTTTGAAGCCATGAAGGAGCAGCAGCGCAACTTTTCACGAGTTCGTGCTGTTTATGGGTTTTGTTCTGGAGTCTGTGTGCATTCCAGTGATTTGGACAGGAACAGTAGGAGGAGGAGTTCCTGGGCCAAGAATTGGTTGCGGCAGCGTAACCGATTCTCTCATATGTCTCTGCTTAGGGAGATCCGGGAGAATAATCCTGATGACTTCAGGAACTTTCTCCGTATGACGGACCCCGTTTTCCACCGTCTGCTGGATCTCCTGTCCCCCTATATCACGAGGCAGGACACTGTGATGCGCCAATCCATTCTGGCTGAGCAGAGGCTTATTGCCACGTTGCGGTACCTGGCGACTGGGAGGAGCCTGCAGGACCTCAAGTTCTCAACAGGCATCTCTCCCCAGGCGCTTGGGGTCATCATACCGGAGACGTGTTCTGCCATCATACAAGTGATGCAGGAGGAGTTTATTAAGGTAAGTTTCCTCCTTTAACATCACAATCTGTGTCTTTAATAATGTATGCAAATTTTAGAAACTTTTTTTGTTGGTTTTCCTAATTGCCATGATTGTAATATGCTGTGTGCTGAATGTTCCCTTTTCTCCCTATGCATGTTGTTAAGCTTTCCAGGTTAATTTTGTTTGGCCTACCTGCATATTTTTACCTTCAACACTACTAACCTATCCTGCATCATCTCCTAGGGACAAACACACCTTTTTTTGGTTTTGGCTCTCTTTTTTTTGTCCTGCTTCATTGTAGTTCAACTCCCCCCCCCCTAAAAAAGTTTATTGCCCCATCAGCGGGATGTGTAGTCTGATAATAATTGGCTCTAGATTTGTTGCCCTAAATACTCACTACACACTAATATTTAGAAATGTTAATACTGTGATGTTGCAGAATGATGTTTTTTTACTAGTGTTTGCAATGTTTTTTATGTGCCAAAGTGCTAATTTTGTTTTTGCTTTTGTCCCCACAGTTTCCCTCCACGCCACAGGAATGGCAGACTGTGGCTGCCCACTTTGCCCAGCGTTGTGATTTTCCAAACTGCGGAGGGGCAATTGATGGGAAGCACGTCCGCATAGTGTCGCCACCTCTTTCCGGTTCGTACTATTATAACTACAAAGGTTTTCATAGTATCGTGTTGATGTCGGTGGTGTCGGCAGACTACAAATTTTTGTATGTGGACGTGGGGAAGAATGGCCGGCTGTCTGCTGGGGGAGTGTTCGCACGGACCGAATTTTACAGGCGTCTACAAACTGGTGGTCTTGAACTGCCACCGGATGAAGACAATGTGGAAGGACTTCCGTTTGTTTTTTTAGCGGACAAGGCTTTCGGGCTTGGACCTCACCTCATGCGGCCTTTTCCCCAGAGGACCCTCACTCCGGAGAGGAGGGTCTTCAATTTCTGGCTGGCCAGGGCCGGAGGGTAGTCGAGAATGCCTTTGGGATACTCGCCAGCCGGTTCCGCCTGTTCCAGACAGCGATACATCTGGCGGAATATAAATTTAACTTGGTTATTTTGGCCTGCTGCATATTGCATAATTTTTTACGCAGGCATTCCCAGACGTACCTACCCAACATCGGTGCTGAGGCAGGACTACCCTCAGATACCCTTCCTGGGCTGGACACTGGTCGCGCTGGCTCAGTCACCGAATCTGCTCGTGAGGTACGTGACAAATATGTTGAGTACTTTATGGGTAATATTTCTTTCTAATTCGGCCCCCAAAAGAAAGAAATATTACAAAGAACTAATAAATAATTTGACCATTGGACTTTATTCAGTTGTTTGTCATTATTGCTTTTCTCTTTTGATCTGTCTTCCAGGTTCTGAAACTAGTGCACTTCTTGTGCCCAATTTAGTTAGCAGGTTTTAGTAAATACACACAATTGCACATTCTAGTCACTCTTCTACAAACTGGGTATTGAGCCTACAAATAAGAAGCCACTGCTTTTTGTGTTTTTTTAAGGACATTTTTTATTTATTTTTTAATTTGGTGTTTTTCCCAAAATCTTTGCCTTTTCTTAGAAAAATGTGTTTAGAAAGGATTTATTTCTTCAAAAAAATTTTTTGGGTTTTGACAAACATATGTAACAATGGAACTTACAAAGTTCAACCTTTTATTTAGCATACCAAACCCAGACGACGTGGTCTTATGTCACCCCGGAATCCGCCAAAATTTGAGGATGCACACATGCTGTGTGTTTGATGGGCCAAATGGTGAATTCTCGCCTGAGATCCCATGCCAAATGTTCACAAGTGCTATCTGCCATCATGGGTGATCAATGTATGTGGTTTGTGGGTGCAACCCCTTTCTCTCACCTACTTGATAAGCGAGGAAGGGGTTGCACCCGCAAAGCACAGACAATCGATGTACTGTGATGGCAGATAGCACATGTGAACACACACTGGGGTTTATTTACTAAACAGTGCAAACTCAGGCTTATTTCTGCATATAAGCCAATCAGCTTCTAAATTAAGCTTATTCAATTAAGCTTTCGCATCTAAACATGGAAGCTGATTGGTTTATATGCCAAGTGAGGCTGCTTTTGCACGTTATAGCTTTACTAAATAAACCCAAGTGTGTGTGTGTGCATCCTCAAATTTTGGCATTTTAATGTAAAAATATATAACATCTTTGAGAGTGGGGTGGTTGGGGGTGAGGGCAGGGGGGGGGGGCAGGGGGGGCAGATGGGGGGGATAGTCTTCTATATACGTCCCAAAATATCTAGCATGTTTTTGAAGTTTTGGTCCATCACCACCATCCTTTCCCTCATATTGGCCAGCTTCGTGCTGCACTCCATTATCTGCTGTATTAGGATTTGTGCACTTGCACGAGAAAAATTAGGAGCAACAGATGTGCTAATCCCATCTTCATCCCCTAAAAATGACAAAATAAAAAAAAAACATTGTAAGTAAGTAAGGTGCAGGCCTATCTACATCTCTTTTTCCCTGCAAAGCTGGGGTGTCACTGACCTGTTGTACTGAGAAGTTCAACATCTTCTACAACTTCTCCTTCTTCAACTTCTCCTTCCTCCACCAATCCGCCTTCCTCCACCAATCCGCCTTCCTCCTCTCTCCCTTCCTCCTCTCCTTCTTCCTCCACTCCTTCTTCATCATCCTCCTCCTCCACAATTTTTTTTTGCCGTTTTGGAGACAGTGTGGGCCTCCCTGACTCCTCATAGCGCTGTCCTCTTCTTTCCCCTAAAAACCAACAAAAAAAAGGAAACTCATCAGCAACCAGATATTTTTGGAGGGCCTAATTTGCAAACATTGCTTAGAAGTGGCGTTACAATTGTAGTTTTGGGCTTATTCCAGCAAAAACCATATTCATTTTTTTGGTAGATGACTTCTCCCAAGCTGTGATATAATGAGCCTTTTTGGTGAAGTGACATACATGGCTGGCCTCCTGAATAAGTACTTTTTGGAGTCCCTTCACCAAAAGTACAAATTAGTATTTTATGGGGGGAGACACAGGTTCTCTAAATTACAGATGTGAAAACAGCTGCTTATTAGGTTATCTCATCACTGTGTGAATGAATGAATCCTGTTTGCCTTTTAAAATCAACTTAGTTTGCACAAACACATCATATTTTCCACATTGTTTCTATAAACTATGTTTTTCGCCAAATAGCCACGTCCAGGTGTGATGTTCCTGGACCCGCGGATTTAGGAGAAACTAGGTGATGGAACGATGTTGCCTACGATCGTGGCAAGTCATCGGATTTATTAGACAAACATTACTAATTTTACAATGCAGGGGTTCAAAAATACAAGCAGGCCAACGAGGCAGATGGCGAAATAGACATGGCAAAACATTTAAAAAAACAATAGGCACTCCAAAGACATTTTAAAGTACTTACTTTTTTCTATGATTTTCTTGATTTTGCGAAACTGCTCTGGCTCGCGCAGTTTTAAGTCGGGCCAGCGTTTCCGGAGCTGCTCTTTTGACCTGGTGACCCCAAACATCTCATAATGTTTCCTCGCCGCCTTATCCATAATTTTGGACTTCCTCCGGTTAGGGGTGCTGTATGGGCCATGCTCACCATCATAGTCCTTCCGTCGCAGGATGGACACCATCTCCACCATCTCTTGTAGAGACATGTTTGTGGCCTTGTATCGTTTTGGCCTGGATCTGGATGTTCCGACCTCTGTCCCTTCCTGATCCCGATCAGAGGCTAATGTGCGCTTGTGTGACATCGCCATATTTTCCAATCAACATTGCATAGGGGCGTGGAAAACAGGAATTGGTACGTCATGGGCGGAGACGAGGGCGGCGTTTCTTGATTGCGTGGGGATATAATGGAAACGACGTGATTACGTAGGTTACGCGGAGATTACTTGAGCGGAAACGAGGAGAGAGAGAGACAAAGGTAAATGAAAACATCGGATCAGAGGCCTAGAATTTGAACAGCCATGGGGGATGGGGCTTTTCAATGTTGTTTGCACCCTTTTTGTGCTACTGTTATTTAGGTATTTTGGGGCCCACCATAAAATTTAGAGAGCCAAGTGCTTGTACACATCACTTCATCAAGATATATGTAGAGAATGCTCTATCCTCTTTATTTGGATTTTAGAGTATGCAGTCAGATCATGCAAGTATTGTTGTGTATTGGTTGTACAGAGATAAGTAGTTAGTGTTTTCTGCCATCAATGCTGAGGGGCATGATAGCTACACATGAACTAGTGCCTTGATGAGTGCTAGCATTAATATTCATGGTGGATGTGTTCTTATCTACATGCTACATGCTACAACTTAAACAAATGGCTCTGCATGACACCTTTTTTGGGGGCTACAACAATGCGGCAGAGCTGGCCAGCTATGTAGCAGCAGAAGACACTGTGTTTGTATACTGTAGTTGCTCTAAAATGAATGAATGTGCACATATTTTTATAATCTCAAAGCTGAGCCTTTTTTAAGTTGTGCTTTGTGTTTGTTTGTCATTTTCTATTCTAGACATTACTATTGAAGGTAATTTTAGGAGCTGAAAGCTGTTAAAAATGGATTTGCTCAAAGGGAAGGAGGCAACAATGCAGCTTATCAACCGATATCGGGATATGCCCCTTCTTTGGGACACCAAGCACCCGGAATATTTAGACACCGTAAAGAGAACGGCAGCACTTGATGAGATTGCTACATACCTGCACACTTGGGTGCCAAGTTGCACAGGCGACATGGTTAAGGATAAATTTAGTAACCTCAGGAGAAGCTACAGAAATGTCTATAAAAAACGCAAATATCAAAAATCAGGATCAGCAGCAGCTAGGAAAAAGGAACCCAAGCTCTGGTACTACAAAGAGCTCAGTTTTTGAACCATGAACTGGATGGCAGGCCTTCTGATTCAACACTACCTTCCAGCCTTCCTCCCAGCGGAACTTCCCCGGATCCCAGGAGCCCTGCAGAATCTGAAGCGGGGCTGGCTGACATGGAGCCAGATCTGGCCATCTTCGATGAGGTATAGTATTTTCCAACATATTTTGGTGCTGCTATTTATTTTGAATTAGTGAGTTGATCTGGTAAACAAAAAACAAACCTTGGGAAGAAAAACCAAAGTTGTGGGCCTACACATAGGTGTCAGGGATGCCAAATGCAGGGGTCAGAAGGACAGTCTGTTTAATTAAAATTAATACTAACTAAAACAGTCTAGAGAAAGAAAATGTGTGTGATTGATTGTGCAAAATATTACAACATGTCCCTTTTTTATACACAGGAAGAAGAGACCAGCCCAGGAGGTGGCAGCTCCTGAGGCCCATGTCAGCCAGGCGGAAGGGGGGAGTGGCAGCCAGGAGGAGGCCGGGCCAAGTGAGGTGCAGCAGGTCCCCAGGCCCAGGCTGAGCACCATCAGCCAAGTTCCTCCCCTCCAGATGAGGCCACCAGCTGCAGGGAGGCGCAGGAGTATGGTGCACGACGAGAGCCTGGAGGTTATATGGGAGGCTGCTGAAATCATGAGGGCCCCCCTTAACCCCACGGAATGCTACAGTGCGTTTGTGGCCAATGAACTCAACCAAGGGGGGGAGGAGCAAAAAAGCTTGGCCAAGGACCTGATTAATCAGGTCCTGGCCAGGATGAAAAGGGACGAGCTGAGCAGGGACACTGTGCTGTGTGACCCGGCCTGGCCTGCTCCCCATCATCATCATCCTCCTCCTGCTGCCACATCACCCCCACCTGCAAGGGTCCGTGGACAGACCCGTGGAAGTTTCGCTGGAAGGAAGTCTGGAAAGAAGTCGAGAAGGTGATTCCCTGCCATCCAGTTGACTGTCCAAAAAACTGAGCTCGTTGGAGTAGCACAGCTTGGGTTCCTTTGTTCATGTGCTGCTGATTCTGATTTTTGTTATTGACTCCTGAGGTTACTAAATTTATCCTTAATCATGTTGTAATTCCCAAGTCTGCATGTATGTTGCAATCTCATCAAGTGCTGCCGTTCTGGTGATTTATAATTTCTTTTTTGGCCGGAAATAAATGGCTTTTGTAGTTACTTTCAAACCTTGTCTATTGTGTTTTATACTGTGGTGAGTAAGCATCAGACATTTGTAAAATAAAATGTGGCATTTGCAAAGGACACAAACTCCTTGGGGGGGGGGGGGCCTTTTGTGGTAGAACTTGGTAAACCCAAAAGAAGCTTAAAATATTCAAAAAATTAAAACACCCCCCCCCCCCCCCAAAAAAGGGAAAAAATAAAGGATGAAACAACAAAATGACATAAGTTGGGAAAATAAAAGGGAATTTTTTTTTAAATAAAAAAAAACATGATGAAACAACAAAAATATCATAATTTGGAAATATTCCTAAACCGTAAAAAACAACTAAAAAAAAAAGCACACCAAAAAAATAAATATGATACGCTCAACATTAAGTCAAAATAGACATAATAAAAATGTGGAGAACGGAAACAAATGTGGGGACATCTGGCTAGCAAACAGTGTCAAATAGAAAAAACACTAACGAAAATGCAAGCTTTCAGTATGTGACATCAGGACAAAATTGCATCAGCAAGAGAACGGGTTTCTTCTAGCAAGAGAACAAAGAACAAAAAAACGCTAGAAATGGGACACTATATAGAGAGTTTAGGTGACGAATGTGCCAGGTCCCAAACAAACGCGAGTTTTACCTGAACGAGTGCTTCCGTCCCATCGTTTTGACGGGTTTTTGGTCCGATGCTTTGGTGTACTAACAAGCGGACATATCCGACGGACATGTGTCCGGAGGAAATATTTCAAAGCATGCTTTGGAATTTTTCCGCAGGAGAAATCCGGCCAAAGCGGTCCATTTGCCCATACACACGAGCGGATTTTTCGGATGAAATGGTCCGTCGGACCAGTTTCAGCGGATTTATTCCCTCGTGTGTACAAGGCCTAAAAGTGTCATACGTTTTGGACCCGACCACTGTCAAAAAAACTGCCACTTGCCTGTTGTCTGTGATGTAATTTGCACTGAAATACTGTTCCAGCCTCTTAACCCAGGAACTCCAGGATGTCTGTTCTCCATCAAACTCACTTAATGTCCCGATTAATGACATTTTCCTGCTGGGATCTGTGATTGCTTCTATCCAGGTGACAATCCACAATGCCTTTGTCTCTCTCTCACTCTCAGACTAATAGACACTTTGTAAATTCCGTCCTCGTCGCCACTGTGATGTCCTGTGTGTTGTGAGAGACACAAAACTCTGGTCTGGAGCAATGGATGTTTATTTCAGTACAGGCTGTACACTGCAACATGCATCTCAGGACAGTACATCTTATCTGCTTCCTACATGAGCACACTCTAAGATGTGTAATGGATAGGTTGAACATCTTCATATTTATATCCTGAATTCAACTACCATGCCCCTGATTAATGTGTGTATATGTATATATATGTATATACATGTGCAGTGACACTAACTGCGCTCAGGTGGTATGTAACAGCACACGTGCAGTGACACCAAATGCGCTCAGGTGATATGTAACAGCACACGTGCAGTGACACCAAATGCGCTCAGGTGATATGTAACAGCACACGTACAGTGACACCAAATGCGCTCAGGTGATATGTAACAGCACACGTGCAGTGACACCAAATACGCTCAGGTGGTATGTAACAGCACACGTACAGTGACACTAACTGCACTCAGGTGGTATGTAACAGCACACGTGCGGTGTGATGTCCTGTGTGTTGTGAGAGACACAAGACTCTGGTCTGGAGCAATGGATGTTTATTTCAGTACAGGCTGTACACTGCAACATGCATCTCAGGACAGTACATCTTATCTGCTTCCTACATGAGCACACTCTAAGATGTGTAATGGATAGGTTGAACATCTTCATATTTATATCCTGAATTCAACTAGCATGCCCCTGATTAATGTGTGTATATGTATATATATGTATATACATGTATATATATATATCTGTATATATCTCTGTATATGTGTACCCATATATATTTGTAATATGTGTGGTCGGACGATAGCTGCATAACATTTCATAGTTACAATATCTTTCCTGATAGGAAATGTCCCCTCATTGTATTAACAGAATTTCCTGCCATTTTCTGTCTGATTAAACAAAACGCATTTAGATTGACTGTGTTAATTAGACAATAGTATGGCCAGACAGGAAATTCATTCAGCTAGGTTTCCTGTGATATGCAAGTATGGGAACTCTGTGAGTGAGTGATCACAAGGGAAGTTGGTAGGGGTCAATTATGCGAACTCCTAGACATCCTGTGGCACAGAGATGTGACAGCAAGAGGTTACCGGAATTCGGGGGTCCTTATGCTGTCAGGCTGAAAAGACACATGAAAACAGACCAATCAGCATCCTCGGGAACTTAAGATTATGGAGGGAGGAAATCATGGGCTCTCCGGGATATAATCCCGTCAATAATCAGCTGGACAAGTCTGATGCAGTTGTATGCCGCAATCCGCATCTCGCAGATACTTCGCAGCGAATATACCTCGAGTCGTGGTCGGATTCCGCTGTGATCTCCCTCTTTGATTTCCTTATTCTCTTCTATAATCTTTTTCTCCCAAGTCATCAGTGTAGGATGTCCTGATCTGCAGTATACCAGTCTTGGAACTGTATATACCTGTTGAACATCCTTTACAGCCATATTATTATTTGTATCTTATATGTTATAACCCTACTTGTATGTTGTATGTGGATCAGCGGTATCCTCTTTGATTTAAAGTAATATCATTTATGTTATGGTTGCAAATATTGGATTAATACAAGTTTCTTTTTCTGTATAATAAACTAATTATTTTCTCTTTTCCCACCGCTATCGTTTGCTTTAATTTTATATAGACAAACAGGTTTTTAACCAATCATTTTTATGTCATTTAAGTGAGATATAAACATAGGGCCAGATTCAGGTAGAGTTGCGCTGGAGTATTTCGATATGCGCCGCGTAACTTTGAATATGCGCCGTCGTTTCTATGTGGCCGTACCCACCAAACTAGATGCGACAGAAAACGGGCCATTTCCGATCGGCTTAACTTTCCGACGCCAGAGTCTCGTCAGGGCATAATTTCGCTTGGCGCATCAGTCGCGCCTATTGATTACCCCTGCAAATATGCAAATGAGGGAGATTTCCCGATTCGCGAACGGATTAGCACCATACGCTGGCTACATGCGCTGCGCGTATCTCGTCCGTCCGGCGCAAAGTTATTTTTACAAATAGCTGCTTTATCTTTACTCCAGACGGCCACAGGTCAGCAGGAGAGCAGCTACAGCAGCAGCGTTACCGACGAAACTAGCAAGCTGAACAACCACACGTGCAAGGACAACACCTCTGTGTGCCAACATGCCAGGGGCAGTCGCGGTCCTAGCACTAGTACTGGGTCCCCCGGTACGGAGGAGGCGGGCACGTGAGAGGATATACCGCACGAGCATGAGCCTCTTTGGCATGGGGGATGAGGAGGTGTATCGCCTCTTCAGATTCAGCCCAGATGTAATACTTGAACTAACCACAACCCTGCAGGGTGACATCACCAGCAAGACACACCGCTCACAAGCAGTGCAGCCACTGGTGAAGGTCCTGGCAACACTTAATTTCCTTGCAAGTGGATCATTCCAGCGTACAAGTGGAGTGGTGGCTGGGATGTCACAATCCTCCATGAGCAGATGTGTGCACCAGGTTGTCCCTGCAATCCTCAGACGCATGTCCAACCAGTTCATCAGACCAACCACTGAGGAGCTGCGGCTGAAGGCAATGACAGATTTCTACAGCATTGCCAGATTCCCACGCACTGTGGGGGCCATTGATTGCACACATGTGGCCCTTCAGCCCCCCAGTGCCACAGAGCACATATACCGCAATCGGAAGCATTGGCACTCCATCAACGTACAGGTGATAGCTAACGCCCAACGCCTCATATGGCACGTCCGTGCCAAACACCCCAGGTCCAGCCATGACAGCTTCATATACCATCAGAGTCCCATCCCAGCAGAATTCCAGCAGAACATGTATGGGGACAGCTGGCTGGTTGGTGAGTGACATGGGTGGCAGGCATGACTATCCCCTCCCATGATGCACACCTCACAAGTGGCACATGCACTACTAACATCCTCCTGTCTTTTCCCTTACAGGTGACTCTGCATTTGCACTAGGACCCCATCTAATGACTCCTTTCCGGAACCCCCAAACCAGAGGAGAGAGAAGATACAATGAAGCACACATCAAAACCTGTGCAGTGGTGGAGCAAACATTTGGGCTCCTGAAGTCCCGTTTCCGCTGCCTGGATAGGTCTGGGGGGGCCCTATTGTATTCCCCTACCTTCGTGTGTCAGATCATCGGTGCATGTTGCATTCTGCACAACTTTGCCATGAGAAAAGGCCTGCAGATTGACATGCGTGATGACCTGACCCCCCAACCAGACAGCCCCCCCCTGCCAGAGGAGACCCATTCAGCTGATGGAAGAGCAGTCAGGAGGGTCCTCGCCGTAGGTATCTTTGGATACTAAACCAAAACATTGATGACACGGACAATGCACGCATGCACACCACTGATGTCCCTAGATCACACACACCACATCCACATCGCATTGGATTAGCCCAAGTCCAACATGTAGGACTTGGGAGCAGCAACGCCAGCGTCAAGGCCCCAATGATGTCGCTGTCCATTCATACACCTTTCACACGTCATTCACACAGCCGTGGGGTTAACTTCACCACCACGGCCGAGGGTGACACCCCTTACTGGCAGGAGTGCCACCCCCTCACATTCACACACCATTCACACTGCAACGTGTGCAGTATCAAAAAAAAATATCTCATATCCAGAGCATAATCACAAATAAAATAACTCATAACCTGAGCATTAAGAAGAAATAAAATACAAAACTCATGTCCTGAGCATCAATCAAAAAAACAAAAAATAAATCATCTGGGATGCCGGGGGCTTCTTCTGGCGGCCCCTCTCTGGCTCCTCAGCTGCCTGGATGGAGTGGGTGGGGGTGGGGGGGCATCTGGAGGTGGCTGATCCCCGGGTGGGCCACTCCTGGCAGGTGTGGCCTGCCTGCCCTCCAAGGCCATGGCTATCCGGCCGAGGTAACTGTTTGTTTGGGCCTGCATCCTGAGCTGCCGGGTGACCTGGTAATGCTGGGCCCGCCGACTCTGCCTCCCCTGGTCCTGGATGGCAGCACTGTTTGCCTGGATGGCAGCAGTGTTTGCCTGGACGGCTGCAGTGAGGTCCCTTATGTCACCCTGCACCTCCCCAGACTGGTCACCACTGCAGCGCAGTTGCAGCTCACATCCTGCACTGCAGAAGAAATCTGGGCCACGGAGCACAGGCTGTCAGCCACTCTGCCCAACTATGTCCCCCATTTGCTGGGTCTGCCTGGCGTGATCCCTCGCCACCTGGTCCTGGACCTGATCAGAGCCCCCCCTGGTCTTACGGGTGGCCTTCCTGGGGCCAGTAGATGGTTGTCCCCGGGGGGATGGAGTCGCCCTTGAGGGGCTTCCTATGATGGGGGAGGGGATCTGAGAGGGCCCTGCAGAAGAGGAGGACTCGTCCAAATATAAAATTATGTCCTGCTCTGCCCCAACAGGCTCCTCCTCAACGACCTCTGCAGGTGAGGTGTGGGCACTCTCCTCCTCCACCCCGGTCTCTTCACCACCCAGGGGCACGGGCACTGGATGCCGTTGGGGGGATGGGGTGGACTGGCCGCCGACAGATGATGTCCCAGCTCCGTCATCTGTGGATGACACAAAGCAGACACATGTTGGTGGTCACACACACTTGGCACATGTACCCCCCCCCCCACATGCAACACACCAAATAGGGGTTAAAAAACACTTACCTGTCCTGGAGCCTTCCTCCATGGAGTCATATCCAGGGACCCCCTCCAACTCTCCAGGCAGCGGGCGACCACCTCCTCCTCTGTGGTCAGGCTGACCGCACATGGGGGTCCACCACCCGTGCCACTCTCATGCCTCCTAATGGTGGCCACCTTGCCTTGAACCTTGCGCCGTAGATCGTTGATCTTCTTGGCAATATCGCCAGCAGTCCGGGTGGAGTACCCCAAAATATTAACCCTGGCAGCAATGCTTGCCAGGATGGCCTGCTTCCTCTCCCGGGTGGTCTTTCGGCTTTTCCTGCCATGGAGGACATCGTTGTGGGTCTCCATAGCCGAAATAACAATAGAGACCTCTTGAGGATTGAAATTGAGGTTCCTCCTCTCTTTGGGGGTAGCGGGAGCAGCCATAACAGAACAAAAGTAACTTCCCTGGGGTGGGGGGAAACGGAAATACTTTTGCGCCGGAATGGCGCTTCCGCTGGCGCTTTTATACGTGCAACGGAACACATTGCGCTGACGTTTCCCGTGAAGTGGTGCCGACGGAAGTTGTGAGCATGCGCACAAGGGGGCGAGTGGAGCCTCACTCACTGCGCATGCTCCGTGGTTGATGCGCTGAACGTAAGCCTCTGCGCTGGGCTTCGCCCCATCATTTACATATGATCACACCCACTTCCACTTGCGTCGGGTTACGCCAGCGCATTTTCGTTACTCCGGCGCAAGTTTAGGAGCAAGTGCTATGTGAATAACAGTACTTGCGCCGAAAGTGTCGGCGGAGTAACGTAAATGAGAAACGTTACTCCAAAGTAAAGATGCTCCAATCTACCTGAATCTGGCCCATAGACAACACAATTTGTTGCCCCTGTGTGAGGAAGCTTGACGGTTTGGGCCATTAGGATTTCTTGTGTGGAGAACAGAACAGAACCAGACGAATCTAACTCCAAACAAGGTAAGCATTTTTATTCTCCCCTGTCTTCTCCCAGGCTAGCAAGCTTCTGTGAACATTGGTTATAGGTATATAACCTTTTGTCTGTACTAAAAAACTTTTGATGAGACTGATATGAACAGTATAAGTGAAATAAATTGTACTGAGAGTGTATGAGAAGACATCCTGTTTGATTAGGCCAAAATTGCAACAGGGTGTCAGTGTGAATGATATGGGCTCTGATTGGACGCTTGAAGGCAGTGAAAAGAATTGGAATCTGGGCCTTTCTGCCAACAAGCGCTTCTGATTGACCCCTGTATGAGTCTAGGTCAAGACGCTTCCCAATCTTTGAGACTGAATTGCACCTGTGGGCCTAGGTCACCCTGAATTATCTGGATGTATGTGAATCTATCTGTGTAAACTACTAAACTGTGGATTGTAAGCAGTGTAATTAGATCTATAAAATACTGTCTATACTCCTAGAGAACTGCTAGAAATCATTATTAGGTGGGCGTCAGTTAAATTTGTGCAATTAGGGGCCTCCTGCACTGCAAGCAATCATAGCAATTTAATAAGCAAGCATTTCTTTTAGAATATTTCAGAAAAGTTCACGGGGGGATGAAAATCTCCGGGCTAACCTTTTGAAGGACTATAGTCAGTCAATGTTCTGACAAGTAGTGAAAGAAGAGTGGTAAAGGTGACAGGGGCGGTACCTGTCAACCCAATCATTGGTCAAAGCCTAGCTAGCTTTGGGAAAAAAAATAGCGACCTGTAAAGGTTTGCGGGATCAGCTCAAGGTCCTTCGTCCGTAAAAGGATGGGAAATCAAATCGCTTCAAAAAGGAAGTTTAACCGTGGGGAACCTTACCACTTGACTCCAGGGAAGAAATGATAGATAAATATGGATCTTGGGTTGTGAAATATATGCAAGATTGGGATCGGTGGACTGACAAGCGATATTCTAAAAGGGGTACTTTCAAGCCAAGCGCTTGGGAAGCCCTGTGGTATAGTCACCACGGGAAGATGATACGAACAAATAAGAGAGATGCTTGGAGTGCATGGATGGTAGAATCTATGAATAGAACTGATGATGTGAATGTTTTCACAGTAGGAGGTAAGAAGAAAACACACAAAATGATGCTGAGAAGTAATGACAAGCAGGGAGAGCCACCTCTCCAGAGTAGTGACAGTGACGAACAGGGAGAGGAGGAGGCATTATCAGGAGTGGGGCCTTATGCAATTGCCCGGTCTTGGTTGGAAAAATACTCAGAGGCTGAGAGGAATTGTCATCTATCAGCAGATGACAAGACAAGGAAGCCACAACTTGCGGCCCAATTTGAGACCCCATTAAAAACCCCAAATGAATCACAGAAAAACACTTCCTGTGAAGCATTGAAACAAAAGGAGAGAGATAGCGCAGCCAGCCAGGGGAAGGGGATCCTGGACCCAAGTGAGAAAATTTTCCCTAGGTCCAGAGATCATATACCATCAAATAGGATACCTCCTTCTCCTTTGAGGGAAGAACCTCCCGAATATAGTAATCCTCCATTTTCTGGCGGCGAACCAACATTCTCCCCTAGACAGCAGTTAGCAAACAATTCCGTTGCTGCAAGCAATACTGACAGTTCTGCTACAGGGCGCACTGCCTATGTACCTTTATACCCCCAAGTAACTAGTACCCCACAACAAGGACCTATGTGGGGTCACTCTAATGAGGAAATAATATCACCCAATGTGGGCACACCTGTGTACCAGGGGACTGTTAATGCCACCCTTCAGGGCACCTTACATTTGGATAAAATGCCCCCACATGGCAGCAACAATCTTCCCCAGTCTTATTGGGAACCTGTGACAGAATCCCAAAAGACTAATCAACAACTAATATCTTTTCCAGGTGAGACATCTGCCTATCCTGTAAGAGAACATGTGGTTTATGATAACAGCGGGAGGTCCACTGGAAGAATGATACATCATGTACCATGGACTCCCTCTGAGATGAAGGGATTTCTGAGTGTTATCCCCCATCCGAGGACAGATCCCATTAAGTTTGCCAAAGAGCTGCTGGACATCCAGGCCAGCTACAATGCAAACTGGGGTGATATGCTTCAAATCATGAAAAGGGTTTGTGGAGATGGGGACTTTGATGAAATCCTCATGAAAACTAATATTCCACGAACCCTGTATAAGGACTCCAGCCAGCCATGAGATATACTCACTAAACAATTAGCACAGTTGATTAAAACCGTCTATCCTCCCCAGTCTTGGACCAAGGTGTCAGGAGTGATCCAAGGTCCAAAAGAAGATTGTATGACATACTACAATCACTTTAAACAAGCCGTGGAATCGGCTGGTGGGGACATTACTAACAGTGCCCTATCACCCGTATTGTTACATTACCGGGTTGAGAGGAAACATTAGGGAAAAATTGATGACTGAAAATTCAGACTCTCCTCTTTGTTGTCACTTGCAACTGATATTGAAAGGAATATAGCAGATTGGGAGTCACAAAAACCTCAAAGGATCTGCCTTGTCACTGATCAGTCGAACAGTGCAGATCTTGACCAAAAACCGAGAAGGAAACCGGTTTGTTACAACTGCCGCAAGCCCGGTCACTACAAGAGGGATTGTACAGCTACAAGACAAAGTAGGCCCCCACGGCAGGAGAGGGAATCTGAAAGAGACCTCAAGTGACAGGGAGAGCTCCCGGTGTTACCTATGATCTCGACCAATGAGCAGGGTAGTGCTTATGTACAGATGAAATTAAATAATAAGACCCTAAGGCTCTTGGTCGACACTGGGCCTGCTCGTACCATTTTGAAATCCAGTGAGATAAATCTTCCCATTCGAAAGACTGTGAGAGGGGTTGGACTAGGGAGTATAATATGCCCCCTATTGGAAACTACTCCCACAAAAGTTTGAATAGGACCTTTTCAAACTGAAGCTTCACTGCTCTTGAGCAATTTAGTTCCTTGCAATTTGCTGGGAAAAGATTTGCTCTCTCAAATGAGAGCCCAAATACACTTTACTGAGGATGGAGTGGAAGTAAGCATCCCTTCTGATTCTGACCAAATGGTAGAAACCTTGGATAGTGTCATTGCTTTGTGTAACTTGGAACTGGACGCAAGTTTCACGAAGAGCTTGCCCAGTGAGTTATTCGAAGGCACCAATCCAGATGTTTGGGCTAAAGAGGGGAACACAGGACTTATGATCCGCTGCCCCCCTGTTAGGATCAAGCTGTAACCAGATGCTATCATTCCTAGGTTACCTCAGTATCCATTAAAATTGGCCCAATTGGAGGGAATTAGAGACCAAATCATTCACCTCCTGAAAGAGGGTATACTGGTGCAGGTGAGTTCACCCGCTAATACCCCATTGTACTGGGTAAAAAAACCAGGCCGAAACGTTTACCGGATGGTACAAGACCTGAGAGCAATTAACAAAATCATCCAAGAGGATGCTCCAGTGGTACCCAATCCTCACACTATTCTGAGTAACATCATCCCTTCTAATCAATATTTCACAGTTATGGATTTGAAGGATGCCTTTTTCACTGTACCACTCCACCCTGACTGTCAATACCTCTTTGCCTTCAGCTTGAACGGCAACAGTATACCTGGAGTAGATTGCCCATGGGTATGGTATCTAGCCCAAATGAGTACAGCAAAGCTATTAAAGAATGCCTGGACAGATGGCACTGCCCAGAGGGGAAACTGGAACTCAGCGAAGGGCAAATGCAGGCTATTCAGACTTTGAAGGCTGCAATCAGCGAAGCACCCGTTTTGGGCTTGACAGATTATACCGAGGGATTCTGGCTCTACTGTCACGAGTCGAGAGGCCACGCTGCAGGAGTTCTGACACAGGACCATGGAGGACATGACAAGCCAATTGGCTATTACAGTTGTCAGATTGACAATGTTGTCAATGCAATGGCACCCTGCCTGAGGGCAGTAGCAGCAGCTGCTGAGATGCTGACTAAGACTGCAGACATTGTGCTAGGGAACCCGTTGGAAGTTTATGTACCCCATGAGGTCCACGTGGTCATGCAAAACCTGACAACAAAGCACATTTCATCAGCGAGATTGACTAGATATGAACTGGCACTTTTAACGCCCACAAATATTACCCTCAAAATATGTGGATGACTTGCTGATTGGAGGCAATACGAGGGAGGCATGCAAAGATGCAACTATCTCCTTGTTGAATCACCTGGCAGAGGAGGGATGCAGAGTATCCCCCGCCAAGTTACAATACATTAGGAACCGAGTTGTGTTTTTGGGTCATTGCATCTCCCAAGGAAAAAAACACTTGACACAAGACCGCAAAAAGGCTATTCTGAATAGCAAAATGCCACAAAATGCAAAACAATTGAGGGGATTTCTAGGATTGGTTGGATATTGCCGACAATGGATTCCAGAAATGTCCAATGTTTGTAAACCACTCTATGACTCGGTAAACATACAGGGGAAACTGGAACTCGGTGAAGGGCAAATGCAGGCTATTCAGACTTTGAAGGCTGCAATCAGCGAAGCACCCGTTTTGGGCTTGCCAGATTATACCAAGGGATTCCGGCTCTACTGTCACGAGTCCAGAGGCCATGCTGCTGGAGTTCTGACACAGCACCATGGAGGACATGACAAGCCAATTGGCTATTACAGTTGTCAGATTGACAATGTTGTCAATGCAATGGCACCCTGCCTGAGGGCAGTAGCAGCAGCTGCTGAGCTGCTGACTAAGACTGCAGACATTGTGCTAGGGAACCCGTTGGAAGTTTATGTACCCCATGAGGTCCACGTGGTCATGCAGAACCTGACAACAAAGCACATTTCATCAGTGAGATTGACTAGATATGAACTGGCACTTTTAACGCCCACAAATATTACCCTCAAAATATGTGGATGACTTGCTGATTGGAGGCAATACGAGGAGGCATGCAAAGATGCAACTATCTCCTTGTTGAATCACCTGGCAGAGGAGGGATGCAGAGTATCCCCCGCCAAGTTACAATACAACAGGGACCGAGTTGTGTTTTTGGGTCATTGCATCTCCCAAGGAAAAAAACACTCGACACAAGACCGCAAAAAGGCTATTCTGAATAGCAAAATGCCACAAAATGCAAAACAATTGAGGGGATTTCTAGGATTGGTTGGATATTGCCCACAATGGATACCAGAAATGTCCAATGTTTGTAAAACACTCTATGACTCGGTAAACATACAGGGGAAACTGGAACTCAGTGAAGGGCAAATGCAGGCTATTCAGACTTTGAAGGCTGCAATCAGCGAAGCACCCGTTTTGGGCTTGCCAGATTATACCAAGGGATTCCGGCTCTACTGTCACGAGTCCAGAGGCCACGCTGCTGGAGTTCTGAAACAGGGCCATGGAGGACATGACAAGCCAATTGGCTATTACAGTTGTCAGATTGACAATGTTGTCAATGCAATGGCACCCTGCCTGAGGGCAGTAGCAGCAGCTGCTGAAATGCTGACTAAGACTGCAGACATTGTGCTAGGGAACCTGTTGGAAGTTTATGTACCCCATGAGGTCCATGTGGTCATCCAGAACCTGACAACAAAGCACATTTCATCAGCAAAATTGACTAGATATGAACTGGCACTTTTAACGCCCACAAATATTACCCTCAAAAGGTGTGCAAAACTAAATCCAGCTACATTACTACCAGAGACGGTACAAGATGAAATAGAAAGCCATGACTGCAATGCAGAAATGGAGGATCATTATCTGGAAGCACAGAGGGTAAGAGACACCCCCATTCCCAATGCTGACCCCACTGTTTTTGTAGACGGGTCCCGCTTCCATACTGAAGAAGGGCATCCTGTTGCGGGATATTCTGTGGTCACCAAGGACGAAATCCTGTTCCCAAGAAAACTACCTGGGCATCATTCCGCCCAGGTGGCAGAGCTTATGGCTCTCATGCAGGCTTGCATAGTAGGGAAAGAAAAAAGGCTCAATGTCTACACTGACTCAAGGTATGCGTATGGAATATGTCACGATTTTGGCCAACTCTGGAAATTACAAGGATTTCTGACCACCTGTGGAAAACCTATCAAACATGGTGAGCTCATTAAGAAAGTCCTTGAGGCACTTTGGTTCCCTGAGGAAATAGCAGTTCTAAAATGTGCAGCAGAGGCACGGATGAGGTTTCACTTGGGAATGCTAAAGCAGATATCGTGGCAAAGGCCGCTGCTATCACTGGCACCGAGTCTGTGGAAATCTTCATGGCCACACCTTGCTTTGACAGTCCTGATCAGGTAGATTTGACTGTCCTGGCGAAATTGCAAATGCAAACCAAAGAAAAGACAAAGCAGAAGTGGCAAGATCAGGGATGTAAAGAAACTGCTGGACTTTGGGCCCATGAGAATGGAAGGTACTGTGCCCCTCCAGCACTGTATCCATATTTGGCAGAGGCATCACATGGCCCCTCTCATCTATCCAGAGGAGTAATGGTCTCCACAATCACATCTCACTGGGTGGCCCCCGGATTCACCACTGTTGCAGAGAGATTCTCTTCAGGGTGCGAAACATGTCAGATACATAATCCTGGGAGGCTCGTCAAAACCCCAACTAAACACTTGCCCAAAGCACAGTATCCCTTCCAAAGACTGCAGATTGATTACATTCAATTGCCAAAATGCCAACAATTTCAATACGTCCTAGTGTGTGTAGACATGTTTTCAGGATGGGTAGAGGCCTGGCCTGTAGCCAATGCGACGGCATCACTCACTGCAAAGAAACTATTGCAGGAAATTGTGTGCAGATATGGCCTAATGGAGACTGTAGAATCTGATCAAGGGAGCCACTTCACAGGCCAAGTGATGGCTGAGGTTATGGAAGGACTCCAAATTGAACAAAAGTTCCATACTCTGTATCACCCACAGGCGTCGGGGAAGGTCGAAAGATATAATGGGATAATTAAGAATAGACTAGCAAAAATTTGTGAAAATACGCACCTCACGTGGGTGCAAGCTCTCCCTCTGGTATTGAAATCCATGCGATATACTCCTAAAGGTCCAGAAAAACTGTCTCCATTTGTTTGGAAGACCCCCAGCAGTGGCGGCCCGTCCATAGGGGGCGCCCGGGCGCCGCCCCCCCACCCTCAGTCAGTAAAAAAAAAGATGTATATATATAAAAAAAAAATCTAAAAAAATTAATTTTTTTTTTATTAAAACATGTCCCTTTAAAGGAAAAAAAAATCTAAAAATGGTCTTTTTGTGCACTGTGTCCCAGCGTCGGGCGCCGGGACACAGTGCAGTATGGGTAGCGCCACGTATGTGCAATCACGGGACTGCAGACGTGGCGCTACATTGGCAGCCAAAAAATGCCATTGTGGCGATCTCCATCGCGCCACTTACTTCCGGCGCGATGGACTGTATGTATTATTATGGCCGGGCGGGTGCACTACACGCTATAGTGATCCGACGCCACTCGATGAACAGGAAGTGACATCGGCACTCACTCTGCACTGTCTGCAGCTCAGCGCCCGACTCCCGGTAAGCATCCTCTCTCCGCTCCTCTCCGCTCCTGTGCTCATTGCCCCTTATATATTTTTTTTCCATTTTAAATAGCAGCCGTCCTTCTTTTTCATGTACATTCCCCTCTGCTCCTCTGCTCATTAATATTATGTGCCGTAGAACTAGCGGCCGTCACCCCCCCTCCCCCCCCTTATTAACTAAATGTCTTTTACTGTAAAACACATTGAGTTAATAAGGGGGGGGGGGTGACGGCCGCTAGTTCTGCGGCACATAAGATTATCGAACATAGGCGCAGAGAGGAATGTACATGTTAAACTTTAACATGTACATTCCTCTCTGCTCCTCTGTTCATTAATCTTATGTGCCGCTGAGATAGCGGCCATCACCCCCCCTCCTCCCCCGCTAATTAACCAAATGTCTTTTATCTTAAATGTACATTTCTGCCACAATGATAGCAGTCACTACCATCCACCCCACTTATGTGCATTTAAAATAAGACATTTGGTAGTGACTGCTATCATTGTGGCAGAAATGTACATTTAAAATAAAAGACATTTGGTTAACAAGGGGGGGGGGTGGGGGGTGCTGTGGGGGGGATGGTAATGACCGCTATCATTTTGGCAGAAATGTACATTTAAAATAAAAGACATTTGGTTAATAAGGGGGGGGGGGGGGTGCTGTGGGGGGGATGGTAATGACTGCTATCATTTTTGCAGAAATGTGCATTTAAAATAAGACATTTGGTTAACGATAGCAGTCACTACCATAGACACCAACCCCGCCCCCCCCCGGTTATTAACCAAATGTTTTTTTATTTTAAATGCACATTTCTGCCCCAAAATGATAGCAATCACCACCACCCCACCCCCCTGCTTATTAACCACATGTGTACATTTCTGCCAAAATTCTTTTACACATACATTTACATTTCTGCCAAAATAGCTGCCATCTCCACCAAACCCCCCCAACCCCCCACGCTTATTTAGCTAATTTCATTTACATGTACATTTTTGCAAAAATACCGACCTTCACCCCTATGCAAAGTTTTTCATTAGAGCCACAATTCACGGAATTACATGTTATCTAATGCAGTTTGTCCACAGTATCTGGTAATCTAATGCAGTATGTCCGCAGTCTCTGGTAATCTAATGCAGTATGTCCGCAGTCTCTGGTCATCTAATGCAGTATGTCCGCAGTTTCTGGTAATCTAATGCAGTATGTCCGCAGTCTCTGGTAATCTAATGCAGTATGTCCGCAGTCTCTGGTCATCTAATGCAGTATGTCCGCAGTATCTGGTAATCTTGTGCAGTATCTGGTAATCTAATGCAGTATGTCCGCAGTATTTGGTAATCTAATGCAGTATGTCTGCAGTCTCTGGTCATCTCGTGCAGTATGTCCGCAGTCTCTGGTCATCTAGTGCAGTATGTCTGCAGTCTCTGGTCATCTAGTGCAGTATGTCTGCAGTATCTGGTAGTCTAATGCAGTATGTCCGCAGTCTCTGGTAATCTAATGCAGTATGTCTGCAGTCTCTGGTAATCGAATGCAGTATGTCTGCAGTCTCTGGTAATCTAATGCAGTATGTCCGCAGTCTCTGGTCATCTAATGCAGTATGTCCGCAGTTTCTGGTAATCTAATGCAGTATGTCCGCAGTCTCTGGTAATCTAATGCAGTATGTCCGCAGTCTCTGGTCATCTAATGCAGTATGTCCGTAGTATCTGGTAATCTTGCGCAGTATCTGGTAATCTAATGCAGTATGTCCGCAGTATTTGGTAATCTAATGCAGTATGTCTGCAGTCTCTGGTCATCTCGTGCAGTATGTCCGCAGTCTCTGGTCATCTAGTGCAGTATGTCTGCAGTCTCTGGTCATCTAGTGCAGTATGTCTGCAGTATCTGGTAGTCTAATGCAGTATGTCCGCAGTCTCTGGTAATCTAATGCAGTATGTCCGCAGTCTCTGGTAATCTAATGCAGTATGTCCGCAGTCTCTGGTCATCTAATGCAGTATGTCCGCAGTTTCTGGTAATCTAATGCAGTATGTCCGCAGTCTCTGGTAATCTAATGCAGTATGTCCGCAGTCTCTGGTCATCTAATGCAGTATGTCCGCAGTATCTGGTAATCTTGCGCAGTATCTGGTAATCTAATGCAGTATGTCCGCAGTATTTGGTAATCTAATGCAGTATGTCTGCAGTCTCTGGTCATCTCGTGCAGTATGTCCGCAGTCTCTGGTCATCTAGTGCAGTATGTCTGCAGTCTCTGGTCATCTAGTGCAGTATGTCTGCAGTATCTGGTAGTCTAATGCAGTATGTCCGCAGTCTCTGGTAATCTAATGCAGTATGTCTGCAGTCTCTGGTAATCGAATGCAGTATGTCTGCAGTCTCTGGTAAACTAATGCAGTATGTCCGCAGTCTCTGGTCATCTAATGCAATATGTCCGCAGTATCTGGTAATCTTGCGCAGTATCTGGTAATCTAATGCAGTTTGTCCGCCGTATCTGGTAATCTAATGCAGTATGTCCGCAGTATTTGGTAATCTATTGCAGTATGTCTGCAGTCTCTGGTCATCTCGTGCAGTATGTCCGCAGTCTCTGGTCATCTAATGCAGTATGTCCGCAGTTTCTGGTAATCTAATGCAGTATGTCCGCAGTCTCTGGTAATCTAATGCAGTATGTCCGCAGTCTCTGGTCATCTAATGCAGTATGTCCGCAGTATCTGGTAATCTTGCGCAGTATCTGGTAATCTAATGCAGTATGTCCGCAGTATTTGGTAATCTAATGCAGTATGTCTGCAGTCTCTGGTCATCTCGTGCAGTATGTCCGCAGTCTCTGGTCATCTAGTGCAGTATGTCTGCAGTCTCTGGTCATCTAGTGCAGTATGTCTGCAGTATCTGGTAGTCTAATGCAGTATGTCCGCAGTCTCTGGTAATCTAATGCAGTATGTCTGCAGTCTCTGGTAATCGAATGCAGTATGTCTGCAGTCTCTGGTAAACTAATGCAGTATGTCCGCAGTCTCTGGTCATCTAATGCAATATGTCCGCAGTATCTGGTAATCTTGCGCAGTATCTGGTAATCTAATGCAGTTTGTCCGCCGTATCTGGTAATCTAATGCAGTATGTCCGCAGTATTTGGTAATCTATTGCAGTATGTCTGCAGTCTCTGGTCATCTCGTGCAGTATGTCCGCAGTCTCTGGTCATCTAGTGCAGTATGTCTGCAGTCTCTGGTCATCTAGTGCAGTATGTCTGCAGTATCTGGTAGTCTAATGCAGTATTTCCGCAGTCTCTGGTAATCTTGTGCAGTATGTTCGCAGTCTCTGGTAATCTTGTGCAGTATGTTAACAGTCTCTGGTAATCTTGTGCAGTATGTTCGCAGTCTCTGGTAATCTTGTGCAGTATGTTCGCAGTATCTTGTAATCTTCTGCAGTATGTCCGCAGTCTCTGGTAATCTTCTGCAGTATGTCCGCAGTCTCTGGTAATCTCCTGCAGTATGTCCGCAGTCTCTGGTAATCTAATGCAGTATGTCCGCAGTCTCTGGTAATCTTGTGCAGTATGTCCACAGTATCTGGTAATCTTGTGCCCATTTAGAGTCCTTCATTACTAACAGTGTAATTTTTTAGTTTGTTTGCACTGATCTGTAAGGCTGCGCTATATACTATGATTTGTGATGCTGGGGCAATATACTCTGTCCTGTGATCCTGACACTATGAGTGGAAGCAAGTATAAGCAAGGAATACAGGGGACTGAGTGGGTGGATTCTATAAGGGGTGTGGCTTATGGGAAGTGGGAGGGGCCAACCATGGAGGGGCCGGGTCTTGCGCCCCCGCATCCAAAAACTTCACCAGCCGCCACTGCCCCAATGACAGGATTGTTTTTCCCCCAAGAAATGACATTAATGCATTGTTCCTTAAAAACGTATGTGCAGGAATTACACCAGCAGCTCACTAAGTTGAATGCCCAAGTGTTCTCTTCTATTCCAGACCCGAATTCTGACGGTAAACTTCACTCCCTACAACCTGGAGATTGGGTGGTGATCAAGAAATTTCAACGAAGAGGACTGGAGCCCAGGTTTGAGGGTCCCTACCAGGTATTGCCGACCACCCCCACCTCAGTAAAGGTAGAAGGAAAAATCTCTTGGGTACATGCTTCTCATTGCAAACAAGTTCAGAAGGAGGTTTAGAGAATTGGGTGGAATGGGCACGTTTCCCCTATTGTTAGGTATACTTAGCTGGTATGTTCTGACTTCTGCTCAAGAACCAACAGCTACTATGACACCAGCCACATTTTCCCATGGACCAAAGCCAGTACCCTGGATTCCACCGGAGGAGTATAGTAAATGGGGGATAAAACCTGATAGGTGGAGTCCCACACAGATCCATAAGGCAGAGTGCAAACACGGACAAATACTTCCCCGATACCCGATGTACTTCCATGGGTATATACTCATTCATGCTATAGCAGGGATGGGATTTGATGGGTCCTTCCTAGAACATACCACTGGCCTCGAACCACACCCATACAAATTTCATATAGCCCATGGGAACATTAATGCAGGGAATCTACTAGATAGGCTTTGCAGTATTACATACAGAAAGGCCAATCTTCATGAATGGGTACGAATACAGCAGGTAGTGAAAGATAGCCCCGACACCATAATGTATGTCACCTATCACATAGATGAGGACATTGCCTTATGTGAGGGGGGTTGGGACCCCAAGGACATGGAATGTCTCATCCCCGGAATTTTTCCTGAGACATCAAATGACAGCCAAACTACCAAGAGAATGTTTGTAGATCTTGACACTGAGACCTATGAAATGTCCATAACTAATTTAACCAAGGGGTCAGATCTATGGAGGATAAAATGCAAAAAGAACAAATTATATCCAATAGATCCCACAGGGTAGAACTATGATGGGTGGTGCATTGTTTACATCATCTTTAATCAGGGCAATGAGAAAGAACATAAGAGGTACTATTATGATTTCCCTGAACTTGTTCAAGGGTCACTAGCGGACAAGTGTTTTCTATCCCGATGAGGGAACTCTTGAGATTCTGATCACTAAACATCCCACCTATGATAGGAAGACACATCCACTAAGCTACTTGTCAAAGAAAAAGGTTGTACTACAGTTGAATTGTAGTACCACCCACCAGGCCGTGTGGTATGAACAAGCGAATGTGACTCTCTCTGCCAAATATACAAACACCGTAATCTAAAAAATTAGGACCGATGCTAAAAACAAACAGTACGAGGTCATGGATTTACAACCACGACTGTCCATACATGCCTTTGTGTTGCAGGTAATGAGGGATACTTGTGTCCCAGAGACAGAGGGTCACTATTTTATCGACACAGCTTACTGGCCCCCAAACCAGTCCTTGGCTTTTAATAGTCCAAACCCATGGAAATGGGATGTCTTATGCAACGGGGTGGATCTGCCTAGTGTGAATGAGTGGATGAATGGATGGCCAATGAATGAGGAAATGAGAGGCGTGCATATGACTGTGGACTGGCAAGACCCCCAAGGATACAATCTGGATCTAGGCTTACATCTAGATGGCCCATTTGTGTGGCCATTCTGCAATGCATTTGACGAATGCTGTTGGACCTTTAGGCAAATTACAAAGCTTAAGAGTGATGACATGTTGCCCAGGAACAAGTACCCCAGTTATGAATCCTAAACGTTGGTATCCCTGGAAAGAGCGAGGAAAGATCTGTGTGACAGTGGTACGGGTACTCAATGAGTTGGATGCTCTGGTGCCGGCAAAAATTAGTCCAGACTCCTGTAAAGCCCCTATAGTGAAGGCTGCAGATCTAGTCATCCCTTTACTCTCCTCTCACTGGACAGTACTAACAGAAACACAATTTATGTTATACACATGGAGGATAACCTTATCTGATTTCCGAGTTGATAAATGGGATCAACGGTGTGCAGCCTTCATAAAGAATCAGTATACATGTTAAAGGAGTGGATGCGATCTGGATATTCAGAATATTCCCCCATTAGAGCAAAAAGAGACCTAATAGTTAGGAGCAGGAGGTGTTGCCATGAGTAGCCTAAACACAATGGATTTAGAGGTACTCAGAAACAAGCTAGGAGGGTTGGCACAGCATGTTGGGGAAGGGGTTGAGGTGCAGCTAGATGTGAATCATATCCTTGAAAATCTACAACATGCTCATATTGATGCTACTGCCTCATTGTCTGAGATAATGAAACAGAAGTTCACTGGACTGAGAGCGGGATTATTCAAGGTACAGGAAGACATCCAACTTGCTTTATCTTGCACCCAGGTACAATCAGAACTGTCCCAGGACCTCAGAGTAATGATTGCTTCTTTTTCAGCAGGACAATTTCCACTAAATTTGAGAAAACAAGCAGGTAGGGTAGTGTCCAAATTTGCTATGAGTCATATGGATTGGTGGATGACTCAATTCCATGGCTGTCAAAATCGGACTTGCACAGTCTCATCCCTGATTCCAGTCGCCGGAACTGAACATTGTGCGTATACCACGGTTAATTTGGGTACTATCCTATCAGGCACTACCGTGTTACACCCCCGAGTCCATCATGATCTGATGGTTTATGAGTCTGAACAACCTCAAATGATTGATACTGATGGGTGCTGGAGAAAGGAAGGGGTGGTGTTATGTCAAGGGAAACAGGAGCGGATCAGGAGACAACAATGCTGGCACAAGGAAGGGTCATGTCTCACGGATGCTGAGAAATTGTCCCAACCGTATGTAAAATACTTGGGGCAAGGTCATTGGTGCTGGTATCAAACGTCCAATGATGCTCTATATGCTGCCTACGGGTTGAACTGTACTCAGCGGGGTACATTACCTCAGGGAGTATACTGTACGTCTTCCACGGTCCTGGGAATAGATATAGCCGAGACACAAGGACGCACCCCTGTTACCCCAGAGAAAAGGCTTGATATCAAACCTGACACCCCCATACATCTACAGAAACTTCCTCTGGGATTTGGGGCTGAGTTAAAGGCTTGGCTGGTAGATTTTGAACAACAGGATGAAATATTAAATGTGCTAAGAGATGTAGAGAAACAAGCCACCATACGACTCACCCATGATCAAAATAAGTTGATCCAAGTATCCCACGCTTTAGAGGCAAACTTAGCGTCTGCCTCTAAATCTCCTGGTGGGAAGGGGTATTTGGGTATAGTCCTAACGCTACTGCTTTCCTAAACATTTTTCTCCACCCTGTTGTTGTCCTAATCTGTGTAGCTTTATTGCTCTCCCTGATGCAATTAATAATGTGCATTACTATCAGGAGAATGAACGCCAAAACTATGAGAATGTGCACCTCAACGAGGTATCTTCTCTCAAGAAACAGAAAAGCCACTAACTCAGAAACACATTTCTGAAGAAGCCTGTTCCAATCCAGACCAGTATCATGTTCAAATTTTTTTATTATTATTTACATTTTTTATACATTTTTTTATCAATTAGATTTTTTTTTGCCTTTTCATTTTTATATTTTTGTAATTTTTGTAAAAGTTATTTTTCTTTATTCATTTGTTATTTTTTTTTCTCTCTCAGTTTTATTTTTATTCTTTTTTTAATCAATTTTTCATTTTTCTTATTAATTTTTTATTTTTATTTTTTTGTCAGTTTTTATTATTATTATTTTTTGTGTTCTCCCTTTAGTGTTATGGTTAGAATTTTTTTTACTTTTAATTTTTTTGAAGTTTTTTTCATTATTTTTATTTTTTTTCTCTTTCTCATTTCATTCAGGTGAGAAAAGTTCCAAAAGGTTTGAACTTTGTCCACCTGAAGGGGGGGGGATAGTGCATAGACCTGAAAATACAAATAATGCATTGTTTGGTTTGGGAAAAAAAGCCTCTAAAATGTTTTTTTTAGTAATAAGTACAGTCGGGTTTGACTAAATTCTAAAAGTTTTTTTGGCAACCATTGTTTAGCCTCTCCTTTTAAATGTTTATGTTTTTAACCCGACTTGTAAATTGTTAAGTGACCATGATCGTGTTCACCTGTTGATCACTAATAAGGGAAAGCAGTCTATTTTTTTTTTGTTCCTCTTTACTTAACCGCTTCAATACTAGGCTTTTATACCACCTCCATACCGGGCCTATTCTGACACTTCTCTCCTACATGTAATAATCATCATTCTTTTGCTAGAAAATTACACAGTACCCCCAAACATTATATATGTTTTTTTTAGCAGACACCCTAGGAAATAAAATGACGGTCATTCCAAAGTTTTATCTTGCACGGTATTTACGCAATTATTTTTCAAACGCTTTTTTTTGTAAAAAAAATTGTTTTATGAATTAAAAAAATAACAAAACACTAAAGTTAGCCCAATTTTTTTGTATTATGTGAAAGATTATGTTACACCGAGTAAATAGAGACCCAACATGTCACGCTTTAATTATGCGCACACTCATGGAATGGCGCCAAACTTCGGTACTTAAAAATCTCCCTAGGCAACGCTTTATTTATTTTTTACAGGTTACAGTTTAGATTTACAGAGGAGATCTAGTGCTAGATTAGTTGCTGGCACTCTAACGCACGCGGCGATACCTCACATGTGTGGTTTAAACAGCGTTTACATATGTCGGCGGGACTTGCGTGTGCGTTCGCTTCTGCACGCGAGCTATCGGGGACAGGGCGTTTTCATTTTTTTTTTATCTTTTATTATTTTTTTTTACTTATATTTTATTTATTTTTACACTTTTTTTCATTTTTTTTTTTTTTCCACTTTTATTCCTATTACAAGGAATGTAAACATCCCTTGTAATAGGAAATGTGTGTGACAGGTCCTCTTTATGGAGAGATGTGGGGTCAATAAGACCTCACATCTCACCTCCAGGCTGGAAACCATGAGATCGGTGAAAAAAAAATTCACCGATCTCATGAATGGTGACTTACAGCCGCAATCGCGGCTTTGTTGTTTACATACGGGGACCCGGGCGTGACGTCATCAGATCGCGCCCGGGTCCTCCGACGGTCATAGAGATGACTGGTGACCATCTGGTCACCAGTCATCTCTATGCTTCCTGCCGCCGCCGACGATTCGTTCTCCGGGCCCCCGAAGGTACAGGTAAGCCCGGAGAAGCACCGGATGGCGGCGGGAGGGGGGGGATGTCCCCTCCCGCGGCCTGTAAGAACGATCAAGCAGCGGAACCGCCGCTATGATCGTTCTTACTTTGTGCAGAATCGCCGGCTGAAGAGATGGATATCTGGATGATGCCTCTGGCTGCAGGCATCGTCCAGATATTCGCCTGCAATACCCAGGCCGTCAATTGACGGCCACTTAGGATGGTAAATCCCATCCCAGGCCGTCAATTGTCTATGGCTGGGTATTGAAGTGGTTAAGAGAGGACTCTAGAACTATATTTAATTGTTTTCTTGTTGTTCTAGGGATAAGCCTCTTCAATTTGTAATAATAAAGTGCGGTCAGATTTACCTAAATTCTACAAATTTTAATCATCTCTCTCTCGTTATTATCTGCGTACCTGACCGGCGAAAATACCGCCAATTACTAGGATGAGAGAAGAGTCGGTTTTTAACGAAAATATTTTATTTTTTCTCACTATCAGCTAAAGTTGGCAGGGAAACTCCTAGGTATTTTTATTTATTTTTTTGGATACCGATTCAATGCCCTTTAACAATCTAAAGTGGAATGTAAACTAAGGATCTTGGTTGGAGCAGCATTAAATCTGTAGTTTTTTACTTTTAGGTTTATTATTTTTTTCCTTCTCCTCTATTTTCCTTATTCCTTTTCATTACTCACCTCTCGTCCTTTCCTTCTGTAACAGTATCATATCATTTGTTTTTTTATAGCGGTGTGAGCATTCACGCCCACCAGTGCCATATTGTACACCCAGAGAAACCAAACTATCCCTGGGCATTTCTGTTTTTTACCTCCCAAATGTAATTCTACCTCCCCTAGTCTACCTACAGCTTTATAGGCACCCCACTGCTCCTATCTGACATTCCTCCAGAAACTGTACACTGACGTTCTCCTTTCTCCTGTTGTATTAATACATACTGTCCGGAAGCCCACCCAACCACCACCTGAAGAAGCAGCGACAACCAAGTCATTCTTTTTTGAGACAAACGTGCCACGGAGAAGACTCTCCTGAACTTTCCTTCATCATGCTGAAAAAGTGCTGTCTCGCGGTCCGATCCAATTGTGACAATCATAACACCATATTTCCAGGATACAGGACTAAATATATAAGGATCCTGCCATCAATGTTGGAGTTCCACTCCTCCAATGCAGAGGGGTGATGAAACATTGCAGTACAGACACTCATGGTTCGGATCTGAAGTCTCAAAGGCACCAGGACTGTCTCAAGTCTACATTGATGAGTTACGGCGAGTTCAAGAAAGGAAGAGGCCGCAGTGGTGGTGGGGGAAGGGTTGGGGCTTCTGGGTCGTTATGAGTGGGTACCGGATCATTTAAGGAGGACATAAGTTCAATTGAACTGATTAATGTGTGTATATGTATATACATGTATATATATATATATATATATATATATATATATAATATATATATATATATATATATATATATATCTGTATATGTGTACCCATATATATTTGTAATATGTGTGGTCGGACGATAGCTGCATACCATTTCATAGTTACAATATCTTTCCTGATAGGAAATGTCCCCTCATTGTATTAACAGAATTTCCTGCCATCTTCTGTCTGATTAAACAAAACACATTTAGATTGACTGTGTTAATTAGACAATAGTATGGCCAGACAGGAAATTTATTCAGCTAGGTGTCCTGTGATATGCAAGTATGGGAACTCTGTGAGTGAGTGATCACATGGGAAGTTGGTAGGGGTCAATTATGCGAACTCCTAGACATCCTTTGGCACAGAGATGTGACAGCAAGAGGTTACCGGTTGGGGGTCCTTATCTGTCAGGCTGAAAAGACACATGAAAACAACCAATCAGATCCTCGGGAACTTAAGATTATGGAGGGAGGAAATATGGGCTCAGGGGTATAAAATTCAGTCAGGTCAGCTGGACAAGTCATCAGTGTAGGATGTCCTGATCTGCAGTATACCAGTCTGGTGGAGTATTCTGTATATACCTCTTTAATTTCCTTATTCTCTTCTATAATCTTTTTCTCCCTTCCCTACTGCTTGTCTTAACATATTGTTGAATCCTTTACAGCCATATTATTATTTGTATCTTATATGTTATAACCCTACGTGTATGTTGTATGTGGATCAGGGGTATCCTCTTTGATTTAAAGTAATATCATTTATGTTATGGCTGCAAATATTGGATTAATGCAAGTTTCTTTTTCTGTATAATAAACTAATTATTTTCTCTTTTCCCACCGCTATTGTTTGCTTTAATTTTATATAGACAAACAGGTTTTTAACCAATCATTTTTATGTAATTTAAGTGAGATATAAACATAGCCAACACAGATGGCCACTGTACCCCTTGACCCTTGTCATCACCGCTGGGTGGAGCCAGCCTTAAAGTGCCAGTACATGTGGAACCCTTCAGGTATAACATGCGGTGACACCAAATGCGCTCAGGTGGTATGTAACAGCACACGTGCGGTGACACCAAATGCGCTCAGGTGGTATGTAACAGCACACCTGCAGTGACACCAAATGCACTCAGGTGGTATGTAACAGCACACGTGCAGTGACACCAAATGCGCTCAGGTGATATGTAACAGCACACCTGCAATGACACCAAATGCGCTCAGGTGGTATGTAACAGTACACGTACAGTGACACTAACTGCGCTCAGGTGGTATGTAACAGCACACGTGCAGTGACACCAAATGCGCTCAGGTGATATGTAACAGCACACGTGCAGTGACACCAAATGCGCAGGTGGTATGTAACAGCACACGTACAGTGACACTAACTGCACTCAGGTGGTATGTAACAGCACACGTGCGGTAACACCAAATGCGCTCAGGTGGTATGTAACAGCACACGTGCGGTGACACCAAATGCGCTCAGGTGGTATGTAACAGCACACGTGCGGTGACACCAAATGCGCTCAGGTGATATGTACCAGCACACGTGCAGTGACACCAAATGCGCTCAGGTGGTATGTAACAGCACACGTACAGTGACACTAACTGCGCTCAGGTGGTATGTAACAACACACGTGCAGTGACACCAAATGCGCTCAGGTGATATGTAACAGCACACGTACAGTGACACTAACTGCACTCAGGTGGTATGTAACAGCACACGTGCAGTGACACCAAATGCGCTCAGGTGATATGTAACAGCACACGTGCAGTGACACCAAATACGCTCAGGTGATATGTAACAGCACACATGCAGTGACACCAAATGCGCTCAGGTGATATGTAACAGCACACGTGCGGTGACACCAAATGCGCTCAGGTGATATGTAACAGCACACTTACGGTGACACTAACTGCGCTCAGGTGGTTGTAACAGCACACATGCTGTGACACCAAATGCGCTCAGGTGGTATGTAACAGCACACGTGCGGTGACACCAAATGCGCTTAGGTGATATGTAACAGCACACGTGCGTTGACACCAAATGCGCTCAGGTGATATGTAACAGCACACGTGCAGTGACACCAAATGCGCTCAGGTGAATTTTAACAGCACACGTGCAGTGACACCTAATGCGCTCAGGTGATATTGAGAAGATATGAATATATACCTACGTCTATATCTGTATATCCCTGTATATTCATGTATTGATATATCTTCTCAATGCAGAGTTCCCCTAGTATGAAGATGTTTTTCCTACTAAAATGATTCAATGTTTCTGAATTCTTTTTGTGTTACAGCTTGTTGTTGGGGCCTTGTTTTTCCCCTGGTTCCCATACCCTGGTCAGTCAATATTTTTATATGAATTCTCGGAAAATATTGTTTTGTTGGAATGTGCCTTCACTTATAATTGCTTGATAAACATTCCCACCATGTAATCTATTTTGTTGTCGCTTGTTGTAAAAACAACACCTCACTTGACGCCTTAGTTAGGTCACGATGGCCAGGTGTGAAGTTATCAAAATAATAAATAATGACATGTATACTTGTATTGTGCAAGAGTGTGTAATCTGAAATTTGGGCTTGTGCCCTCCATAGACTTTCATGTTAGCCTTTTTCTATAAAAGCCTGTAACATTTTGTAAACTGTATCACTCTCCTTATGAAAGGAGTGATCCTCTGTACTACAGTGTATTCTGAAGTAAACATACATCTAAGACGAATGCAACTTGTCTGTCGTTGATGTCTTACGAGAAAAGACTAACTTATCAGTTGGTGACCCTGAATCGTGTCTTCTTGATCGCAGCTCCTTCTCCGGGTATCGGACCGTCGCAGGAAGGACAGCTACACAGAGGCCTCAGGTGAGAAACTTTTTTCTCATATAAAAACTGTCTTTTCTGTGCGGTTCTGAGGTGTCGGGTAGGGAGTGCGCTCACAGAAGGTAACGCGTTTTTTCTTTTGAAAACTTTTAAATGCATTCAGTCTATGTATGGTTACTTAGAATGAAATATGGTACCATTTAAAAATGTGCATGCTAATAGAATTAACATACGTATGTAACTTTTCTTCTTGCCCACGGGAATGACAATATATATATAGACAATTTTAGTGTTACAAGGGATGAATAAATGCAGGTACCACAATTTTCTATGAGAGTATAGAAGTTGATGGATGTTGAATTTTTGTATGAATGATTTTTGAACGTTTGTGGTCCTAAGGCGGATAGGTTTGCCTTCAGCGGATAGCCACAAATGGGTGATTGACCTGCTGTATGTTCTTTGGATTAGGGAGCCTAGTCAGGGACTAGCCTTTTTCCACTCAGCAAGGAGACGTCCTTCTGAGCATAGAACGAGATAGACATTATGAAGTACTGAAATAGGCTGCTGGTACACAGCCGTGGTGATAGAATTAGGAGCTCAACATCCCGGAGTTCCAAAAGATATTGTAATTTCTCGAGGGGTAAAAGGAAAATCATGGGGAATGTATTTGACAAAAATGTTTTGCCTGTTATGCATAGCCTTGGGCTGACTAAAGATAGAGCCAAAAGGTTATTGAAGATAGCAAAAGCTACAGGGTTAAGTGTTGCTAAATTAACTCCGAGTGCCCCAATCATCAAAATGATGGTAAGTGGGGACCCGGATGCCTTTAAACATCATGTTAGTGGTGTAAGATTACTAAAAAGGAGTACAGGGATGATCCCAAGAAATGGTGGCCACCTGAAGGGTCTCTTAGTACTCCTAATATTGATGCATTATTCAATTTGCTTTTTAAAATGTCTGATTGTGGGGGGATCGAGTGTTTGGTAGCTTGGGAAGAGGCATCTAGAAAGAACATTAAACCCCCGCCTTATAAAATATGTTCAGAAAAAGCTGCCCTTCCTTTTAATGATGATGAGGAGCTGCCCAACACCTGGGCTTCCCCTTATGTTCTAATCAGAAGGGAACTAGCTCTAGCATCAGCCCCGCGCTTGGAGCCAGCTCCTGCTGTAAGTAGGGAGCGGGCTGAAGCTCGATGGGGAGGGGATGAGATTATCACTCTGCCCAGCACAGTTGCGCATAGACAAATCACTGATCTATTAGATAGATCAGCGATAGAAAGAGGGATGGGGCGGAGTTTGTTGAATATTCATAACTCTAACCTGCCACTCTCTGGGGAAAGAGTTTCCCTGGTGGGTGTGAGTAATAATGTTATTACCGCAGGGGTTACTAAGAATTTACCAGTAACGATTGGTGAACATTCGACAGAGCATTCTTTTGTATTGTCTCCACATTCCCCCTGTAATCTATTAGGCCGGGATTTACTTTCAAAAATGGGAGTTACCATAGCCTTGTCCCCTACTAAAACTATTATTGATATACCAAACCAAATGAGTGAAGAAGCTGTGGATCTCCTCTTCATGCCTCTATTTACTACAGACATGGAGACTGGGATTCCGGAGTTGGACAAGCAAAGGATTGATCCCTCGTTGTGGGTAACGGGAGCCAACAATCCTGGGCTCATGCAAGTTACACCGGTACGGTTGCAAAGGGACCCAACGCGACCAGTACCTAGATTACCTCAATATCCCTTATCCCCAGATTCAGTTGAAGGAATCAGACCAGTCATAGAGGAGTTACTACAGGAGGGAGTCTTAACCCCTTGTAGAAGCCAAGCTAATACTCCCATTTACCCAGTGCCCAAGCCAATTAAGCAGGGAGAAGACAGCTGCCGCTGGAGATTAGTACATGATCTCCGAGCGGTAAATAAGGTAATTATACCATCAGTACCAGTAGTACCAAATCCTTCAACAATTTTGGCCACTATACCTCCTACTGCTACACACTTTACTGTAATTGATCTTGCCTCAGCATTTTTCAATTGCAAATTCACAACGGAAGAATTGACCCCGACAGTTCAGGAAGCGTTCAAGCTAATAAAAAGTTCTTTGCTTACTGTACCTAGCTTGGGTTTGCCTGATTATAGCAAGGATTACTACTTGTTTTGCACCGAGATCAACGGACATGCAAATGGTGTTTTGACACAGCATTTTTTTGCCCGCCATCGCCCCGTAGGGTACTATAGCTACCCACTGGACAGTGTGGCAAGAGGCTTGCCAGGCTGCTTGAGGTCAGTAGCAGCGGCTGCCTTGCTGGTAGAAAAAACTACTGACATTGTGTTAGGTAACACTTTGTATTTGATGTGCCCTCATGACTTGGAGGCTATGTTGAATAGTGCCTACACAAAACATTTTTCTGTACAAAGGATAACTCATTACCACTTGGTCCTGTTATCCGCCTCAAACCTCAAGATCCAACGCTGTCAAACTTTAAATCCGGCCACATTTTTGCCAGAGGAAGACAGCGAGGATGTTGAGGAATATGAGTATTCTTCCCATGATTATGTTAACTCCATTGAAAAGGTAACTAAACCCAGACCTGACTTGCGAGATGAGCCTATCTCCGGCCTGCCTCCATGTGCAGACCTCTTTGCAGATGGGTCCTCTATTCGCAGGCCAGATGGTCTCACACTAGCTGTGTGTGCAGTGGTGAACGGTGAGTGCAAACTACTGTATGCTGACGTGCTTATGGATTCCAGATCTGCACAGGCAGCTGAGCTCACTGCTATCTGTGTTGCTTTGGAATTAGCTGAAGGTGATACAGTAAATATATACAGTGATTCAGCATATGCTATAGGTGTTCTGCACAGCTTTGCTCAGCTATGGCAGGAGCGAGGGTACTTGACAGCAGCGGGAACAGCAATACAGCACAAAAGTCTTATCATTCGCTTGTTAGCCGCTGTTCAACTACCCCTGCAGGTTGCGGTAATCAAGTGTAAAGCCCATGCAGGGTGTCAGGGCATTAGAGCTGCCCGTTCGCGGCCGTTTACCGCGGGCGCGCGCATGCGCGGCTCGGGCGCGCGCGTGCATGTATTAGGCGCGCGCGTGCGCGGTATAGGCGTGCGGCGCGGGCGCGCGCACGGACACGCTCTCCATCCGGCCAATCAGTGGCTTAGGCGGGCTATTTAAGCCAGCCTCTTCCTCCTGTCTGGTTGCTGGCTTGTCACAGCTTCTAAGTGAATCTGATACCTACGACCTTTTGATCCTGATCCTTTGACCTTTGGCTATTGTTACCGGACTGCTGCTGTCTCCTGCTCTTGACCTTTGGCTTGAACTATCGGACTTCCTGATCTCTCCAACCCTCCTGACCACGGCCTGTTTCCCGGATTAATCTTCTGCTTGTTCCCAGCTCCAGCTATCTGGACTTCCGGACTATCTCCGTGTGCTTCCTCAGCTGACCCCAGTGACCTGCTTCCGGATCAGTCTCTGCTCCACGGATCCAGTCTTCATCCACCTGTCGGTACCGGTGCCTCCCGGTGCGTCCGTCCCCCTGTACCCACTCCAGGGGGCGGATCGCGCTAGGTCGCAAAGGGAGCCGCCCTCAGCATCTTGGCCTTGGTGAGTTTATCTTTAACTACCGTGATAGTACAAGCCAGCAGATGTCCGAGGCCGACAGGGCGCGCTCTCCCTTCGAGACTCTTTGCCTACAAGTCTCAGCACTAACCGACGCAGTACAGAAGTTGCAGGACGGATACGTACAAATGGATGGTCGCCTCCAACAAATGGCTGTCACGCCTGGACCCACGGCCTCTCCCGCGGCTCCAGCTATGGGAGCATCCACCTCCCAGTCTTCTCCAGGACCAGCAGTGGTTGTTTCTCACCCAGAACCTCGCGTCCCAACACCGGAGCGATTCTCTGGCGACCGCAAGAAATTCCGGGCGTTCAAAAATGCCTGCTCACTGTACCTGGCCCTGCAACCTAGAACTTTCTGTTCGGAAGCCGTGAAAGTAGGCTTTGTGATTTCTTTACTCACGGACGAACCACAGGCTTGGGCACACAGCATACTGGAACAGAAGAGCCCAATACTGGACACTTTAGACACCTTCTTTAAAAACATGTCTGAACTATATGATGACCCCCTCCGTTCAGCTACGGCCAAAGCTACTCTCCACCAGCTGAATCAAGGAAGGAGACCAGTGGAGGACTTTATTGCGGAATTCCGAAAGTGGTCTGCTGACACAGGGTGGAATGAGGCCGCCCTAAAATATCAATTCCGCCAAGGTCTCTCAGAGTCCCTCAAGGACGAACTAGCTAGAATTGATCCACCTGCTACTTTGGAAGCTTTGATTCAATCAGCTACCCAACTTGACAGACGCCTACGTGAGCGACGTTCAGAACGCTGTCAAGCCACTCGTCCCAGCTGGACCCCACCAAGGTTCCCTCCAGCTCCTCCGCCTCTCCCGGTTCCGCCCGCTTTCTCGCTTCAGGATCCTGAGCCCATGCAACTCGGGATGGTCCGGGCTCCCCTCACGCCTGAAGAGAGGCAGCGTAGACGCCAGTCAAATCTGTGTCTGTATTGCGGTGGAGCAGGCCACTTCCTCCGCACTTGTCCTATTAGACCCAGTAAGTCTAGACCATCATCCACCTTCAATTACCACATTACCAACTTACCTCAGACTTATGTTATCCTCTTTCTCTCCCTACAGCTCCCGGAGGGGGCGACCCGGCTACCGGCCATCGTTGACTCTGGGGCCTGCAGCTGCTTCATGGACTCCGCTCTGGCCCAGAAGCTGCAGATCCCTTGTCGTCCTAAGGACCTCCCCTTACAGATCCATCTGGCAGACGGCTCACTTCCCCGCTCAGGACTTGTTACCCACGAAACCCTACCTATTCCTGCTGTCTCGGACACCGGACACCAAGAGTACCTGTGCCTAGACCTTATCCCGTCTCCTTTGGCCCCCATCATCTTGGGGCTTCCATGGCTACAAGTGCACCAACCCAGTATAGACTGGTGCGAAAAGGAGATCAAATTCCCCTCAGTCTATTGTGCCCAACACTGCCTCATACCTACTAAACCCGCTTGTGCTACCTTGATGAAAGCGTCAGAAGACCTCCAACACGTTCCCGCGGTTTACTCAGAATATAGAGACGTGTTTGACAAACAACAGGTAGACCGCCTTCCTCCGCACCGGTCATACGACTGCCCTATTGACCTGTTGCCTGGTTCTAAGATCCCTTTCGGGAGAATTTTTCCTTTATCAGAGACTGAATTAGTAGCCCTTAAGGCTTACATCGACGAAAACTTAGAAAATAAATTCATTCGTCCTTCCTCTTCCCCAGCCGGGGCAGGAATCTTCTTCGTCGAGAAAGAAGATGGCTCCCTCAGGCCGTGCATCGATTATCGGGAGTTGAATAAAATAACCATCAAGAACCGGTATCCGTTACCCTTGATCCCGGAACTGTTCCAGCGATTCCGCTCAGCCCGGGTCTTCTCCAAACTCGACCTCCGGGGTGCCTACAACCTTATCCGAATCCGGCCCGGAGACGAGTGGAAGACAGCTTTCAGGTCAAGGTTTGGCCACTTTGAATACCTGGTGATGCCTTTCGGGCTCTGTAACGCCCCTGCCACTTTCCAGCACCTGGTAAATGACATCTTCCGCCAATTCCTGGATGACTTCCTGGTCGTCTATCTAGATGACATCCTCATCTTCTCAGTATCCCTTGAAGTGCACCGGGTCCACGTTAAACAAGTCCTGGCCATCCTCAGGCAACATAAATTATATCTTAAAGCTGAGAAATGCGAATTTGAAAAGACCACCATTCAGTTCTTGGGCTTTATCATCTCGACCAATGGGATATCCATGGATCCGCAGAAAGTCAAGGCAGTCCAGGACTGGCCAGCTCCGACCGACAAAAAGGGGGTACAGCGGTTTATTGGCTTTGCCAACTTTTACCGAAGATTCATTGCCGGCTTTTCATCCACTGTGTCCCCTATTACCAAACTAACCCAGCAGGGATGTCGTTTCCACTTGTCCCAGGAAGCACAGGAGGCATTCACAAAGCTCAAGACCTTGTTTTCTTCTGCGCCTGTTCTAAAACACCCAGACCCAACCTTGCCCTTTATCTTGGAGGTGGACGCCTCGGAAATCGCCATCGGAGCAATCCTATCGCAGAGACAGGGACCTAAATCTCTGCTACACCCTGTAGCTTATGCTTCACGGAAACTAAGCTCTCCGGAAAGAAGCTATGACGTCGGTGACCGGGAATTACAGGCCATTAAGTTTGCCTTGGAGGAATGGAGGTATCTCCTGGAAGGTGCCCTTCACCCCATTCTGATTTTTACGGACCATAAAAACCTGGAATACTTGCGATCCGCCAAACGTCTGAGACCAAGACAAGCTCGCTGGGCCTTGTTCTTCACCCGTTTTCAGTTCCACATCACTTTCAGACCAGGGTCTAAGAATGGGAAAGCAGACGCCCTTTCCAGAATGTTCACCGAAACACCCGATCCGCTGGAGCCTAGTACCATCCTAACCCCCAAGAACTTTTTATTAATTTCTCCAATTGACCTACTGACCTCTCTTAAAAGGGCCTCCGACCAATGCACCGACGAACTGGCACTCTCTCTGGAGAAACAAGACGGTCTACTGTGGTCACGGGGCAAAGTCTTTGTACCTACAGAAACAAGGCAATTGGTGTTAAGCACATTCCACGATCACAAGCTGGCAGGCCACTTCGGAGCACGGAAGACCGCGGAGTTGATCGGACGCTCTTTCTGGTGGCCGAAATGGAAATTAGACTGTAAGACCTACGTGTCTTCTTGTACCCGCTGCCAGCGTTGTAAGGGTCCGAACACCAAGTCCTGGGGCCTACTCAAACCCCTTCCTGTTCCGGAACGCCCCTGGACAGATGTTTCAATGGATTTCATTATAGATCTGCCTCCTTCCGAAGGCTTTACTACGATTCTAGTGGTAATTGACCGACTGTCTAAATTAGCACACTTCCTGCCTATGATTGGTACACCCTCCGCGACTGAGACAGCCAAAATTTTTTTTAAGGAAATCATAAGACTCCATGGGGCACCCAAGAGCATCGTGTCAGACAGGGGTGTGCAATTTACTTCTAAGTTCTGGAGGGAGCTCTGCAAGTCGCTTGAAATTAAGATCTGCCTCTCGTCTGCCTACCACCCGCAGTCCAATGGCCAGACAGAGAGGACCAACCAAACGTTGGAGCAATACCTCCGTTTTTTCTGTTCATCATCTCAAGACGACTGGGCATCTTTGCTACCAGCGGCAGAGTTTGCCTACAACAATTCGGTTCACTCATCTACTAACCAGACCCCGTTTTGGGCCAACCTCGGATACCATCCTTCCTTCCTTCCGGACTCCATTCCTGAAATATCGGTCCCAGCTGTCCAGGAACGTATAGTTGCCATGCAACAAAACTTCCAGAAACTCCAGGAGACCATGCACCAAGCCCAAAAGAGTTACAAGAAGTTTTTCGACGGGGGGAGGAAGGACTGCCCGAACTTTGAAGCTGGCGAAAAGGTCTGGTTATCGGCCACAAACCTCAAACTACCAATCCCTTCCCGGAAACTTGGCCCTAGGTTCATCGGCCCATTTAAAATCAAGCGGAAGATCAACCCTGTGGCTTTCGAACTAGAATTACCGGACTCCTACAGGATCCATCCTGTCTTTCACGCATCCCTGCTCAAGCCTTTCATACCAGACACCTTCCCTGGAAGAGAAGAACTCCCACCGCCTCCAGTGGTGATCGAAGGTGAAAAGGAGTTCGAGGTGGAATCCATTCTGAATTGTCGAAAGAGGGGGAGGCAACTTCAGTACTTAATCAAGTGGAAAGGTTATCCTCCTGAGGACAATTCCTGGGAGCCTTCCAGAAATTTACATGCCCCTCGGCTGATCCGAACTTTCCATCGGGACCACCCGGAGTTGATGAACAGTTTGGGCGTCCGGAGCCCGCCCCTTGGGGGGGGGCACTGTCAGGGCATTAGAGCTGCCCGTTCGCGGCCGTTTACCGCGGGCGCGTGCATGCGCGGCTCGGGCGCGCACGTGCATGTATTAGGCGCGCGCGTGCGCGGTATAGGCGCGCGGCGCGGGCGCGCGCACGGGCGCGCACGGACACGCTCTCCATCCGGCCAATCAGTGGCTTAGGCGGGCTATTTAAGCCAGCCTCTTCCTCCTGTCTGGTTGCTGGCTTGTCACAGCTTCTAAGTGAATCTGATACCTACGACCTTTTGATCCTGATCCTTTGACCTTTGGCTATTGTTACCGGACTGCTGCTGTCTCCTGCTCTTGACCTTTGGCTTGAACTATCGGACTTCCTGATCTCTCCAACCCTCCTGACCACGGCCTGTTTCCCGGATTAATCTTCTGCTTGTTCCCAGCTCCAGCTATCTGGACTTCCGGACTATCTCCGTGTGCTTCCTCAGCTGACCCCAGTGACCTGCTTCCGGATCAGTCTCTGCTCCACGGATCCAGTCTTCATCCACCTGTCGGTACCGGTGCCTCCCGGTGCGTCCGTCCCCCTGTACCCACTCCAGGGGGCGGATCGCGCTAGGTCGCAAAGGTAGCCGCCCTCAGCATCTTGGCCTTGGTGAGTTTATCTTTAACTACCGTGATACAGGGTCTGATGACTGCATTTCTACAGGAAATGCCTTGGCTGATAAATATGCAAAAGAAACTATCTATTCTTATCAGCCGCATACTCAACTTTTACCTACTTTCCAAGTAATGGATCTCCAGGTAGACCCAGTTGTCCTTTCAGCCCTACAGGAGAGTTCTCCCCACAGGGGCTCTTGGTCTAAAAAGGGAGCACTTCGTGGTGACGATGGCCTGTGGAGGATGAAAGATAAGTTGGTCGCTCCCCCGACTCTTTTCCCTCTTTTTCCAGGAGGGATGTGTCGGGCAGTAGCCAAACAATGGTGGGCGCCTGGATTTCATGCATATGCTGCTAAACAAATTAATGAATGTGCAATATGTCAAATGCATAATGTCGGGAGACCAGTTCCCACTCCAATGAAGCATATTCCGCATACCGAGGAGCCGTTTCAAATTGTGCAGATAGACTTCTCGGATATGCCTCCTTGTGGTCATTTCAAGTATTTACTGGTGTGTGTGTGGATCAGTTTTCAGGTTGGGTAGAAGCATACCCAATGGTGAGGAATGATGCCATAACAGTTGTAAAGTGCCTTACGAGAGAATTGATCCCCAGATTCGGGATAGGAGCTGTATTCTCATCAGATAGAGGTACCCACTTTGACAATAAACTTGTGGCCAGGGTGGTAGATATTTTAGGGATAAAACAACAACTACATACCCCCTATAGGCCACAAGCTAGTGGAATGGTGGAACGCACAAATCAAACAATCAAAAGATACTTAGCCAAGATAACAGCTAATGGAGAAAGCTCATGGGTGGAAGCCTTGCCAATAGCCCTAGCAACTATTAGGACCACTCCCAAAGAGAAACATGGGTTGTCGCCTTTTGACATTTTGTTCGGACGTCCACCTAAAAGACTTCCTGCCACATTGGTACATCCTGAAACAGTGACTCTAGGTAATGGTCAAGATGCTATGATTGAATGTGTACGTAAATTGGCAAACGTGTTTTCTGATACCTTTTCCAGAGCCAAAGCAGGACAATCGGTGGACACGAGTGAAGCAACTCATGGACTAAACTCAGGAGATTGGGTGTATATCAAGAATCACACTCCTAGGACCACTCTGTCCCCTAAGTGGAAAGGACCTTTCCAGATCATTCTGGTATCCCCAACCACTGTAAAGTTGAAAGATTATAAGTACTGGGTGCACGGTTCCCATTGTAAGAGAACAGTAGCTCCAAAAGACAGCTAGTGTGACGCTGGCAAGAATTATTCTGTACCTTTGCCTTTTAGGTCTCCACTACGTACTCAGGCTCGCGCAAGAAGAGAACAGGATGAATCTTCTAGGACCTAAACCGGATGTGAAGCTCTGGTGTGTCATCCTCTGTGGAGGAGCATTGGTGTGGATCACTGTCATGACATACGAGTGGACACGTCAGAAGGAGGCGGGTAAGATACATGATACTGTTCTATTGAATGCCACTATAATGGAGAAGTTGTTGCAGCTTGGAACCATTTCTGCCCCTGACCAAAGAGCAAGAAGAGATACCTTCAATGGCTACCATGACAGAATGGCTGAGCCATTTCATAACTCTTTTGTTTCCATGCACTTACAAGCTGCCAAAAGACTGAACATTACTAACTGTTGGATATGCACACATGCCCCTATTTCACATAAGACTATACCCTTACTGGGCATACCCAGCACTTTGGCTGAAATAGAAGACAGAGCACATTTTGGTAATGTAAGCAAAAACATGATTGACAGAACTGTTTCACTTTTGCTTTATACAAATGCCCCAATGAGGACACCTGCGGTTTGTATTAACTTTACCTGAGCCTACTCACCTCCAAACCAGGAACAAGGATCCCAGAGCACCACTAAATCACTTGGAAACTCCAATTGTATGGACAAAGCTGACATTAGGTATTGGTTTGATGGTAAGGATGTTGTCTGGAGCACTGACCGATACAAAGAATTACATGAACACACACACCGTCAGCATTCCCGCCACCTGGTATATGAGTGATAATGAATTTAAGACCACACAGTTGAATAAAATCCCAATCCATTTCATAAAAAGGGATCTGGTTGCTCAAGCTACCCAGGGAGGTGGGGAAGGAGATAATGACCCAGGGAAGAATGAAAATTCCGAGATAGGTGAGGAAGACGACTCTAACTTAGGGTTAGCTCCCTTTCCTACCCCATTGTATCCAGGCCCAAACACCGAAGATACTGATATTGAATCGCATGATAGAGGGATTAAGCCATTGTTTTCAATACCGTGGGTGAATAGATGCTGCATAAAGAAAGCTTTCAGTTTCATCATTGATTTAGCAGACCTGATTGACAATGTTACTACTTTGTATGATCGAAACTTTATAGCTATGACCACAGAACTAAAAATGATAAAGAAAGAGGTCTTACAACACCGGCTGGTGTTGGATTACCTCACGGCTAGTCAAGGAGGAATATGCACGATAGTTGGAACTGCATGCTGCAACTATATCCGGAATGATACTAGGGCTGAAGATGCCATCATTTCGCAGATAGAGAAAATACAGCAGTTAAAGGTTAACTTTCAGAGGGAGCATACGGAAACTGCTTGGATTGATGGTAGCTGGGAGAGCTGGCTTTCCTGGATCAATCCACGCAACTGGTTTTCTGGTATTGGAGGATGGTTTTCTGGCATTCTGCATGGTATTCTTTATGTTATCGGAATTATTGTACTTATAATCCTTATAATCAAATGTGCACCTATGTTATGTAAATGTTACATGAAAATGACCACCCATGTTGGTAACGCATGCTGTGAAACCTGTATTAATGCTGGTTCTTTTGAGCCCTCAAGGTCCCGTGTTAAAACAGTTCATGAGATGGTAACCCGGATCCCTGTGATTTTCGCCCGTGGGCCCCGAGGCTCTGCCATCTGACCCTGAACACCCTGCTGGAGCATAAGAAGCATGCACCAAAGAATTCGAAACACAGGAGGGACTGAGAAGATATGAATATATACCTATGTCTATATCTGTATATCCCTGTATATTCATGTATTGATATATCTTCTCAATGCAGAGTTCCCCTAGTATGAAGATGTTTTTCCTACTAAAATGATTCAATGTTTCTGAATTCTTTTTGTGTTACAGCTTGTTGTTGGGGCCTTGTTTTTCCCCTGGTTCCCATACCCTGGTCAGTCAATATTTTTATATGAATTCTCGGAAAATATTGTTTTGTTGGAATGTGCCTTCACTTATAATTGCTTGATAAACATTCCCACCATGTAATCTATTTTGTTGTCGCTTGTTGTAAAAACAACACCTCACTTGACGCCTTAGTTAGGTCACGATGGCCAGGTGTGAAGTTATCAAAATAATAAATAATGACATGTATACTTGTATTGTGCAAGAGTGTGTAATCTGAAATTTGGGCTTGTGCCCTCTATAGACTTTCATGTTCGCCTTTTTCTATAAAAGCCTGTAACATTTTGTAAACTGTATCACTCTCCTTATGAAAGGAGTGATCCTCTGTACTACAGTGTATTCTGAAGTAAACATACATCTAAGACGAATGCAACTTGTCTGTCGTTGATGTCTTACGAGAAAAGACTAACTTATCAATATGTAACAGCACACGTGCAGTGACACCAAATACGCTTAGGTGATATGTAACAGCACACGTGCGTTGACACCAAATGCGCTCAGGTGATATGTAACAGCACACGTGCAGTGACACCAAATGCGCTCAGGTGAATTGTAACAGCACACGTGCAGTGACACCAAATGCGCTCAGGTGATATGTAACAGCACACGTGCAGTGACACCAAATACGCTCAGGTGGTATGTAACAGCACATGTGCGGTGACACTAACTGCGCTCAGGTGGTATGTAACAGCACACGTGTGGTGACACCAAATGCGCTCAGGTGGTATGTAACAGCACACGTGTGGTGACACCAAATGCGCTCAGGTGGTATTAAACAGCACACGCACAGTGAGAGCAACTGCGTTTCTGTGCAATTCAATAGCCCACTTGCATTAACAGCAACTGCCTTTCTGTGCAAATAAATAGCACACTTGCAGTAACAGGTAATGCGTCTATGTGCAATTAACTAGCACACGTTGACTAACACAGAGTACTGTGTTAGTCAACAATCAGTCACCTCCCCCAGTCATCCCCCCTCCCCCTACAGTTAGAACACTCATAGGACACACATTTAACCCCTTCCCCGCCCCCTAGTGGTTAACCCCTTCACTGCCAGTCACATTTATACAGTAATCAATGCATATTTATAGCATTGTTCACTGTATAAATGTAAATGGTCCCAAAAATGTCAGAAAAGTGTCCGAAGTGTCCGCCATAACGTCGCAGTCACAATAAAAAAATCGCAGATCGCCGCCATTAATAGTAAAAAAATAAAAAATAAAAAAATGCCATAAACTATCCCCTATTTTGTAAACAATATAAATTTTGCGCAAACCAATCAATAAACGCTTATTGCATTTTTTTTTACCAAAAATATGTAGAAGAATACGTATCGGCCTAAACTGAGGAAAACATTTTTTTTTATATATTTTTGGGGTTATTTATTATAGCAAAAAGTAAAAAATATTGCATTTTTTCAAAATTGACGCTCTATTTTTGTTTATAGCGCAAAAAATAAAAAACGCAGAGGTGATCAAATACCACCAAAAGAAAGCTCTATTTGTGGGAAAAAAAGGACGCCAATTTTGTTTGGGAGCCACGTCGCACAACCGCGCAATTGTCAGTTAAAGCGACGCAGTGCCGGAAGCTTACATTTTGTCTGGGCAGGAAGGGGGTGTAGGTGCACAGTAGGCAAGTGGTTAACTATACTGACTACTAGCCTCCCTGATCTATCTATCTATCTATCTGAAAAGACACTGGGGCTGATTTTCTATTGGCACTGCGCTGCGCCGGTACATGCCTTAATTAGTGCGCTGGATGAAGCCTTAATTAGGCGCATGAACCGGCGTAGCACAGCAGCGCAATGCAATTGATAAGTAAAGCCGCCGCCGAACTCCCTGTTAAAGTCTATGGGGGAAATCTTAAGTGTTAATTTTAAAGGCTAATCTGCAAGTTTTGTCCTAAAAAGTGTTTGGTGACCTCAGTCCTGCCCCAGGGGACATGTATCAATGCTTTTTTTATTTTTTTAAACGGCCGTTTTTTCGGGAGCAGAGATTTTAATAATGCTAAAAGTGCAACAATAAAAGTGTAATATTCCTTTAAATTTCGTACCATGGGGGGCTGTAATGTCAGCATGTGAAAAAGCGCACTTTTCCCGTGGTTAGAAATGTCCCTGCACAAAATGACATTCTCCAAAGAAAAAAAGCCGTTTAAAACAGACTCGCGGCAATAATGAATTGTCGGCTCCCGGCAATTGCAGGAGAATTCACTCATAAAAAACACCAAAAAAACGCTTTCATATTGCGCACACTCATGGAATGGCGCTAAACTTCGTAATTAAAAATCTCCATAGGCAACGCTTGACTTTTTTTTTTCAGGTTACCAGTTTTGAGTTACAGAGGAGGTCTAGTGCTAAAATGATTGCTCTCACTCTAACGCATGCTATGATACCTCACATGTGGGGTTTGAACGGTGTTTACATATGTGGGTGGGACTTGCATGCGTGTTCGCTTCTGAGTGCGAGCTACTAGGGACAGGGGCATTTAAATTTAGATTTTTACTTGTTTTTTGTTTTTTTAACATCATATTTTTATTTTTGCACTTTTTTGACCTTTTTTTGTATTATTTTTCCTTTTCTTCCTATTACAAGGAATGTAAACATCCCTTGTAATATGACTAGTGTGTGACAGGTCCTCTTTATGGAGAGAGACGGGGTCAATAAGACCCCACATCTGTCCTCCAGGCTGGAAAGCATGGAATTTGAGAAAAAAAAAACATCTCATGCTTTCAGCTGCGATCATGTTCGTTCAGCACAGTGGTGTAGTGTATAGCACGTTCACCTAGCAGCAAAAGGGTCGCTGGTTCGAATCCCGCCCGTGACACCATCTGCCTGGAGTTTGCATGTTTTCCCTGTGCCTGCGTGGGCTTCCTCCCACAATCTAAAAACATGCTGTAAATCGGATCCTGTCTAAATAAGCCCTAATATGCAGTAGGATATTTAGGTTTTGTGCTGCCCTAGGCCTGACCAAATTTCTGCTCCCCCTAATATAGGGTGACCAGACATCCCCAGTTTCAGGGGACAGTCCCCTGATTGAGGACACTGTCCCTGGACCAAGTCTGTCCCTGGTTTTGTCCCCAGATTGGATTTAATAGGGGGCAGGGGCAATTTCAAAGACAGTCAGTGCATAATTAAAATAAAAAAATTAGAATTACACCCCCCCCGCTCCGCCGTGCCTACTAGCATAGGGGGGTTGTATTCTTCCCATTATCTGTGCCCCTTTCTGATGATCATGTGCTGGTCGGAGTGGAGGGAATATTTCTTCAGTTTCAGGCGCATGCCCATTTAGCTTCACTCACATGTTCTTCTGCCTTGGCACAAATCTTGGCCAGCCACCTGCTTATCTCCTCGCCTTCCCTTGGGGAGTGATCTTCCTCAGCTCCCCACCCAGTAGTAGCCGGGGCACGAAGAATAAGACTTGAGAGTCTGTGAGGCGGGCGACAATGGGCAGAGAGTCGCTAAATGTTGCCATTACTAGTAAATAAAAAATATGTCCCCGGATTTCATTTTAAAAATCTGGTCACCTTACCCTAATAGAAAAATGACCCACCCTTCCTGTCAAGGCCACACCCTGTTTCTTTATGACCCGCCCAGGAATTTTCAGGGGACACACACAAGTTCTGTGGGGGGGGGGGAACAGGAGTCCCTTAATTTGCCTAGTTTTTCTATCACTTCCTGTTTGGCTATGGGGCAGGAAGTGAAGGCCAATCTCCCCAAACGGACAGGGATAATACAAAATAAACTGACAGGGCTTATAACCCTTCCCCCCCAACTCTATCCAAAATAAAAGAAAACAAAAAAAAGAAGTGTTGATTATAGTTCCAGTTTAACCCCAAATTTCAGATAATTTTATTTAGAGGCCTAAGAAAATATAACCATGCCAATAGGCCAGGATCCAGCGTTGCTAATATGTATGGATGTGTGTTAGGGACCCCCACAAACACCACCCAATGTTAAATAAACAATTTTCTTGTTTGTTTTGGGGATGCCTGCACCCCTGATAGGGCGAAGACACCTCACAAATGTCACTTTCTACTTAATTCATTCACTTCCTGCCACATAGCCAAACAGGAAGTGAGGGAAAAACCTGATTAATGTCTTGTTGGGGACACACAGATCTAAATAGTTTCCTACAAGTGGACAAGCAAGGAAGAAAAAAAAAATTGTCGGGATTGGATGTTAAAAACATCAGTGCTTCCCTTCTGATTTTCATTGACTACGCTTCTACTGCAGAGCGGATTTGCCTTTACTAAACCCCAAGGTAACTAATCATTTGGGGTGTACACAGCAGTGCAATTTGCTTAATGGGGACACTTGTTAGATTGACCTGTGTCACGAAGAAAAGACCATTGGTAGGGTTTTAACCTCACTTCCTGTTCAGCTGTGTGACCGGAAGTGAAGCCAATTTTAAGAAAAGGGACACAAAGCCCAACCTAAAAACACAAGCAGGGGTTCTAACACTCACTTGGCTTCCCTCAAACACCCACAATTAGAATAGGATTGTCTTGTGCTAGATTCAAGCACAGTGCTGTAAATCAGCATTTCAAGCCTGCCCACCAATACACCACCCCCCCCCCCCCAACAGGCCTTGTTTGCTGGTTTTCCTTTATCTTGCACATGTGCTTTAAAAATTGGTCATCAATTCTAGGAAACAATACTTACCGCTTTGTCTATCCTTTTCTGGTGACTAAACATGGCATCAAACATTTCATGCATACACACCAGCAAAGACGTTTAGAGACAAATCACACTTGATGGTTTAGGCCCAAGCTATTTCAGCTGCAGCTGTTAAAATCCGTAGCATGAAAAAATATCACAAAACAAACTTCAAAATTTGAAAGTAATTTTATTGGTCCACAAAACAAGGAAAGCAAAACAAACAATTAAAAATAAACACACAAACAAAAAAAAAAAACAAAAAAAAATAGACCTAGATTTATTTCAGACAGTAATTCGAATATGCTTTTGAAATAACAGGATAGACCCACAGGATTAAAACATTAGTCATTAACGTCTTGAGAAACATTTTGCTAAATTATGCAGCAGACCAAAACATCAAAGTGAACATCATTAAATCAAACAATTGCCCCCCCCCAAAAAAAAATAACTTGCTCAAAAACATCTCTGTTTTGCCCCGCCATTCCAGCCAGCAAGTCTGCCTCCTCTCAGGTCAGCTGACATGTGCTCTATCCACGCTTTTTATAACATGTGTGCTAATGAACCAATTGGAAACACATGAAGAAATGTCAGCCTCTAGTTTGTGTGCACTTGTAACTGCTTACACCTGTAAGGGTGTCCTTAAATTACTAAGCCAAAAAACAAGCTTTCTGAGCATGCTCAGAAACATGCAAGTAATTTTGTGGCACCAAAACCCAGCTTAATTTTTCTAAGTGTCTGATCATGCCCAGTTTACTGGAGATGCATTAAGAGAATCAAAGCTGCAATGGCGGATGAAAGCATGAAAGCTTTTTTTTTTTTTTCCTGAACTGATGAACTGATGCTTCCCAACCTGAAGGGGAGGTCTTATTGAATTTTTACGTAACAAACATAAATAGTAATAATTAAAACGCCCCTGTCCTTAGTAGCTTGCAGTCAGAAGCGAACACGCACAATTTTTTTTTCAAGTTACCAGTTTAGATTTACAGAGGAGGTCTAGTGCTAAAAGTATTGCTCTCACTCTTACGCATGCTATGATACCTCACATGTGTGGTTTGAACAGTGTTTACATATGTGGGCGGGCCTTATATGTGTAAGTCCCGCCCAAATATGTAAACACTGTTCAAACCCCACATGTGAGGTATCATAGCGTGCGTTAGAGCGAGAGCAATACTTTTAGCACTAGACATCCTCTGTAACTCGAAACTGGTAACCTGCAAAATAAAAAATTGTTGCCTATGGAGATTTTCAAGTACTGAAGTTTGGCGCCATTCCATGAGTGTGTGCAATATTAAAGCGTGACATGTTGGATATCTATTTACTCGGTGTAACATCGTCTTTCACATTATGGCCATAAATTGGGCTAACTTCAGTGTTTTCTTAATTTTTAACCACTTGAGCCCCAGACCATATTACTGGTCACTGACCGGGCCAGTTTTTGCGTTTCGGCACTGCGTCATTTTAACTGACAATTGCGCGGTTGTGCGACGTGGCTCCCAAACAAAATTGGCGTCCTATTTTTCCCCCACAAAATTTTATATTTTGTTTTGGTGGTATTTGATCACCTCTGCGTTTTTTCTTATTTTTGCTTGAACCAAAAATATAGGGACAATTTTGTAACTAAAAAGACAACTTTTTTACAGTTTGCTATAATAAATCTCCCCAAAAATATATATAAATAAACTTTTTTGCCCTCAGTTTAGGCCGATACGTATTCTTCGTCATATTTTTGGTTCCAAAATATCACAATGAGCTTTTGATTGGTTTGGGCAAAAGTTATAAATAGGGGTCCGTTTTATGGTTTTTTTAGCGACCAATGGTATACAAAGTGGTTAACACTAGGGGCAAGGAAGGGGTTGATTATGTTACCTGGGTGTGTTCTAACTGTAAAGGGGGTGGGACTGACTAGGGGAAATGACAGATCGCTGTTCATACATTGTATGAACAGACGAGCAGGCATTCCCCCCCCTGACAGGACCGGGATAAAGGGGAACTCCACACCAAATTCCAGGTGCACAACAGGCTCTTAGATTTTGTCTGGAACGTAAGGGGTTAAACCCACGCCAAAGAAAGAGCGTGGGGTTCCCCCTCAGATCCAGACCAAACCCTTATCCCAGGCACGCAGACTGGCCAGACAGGAATGGGGGTGGGAACGAGCGAGCGGCCTCCCCCCTCCTGAGCCGTACCAGACCGCATGCCCTTGACATGGGGGAGTGTGCGCTTTGGGGGAGGGGGGCACTGCCGGGGGGGGCGACACCCGTTTTTCCGTTTTCTGCCGGGGGGGGGGGGGGGCGACACCCACCGATGCTCTCTGCCATGTTCGGCCGGGCCCCCACCCTAAATTAAGCTCTTTTACATCCGGGGGGGCGGCTGAAAACGGCGGAGAACAACGGGGGGCGTCACTCCTCCTCGGTCTTCTAGAGCCGTCTTCTGCGGGGGGCTCCTGCCTCCCGCGGGCTGATGGCTGTCTTCCGCCGGGGGGGTGCACCTACCCTCCCCCGGGCTTCTAGCAGCTTTCCGCCGGGGGGGCGACACCCCAAATTAAGCTCTTTTACCCCCGGGGGGCCGGCCGAAAATGGCGGAGAACAACTGGGGGGCGTCGCCCCTCCTCGGTCTTCTAGCCATCTTCTGCAGGGAGGCTCCTGCCTCCCGTGGGCTGATGGCTGTCTTCCGCCGGGGGGTTCGACACCCACCGATGCTCTCCGCCATGTTCGGCCGGGCCCCCACCCCAAATTAAGCTCTTTTACATCCGGGGGGGGGGGCGGGTGAAAATGGCAGAGAACAATGGCATGTTCGGCCGGGCCCCCACCCTAAATTAAGCTCTTTTACATCCGGGGGGGGGGGCGGCTGAAAACGGCGGAGAACAACGGGGGGCGTCACTCCTCCTCGGTCTTCTAGAGCTGTCTTCTGCGGGGGGACACCCACCGATGCTCTCCGCCATGTTCAGCCGGGCCCCCACCCCAAATTAAGCTCTTTTACATCCGGGGGGGCCGGGCGAAAATGGCGGAGAACAATGGGGGGCGTCGCCCCTCCTCGGTCTTCTAGCCGTCTTCTGCGGGGGAGGCTCCAACCCGGAACCGGCTTCGTCGTTTTCTGCCGGGGAGGGGCGACAACCCAGCCCGGTCTTCGCTGCCGCCTTCGTCGGCTTCTGCCTGGCTCCTCCGCTGGGGCCAGGGCTTCTCTGCGCTGTCTTCCGCCGCGGGGTGACACTCGCGGGCTTCTCCGGTGCCCTCCGCTTCTGCCTGGCTCCTCCGCTGGGGCCAGGGCTTCTCTGCGCTGTCTTCTGCCGCGGGGTGACACTCGCGGGCTTCTCCGGTGCCCTCTGCTTCTGCCTGGCTCGTCCGTTGGGGCCAGGGCTTCTCTCCGCTGTATTCTTCCATTCGATGTTGACACGACGAGGTCCGGCGATGAAATGCCGTCAGAGCGGTGGGCAACGACTTATATTGGCATAGGGCGTGGGCGTGGTGATGCACCATGTGACCTCAACCCATGTGACATCACTGGGCATGATGGGAATGTGATGTCACATGGGTTAAGGTCACATGGTGGCATCACCGCGCCCACGCCCTATGCCAATATAAGACGGTGCCCACCGCTCTGTCGGCATTTCAGTGCCGGACCTCGTCGTGTCAACATCAAATGGAGGAAGAAGCCCTGGCCCCAACGGCGGAGCCAGGCAGAAGCGGAGGGCACCGGAAAAGGCCGCGAGTGTCACCCCGCGGCGGAAGACAGCAGAGCGAAGCCCTGGCCCCAGCGGAGGCGCCAGGCAGAAGAGGCCATCGAGAGCCCCCCCCCGGCAGAAAACGATGAAGCCCGCGGCCCTCCCCGATAAGCAGGAAGCTTTGTGGTGAAGGGGGTCGCGGCGGAAGACGACTAGAAGACCGGAGTGTGATGTTCGACCCCCACCCCGGCAGAAAACTACGAAGCCCGCGGCCCTCCCCCATAAGCTTGGAGCTTCGTGGTGAAGGGGGTCGCGGCGGAAGACAGCGGCGGCGATGACCGGGGTGGGTTGGCGGAAGACCCCCAGAGCTGACTAATAAATTATTTTATTCTGTGTGGTGTCTTATTTTTACACTTTTACCACCAGGTGAATGGGTAGGGGTACGATGTACCCCATACTCATTCACATAGGGTGGTGGGCCGAAATATGGGGGCCGCCTTATTAAAGGGGGCTCCCAGATTCCAATTGGCTCCCGCCCGCATACCCCAACAACCAATGGCAAGGGTTGTCAGGAAGAGGCTCTTGTCCCCATCGACATGGGGACAATAGTGCTTTGGGGTGGGGGGGCAGTGCCCCCCTCCCTCAAAGCACACACTCCCCCATGTCGAGGGCATGCGGTCTGGTACGGCTCAGGAGGGGGGGGGGCGCTCGCTCATCCCCACCCCCATTCCTGTCCGGCCAGACTGCGTGCCTGGGATGAGGGCTTGGTCTGGATCTGGGGGGAACCCCATGCCATTTTTGGCGTGGGTTTAACCCCTCACATTCCAGACCAAGCCGAAGAGCCTACTGTACCCCTGGAGGTTTCAAGTTTGAAATTTGGCGCGGAGTTCCCCTTCATGGTCAGCGCAGGCTGAAAACCGTTCGGAGATTCCCATGCTCCGCGTCACGCACAGAAATCTCAGCTACGCCGCAGAGAATTTACTAAAAATTTCTCGGTGTACTGACGTGGCACACGGGAAGCCCTGAAATTTCCCTCTGCGCATACTCAGGCGCACTTTGCAAGCGCACGGGGATCGGTTCTCAAAAGTCACTTTTACTTTCAATTCGGCCCGCCACACACATTTAAACACATGTCACTATACTTCCCCTGCATCACCCCCCCTCCCTCCCCTAATTAACTCCCGCCCGAATCCCCGATATTTACATTACTAAATGCCGTACGCCAGGTCTGTACTGGCGTGCCATGCGCCCTCTTCTGGGCGCATTAGGCATTTTAGTAAATGGAGAAATACACTGCACTGGCAGCGTATCTCTTTTGTAAATGTCAAAAACACTTTTACTCCTGCTTGTGGAGTCATTGCGCACAGGCTTGGTAAATGACGCCCACTGTGTCTCTATCTATCTCTTTCTCTCTAACTCACTGTCTGTCTGACTTCTCTGCAAAGCAAGCAGGAACACACTACACGAGGCCGCCCGGGAGGCGGCCTTTTATATTGGCCCTAATTGGCCAAAGCACCCAGGCTTTGGCCAATTAGGTCTCTTCGTTTTTTGGGCGCTGTGATTGGCCAAGCATGCGGGGTCATGGTGCATGCTTGGCCAATCATCAGCGCGCAACGCCGCAGTGAATTATGGGCCGTTGCGCGTCATTCGAATTTGGCGCGAACGACCCGTTTTGTTCGTTTTCGATGAACAATCGAACAGGCAATGTTCGATGTGAACATGTGTTTGCATCGAACACGAAGCTCATCCCTACTCTAAACATGTAATCTGTAAAAAAAAAAAAAAAAAAAGTGAAAGCATCGCTTAGTATACAAAACAAATTGTGCTATCTTTAGTGTTATATATATGAGTAATTTTCTAACAAAAAACAAATGATGATTTTTACATGTAGGAGAGAAGTGTCAGAATTGGCCTGGGTGGCAAGGGGTTAATTACCATAAGTAATATACAAATAAATATTATAAACACTTTGATCTCATCCTCTCAGTCTGCTGCTGCAGAGTGTGTCAGCTTGTTTTTAATCTGTCGATATGTATGTAGCTTCTGACAGGCTGCGCAAGCAGCCCCGTATCTCTGGAACCATAAATGATAGGAGCCCTATATTTTGATCAGTGACGGGGTGGGTCTTCAGCTACATACCCCCCAAATGGGTAGTCTCTGTGACCCCTCTTCGCCGAGCTACAATCCTCAAAGTTTATCTTTTTTTTTTGTTGGGCAAATGGGCCTATCTTGAGCAAGGGGCCTGGAGCTGCAGCTCCAATAGCCCCTATGTTAATCCGGCCCTGACGAGGGGCTCCCCTGGGAGAAGCAGCGAGGGCATGATCTGGGGCTGCTTGTAGATTCCAGACATAGAAATAGCATGCATTAACAAGCTGGTGCTTTGAGGTGGGTAGGTGCAGAGGAAAAGGGTAAATCGCAAAGGGGGAGTTAATGCACCTATTTTCTGAGAAAAAAAGCCCTACAAGACATAATTTAGTAATTCTTCCCCTTTGCAAAACTCTGGTTTGGTCTCATCTTGAATATGCATTTCAGCTTTGGTCTGCAATCCTCAGGAGAGACAATGTTGACATAGAAAGAGTTCAGAGATGGGTAACAAAAATAATAAAATACCTCAACTATAAGAATTGATTACATAGATTATAGTTATTAATTAGGGATGAGCTTTATGTTCGGGTTGAACATGAGTTAGACTCGAACATTGGCTGTTTGCCCGTTTGCCGAACAGCAAACAATTTGGGGTGTTTGTGGCAAATTTGAAAGCCGCGGAACACCCTTTAAGAGTCAATGGGACTAAAGTGCTAATTTTAAAGGTTAATACAGTCAGGTTTGGGGGTGTGGCCTGGACATGGCTGAGTGAGGCTGCTTTTATCTGGAGCTCCCGACCCTAACCTTCCTACATCGGCTAATAACCCACCTAAATCGGCATGCAACCAAAAAATACAGGATGAGAGCATTGACCCGGAGGACTCGTTCTGGCGCAACGCAAGACGATATTTCCTGCTATTTCAACCTACAACTGCAGACATCTCTCGGAGCCAGGGCAATGGCGCCACGAGGCACTCCACGTGGCAATCCTACGGAGGTCCAAGACCAAAGTTAGTGTGACTCCATCTCGGGCACCCCAGCCTCCCCGATTCGCTCATCAACCCCGGCCGCACCACCCTCACCGGACATGGCGACACCCTCGCCGGTGTCACCGGACATGGCGACACCGGCACAGATGCTCGAGGATACCCCCTGGACACAGACATCCGAGCGCTCCTGCAGGCTTTACCCACCAGATCGGACATAGAAGCGCTCATCCTTCATTTGGAGGAAACTCACCGTCGGGATTTCCAGGAGGTGAGGGCAGATGTCTGCAGGTTAACGGACAGAGTCACATCGGGGAAGGCCTCGCACACCGCACTGGAGCTCCGTGTGTCAGAGTTGGAGAGATCCAGAGACCAACACTGGACACCGCCATTGACCAGGAATGGGCCCTGCTGTGAAATATTAGATCAAGAATTGTAATTACATGCCCCTGTTGAACAGGGGCAGAAAATTGGGCCTTAGGCACTGGTGTTGGTGCCACAACACTGAAACCCCCCACAGATAATCTTTTTTTACTTTAATGCTTTTTTTATTTTATTGTTTCCTTGCAAATACATAAAAGAGAAAAATACATATCTATATTTTACAGTCCATACATCTTTTATATTCATACAAAAAGCTTAATTACATAGACTAAAAATACCCATTGATCCCCTTCCCACCTCTTGTTTCCAAAGTGCTCACTTATTTTATCCTTATTACGTGCTTTATTTACTCTTGACAAGTTTTTCTTTCTTCCTTTGCTCTCCCCTTCCCCTTCCTTTCCTTTCCCACTCACTATATACCCTTTCCCTCCTCTAGGAATCCAGCCCCCCATGCTGTATCCCTCGCGTTATTTGCATCCTTCCCCTTCCAGCTTCCCTTCTCCTTTTTTAAAGTAAGCCCCCTATTTTACATAACCAATGCTCCCATATTGCTTTAAATTTTTTGAGATTCCCATGTCTTATCCATGTCCTCCTTTCCTTCCCTACTGTTCTATTCATTACATTGATCCATTCCATTACTCTGGGTGGGCTTTGTGCTTGCCAGTTTAATGCTATCACTTTCCTCGCCTGATACAGGCATCTTATAACTGCTTCTAATGTGGCCTTCTGCCCCATTCTCTCCTCAATGCAACCCAATAGGCATACCCTGGGCTCAAGTTCCAGAGTAGTCCCGAAGGTTGCGTTTATAATGCCTAGGATCTCAGCCCAATATCTATATAATTTTGGACATTTCCACATCATATGTATGAGGTCGCCTGTATTTTGACACCTAGGGCATTTATCATCTGGCTTCCTTCCAAAACTGTGTAATCTCTTGGGGGTATAATAAACCCTATGGAGCAAAATAAGATGGGAGACCCTCTGTGATGGAGCCAGTGAGACCACTGTCCCTAATTCCAATATCCTATCCCATTGATCGTCTGTTATAGGGCCAACATCCTCCTCCCATCTCTGTCTGTTCCTTCTCAGATTCCCTTTCCCTACAAGACGCTCACTAATCTGCTCATATACTTCTGAGATTTCAAAGCCCCTGGCTTAATTAGTCTTTGAAGATGTATTAGCTTTTGCCATCTTACCGGTTGTGACTTAAATTGGGCTTGTAATGCATGTCTAATCTGTAAATAGGCATAAAACATAAAGTTTGGAATATCAAATTCACTGCTCAGCTCTGAGAAAGATTTTAATATTCAACCTGTATACAGTTTTGCCAATCTAGTTATCCCAAGTTTGTCCCATTCTTTTAGCTTCCCCATTGCCAAAACTTCTTTCAAATACTTGATATCCCACAATGGGGAGTATTCTGTTGGTCCCTTGTAACCCAAAGCTAATTTTCCTGCTTGCCAGATACTTGCAATCAACTTTACTGTGGGGCATTTTACTGGAAAAGAATTGGCCTCCAGTGCCTCTATTACAGACCTATGTGGGGACCCTGCTAACATCATTTTCCCACTTGCGCTTCCTCCTCCTTCTATGCTACACCCCCCCAGATACAGCAGCTGTGCTGCCAAAAAGTAACTATATGGGTGTGGGACTGCCAACCCACCTTCTAAAAGGGTCTCTATCTTCTTAAACCATAGATTATTAACCCATACTGGGAAATTATGGAGCACATAAAGCAATTGTGGCATCCAGATCATTTTAATAAGATTACTTAGTCCGGCTACTGAAAGTGGGAGGCGTCCCCAGACATCCGCTTTACGTTTAAATTTTCTCAAGACTGGCTCTAAGTTGTTGTTTATAAATTGATCTGGGTTTCGTGTTACCACGATTCCCAGATACTCCATCTTCTCCCCAATTTTTAATTGAGGTATTCCTACCCAGTCCATGTTGCTTAATGAGTCCACCGGCAGGAGTGTAGATTTTTCCCAGTTTATTACCAGGCCTAAAATTTTCCCAAACGCTTCTACTATTTGCACTGCAATTTTGAGAGAGGTTGTAGAATTTCCTAAAAAAAGGAGGATGTCGTCTGCATAGAGTGCGACTTTTTCCTCCTCTGCCCCTCTCTGGAACCCCTGTATGTCCTGTCTGGATCTGATTACAATTGCCAATGGCTCGATTGCCAAGGCAAATAGGAGGGGGGACAGGGGACCCTGTCTTGTCCCCCTTTCCAATCCAAACGACTGTGAGTATTCATTATTGATTTTAATTTTGGCCAGATGGGCCAAACCCAAATTTTTCTAGGGCGTACTAAAGATATTCCCACTCTAGACTGTCAAAGGCTTTGGCAGCATCCAATGATAGGATACCCCTATCTGCTGTGTTCTCTGTCGGTATTTGTAAATTTAAATATAACATTCCAATGTTCATACTCGTGGATCTATTTGGGATGAAACCAGATTAATCTGGATGCATACGTTTCTGGATATGTTTATTTATTCTCGTTGCCAACACCTTGGCCAACATTTTAACATCTGAGCATAGCAGTGATATTGGTCTATAAGATGATGTGTCTAGCTGGTCCTTACCCTCTTTCTGGAGTACTATAATAGTTGCTTCTAGCATTGAGGGAGGTAGCCTTCCTCCTTCTATCGCGCATTTCAGCACTTTTAGTAATTCCGGAAGCAACACCTCACTGTATTGTTTATATATCTCCGCTGGTAGGCCATCTGGGATTTTTGATTGGAGAGTCCTTTGACTGCCTGTTGTAATTCCAATAGTGTAATTGGGGCTTCTATAACATTTTTATCTTCTTCCGATAAGACTGGTATTTCTATATCTCTGAAAAATTCCTCTATTTGTACTTTTACCTCCCCCTTTTTGATTTATATAGATCTTTATAGTATGCTGCAAATGTCTCTATTATTATAGGTGTTTCAGATGAAATACCCCCTCCTGATGTCCTAATGGCAGGGATACTAGAGGGTGCTACATTGGTTTTCGCTAAAAGGGCCAGTGTGTGACCCACACTTTCTCCTTGCGCAAAGACACCCTGCTCTTGAAACAAACGCTTATTTTCAACTTTCTTGTTTACCACCAACTTATACTCCTGCTGCTTCTCCAACCATTTACTTTGTTTGATCAATGTTGGATCCTCCACATATTGCTTTTCTGCCTCCAAAACCTCTTCCCTAATTTTCTCTTCCCATTCCCTAGAGTTCCTCTTGATTTTAGCTACCTGCTGAATCAGCAAACCTCTGAGAAACGCCTTCAGGGTGTCCCATACCACTCCCTCTGGCACCGCCCCCGCATTAAGGTCCAAGAACTCCCCCAGATTTGTACCTATCTCCTCCGGTTTCCCCATCAATTCTAGCCAGAAAGGACTTATTTTCCAATTACCTGGGGGACATCTTTTCCCCGTTCTCAATGACAGCACCAGAGGAGAATGATCCGAGACCCCCCTTGGGTAATAAGATATTATACTAATTGCCTGTAAACTTGCACAATTTCCCAGGGCCATATCTATTCTTGATAATGTAAAATATGAACTTGAAAAGCAGGAGTACTGACACTCATCTGGGTGATTTACCCTCCAGATATCCCACCACCCAACTTCTTCAAGAAATTTGTTTAGGTGTCCCTCTCCTTCCCCTGAACTCTGCGTCCCTGGTGGAAATCTATCCATCGTTCTACTTAATGCCACATTTAAATCTCCGACCACTAATACTGAAATGATTTCCTTATTTACCACAAATTCCATTAGCTTATACAAGATCTCCATTTTAAAGGGTGGAGGTATATACTGTAGATATAGGCCAATACATATGGTACGTTTTCTATTAAGCAGTGGAAGAAGATATATCGACCCAGCTCATCTATTCTTGACTATTTATACATTCAAACGTCCCCCATCCCCCGGACATTCCAAGAACCTATATTTAACATTTTAGGTCCCATACTCCGTGTCATAGACAAGAAATAAAAGGAAAGAAAAGATTACCCATGGGGCCTGGATTTCCCAAACTATCCAATCAGATAGTCGAGTGGAAAAGTGAGTGCCTTTGTAACCAAAGAAGAGACACAACGAGCAGCAAATTTAAATCCAGTAACATCATAAAAAAAAAAAGAAAAGAAGGAAAAAAACATTTAAATGTAAATGCAAATACAACCCATCTTCTTGTGCTTGATATGTAGTGCTCATATACTGAAACAACTTTACCCCACCCCCCTACCCTCCATCCCACCCCCCCACCTCCCCACCTCCCCTCCCACTTTGTCTATCTAGGCCAACCCTGAGAGCTTTACCTGTGACCTCCTCCTTCCTTCCCCTACGTTACCTTTGCTATCCATCTCCATTGTGATCCCGTGTGATCTCCACTCCAACACTCGCCTCACTCTAACCCACAGACAGCCAACAAACAAGCAACAAGCATCCAGATTCACCCCCCAAAAAAAAAGAAAAGGGGGGGAGTGGTAAGTTTCTTATTTAGTGCATAGACATGCCATTATTGATGCATTAACATACCTATTTATGTGCATATTTCTACCTCTGTTTGTATTTTTAATACTATATTTTAATATGTGTTTAATAGGTGATTACTTTTCTATTTTCCTTTTTTCTTTCCTTATTTACCCTTTTGCCTTACCCCCTCCCATGGTGTTTCAAAAACTTACCTTCCATCCCCCCCCCCAAAAAAAGGGAACACAACCCCCCCTCCCCTCCCTACCCAAAATATTGTCCTTGATCAGTCTTGATCAGTCTTTTCCTAGTTGTTCAATCCAACCATATTTTACTCTTGTGCTTTATTGTCTTCCAGCCACTGTGCTGCTTTCCCAAGCGAATCAAAGAATTGGGGGCCATCTGCTGTCATTAGTCTTAGACGTGCTGGATACAATAATGCATATTTGATTTTATTCTTTAAAAGATTATGTTTAATAGGTGTAAACTCAGATCTGCGTTTACTCAGTTCTGGAGAGAAATCTGGAAATAACGATATTCTTGATCCATTATATAGAATGTCCCCCTTCTCTCTTGCTTTTTGCAATATTGCTGCCTTATCTGTAAAATTAAGAAACTTCAAGAGCAGGGGCCGGGGGTGCCCGTTCTTCAGGTCTGCTCTAAACAGGACTCTGTGAGCCCTTTCTATCGCAAAAAGCGATGAGAAGGCATTTTCCCCAAAAATGTCTCTGAACCAATTCTCAAATAACTTTATGGGGTCGGTACCCTCACTGCGTTCCGGGAGACACACCACCCGAATATTATTCCTGCGTAGCCTGTTTTCGATTAGTGTTGCTCACGAATATTCGCATTGCGAATATTCGTTACGAATATTGCATATTCGAGTATTCGCGAATAAATCGAATATCGCGGTGAATATTCGCTATTGCGTATTTATTTTTAAAACAGATCACATCCTAGTGATCTCCATCGACGTCTAAAAGCATTGCTGGTATGATTAGAGACCCTGGGCCGATTAGCTGAGGCGATCCTTTTATGTTGCCGAATATTCGCAATGCGAATATTCGTATTACGAATATTCGCAAATACTTTCTCTGCCCTTCTGTGTTTTGTGTATAAAAACAAACAAAAAAAAAAAATTAGCTTTAGTTTAGTCATTTAAGTTTGTGTAAGTAGAGTTAGGCCCCATACACACGATCGGACATATCCGATGAAAACGGTCCGCGGACCATTTCCATCGGATATGTCCGATCGGGAGTTTGATCCGATGGCGTGTACACACCATCGGATCAAATTCCCCGCCGCCGGACGGCGCGGTGACGTGGCGGTGACGCGGCGGTGACGTTGACGCCGCCGCGTCACCGCCACGTCACCGCACCAGGAAGTAAAACACTTCCGCGCATGCGCCGAATCCATTCGGCAGCGGCGCGGCGGCGGTGGGGGACGACATGTCTGCTGGTAAGTGTACTAACCAGCATAGAAAGTTTGTTCTAGGGCAGACAACAAATATCGTACAAATTAAATAAATCCGTGTGCACCTGAATCCTTCAAAAGATTTTCCCCTCATTTGTCCCAGGTATGCGTTCTCTCCCGTTCCACATAAATGCGCTTGGACTTCATTGTACACAAACTTCTTTAAAGATCAAATGTATTTTCCCTTATGCTCTTTATTAGAGGCTAGTCATAATTTATATCTTTTAATATGTAATATTTTGTCTATCACCCTGATATGTTAGCTTATTGTACTTTTTTGTATTTACATAGAGAATATATTCAATCGTGGGTTCCCGACGAAGCCCTCTTCTGGGCGAAACTAGTCGAACCCGAAACACGTTTGGACCTCAGAAGACGGTTTGCAGTTTTTCTGCAGTTTTAACACTCTCTCTTCTAATATGAATGTTTTTTTAAAATTTTGTATAATGTTTATGTATTTTGTGTATGAATAAATCTTTGTTATTTTTTCAAAAACATTGAATGTGTCTAAGATCCAATATATTTAGAGGCTTGATCAGACTCATAGATATGTTTATCACCCATCCCTGATGCACTATTAAGAATCCTTAACCCCTATCCCATTTCTTTATGGGTAATCTTTCTAATTCATAACTTTTGAAGGATTCAGGTGCACACGGATTTATTTAATTTGTACGATATTTGTTGTCTGCCCTAGAACAAACTTTCTATACTTCCAATACGGGTGGATTTAAACACCCACTTTACCTTGAAATAGGGCTTTGACATTCAAATAATTTTTCTGTTTTGAACAATTTACATAACTGGTACCCAACAGATACACGATATATCCATATCTATGAGTCTCTTCTCTCAGATTATTGGACAACAATCATTTGTTTAGGGTTTTCCATATGACATGTAACTTATACTATGATGTATTAAGATTTGTGTTTTTCTTCTGCCTTAGCTAAATACAGTGGAATCACCTTACTCTTAGGCGGCGTACACACGATCGGATATATCCGATGAAAACGGTCCGCGGACCATTTCCATCGGATATGTCCGATCGGGAGTTTGATCCGATGGCGTGTACACACCATCGGATCAAATTCCCCGCCGCCGGAAGGCGCGGTGACGTGGCGGTGACGCGGCGGTGACGTTGACGCCGCCGCGTCACCGCAACGTCACCGCACCAGGAAGTAAAACACTTCCGCGCATGCGCCGAATCCATTCGGCAGCGGCGCGGCGGTGGTGGGAGCCGACATGTCTGCTGGTAAGTGTACTAACCAGCAGACATGTCGGGCGGACAGATTCCCACCGGATAGATTTCAAAGCATGCTTTGAAATCTGTCGGGTGGAGAAATCTGTCCGCTAGCCCATACACACGAGCGGAGATGTCTGCTGAAACGGTCCATCGGACCGTTTTCAGCGGACATATCCCCTCGTGTGTACGCGGCCTTAGACGAAGCTCTACTATTGAGACACTCGGTCAGACTGTACTGCTAATATGACGGGATATTGTGGTAAGGAGTGGGATGGGTTTGTTGCGGAGGTAAAAAAATTGCGTAATAAGGACGAAGCTACTGAAGAAGATGCCAATCATTTCTTTTTGGGTTTGCAAAAACTTGTTGAAAAGAAAACTCGTTTATTTTGGCATAGGGAATTTTTTGAACAATATATTGAAAATAAGATTATACCGTGGGGTTTACCCTTTCCAAATATCAACAAATGCAGATCTTTCCAAATATCAACAAAGTAGAGTCCCACGTTAAAGAAGCGTGGGAAGCTAATCTACAATGTTGCTCTATTAATATGATGCGCATTTTGTGCGAACAATATGGCAGAGACATCGTTGGTATTGATAATGAAATTACTGAATGGCATGAAGCCAATAAAAATGTACACACGTATACTGGATACATGATATACGATAATAAACTCAAAATTCATCTTACCAAATATGCCACAAATTTAATCAAAATCAAAGAAAATAAATTCCAACGCGACAAAAGGGCTTACGATAGTGCACAGGCCTATAGATGGCCTAGCAATCAACAACGCAAGAACAATAGAAAATCATTTGAGAACAAGATCTCCCCCAAAAATACTAACTCTCCAAGACGTGAATCAGACACCTCGTCTCTATCCTCTTCGTCCTATATCCCCATAGAACGACGCAGTAATACTGACAACAAAAAGAGGAAAAATGATCTGGATAGCAGCCTACATGAGATCTCCCGGTCTCAATTTCCGCTGAAAGACAAACGCTCTCGCTCCCAGAAATCTCGAGGCAGTAACTCTACTACCCTCAATATCAGTACCCTTAGTAACGTCTCAACCACACTGCCCCTACCCACTCCAAATGTAGAGGCCACTTCTATACTGGCACTCCCATGACCCAAGGGCCACAAGGAGCTACCTCCTTGTCCTTTAGCACTTTAGCGGATATAAGACCAGCACCCATCTTTGCAATTGAAAGGAAATCCAGTGTTGTCGTTTCTAACTCACAGCAGACATTAAAAGAGCAAGTCCCGGCCCTCACATCGTTGAAGGCCGGGACAGCAACAACATCATAAATCTATCTCCATATCCATTGACTGTAGAACAGGAAACAGTACTCCATCTTGGGCTATCATTCTGCCCAGATGGAGAAGCAGATAAATTTGAATTAGTCAAGGACCTTCACTTATTCGCTCGACGTCTAATGTATAAGGTGCTGTACGATAAGACATGCAATGATCTAAGCCTTACTGGCAACGATAATACCATACTCGATAAAGTATCTATTCGAGAATTACAGGCTCTGCAGGACTTAATGTCACTTTGGGACGAGAGCAACCCCGAGGAAGAAGGCTGGACATATCAATTGCCGGGTGTAATACCCGGTAAATCAGTACAATCAAGACTCAATAGACCGGTTTTTGTGACTCCTAAATCTTACAAACCTAGGTCCAGATCCTTCCCAGTTCTACAGGGGAACCCCAACATTTGGGCGTTCGTTCTACAAGTCACTAAGGAGATCGAGGCTACCAATTGGAGGGTAGGCCCGCGACATAATCTCAGTCCCAATCTTAGGACAGCCCTCAATTCTATTCCCAACAATGACGATCTCGTTGTGAAACCCTCCGATAAGGGGGGGGAACATAGTTATCATGAGTAGGATAACATACGAGGAGATGTGCCTTAAGATTTTAGGAAATAGAGAGTGGTACAGACATGTACCACCTTCTATGATTACACAAAGTATCAAAGAATATCGCCAGATTCTAAACCGTGCCCGTCAACTTGGCACTATAGATGATACCACTTTACAATTTCTGAACGTAGAGAACCCTACCACTCCCACGTTCTACGCCTTACCTAAAATTCACAAGGGAGTCATACCTCCACCAGGCAGACCAATCGTTTCAGGATGTGGTTCATTAACAGAGAACTCTAGCAGAATCATCGATGAGTACCTATACCCACACGTACAGAGTCTATTTTCTTATGTCAAAGACACGATAGAATTACTTAAAATTGTCGATGGACTCAGCATCCCCAAAGGGGCATGGCTAGTAGCCATAGACATTGAGGCTCTCTACAATTCAATCCCACACTGTTTTGGAGTACAAGTAGTTAGAGGTTTCCTCAACGAACGTGACAAGAACACTTCTAAGTACAACAACTTTATCATAGAGATGCTGGAGTTTATTTTGACACACAATATCTTTCTGTTTAAACGCTCCCACTACCTCCAGGTGCAGGGTGTGGCAATGGGGGCGGGCTGTGCCCCCTCCTATGCCAACCTGTACCTGGGGGGGTGGGAGCGTGATCTTTTTGGGGAGGATGCTAACGTTGACCTGTCCGCAGATGTGCTCACCTGGCACCGATACATCGATGATGTATTTATGGTCTGGGCGGGGTCTAAGGAGGATCTGCTAGCGTTTCTTGACAGACTGCAGGTGAACCAGTACAACCTTAAGTTCACCTACAGCTTTAGTCAAGAACGCATTACCTTTCTAGATGTGGAACTTTACTTAGACGAGCATGGTTCCCTCTGTTCCACACTTTTCAGGAAACCCACGGCTGGAAACAGCTTATTACATGCCACTAGCTCCCACCCCAAACCCCTCATCAATAGCATTCCGTACAGTCAGTACTTGAGACTGCGACGTAATTGCTCACAGGACGCTGACTTCAAACGAGAAGCTGCACAATTGTATGCACGACTTAAGGACAGAGGCTACACCAAGACATGCCTCCGCAGAGCATTCAATAAGGTTAACCAACTGGAAAGAAATTCGCTCATTTACAAATCAAAAAACGAATCTGAGGTCAGCACTACCAGAATTATTACCCGGTTCAATAGACAACATGAATCAATACGGAAAATATATAAAAAATTCTGGTATTTGCTCACCTCGGATGACAAGATCAGCAAATTCATCAATGCTTCTCCAGAAATTACATTTAAGAGATCCCCTTCCATCAGGGACAAGACTGTGTCCAGTCATTATTCAACTTCATTAATTCCTAAACCCACACATATGGGGACATTTCCTTGTGGTAAATGTAACTTCTGTCGATACATCCTGAAAGGCAGTAACATCAATCTCCCAAATGGAGAAACGCTGACTCCCAAATTTCGGGTCACCTGCCAAACAATGGGAGTGATATACTTGATGAAATGCAATTGCGGTGCATTCTATGTCGGTAAGACTAAGCGTAATTTCTTGTGTAGAATAAGAGATCATGTACGCTCAGTCAAGAAAAAACTGATGGAGACACCCATCAGCCGACACATAGGATTGTATCACAATCACAACAACTTAACGATGGGATTTTATGCCTTGGCACATGTACCCCTCAATGAAAGAGGTGGAGACGTTGATAAACGTCTCTTGCAAACTGAAGCAAAATGGATTTATTCACTATGTGCCACCCAATACTAGGCATGTGCAAAAGTGAAAAATTTGTTTCGTTTCGTTTCGTTTCAATTCGTCATTTAATAAATTTCGTTAAGTTAGGTTCGTTACATGTGTTGAATTCGTTTTCGGAATTCGTTCGTTTTCGACCGAATTTCGAAAAATACGGTCGAAATCGAAAATATTTCGACCGTTTTTCGAATTCGATCGTTTTTGACCGAATTTCGAAAAAATCGGTCGAAATCGAAAATATTTCAACCAGATTAGAAAACAAATAGTCTCTTTTCTAATAGAATTTTTTTCGAATTAAATTCGAATTTTTTTTTTTTTTTTTTTTTTTTTTTTCGAATTCCGATCGAATTTAGTCCGCGGGTATTCGATTCGGAATTCTAAAAAAAAAATTCGATTTCGACTTTTTTTTTTTTTTTTTTTTTTCGAAATTCGGTCGAAAATGAACGAATTCGGAAAACGGTCGAAATTTTTCGTTATTATAGCAATTCGGAAATTCGTATGCATCCGAATGTCCGAATAATGGAAAATTTGTCCGAATTTCGATTCGGAAAGAAACGAAATGCACATGCCTACCCAATACCCAGGTTTGAACGAAAACATTAGCTATAAGCCTTTCCTATGATTTCTTTCGTGTGTTCCAATCCTCTTATGGGGCATTTGAATTACTTTGTGTTTGCAATCAATGACATCTTTTGATTGCACATTTTATATCTATTTTTATTATTTTTTTATTTTTTTATTTTTATTTAGATTTTCCTTAGTGTCGCCCAATTGTTTGGTGTGCATCTATCCTTTGTTGCAAATACCATCAACTCATCAGTCGTCAAACTCTGATGCCCTTGACTTTTACAGTCCCTCTATATACACACTTTTGAGGACTCTCTCAGTTATCGATGCTTCCGTCACCTGTAATGTATGATCACACTGGTTCTTTAGGCTTTTCTAGGGCAAGTTGTTGGTCACCTGGGCTTCTTAGCGCCCCCCAGAAACATGAACTAGTGATATACCACTATCATGCTATATGGTGGGGCTTTTGTTAACAGAAGCACCTTCCACCTATATACACACATCAATTTGTAAACAACTTTTGCTTATTATTGTTTTTCATTATTACTATTTGATGTGTAGTCTGTCTTTTTAGGCATCTCACATAATTACTTACGATTTAATTATATAAAAAATATATGGCAATTATCTGTTTGTATCAATAACATTACCACATTGTGCGATGAACTCCGTGCGCTTGGTGTGGACCGGGACAGTGCACTAGACAACCTGTGGTTTGAGCGTCTTAATACCATTCTATTTCAGGATATGGGGGTTTAACAGCAGTGCCTGACAAGCGTGTGTTGCTCTTTAGCATATGTGGGCGGGTAGGGGCCTGTCCCGATGCACACTTCTGGAGCATCGAATCCGAGCGGAGGCTCTGATGCTGGCCAGGTCCGTATTTCGACAAACCCCATTGGCTGAGCGGCGTGTCTGCCCCGCCCATGGGATGTCCACGGTCTCCTCCGTTAATGTGAGCTGAGCAACTCGCTCTGCGTGTCATCACGCATGAGCGGTTTTGTTCTTCTCACAGGGGGAATCCCTGAGACATGTCACTCCTCCGCCCACTACTAATTAGATCTCCGCCCCATGACACCAGCTGAGGCGAGGTTGCTCTAATGGAGAGAGTCATATAAATAGCTCTGTGAGCTGTCATCACTTAGCGTGGAGCTCAGGAAGAGACAGGTTGTATATTCCACTGCTGACAACACCATTACCTACAGGTACAGTTTGAGATACTTTTTATGCACTTTTTCTGCCATAGATCTATGCTAATCTATTGCATATGGGACCCTTATTGAACTTTATTATTTTCTTTCCTTTTTCCCTCTCTTTACCTGTTAGGCAGACCCGAACTAACCAGTTGCAGCAATAGCTACATATGGACCTGCCTTTAATGGCACCTCTGGCTACCTATTAGCAAGGTCGGTAATAAGCAAATTTGAGGCTTTTTGCCCATGCATTTGCATCAGAAGGCTGAGCATCGTTATGCACAGACAGCCCTGTTTTATTTATTTTTTTATTTTTAATTATTTATCTCATACTCTCTTATTTTGTGTCGCCTTATGGCCACTAACAAGTACTCATCAACTTTGCTTCTTATATAGGGTTCCATGATAGCAATTTAGCAGCCACTTCAACTGGTCAGTATCAGCTTATCCTTTACTCTGGATCTAGCATTTATTCTGTTAAAGCATGTTCCTTCACCATCAGGCACCAGTAAGTGAGGTTCTATATCTGACTTATTAGAAGTGTTCGGGGAACCATCTTTATCACTATTTTTTGATTTTATATACTCTCTCTCCATTAGATCATCAGCATATAGCAACACACCTGACTTTGTGATCCCCATCAGGGTTACCATAATCCATCCCGCCCGTTTTGTGGCTTCTTCTCTAAACATAGAGATTACGCCTTTGCGGATGCCCTCTCCTGAGATTTTCCCCTCATTTGTCCCAGGTATGCGTTCTCTCCCGTTCCACATAAATGCGCTTGGACTTCATTGTACACAAACTTCTTTAAAGATCAAATGTATTTTCCCTTATGCTCTTTATTAGAGGCTAGTCATAATTTATATCTTTTAATATGTAATATTTTGTCTATCACCCTGATATGTTAGCTTATTGTACTTTTTTGTATTTACATAGAGAATATATTCAATCGTGGGTTCCCGACGAAGCCATCTTCTGGGCGAAACTAGTCGAACCCGAAACACGTTTGGACCTCAGAAGACGGTTTGCAGTTTTTCTGCAGTTTTAACACTCTCTCTTCTAATATGAATGTTTTTTTAAAATTTTGTATAATGTTTATGTATTTTGTGTATGAATAAATCTTTGTTATTTTTTCAAAAACATTGAATGTGTCTAAGATCCAATATATTTAGAGGCTTGATCAGACTCATAGATATGTTTATCACCCATCCCTGATGCACTATTAAGAATCCTTAACCCCTATCCCATTTCTTTATGGGTAATCTTTCTAATTCTGTACTAACCAGCAGACATGTCGGGCGGACAGATCCCCACCGGATAGATTTCAAAGCTTGCTTTGAAATCTGTCGGGTGGAGAAATCTGTCCGCTAGCCCATACACACGAGCGGAGATGTCTGCTGAAACGGTCCATCGGACCGTTTTCAGCGGACATATCCCCTCGTGTGTACGCGGCCTTAGTGTTTAGTGCATATTAGTTTAGTAATCCAGGAAATGATCTCCGTTTTCGCGTGTTGACGAGAATTTCACAATCAATTTTGCTTTCGCATTCGCAAAATTTTGCATTCGCATTAGTGAAATTTCGCGTTCGCATTAGCGAAATTTCGCATTCGCATTAGCGAAATGTCGCAAAAAAATTTTTTTGATAAAATATCACGAATATTCGATATTAACGAATATTTCGCGAATATTCTTCTATATATTCGTGAAATATCGCGAAATCGAATATGGCGTATTCCGCTCATCACTACTGAACAACCACACGTGCAAGGACAACACCTCTGTGTGCCAACATGTCAAAAATATAATATCTGATGGCGCAAGGGGAGATGGATAATAGAACTACCTTGGCAAGTGATCTAAATATCAAAATAAATGTTCGTGAAAATATATGATAAGTTCATAAGTCCATAAGAAATCCAAGTTTGCACTTTAGCGGCAGCAATCCCTGAAGAGCAGAAGCATACTCTGTACAAAGGTAGACAAAAAGAGACAAGGATGCGCCCAATCTAAGTGCAATAACGTATTTAATCCATAAAATAAGATACAAAAGGAGAACGGCCAAATGGCTACTCACACATTAAAAGTGGATAATAGGCATGTATGAGACCGTGGATGTAGTCATCATCCGGTGTATGAGGGGTGTCCGCTCATGGTGGTGAGGTGCTGTAGATGGGAAACAGCGAGTGGAACAGCCTGGAGGAACTTGTTGGGAGCGCCGTGTACGACGGCGTGCGTCTCACGATGGAGAGCAAACACAAGCCAGTCTCACCGGAAGTGACGTAACGTGACGTGGCGGGCTCAAACGAGGGAACCAATAGGATGACGCGTTTCACAGCCCAGCTGCTTCTTCAGATCTATAGACGTCCAATCGGGGAGGACGTCTTATATATCGGTGGCTATCTAGTTCAGAGGTTAACCATTGCATACACAGCATATAATAGAAATCTAAACAATGCGGAACTAAGAGGAAATTTAGCCTAATGTCATGTCATCATGTAAAACTATATATAATTAAAAGAATACATGAGAAACAACAAGAATGGATAAATGATAAAGAATATAGAAAATATATATATAAAAAAATTATTAATTAATCACATATATATATGTAATGAGTAAATGATGACAATAAATATACATATATATATGTATACATATATATACCCACATATACATATATACATATATAGAGTTCAAAAGGATGATGAAAAAATGAAAATAAATGAAAAATGAATAAAAAATGAATATAAAAATAGATATAAATAAAAAATTAATATAAAAATAAAAATAAATATAGATAAATATCAGTGTACAATCATATATTCGACAGAAAAAACATAATTATATGTATAAGAAAATATATAATAATTTACAATCTAAATATAAAAATAATTCTAAACTATGAATTATAAATTATATTTGTATGTTCAGGGGAATCAATTTTTGAATAAAAATTCTTGGATAAAAATTCTTGGATAAAAATCCCTAAGTACCTCAGTAAGTGGCTGATAGCATTGGAAGTGGTAATGACAGCGGGTCAATAAATATAGGATCAAACATAGTCATAATAAATATCATACGTATGTAGATTAAAAATATACAAAATATACCCAATATACTTACAGAACAAATATATAAGCGGAAAGAGGCCTAAGACCCTAAGGAGTATCAGAAATTCATATGCAAGAGTAAATGGAATTAATAGTAAAAATAATTTTAAATAATGTTGTGAGTAGTTTTAGATAATGTTATTGGTTTCTATCTCTTCATTTAGGCCAGCAGGCGACATAGAATTTAAAGAATAGATCCAGAAAGTTTCCTGTCTACATAATCGTTGGAATCTTTCTATGGCCGTAGGGGTCTCAGGGATGGCCTCAATGATCCATACCTGCAACAGACTAGGGTCCTTTTGATGGTGAATCTCAAAATGACGCGCAACACTATATTTGGGGTTGCATGCTTTAACCGCACGACGATGTTCCCCAAATCTAGTGCGCAAGGCTCTGATGGTTCTGCCTACATAAAGTAGCCCACAGGGACAAGAGATACAATAAACCACATACGTTGTTGAAGAGTTGTAGAAGGAATTTAGATGAAAAATTTGTTTGTTTGCTGTGAAACTCTTTTTGCCATGAGTAACATTAGCACAAGTGAGGCAAGCAGCCTTTTTGCACTGGAACATTCCAACTAAAGGGATAAGGGTAAGCTGTTTTAGTCTAGCTAGTTTGTTACCTGAGGAATTTTTGGTCTTACTTGGTGCAATCTTACTTTTTATATTGGGTGCTCTACGATATGCAAATTTGGGGATGGCTGAAATGGATGAGGCAAGATGTGGGTCTTGGGTGAGAATGGACCAATGTTTTTTAAAGATACCCTCCATTTTTTTGTGTTTCACATGATATTGTGTAATAAACCGTGTGGTGGGTGTAGAATCTTGTTTTTTAGGGGGGGGGGGGGCAGAGGGTCTAGTTCATACAATGTCTGGGCTTCTTCAATAAGCTTAGGGGGATAACCCTTAGCGAGAAATTTCTTTTTAAGGGGGGAACCTTGATTTTTGTAGTCATCTATTTTAGTACAGTTGCGTCTAAGCCGATGGAATTGGCTTTTTGGAACATTGTTAATCCATCTAGGATGGTGACAGCTGGAATAGTGCAAATATGAGTTGACCGCTGTAGATTTAGTGAAGTTTTTTGCTATAATAGCATTACCTTCATGGGATAACTCAAGGTCCAGATAACATATGGATACGGGATCTATAACAGAGGTGAAAGATAGGCCAAAAGAATTGTTATTGCAATACAACAAAATCTGTAATAAGTTTACAGGTCCATCCCAGATGATAATTATGTCGTCTATATAACAAAAAGACCAAGTGGGCTGAGATGGATTATGTCTATTTAGGTGACCTGCTTCCCATAAACCCATGTAGGTTTGCATAGCTGGACAAAATTTGCCCCCATGGCTGTGCCTTGTTTTTGGATAAAACAATCAAACTGAAAGTAATTGTGTTCAAACAAAAACGGGTGGCAGTGATAATAAACTCTATCTGTTGAATATTGGCTTGACCTCTCTAAGAAAATGATAAACCCAAGACCCACTGAATGGGGTATGAGTATACAATGAACATACATCTAGGGACACCCAATGGTATGAGGGTTCCCAAGTGTAAGGTTGCAATAAATCAATAAGGTGAGTACCATCGCGTATATAGGATGGTAAAGCTTGCGCTAATGGCTGTAAAAAATGGTCTATGTACAGAGAAAAACTAGTGGTGATACTGTCCATAGATGCGACAATGGGGCGACCTGGAGGTTTAAGGGTATTTTTGTGGATTTTAGGTAAATGATACAGGTAAGGAACCTGAAAGAATGGTTTTACAAAAAATGCTGCCTCCTGCTTGCTCAAAATGCCATCACTTAGAGCTGATTGGATAATAGATGAAGATTCTTCAATGAATTTAGGTAAAGGGTCCTGTTTAAGCTTCACATAGGTATTAGTATCTGAAAGAAGTCGAGTAGCCTCTATCATATAGTCTATGGTATCTTGTACGACTTTACCTCCCCTTTTATCAGCTGATCTAATGGTAATGTTAGAGTTAGTGCTTAGTGATTTTAAAGCTTGATGTTCTAAAGGACTCAAGTTATTCCTAAAATAAGTGGATCTATAAGAATCCGATTTACACATATCCGTTAGTTCTCTAAAGACTACTTGATAGAAAGTAGAAAGGTAGGAGCCTTTTGATTGGGTTGGATAGAAAACTGATTTAGGTCTAAAGGACGTGTGTATGGTAGGTAGAGGGGTCTGGGAATACTGTGACCACACTATAAGATTATCGTCCTCACCCTCATCAACATTCCATAAATCGCAAAGATCTTGAATCGATTGTTGGTCCACTGAAGTATCCAAATTAGGTGTATCTTCAGGAGGAGAACACGATTCCATTGTGTTATTGGCCATTTTCATGTTAAAAAATCTTTTTAATGTTAGGTTACGAACAAATTTATTCAAGTCCTTAAACATAGTAAAAGAATTAGGGCGGGTAGTCGGTGCGAAATTAAGGCCTTTGGCTAATAAAGAGGTTTCTTGCATATTTAAGGTGAGAGAAGAAAGATTATAAATCTTTACAATTTCCTCACTTTGTCTGGACGTGGTGGATGTAGATCTATGTTTCCCCCCTCCTCCTCTCTTACCTCTTCTACGTGTTTTCTTTTGGTTTGAGATGGTAGAGGACTCAGTGGGGGGACATGCACTAAAAAAGATGCCGGAATGGGTCCAGTAGAGGGGGCTCCAAAAATAACTGAGGGTTTATTAGAAATATCTTTAGGTAACATATCATCACCTGAAGATGATGCTGGGCAATTTAAGGGTAAATGGTGAGGAGATGACATGCTCTGATTTCTAGAAGCATTGGTGCTGTCACTAGCACTTGAAATAATATGAGAAATAGAAATAGGGACTGGAAGGCTAGAGTTAGTGTTCTTATCAATTGGAATTATAGATCTAGAGAGGGGCCTAACCGGAGGAGATGGAAAATGAGTCACTGGTTGAATGACTGATTTAGTGGGAGTGAAAGAGGATTTTGGGGACAAGCAGAGGGACATCAAAGGGACTGGGGCAGAAGGCTGTGAACCCCTCTTCCAACTGAAGACTCTATTGTTAGTGTAGTCATCCAGATCTCTCCTAAATTTCCCCAATTTAGTCTGAATTAGGGCATCCTCGCTTTTTTTGGTGTTAATTTTGAGGGTTCTCAGCCACTCAATGGGTAAGGAAGAATAAGTAGAGTGGAGACTGGAAATATTATCTACAATTTTCTGTCGAAGTACACAATATCGTTTATCTCTATGATTAATAAGGATTTGAATCCATTTTTGGGTACATAACTCCGCTATGTCTTCCCATTCTTTGCATAGCTGAGTATCCAAAAAGGAACAACCCTTTAGGACCCGAAGTCCACGAGGAGAAATTTTACACTGGAAGTACTGTTTCAAAAAGAGACAATCCCACCATTGTTGGTTGGCTGAACTAATGAGGTCCTCTAGACGTTTCATTCTGGTGCTGGAGTCCCTAAATTTAGAATCTGACCATGTACGAGAATGAACTCGAGGGCTAAAGAAATTAATGGGAAATAAAGTATAAAGATCATCTAAAAGATCAAATTTATATTTTTCTATTAAATCAATAATATCCATATTAACAAAAAACAAAAGATAACAAGTATGCAGCAAATGCCCCAGTCCCTTTGATGTCCCTCTGCTTGTCCCCAAAATCCTCTTTCACTCCCACTAAATCAGTCATTCAACCAGTGACTCATGTTCCATCTCCTCCGGTTAGGCCCCTCTCTAGATCTATAATTCCAATTGATAAGAACACTAACTCTAGCCTTCCAGTCCCTATTTCTATTTCTCAGAAGGTAAGAGAGGAGGAGGGGGGAAACATAGATCTACATCCACCACGTCCAGACAAAGTGAGGAAATTGTAAAGATTTATAATCTTTCTTCTCTCACCTTAAATATGCAAGAAACCTCTTTATTAGCCAAAGGCCTTAATTTCGCACCGACTACCCGCCCTAATTCTTTTACTATGTTTAAGGACTTGAATAAATTTGTTCGTAACCTAACATTAAAAAGATTTTTTAAGATGAAAATGGCCAATAACACCATGGAATCGTGTTCTCCTCCTGAAGATACACCTAATTTGGATACTTCAGTGGACCAACAAGCGATTCAAGATCTTTGCGATTTATGGAATGTTGATGAGGGTGAGGACGATAATCTTATAGTGTGGTCACAGTATTCCCAGACCCCTCTACCTACCATACACACGTCCTTTAGACCTATATCAGTTTTCTATCCAACCCAATCAAAAGGCTCCTACCTTTCTACTTTCTATCAAGTAGTCTTTAGAGAACTAACGGATATGTGTAAATCGGATTCTTATAGATCCACTTATTTTAGGAATAACTTGAGTCCTTTAGAACATCAAGCTTTAAAATCACTAAGCACTAACTCTAACATTACCATTAGATCAGCTGATAAAGGGGGAGGTATAGTCATACAAGATACCATAGACTATATGATAGAGGCTACTCGACTTCTTTCAGATACTAATACCTATGTGAAGCTTAAACAGGACCCTCTACCTAAATTCATTGAAGAATCTTCATCTATTATCCAATCAGCTCTAAGTGATGGCATTTTGAGCAAGCAGGAGGCAGCATTTTTTGTAAAACCATTCTTTCAGGTTCCTTACCTGTATAGACATTTTTTACCTAAAATCCACGCGATGGTAAATACCCTTAAACCTCCAGGTCGCCCCATTGTCGCATCTATGGACAGTATCACCACTAGTTTTTCTCTGTACATAGACCATTTTTTACAGCCATTAGCGCAAGCTTTACCATCCTATATACGCGATGGTACTCACCTTATTGATTTATTGCAACCTTACACTTGGGAACCCTCATACCATTGGGTGTCCCTAGATGTATGTTCATTGTATACGTCCATACCCCATTCAGTGGGTCTTGAGGCAGTTTATCATTTTCTTAGAGAGGATGCCAAGCTCAATATTCAACAGATAGAGTTTATTATCACTGCCACCCGTTTTTGTTTAGAACACAATTACTTTCAGTTTGATGGTGAGTTTTATCTCCAAAAACAAGGCACAGCCATGGGGGCAAATTTTGCTCCGAGCTATGCAAACCTCACCATGGGTTTATGGGAAGCAGGTCACCTAAATAGACATAATCCATTCTCAGCCCACTTGGTCTTCTATGGTCGTTATATAGACGACATAATTATCATCTGGGATGGACCTAGTGACCCTATTACAGATTTTGTCGTGTATTGCAATAACAATTCTTTTGGCCTATCTTTCACCTCTGTTATAGATCCCGTATCCATATGTTATCTGGACCTTGAGTTATCCCATGAAGGTAATGCTATTATAGCAAAAAACGTCACTAAATCTACAGCGGTCAACTCATATTTGCACTATTCCAGCTGTCACCATCCTAGATGGATTAACAATGTTCCAAAAAGCCAATTCCATCGGCTTAGACGCAACTGTACTAAAATAGATGACTACAAAAATCAAGGTTCCCCCCTTAAAAAGAAATTTCTCGCTAAGGGTTATCCCCCTAAGCTTATTGAAGAAGCCCAGACATTGTATGAACTAGACCCTCTGCCCCCCCCCTAAAAAACAAGATTCTACACCCACCACACGGTTTATTACACAATATCATGTGAAACACAAAAAAATGGAGGGTATCTTTAAAAAACATTGGTCCATTCTCACCCAAGACCCACATCTTGCCTCATCCATTTCAGCCGTCCCCAAATTTGCATATCGTAGAGCACCCAATAAAAAAAAAGTAAGATTGCACCAATTAAGACCAAAAATTCCTCAGGTAACAAACTAGCTAGACTAAAACAGCTTACCCTTATCCCTTTAGTTGGAATGTTCCAGTGCAAAAAGGCTGCTTGCCTCACTTGTGCTAATGTTACTCATGGCAAAAAGAGTTTCACAGCAAACAAAAAAAATTTTCATCTAAATTCCTTCTACAACTGCTCAACAACGTATGTGGTTTATTGTATCTCTTGTCCCTGTGGGCTACTTTATGTAGGCAGAACCATCAGAGCCTTGCGCACTAGATTTGGGGAACATCGTCGTGCGGTTAAAGCATGCAACCCCAAATATAGTGTTGCGCGTCATTTTGAGATTCACCATCAAAAGGACCCTAGTCTGTTGCAGGTATGGATCATTGAGGCCATCCCTGAGACCCCTACGGCCATAGAAAGATTCCAACGATTATGTAGACAGGAAACTTTCTGGATCTATTCTTTAAATTCTATGTCGCCTGCTGGTCTAAATGAAGAGATAGAAACCAATAACATTATCTAAAACTACTCACAACATTATTTAAAATTATTTTTACTATTAATTCCATTTACTCTTGCATATGAATTTCTGATACTCCTTAGGGTCTTAGGCCTCTTTCCGCTTATATATTTGTTCTGTAAGTATATTGGGTATATTTTATATATTTTTAATCTACATACGTATGATATTTATTATGACTATGTTTGATCCTATATTTATTGACCCGCTGTCATTACCACTTCCAATGCTATCAGTCACTTACTGAGGTACTTAGGGATTTTTATCCAAGAATTTTTATCCAAGAATTTTTATTCAAAAATTGATTCCCCTGAACATACAAATATAATTTATAATTCATAGTTTAGAATTATTTTTATATTTAGATTGTAAATTATTATATATTTTCTTATACATATAATTATGTTTTTTCTGTCGAATATATGATTGTACACTGATATTTATCTATATTTATTTTTATTTTTATATTAATTTTTTATTTATATCTATTTTTATATTAATTTTTTATTAATTTTTCATTTATTTTCATTTTTTCATCATCCTTTTGAACTCTATATATGTATATATGTATATGTGGGTATATATATGTATACATATATATATGTATATTTATTGTCATCATTTACTCATTACATATATATATGTGATTAATTAATAATTTTTTTATATATATATTTTCTATATTCTTTATCATTTATCCATTCTTGTTATTTCTCATGTATTCTTTTAATTATATATAGTTTTACATGATGACATGACATTAGGCTAAATTCCCTCTTAGTTCCGCATTGTTTAGATTTCTATTATATGCTGTGTATGCAACGGTTAACCTCTGAACTAGATAGCCACCGATATATAAGACGTCCTCCCCGATTGGACGTCTATAGATCTGAAGAAGCAGCTGGGCTGTGAAACGCGTCATCCTATTGGTTCCCTCGTTTGAGCCCGCCACGTCACGTTACGTCACTTCCGGTGAGACTGGCTTGTGTTTGCGCTCCATCGTGAGACGCATGCTCCCAACAAGTTCCTCCAGGCTGTTCCACTCGCTGTTTCCCATCTACAGCACCTCACCACCATAAGCGGACACCCCTCATACACCGGATGATGACTACATCCACGGTCTCATACATGCCTATTATCCACTTTTAATGTGTGAGTAGCCGTTTGGCCGTTCTCCTTTTGTATCTTATTTTATGGATTAAATACGTTATTGCACTTAGATTGGGCGCATCCTTGTCTCTTTTTGTCTGTGTGCCAACATGCCAGGGGAAATCGTGGTCCTAGAACTACTGATGGGTCCCCCGGAACGAAGGAGGCGGGCACATGAGAGGATATACCGCACGCGCATGAGCCTCTTTGGCATGGGGGATGAGGAGGTGTATCGCCTCTTCAGATTCAGCCCAGATGCAATCCTTGAACTAACCACAACCCTGCAGGGTGACATCACCAGCAAGACACACCGCTCACAAGCAGTGCAGCCACTGGTGAAGGTACTGCCAGTGGGCAGATGTGTGCACCAGGTTGTCCCTGCAATCCTCAGACACATGTCCAATCAGTTCATCAGACCCACCACTGAGGAGCTGCGGCTGAAGGCAATGACAGATTTCTACAGCATTGCCAGATTCCCACGCACTGTGGGGGCCATTGATTGCACACATGTGGCCCTACAGCCCCCCAGTGCCACAGAGCACATATACCGCAATCGGAAGCATTGGCATTCCATCAACGTACAGGTGATAGCTGATGCCCAACGCCTCATATGGCACGTCCGTGCCAAACAACCCGGATCCAGCCATGACAGCTTCATATACCGTCAGAGCCCCATCCCAGCAGAATTCGAACAGAACATGTATGGGGACAGCTGGCTGGTTGGTGAGTGACATGGGTGGCAGGCATGACTATCCCCTCCCGTGATGCACATCAGAAGTGGCACATGCATGACTAACATCCTCCTGTCTTTTCCCTTACAGGTGACTCTGCATATGCACTGGGACCCCATCTCATGACTCCTTTCCGGAACCCCCAAACCAGAGGAGAGAGAAAATACAATGAAGCACACATCAAAACCCGTGCAGTGGTGGAGCAAACATTTGGGCTCCTGAAGTCCCGTTTCCGCTGCCTGGATAAGTCCGGGGGGACCCTATTGTATTCCCCTACCTTTGTGTGTCAGATCATCGGTGCATGTTGCATTCTGCACAACTTTGCTATGAGAAAAGGCCTGCAGATTGACATACGTGATGACCTGACCCCCCAACCAGACAATCCCCCCCTGCCAGAGGAGAACCAGTCTGCTGATGGAAGAGCAGTCAGGAGGGTCCTGGCCGTAGGCATCTTTGGACACTAAACCAAAACATTTATCACACAGTGTACACCACTGATGTCCCTAGATCACACACACCACATGCACATTGCATTGGATTAGCCCAAGTCCAGCATGTAGGACTTGGGAGCAGCGACGCCAGCGTCAAGGCCCCAATGATGTCGCTGTCCATTCATACACCTTTCACACGTCATTCATACAGCCGTGGGGTTAACTTCACCACCACGGCCGAGGGTGACACCCCTTACTGGCAGGAGGGCCACCCCCTCACATTCACACACCATTCACACTGCAACGTGTGCAGTATCAAAAAATAAAAAACTCATAACCTGAGTATAAATTCAAATAAAATAAAAATCTCATAACCTGAGTATAAATCCAAATAAAATAAAAAACAAATCATCGGGGATGCCGGGGGCTCTTTCTTGCCGAACCTCTCTGGCTCCTCAGCTGCCTGGATGGAGTGGGTGGGGGTGGGGGGGCATCTGGAGGTGGCTGATCCCCGGGTGGGACACTCCTGGCAGGTGTGGCCTGCATGCCCTCCAAGGCCCTGGCTATCCGGCCGAGGTATGTGTTGGTATGGGCCTGCATCCTGAGCTGACGGGTGACCTGATAATGCTGGGCCCGCCGACTCAGCCTCCCCTGGTCCCGGATGGCAGCACTGTTTCCCTGGATGGCAGCAGTGTTTGCCTGTACGGCTGCAGTGAGGTGCCTAATATCCCCCTGCACCTCCCCCAAACTTGTCACCACTGCAGCGCAGTTGCAACTCACATCCTGCACTGCGTTGCTTATCTGGGCAACGGAGCACAGGCTGTCAGCCACTCTGTCCAAGTGCCCAACTATGTCCCCCATTTGTTGGGTCTGTCTGGCGTGATCCCTCGCCAACTGGCTCTGGACAAGATCCGACACCCCCCTGGTCTTCTGGGTCGCCTTCCTGGGGCCAGCAGATGGTTGTCCCCGGGGGGATGGAGTCGCCCTTGAGGGGCTTCCAAGGATGGGGGAGGGGATGACAGACGGCCCTGGAGAAGGGGAGGAGTCCTCCAACAATAAGGAAAAGTCCTGCTCTGCCACAGCAGGATCCTCCACAACCACCTCGGCAGGTGTGGTGTGGGCACTCTCCTCCTCCACCTTGGTGTCTTCACCACCCAGGGGCTCGGGCACACGATGACGTTGGGGGGATGGGGTGGACTGGCCGCCGACAGATGATGGCCCAGCTCCGTCATCTGTGGATGACACAAAGCAGACACATGTTGGTGGTCCCACACACTTGGCACATGTACCCTCCCCCCCCACATGCAACACATCAAATAGGGGATAAAAAACACTTACCTGTCCTGGAGCCTTCCTCCACGGAGTCATATCCAGGGACCCCCTCCACCTGCTCCCTGTCCAGGCAGCGAGCGACCACCTCCTCCTCCGTGGTCAGGCTGACCGGACATGGGGGACCACCACCTGTGCCACTCTCATGCCTCCTGATGGTGGCCACCTTGCCACGGACCTTGCGCCGCAGGTCGTTTACCTTTTTTTGGATGTCACCAGAAGTCCGGATGGAGTACCCTAGCACATTCACCCTGCTGGCAATGGTGTCCAGGATGGCCTGCTTCCTCTCCCGGCTGGTCTTCCGACTTTTTTTGCCATGGAGGAAATGATTAAATGTCTCCATAGCGGAAATGATCACAGAGACCTCCTGGGCATTAAAGTTGAGGTTCCTCCTCTCTCTGGGGGTAGCGGGAGCAGCCATCACAGCACAAAAGTATCTTCCCTGGGGTGGGGGGAAACGGAAATACTTTTGCGCCGGAATGGCGTTTCCGCTAGCGCTTTTAAACGCACAACGGAACACATTGCGCTGACGTTTCCCGTGAAGTGGTGCCGACGGAAGTTGTGAGCATGCGCACAAGGGGGCGAGTGGAGCCTCACTCACTGCGCATGCTCCGTGGATGATGCGCTGAACGTAAGCCTCTGCGCTGGGCTCCGCTCATCATTTACATATGATCACACCCACTTCCACTTGCGTCGGGTTACGCCAGAGCATTATCGTTACTCTGGCGCAAGTTTACGCGCAACTGCTATGGGCCAGATTCAGGTAGATGGGAGTTTCTTTACTCCGGAGTAACGCTTCTCATTTACGTTACTCCGCCGACACTTTCGGCGCAAGTAATGTTATTCACATAGGGCCAGATTCAGGTAGAGTTGCGCTGGAGTATTTCGATATGCGCCGAGTAACGATAATGCGCTGGCGTAACCCGACGCAAGTGGAAGTGGGTGTGATCATATGTAAATGATGGGCGGAGCCCAGCGCAGAGGCTTACGTTCAGCGCATCATCCACGGAGCATGCGCAGTGAGTGAGGCTCCACTCGCCCCCTTGTGCGCATGCTCACAACTTCCGTCGGCACCACTTCACGTGAAACGTCAGCGCAATGTGTTCAGTTGTGCGTTTAAAAGCGCTAGCGGAAACGCCATTCCGGCGCAAAAGTATTTCCGTTTCCCCCCACCCCAGGGAAGATACTTTTGTGCTGTGTTGGCTGCTCCCGCTACCCCCAGAGAGAGGAGGAACCTCAACTTTAATGCCCAGGAGGTCTCTGTGATCATTTCCGCTATGGAGACATTTAATCATTTCCTCCATGGCAAAAAAAGTTGGAAGACCAGCCGGGAGAGGAAGCAGGCCATCCTGGACACCATTGCCAGCAGGGTGAATGTGCTAGGGTACTCCACCCGGACTGCTGGTGACATCCAAAAAAAGGTAAACGACCTGCGGCGCAAGGTCCGTGGCAAGGTGGCCACCATCAGGAGGCATGAGAGTGGCACAGGTGGTGGTCCCCCATGTCCGGTCAGCCTGACCACGGAGGAGGAGGTGGTCGCTCGCTGCCTGGACAGGGAGCAGGTGGAGGGGGTCCCTGGATATGACTCCGTGGAGGAAGGCTCCAGGACAGGTAAGTGTTTTTTATCCCCTATTTGATGTGTTGCATGTGGGGGGGGGAGGGTACATGTGCCAAGTGTGTGGGACCACCAACATGTGTCTGCTTTGTGTCATCCACAGATGACGGAGCTGGGCCATCATCTGTCGGCGGCCAGTCCACCCCATCCCCCCAACGCCATCGTGTGCCCGAGCCCCTGGGTGGTGAAGACACCGAGGTGGAGGAGGAGAGTGCCCACACCACACCTGCCGAGGTGGTTGTGGAGGATCCTGCTGTGGCAGAGCAGGACTTTTCCTTATTGTTGGACTCCTCCCCTTCTCCAGGGCCATCTGTCATCCCCTCCCCCATCCTTGGAAGCCCCTCAAGGGCGACTCCATCCCCCCGGGGACAACCATCTGCTGGCCCCAGGAAGGCGACCCAGAAGACCAGGGGGGTGTCGGATCTTGTCCAGGGCCAGTTGGCGAGGGATCACGCCAGACAGACCCAACAAATGGGGGACATAGTTGGGCACTTGGACAGAGTGGCTGACAGCCTGTGCTCCGTTGCCCAGATAAGCAACGCAGTGCAGGATGTGAGTTGCAACTGCGCTGCAGTGGTGACAAGTTTGGGGGAGGTGCAGGGGGATATTAGGCACCTCACTGCTGCCATCCAGGGAAACAGTGCTGCCATCCGGGACCAGGGGAGGCTGAGTCGGCGGGCCCAGCATTATCAGGTCACCCGTCAGCTCAGGATGCAGGCCCATACCAACACATACCTCGGCCGGATAGCCAGGGCCTTGGAGGGCATGCAGGCCACACCTGCCAGGAGTGTCCCACCCGGGGATCAGCTACTTCCAGATGCCCCCCCACCCCCACCCACTCCATCCAGGCAGCTGAGGAGCCAGAGAGGTTCGGCAAGAAAGAGCCCCCGGCATCCCCGATGATTTGTTTTTTATTTTATTTGGATTTATACTCAGGTTATGAGTTTTTTATTTTATTTGGATTTATACTCAGGTTATGAGTTTTTTATTTTTTGATACTGCACACGTTGCAGTGTGAATGGTGTGTGAATGTGAGGGGGTGGCACTCCTGCCAGTAAGGGGTGTCACCCTCGGCCGTGGTGGTGAAGTTAACCCCACGGCTGTATGAATGACGTGTGAAAGGTGTATGAATGGACAGCGACATCATTGGGGCCTTGACGCTGGCGTTGCTGCTCCCAAGTCCTACATGCTGGACTTGGGCTAATCCAATGCGATGTGCATGTGGTGTGTGTGATCTAGGGACATCAGTGGTGTACACGCGTGCATTCTCTGTGTGATAAATGTTTTGGTTTAGTGTCCAAAGATGCCTACGGCCAGGACCCTCCTGACTGCTCTTCCATCAGCAGACTGGTTCTCCTCTGGCAGGGGGGGATTGTCTGGTTGGGGGGTCAGGTCATCACGTATGTCAATCTGCAGGCCTTTTCTCATAGCAAAGTTTTGCAGAATGCAACATGCACGATGATCTGACACACAAAGGTAGGGGAATACAATAGGGTCCCCCCGGACTTATCCAGGCAGCGGAAACGGGACTTCAGGAGCCCAAATGTTTGCTCCACCACTGCACGGGTTTTGATGTGTGCTTCATTGTATTTTCTCTCTCCTCTGGTTTGGGGGTTCCAGAAAGGAGTCATGAGATGGGGTCCCAGTGCATATGCAGAGTCACCTGTAAGGGAAAAGACAGGAGGATGTTAGTCATGCATGTGCCACTTCTTTTTTTTTGTATAATCTTTATTTTTATTTTCGGAAAAAAAAAACAAGGTAAGGCAAAAATAACCATAAACAAAGTGGCTTCACAACAAAGCCTCAACAATCAGGGTTATAGGAGGGGGAGGAGGAGCCTGAAGGGAAAACAGAAGGAAATCGTAGATGGGGGAAGGAAAAGGGCACGGGAGAGGGGGGGAAGGGCAGAGTACAATTTTAGCATAGTCTAAGCATATTCAACTATTATATTTCGCCAGGGAGAACCGCTATCCGCATCCTACAGGCATCAAAGCACTCCGTCCATCGTAGCCCGACTCGGACGTTCGGTCCATTTAGTCAGGCTTCCCCCAGAACTGGAGGAGGGCGGAGCAGGCGGCTGCAACATTGAAAAGAGCAATAGAAAAAGTTGCAGATGCAGTTCCCCCCGTGCCTCGAGCATAGTGATGCATCTAGAGTACCCAGGACGGATGGTAACCCAAGTACCGTCCAGGGAGCCCAAAAAAAATAAAAAATAAAAATAATAATATAAAAATATAAAAATCAAAAAAAAAAAAAAAAAAGGGGAGGGATGGAGTCAGAAGGGGAGCTAGAGTGAAAGAGAGAAATAAAGAGGGTCGTTTGAGAAGGGGGGAAGCATGCGGAGCATTCTGCACAGTGGGCCACTATGAGGTGGAGCTAGCGGTATTAGGTCGGCGGTGCGCCTGGATAAGCCGCTCAAAGGACGGATCAGCCAAGGCTAGTAGGGCAACGTCAAGGCTAGACGAAACCACAACAGTGTCCTGTACGTGGGTCCTCCATTCAGCCCAAACAAGGTCAAATTTTTCACGGGTGCCTCTGCAATCAGCCAACCATCTCTCCGCTTCCATGATCTCCCCCACCTTCCCCAACCAATCCTGCTCGCTTGGAATATGCAAGCTCTTCCAGTGTATCGGGATGAGTCTTTTCGCAGCGTTGAGGAGGTGGGGGAGAGCACTTCGCTTATAGCGAGACTGGGACATAGGGGGGACGTGGAGTAGGAAATGTTGGGGTTGCGCTGGCATGACAATGCCCAGGCCATCAGATATTTGTTTATTCACCATGTCCCAAAATGGCCGGAGCACTGGGCACTCCCACCAAATATGGAGAGCATGTGCCACTTCTGATGTGCATCACGGGAGGGGATAGTCATGCCTGCCACCCATGTCACTCACCAACCAGCCAGCTGTCCCCATACATGTTCTGTTCGAATTCTGCTGGGATGGGGCTCTGACGGTATATGAAGCTGTCATGGCTGGATCCGGGGTGTTTGGCACGGACGTGCCATATGAGGCGTTGGGCATCAGCTATCACCTGTACGTTGATGGAATGCCAATGCTTCCGATTGCGGTATATGTGCTCTGTGGCACTGGGGGGCTGTAGGGCCACATGTGTGCAATCAATGGCCCCCACAGTGCGTGGGAATCTGGCAATGCTGTAGAAATCTGTCATTGCCTTCAGCCGCAGCTCCTCAGTGGTGGGTCTGATGAACTGGTTGGACATGCGTCTGAGGATTGCAGGGACAACCTGGTGCACACATCTGCTCACGGAGGATTGTGACATCCCAGCCACCACTCCACTTGTACGCTGGAATGATCCACTGGCAAGGAAATGGAGTGTTGCCAGTACCTTCACCAGTGGCTGCACTGCTTGTGAGCGGTGTGTCTTGCTGTTGATGTCACCCTGCAGGGTTCTGGTTAGTTCAAGGATTGCATCTGGGCTGAATCTGAAGAGGCGATACACCTCCTCATCCCCCATGCCAAAGAGGCTCATGCGCGTGCGGTATATCCTCTCACGTGCCCGCCTCCTTCGTTCCGGGGGACCCATCAGTAGTTCTAGGACCACGATTGCCCCTGGCATGTTGGCACACAGAGGTGTTGTCCTTGCACGTGTGGTTGTTCAGCTTGCTAGTTTCGTCGGTAGCGCTGCTGCTGGAGCTGCTCTCCTGCTGACCTGAGGTCGTCTGGAGTTAAGATAAAGCAGCCATTTGTAGAAATAACTTTGCGACGGACGGACGACATATGCGCGGCGCATGTAGCCGGCGTATGGTGCTAATCCGTGCGAGAATTTGGAAATCTCCCTCATTTGCATATTTGCAGGGGAAATCAATAGGCGCGACTGATGCGCCAAGCGAAACTATGCGCTGACGATACTCTGGCGTCGGAACATTAAGCCGGTCGGAAATGGCCCGTTTTCTGTCGCATCTAGTTTGGTGGGTACGGCCACATAGAAACGACGGCGCATCTTCACAGTTACGCGGCGCATATCGAAATACTCCAGCGCAACTCTACCTGAATCTGGCCCTATGTGAATAACAGTACTTGCGCCGAAAGTGTCGGCGGAGTAACGTAAATGAGAAGCGTTACTCCGGAGTAAAGAAACTCCCATCTACCTGAATCTGGCCCTTAGTGTCACCGCACCTGTGCTGTTATATACCACCTGAGCGCAGTTAGTGTCACTGGACGTGTGCTGTTATATACCACCTGAGCGCAGTTAGTGTCACTGTATGTGTGCTGTTACATACCACCTGAGTGCAGTTGGTGTCACCGCACCTGTGCTGTTATATACCACCTGAGCGTAGTTAGTGTCACTGGACGTGTGCTGTTATATACCACCTGAGCGCAGTTCGTGTCACCGTACGTGTGCTGTTATATACCACCTGAGTGCAGTTAGTGTCACTGGACGTGTGCTGTTATATACTACCTGAGCGCAGTTAGTGTCACTGGACGTGTGCTGTTATATACCACCTGAGCGCAGTTAGTGTCACTGTACGTGTGCTGTTATATACCACCTGAGCGCATTTAGTGTCACCGCACTTGTGCTGTTATATACCACCTGAGCGCAGTTAGTGTCACTGGACGTGTGCTGTTATATACCACCTGAGCGCAGTTAGTGTCACTGTACGTGTGCTGTTATATACCACCTGAGCGCAGTTAGTGTCACTGGACGTGTGCTGTTATATACCACCTGAGCGCAGTTAGTGTCACTGTACGTGTGCTGTTATATACCACCTGAAAGCATAAATATGACTGGAAGGAAAACAAAGAGAGGCAGAGAGTCACGAGGACAAGCAGGCTCTGCATGTAGAGGTAACGCTGGTAGTGTATGTGGTACATCGTTTTCAGCACGTGGCCGTGGCCGCTCGTCCTTCTTTTCGGGAGCTGGCCGTGTTGAGCCCTAAACATGCAGAGAAATTAGTAGAGTGGATGACCAAGCCGTCCTCATCCTCCTCATCCTCTCTCACACAGACTGATCAAAGTTTATCTGGCAAAGCAGCTGCCAAGGCGTCCTCTTGCCTCTGCACAATGGCTTCACACAATACTTCCCTAGTACCACCATGTCCTCCTGAGGAGTCCCCCGAACTGTTTCAACACAGTGTTGGGTACATGCTGCAGGAAGATGCGCAGCGTTTTGAAGACTCTGATGACGGAACACTGATAGAGGAAGGCATTGATGTGAGCCCAGGGAGAGGGGGTGTCCGAGAGGGACAGCAATTTGTCAGTGATGATGTTCCCCCAGCTGGAGCATACTGCCAGGTTGTTGACAGTGATGAGGAGGGAGGGGATGATGAGGTCACTGACTCTACCTGGGTGCCTTATAGGAGAGAGGAGGAGGAGGAGGAGGAGGACGAGGCACAGGCACATCTCCAAAGAGGCAGGATGCCCTCCAGGGGTCAGCTTAAGGTCACACCCACTGCATTACAGCGCACATCTACGGCGCTTGTGCATGGCGCTGCTGTGTCTGACCGGTACAGCAAAAGTTCTTTGGTGTGGGCCTTTTTTGAAACATGTCCACAAGATCGTACCTTTGCTATTTGCAACTTATGTTGCAAGCGTATCTCGCGTGGCCAAAACATCAACCGCCTGGGTACCACATGCTTGTCCAGACATATGTCGACCTGCCATGCAGCTCGTTGGCAAGCACACCAAAAAGACCCACACCAAAGACAAAAGTGTACCCCCCCTTGCCCTTCTGGGACCTCCAACCCCAGTAGACCCCCAGTCCTCTCTGAAGCCTGCAGTGAAGGTGTAGAAATAGGTGTGTCACAAGCTAGTAGTAGCGGTCAATCTACTGATAGTACCAGGCAAATTTCCCTGCCCCAGCTGCTGCAGCACCGAAAGAAGTACAATCCCAGCCATCCACATGCCCAGCAGTTGAATGCTAGCTTAGCGAAATTGCTAGCACTTCAACTGCTACCTTTTCAGTTGGTAGATTCTGCCCCCTTCCGTGAGTTTGTGCAATGTGCAGTACCTCAGTGGCAAGTACCAAAACGCCACTTTTTCTCACAAAAGGCTATTCCGACTCTCTACCGGCATGTGGAAGGCAATGTCCATGCCTCGCTGGACAAGGCGGTCAGTGGTAAGGTGCATATTACCGTTGACTCATGGTCCAGCAGGCATGGACAGGGACGTTACCTGTCTTTTACGGCGCATTGGGTGACTCTGCTGGCAGCTAGGAAGGACGCAGGGCAAGGTCCAGTAGTTTTGGAGGTTGTTCCGCCACCATGCCTCCAAAACAATACTACTGCTTGTGACACACCTCTTTCCTCCACCCCCTCCTCTTCTTCTTCCTCTGTGGCCTCTTCCTGTGGGGATGTTTTCTCCGAACCAGCCGTGCTCCGTAGGCGTACGAGGGGATAAGCAGGAATGCAGACCAAGAGATGCCATGCGGTGCTAGAGCTGGTGTGCTTGGGAGACAGGAGCCACACTGGGGAAGAGGTTTTGTCAGCTCTGCAGGTTCGGGCTGAGAGGTGGTTGACGCCACGCCAGCTGAAGCCTGGAATGGTGGTCAGCGATAATGGCACCAACCTCCTCTCTGCCCTGCGACAGGGAAAACTCACCCACGTGCCCTGTTTTGCGCATGTCCTCAATTTGGTGGTGCAGCGGTTCTTGGGCAGGTACCCGGGCTTGCAGGATATCCTGAAGCAGGCCAGGAAAGTCTGTGTGCATTTTCGAAGGTCATATAATGCCACTGCTCGGCTGACTGACCTCCAAAGGGAATACAACCTGCCCAAGAACCGCCTAATTTGTGACATGCCCACCAGATGGAACTCAATGTTGGCCATGCTGCAGCGGCTGCAAACGCAGCAACGGGCCATCAATGAGTACCTGTGCCAATATGGCAGCAGAACTGGGTCAGGGGAGCTAGGTTTTTTTTCCCCACGCCAGTGGGCCTTGATCAGGGATGCATGCACTATCCTGTCACCATTTGAGGAGGCCACGAGGATGGTGAGCAGTGACAGTGCATGCATCAGTGAGACTGTCCCTCTTATTCACATGTTGGAGCACACGCTACGTAGAATAATGGACAGGGCCCTTGAGGCAGAACAGAGGGAGGATCAGGAGGACTTCCTTACCTCTCAAGGCCCCCTTTACCCAGACAGTGATCCTGCTTGTCCACTTAGCACACAGGAAGAGGAGGAGGAGGATTGTATCAGCAGCATGGATGTGGAGCCTAGCACTCAGCAGCAGCAGTCTTCAAGGGATCATTTACAGTCCCAAGGAGCACGTGGAGTTTTACGTGGCTGGGATGAGGTGCCTGTGGATCCTGTCGTCCTCAGTGACCCAGAGGACTGTGCCCCGAATGCCTCTGCAAACTTACGCTGCATGGCCTCCCTGATCCTGCAAAGCCTGCGTAAGGATCCTCGTGTACGTGCTATTAAGGAGAGGGATCATTACTGGCTGGCGACTCTCCTTGATCCACGTTACAAAAGTAAGGTTGCGGACCTTATGTTGCCATCGCAGAGGGAGCAGAATATGAAACTTCTGCGGGAGGCCTTGCAGAAGGGTCTGTGCAATGCGTTCCCATAACCGGGGGGGATTACCAAACCTGGCTCTGGACAACGTCTTGCTGAGGCTTCGGTGAGTCACAGAAGGGGCGGTGGAGAAGGTGGTCGTCTGACCGATGCGTTCAGCCAGTTTTTTAGTCCGCAGCCCCAAGGTCTGACCGGTTCCAGCAACCATCGCCAGCGTCTGGTTTACATGGTCCGGGAATACCTAGGGGCAAGATCCGACTTGGACACCTTCCCCACCAAAAATCCTCTGGCTTACTGGGTCTTGAGGATGGATCACTGGCCAGAGCTTGCCCAGTATGCAATTGAGCTACTGGCTTGCCCTGCATCCAGTGTTCTTTCAGAACGGACATTCAGTGCTGTTGGAGGCTTTGTGACTGATCACAGGGTGCGCCTCTCCACCGGCTCTGTTGATTGACTGACCTTCATCAAAATGAATCAGGCTTGGATCAACACCAGCTACCAAGCACCTGATGCTGATATTAATGAATAATATCTTTTTGTTGAAATGTCGGATCCCTTTTAGACTGCATATGCTGATGCTGAGTGACTGTCCTCTTATGCTGCTGATGGAATATCCTTCTCCTCCTCACTTTTCTTGCTGATAGCTAGTAAGAAATGTTGTGTTTCTGGGCTCTGCCACCAGTGCCCAAGGCACAATTTTTCAGCCCGTTTAACAGGGCCGCCTAATAACAATTTTTGATGCAATACTTTGCACGTGGCTCCTTGTTGTGCTCCAATTGGAGTTATTGTGAGGGGTTGCAGTGTTGTATTGTGCCCAAGCCCCAATTTTTCTGCCCCTGTTTTAACAGGGGCGCCTAATAACAATTTTTGATGCAATACTTTGCACGTGGCTCCTTGTTGCGCTCCAATTGTAGTTATTGTGAGGAGTTGCAGTGTTGTGTTGTGCCCAAGGCCCAATTTTTCAGCCCCTGTTTTAACAGGGGCGCCTAATAACATTTTTTGATGCAATACTTTGCACGTGGCTCCTTGTTGCGCTCCAATTGGAGTTATTGGGAGGGGTTGCAAGTGTTGTGTTGTGCCCAAGGCACAATTTTTCTGCCCCTGTTTAACAGGGGCACCTAATAACAATTTTTGATGCAATAATTTGCACGTGGCTCCTTGTTGCGCTCCAATTGGAGTTATTGGGAGGGGTTGCAAGTGTTGTGTTGTGCCCAAGGCACAATTTTTCAGCCCCTGTTTAACAGGGGCGCCTAATAACAATTTTTGATGCAATAATTTGCACGTGGCTCCTTGTTGCGCTCCAATTGGAGTTATTGGGAGGGGTTGCAAGTGTTGTGTTGTGCCCAAGGCACAATTTTTCAGCCCCTGTTTAACAGGGGCGCCTAATAACAATTTTTGATGCAATAATTTGCACGTGGCTCCTTGTTGCTCTCCAATTGGAGTTATTGGGAGGGGTTGCAAGTGTTGTGTTGTGTCCAAGGCACAATTTTTCAGCCCCTGTTTAACAGGGGTGCCTAATAACAATTTTTGATGCAATACTTTGCACGTGGCTCCTTGTTGCGCTCCAATCACAGTATGTTTGAGGGGTGCCCTTTTTTCTAAAAATTTTCTTTCACAAAACAATAATGGCCCCCCACCACCGCTAAAATATACGACATAATGTTGCCACACAGAACTTGCGCAAGTAGCATTAATTACTTTTTTTTATAGTCCTCTCATGTTGTGCAGGGACATTTCTAAACACGTGCCACTACTATAGACACCCAGCAGGTGTGATATTTAAAGGATTTTTTTTTTTTCACTTTAAGCATCATTAAAATGGCTGCTCCGCAAAAAACGTCCGTTTTAAAAAAAAACATTTCCATTGATACATGTTCCCTGGGGCAAGACCCGGGTTCTGAACGACGTTTTCCAACATTTAATTGCATTTTGGTCTTTAAAACGACCGTTTTTGAATTTGAACGTTCGGCTCCCGTAGACTTCAATGGGGTTCGAAATATTCGTGCGAACCCGCGGTCTGTTCGAACGTTCTGGTGCGAACCGAACCCGGTGGTGTTTGGCTCATCCTTAATTATAAGCAATGTAAGAGCAGTAATCCTGATGCTGAGTAATAGACAGGGAAAAAATAATCAAACTCTTTAATTTGCACAACCACCTTGGTATATATTATTCCACCATTGATAGATCACAGCTTGACTGCACCCCTACCTTGGCATAGTTTTTTTAAGAGTACTTTCCAGACTGCGCTGCTAGGGGGGTCTTCACCCTTGCTAATCCCAAGAGGCCGTTACCCTGCGCCCTGCTCCACTGTTGTCCAGTAGTCAGACAGTCAAATAATAATATATATTTAAATGTTCCTGACCAGCTCCACTTGCTCAGCAGATCTCCACATATCCTGCTCCCACCTTTAGCTGTTTAAATGTGGGCTGACTATAGGTGGGTCTCCAATATTGCTTATGTTGGCTGATACTGAGGAGGCACTATAAGGCAGGACAGGACTAATGACAGTACAAGATTCTTGCCTAGGAAGCTTGGCGGAATGTCTATAGCAGGGGATTCAGCTATTAAGTACAAAGGTGCAAAAGCAGATAACAACAAGAACCTGGGGAATGCCCAGGGAATAACCAAGCCTACTTAGTGCAAAAAGCAGAAAAGTCTGGTGCTGATACTATCCAAAATGTGGACCAAGTGTTTGTCTGTTCATGCAGCTCATACAGTTCATACAGTTCATATATTTGTATTGCACCTACTTCTTATCCCCTAATTCACTGATCCAGGCTGGGAGGCTGTCCGCAAACGAATCCCACTGCTATGGTACTGTATTGGTAGTAGTTGTGGTCACTGACCTTTACCAGCCATTGCCGTCCATGGTGTGCTGATCTCCACCGACTTCCATTGCTTCCTATCTCCTCCTCATACCTCAGACACTACTCGCGATCCTCCGCGTGTCCCCGGGTTCACTCCAAGCCGCATCACTGCTGGCGCCCACCGCCACACGCTATGCTGTACTGCCAATCGCCAACCGCCGGCCACTCTGAACCCAGCACGCTACTTGGGGAGAGACCCGCCGCTTCACAGGGAGAGGCCTGCCGCTGCTGCAGCCAATAGCGGTAACCAGCAGGTAGTTCTGTCCTCTTGCATTACTGGGGGGTAGGGAGGCTGAGGATCACACGGGCACCATGGAATCTAAAGTGCTAATTTTAAAGGTTAATACAGTCAGGTTTGGGGGTGTGGCCTGGACATGGCTGAGTGAGGCTGCTTTTATCTGGAGCTCCCGACCCTAACCTTCTTACATCGGCTAATAACCCACCAAAATCGGCATGTAACCGACCAAAAAACACAGAATGAGAGCATTGACCCGGAGGACTCATTCTTGCGCAACGCAAGACGATATTTCCTGCTATTTCAACCTACAACTGCAGACCTCTCCCGGAGCCAGGGCGACCGCGCCACGAGGCACTTCACGTGGCAATCCTACGGAGGTCCAAGACCAAAGTGAGTGGGACTCCATCTCAGGCACCCCAGCCTCCCCGATTTGCTCACCGACGCCGGCCGCACCACCCTCACCGGACATGGCGACACTGGTGCAGATGCTCGGGGATACCCCCTGGACACAGACATCCGAGCGCTCCTGCAGGCTTTACCCACCAGATGGGACATAGAAGCGCTTATCCTCCATTTGGAGGAAACTCACCGTCGGGATTTCCAGGAGGTGAGGGCAGATGTCTGCAGGTTAACGGACAGAGTCACATCGGGGAAGGCCTCGCACACCGCACTGGAGCTCCGTGTGTCAGAGTTGGAGAGATCCAGAGACCAACACTGGACACCGCCATTGACCAGGAATGGGCCCTGCTGTGAAATATTAGATCAAGAATTGGAATTACATGCCCCTGTTGAACAGGGGCAGAAAATTGGGCCTTAGGCACTGGTGTTGGTGCCACAACACTGCAACCCCCACAGATAATCTAGTTGGAGCGCAGGAATAAGCCCTGCTGCAAAGTATTGCATCAAAAATTGTAATTACTCGCCCCTATGAAACAGGGTCATAAAAATTGGGCCTTAGGCACTGGTGCTGATGCCACAACACTGCAACCTCTCACAGATACTCTAGTTAGAGCGCAGGAATGATCCCCGCTGCAAAGTATTGCAGCACAAATTGTAATTACCCGCCCCTGTTAAACAGGGGCTGAAAAATTAAGCCTTAGCCACTGGTGGCGGTGCCCAGAACCAAAAATGTTCTTACAAGCTATCAGCATGATCATTGTGGAGAAAAGGATAGTCACTCAGCATAACAGGATAGTTACATAGTTACATAGTTAGCCAGGTTGAAAAAAGACACAAGTCCATCCAGTTCAACCATAAAAAAATAAATAAACAAACAAAATAAAACACAGTACAATCCCATACACCCAACTCCATACCCACAGTTGATCAATAGGAAGGCAAAAACCCCAGCAGAGCGATGATCCAATTTGCTACAGGAGGGGAAAAAATTCCTTCCTGATCCCCTGAGAGGCAATCGGATTTACCCTGGATCAACTTTACCTACAAATCTTAGTACTCAGTTATATTACGTGCATTTAGGAAAGAATTCAGGCCTCTCTTAAAGCAACCTACTGAGCTGGCCAGAACCACGTCTGGAGGGAGACTTCCACATTTTCCACATTTTCCACATTTTCACAACTCTTACTGTGAAGAAACCTTTCAGTATTTGGAGGTGAAATCTCTTTTCCTCCAGACGTAAAGAGTGCCCCCTTGTCCTCAGTGTTGACCTCAAAGTGAATAACTCAACACCAAGTTCACTATATGGACCTCTTATATATGTGTATATGTTGATCATATCCCCCCTTATTCTCCTCTTCTCAAGAGTGAATAAATTCAGTTCCTCTAATCTTTCCTCATAGCTGAGCTCCATTATGCCTCTTATCAGTTTGGTTGCCCTTCTCTGCACTTTCTCCAGTTCTCCAATATCATTTTTGAGAACTGGTGCCCAAAACTGGACTGCATATTCCAGATGAGGTCTTACTAATGATTTGTACAGGGGCAAAATGATATCTCTATCTCTGGAGTCCATACCTCTCTTAATACAAGAAAGGACTTTGCTTGCTTTGGAAACCGCAGCTTGGCATTGCATGCCATTATTGAGCTTATGATCTACCAAAACCCCCAGATCCTTCTCCACTACAGATCCCCTAGTTGTACTCCCCCTAGCATGTATGATGCATGCATATTCTTAGCCCCTAAGTGTATAACTTTACATTTATCAATATTAAGCCTCATCTGCCACTTAGTCGCCCAATTAGACAGAGCATTGAGGTCGGCTTGTAAATTGGAGACATCCTGTAAGGACTTTATTCCACTGCATAGCTTGGTGTCATCTGCAAAGTCAGAAATGTTACTTTTGATCTCAGACCTAATATCATTTATAAATATATTGAAAAGTAAGGGACCCAACACTGAACCTTGGGGTACACCGCTGATAACCTTGGACCATTCAGAGTAAGAATAATTAACCACAACTCTCTGAATCCTGTCTTTCAGCCAGTTTTCTATCCATTTACAAACTGATATATCCAATCCTGTAGACCTTACCTTACACATGAGCCGTGTGTGGGGAACTGTATCAAACACTTTTGCAAAATCCAAGTATACCACGTCCACTGCCACGCCTCTGTCCAGGGTTTTACTTACCTCTTCATAAAAGGAAATCAGGTTTGTCTGACAACTTCTGTCTTTCATGAATCCATGCTGTCTGTTGCTTAAATAGTTTGTTTCCAGCAAGAACTCATCCATGTGGTCTTTTATTAAACATTCCAGTATCTTCACAACTATAGGATAGTCACTCAGCATCAGCATTGGCAGTCTTGAAGGGATCTGACATCCCTTCAAATTACTCAGTTACATCGGCATCAGGTGCTTGGTAGCTGGTGGTGATCCAAGCCTGATTCATTTTTATGAAGGTCAGTCGATCGACTGAGTCGGTGGAGAGGCGCAACCTGTGATCGGTTACAAAGCCTCCAGCAGCACTTAATGTGCGTTCCGAAATAATGCTGGATGCAGGACAGGCCAGTAGCTCAATTGCATACTGTGCAAGCTCTGGCCAGTGATCCATCCTCAAGACCCAGTAAGCCAGAGGATTTTCAGAGGGAAAGTTGTCCAAGTCTGATCTTGCCCCTAGGTATTCCCGCACCATGTAAAATAGACGCTGTCAAAGGTTGCTGGAACCGGTCATACCTTGGTGATGCGGACTAAAAAATTGTGTAAATGCATCAGTCAGACGGCCACCTTCTCCACCGCTCCTTCTTTGACTGATCAAAGCCTCAGCAACACGTTGTCCAGGACCATGATTTTGTAACCTCTCAGTCTCTGGAAACGCATTGCACAGACCTTTCTGCAAGGCCTCCCGAAGACGTTTCATCTTTTGCTCCCTCTGCCCCGGCAAGGTCCGCAACCTTACCCTTGTAACATGAATCAAGGAGGGTTGCTAGCTAGTAATGATCCCTCTCCTTGATAGCACGAATGTGAGGATCCTTCCGCAGGCTTTGCAGGATCAGGGAGGCCATACAGCATAGGTTTGCTGAGGCATACAGTGCAGAGTCCTCTGGGTCACTGAGGAAGACATGATCCTCAGCCACCTCGTCCCAGCCACGTACAAGTCCATGGGTTTCTTGGGACTGTAATTGTTCCCTTGAAGACTGCTGCTGATGCTGAGTACTAGACTCCACCTCCATGCTGACACAATCCTCCTCCTCCTCGTCCTCTTTTTGTGTGATAGGCGGGCAAGCAGGAAAACTGTCTGGATAAAGGGGGCCTTGAGAGGTAAGTAAGTCCTCCTCTTCCTCCCTCTGTTCTGTCTCAAGGGCCCTGTCCATTATTCCATGCAGCGTGTGCTCCAACAGGTGGATAAGAGGGACAGTGTCACTGATGCATGCACTGTCACTGCTTACCATCCTCGTGGCCTCCTCAAATGATGACAGGACAGTGCATGCATCCCTGATCATGGCCCACTGGCATGGGGAAAAAACAAGCTTCCCTGGCCCACACCAAAGAACTTTTGCAATAACGCTGAGAGACAACAGCGCCCTGCACATGCAGAGATCTGCGTTGTGATGCAGTTGGTGTGCTGCCCTTAAGCTGGCCCCTGGAGGGCATCCTGCCTCATTGGATATGTGCCTCCTCCTCCTCTCTCCTATCAGGCACCCACATGTAGTCAGTGACCCCATCATCCCTTCTCTGGCAGTATGATGCAGCTGGGGGAACATGACTGCCAGATTGCTGTCCTTCTTGGGCACCCCCTCTCTCTGGACTCACGTTACTGCCTTCCTTTAGCTGTGTACCATCATCGGAACCTTCAAAACTCTGTGCATCCTCATGCAGCATGTACCCAACACTGTGGTCAAACAGTTGGGGGGACTCCTCAGAAGGACATGGTAGGGCTAGGGAAGGAGTGACTGATGCCATTGAGTGGAGGAAAGAGGCCACGTTGGCAGCTGCTTTGCCAGACAAAGTACCCTGAGCCTGGGTAAGAGAGGATGAGGAGGATGATGACGGCTTGGTCATCCACTCTACCAAGTCTTCGGCATGTTGCCAGCTGCCGAAAAAAAGGACGAGCGTGTCCCACGGCCACGTGCTGATGAGGATGCACAGTGTTCACGACGAGCACTGTTGCCTCTAGACTCAGAGCCTGCTTGCCCTCTTTTATCGGCTCGTGACTCTCTGCCTCTCCTTGTTGTTATTGGATTTCTTTTAAAATAGAAAGAAGAAGATATAGTTATTTTTTTTTTCAAATTTCCGCTCTGTTTTTATGCTTCCCATTATTTTGCACAGGTGATTTGCCAGGTGATGCCGCGTACACACGACTGTTTTTAATGTCATGTAAAAAAATCTAATTTTTTCTCGAAGTGATTCTTGTCAAGCCTTCCTTGCATACACATGATCGTAAAAAAAAAAAAAAAAAAATGATTGCGCAAAATGCGGTGACGTACAACACGTACTATTTGTGTACCCCCAAAAGGGGTGTGTGTATCCTCGGTAGGACTTTTAGCTTGGGAGACTGGTTATAAAGTAGAAAAAACGAATTGGTCATCAATTATATCTCAAAAATGTATCAAATTTTATTAAATATTGTTGTTCGTAGTAAACACATAAAGACCAGTGCTACAACGTTGGGTAAAAGCATCCAAGTGACTACAAGGAGGGGGAGTACAACCTAGGACATGCAAAAGACAGCGGCGTGAAACATCAATGATAACAAAATATAAGAAAAATTATAATAGCGACAAAAAATTGCGAACAAAACCCCCAAGGTATTTTGTATCTTTATTTATTTATTTATATTTTTTCCATTTTAGATTGTAAAGCAACAACCCTGCACTACCCAATAGGTAGGGACAGATATGCCAACGTTTCGAGGCTATGGAGAGTCGTGCTTCTTCATCAGGGCAAGGGTAGTGCAGGGTTGTCGCTGTACAATCTAAAATGGAAAAAATATAAATAAATAAATAAAGATACAAAATACCAGAAACAATAATCAAGAGGCATTGATATTCCCTCACCATAGCTCTCCCTGTGTATGGAGCAATGCCCAGAAACACATGCAGGAAAAAGGCCCCAAACACACCACCACTGTCAATAACCACATAGCTGCTTAAAGTTTTTTTGTGTATATCATGGGCTAGAGAGTACTAACCGGTTGATGTATATGCAATCTTTCACTGGCGGAGATAGGATCGCTATCCTGCCGGTTGAATAGGTATGTCCAGAGGTCAATAAAAACAAGTTTGTTCAAGGATTATCCTCGCATAGGGAACATATGGTCTAAAAATAGAAAACATGCACAGAAATATATCATAATACCATATAGGGTCAAGGAATGAGAGACTGGTCATTTATACCAGGACGACTTGTATGTGTACCTATGATCCAATGTGCGCAAAAGCTAACATATGGATTGAATATTGGAATAGTTAGGGGGTACTGACAACAGGGGGCGGCCAGGATATAGGTATATAACATACCTTGGATGATAGGTAAACTGCGGAAATACATTAGAATACATAGTAAGACATGTCTGCAAAAAACTGCAACACGTACGACGGCACTATAAAGGGGAAGTTACATTCGGATGGCGCCACCCTTTGGGCTGCTTTTGCTGATTTTGTGTCAGTAAGACTTTTTAGGGCCCTTTCACACTAGCGGACGAACGGTCCGCTAATTACAATTTCGTTTACGGACTTGTAATGGGCCCCTATGGGAGCGGATCTGTTAGCGGATGATGCATCCGCTAACGTCCGCCAGATCCGCATCTGTTTTTTTGGACGGAAGAATGTTCTATTTTTCTTCCGTCCGGCCAAACGGATCGGATGCAAACGGACAGACGGTCCGTTTCCATCCGATTCCCCATAGGGGATAGCGGAGGAGAGACAGGGCGGTCCCTGCACAGTGTGCGGGGACCGCCCTGTCCGCCCGACAGCTCAGCGGAGACCCCCCGCTGAGCCGACGGACACACGGAGCGGACCGAAAAACGGACCGCTCCGTGTGAAAGAGCCCTTAGTCTTGATGCTTTTCAGTCTGTTACAGCGTTACGAATGTGCTATCTCCATTACAAATGCTAGTTTTACCAGAACGAGTGCTCCCGTCTCATAACTTTTTTTTCCTGTCGTTAAAGCCTACACACGACCGTTCTTCACAATGTGAAAAACAACTAGAAAAATTAGAGCATATTCTTAATTTTTAATGCCCATTTTTCACAACGAGAAAAATGCTCTGGAGCCTACACATGATCGTTTTTAATGACCAATTTAAAAAATAAATTTTTTCTCATCATGAAAAACGGTCGTATGTACGTGGCATAAGACCCTGTATATACAACTTTTGTTGTCTGATTTCCTTTAGATTTACCGAAACAATAAAGTGCCAGGGCCTGCCTGATTGCATACAAATTGAAACTCTTAGGTTTGGCTTCATATATGGTTTTGGTTAATCTGATAGAGAAAATCTACAGAAAATTGTATAGTGTGTATCCAACTTTAGTAATTACCACAGCCGTTTCATCTGAGGGAAATCCTGAAAACATGACCTGTTGGGGCGCCTTGCGGACTGGAGTTGAGAAACACTGCTCCAAATCATGACAATCAAATGTTGCTTAGTCCTAGCAATTTTAACCACTTTCATGCAGCTTTTAATTACATAAACAACCCAATAAATCAACACAACCTTCCAACTTTTATTCTGCTATAACTATAAGCAGTGATGTTGAATGATTGCTTGGATCCAAAGCTTTTACAATCGAAAGCTGATTTAAAGCAGTTAAAGTTGCTAGAAACTCCATCCTGTTCCACTTAAACATGCTGCCAGAGTCTGCTCCAGAAATTGTATGTAGCTGCTGCGGTTGTTTCAGCTGATAAACCAGCCTGAACTGGTTGAAACCGGTCTGATCTGGCTCTGACTGCTTGTAAGGCAGCAGCTGTGTGTTCTTTCCTGCTAAACAAAGAGATTTTCGCTGAAAGAACAAATAGCCTGAAGATCACAGCTAATATGTAAAATTCTGTTTACAGTCAGAATGATTGTTGATGTGATACAATTATTTCAGCTGTTTATTGAGGCACAGCTTGAAGAAGACCCATCAGTATTTATTTATCAGTATTTTTTTCATGTTAGGGTGCTAAGATTAAATGTTGGGCCAGATTCTCATAGAATTTCGCTTGCGTATCGTAAGCCATTTACACTACGCCGCCGCATCGTACTAGAGCAAGTGGCGTATTCTCTAACCATTTGCTCTGTAGTTTGCGTTGGCGTAGCAAAAATGGCCCAGCCTAAGCCTGCGTAATTCAAATGAGGCGGCTTGTATTTAAATTAAGCGCGCCCCTGCCTCGAACGAACTGCGCATGCGCCGGCCGGGGAAAAAGCCCAGTGCGCATGCTCCAGCTCACGTCGGAAAGCGTTGTTGAAACCGACGTCAAAACGACGTAATCATCACTACGCAATGCCCCTATTCGCGAACGAGTTAGTAAAACGACGTAAGCGACGGAAAAAGCCAACGCTGACCCAACGCCATACTTAACATGGCATCTGGCGGCATCCGACGGTACTTCTTAAGGTTACTCCACATAGAAGCTGGGGTAACCTTACGTGGCCGAAAATGACGTACGCGACGACGGGGCGGCGTAAAAGCGATCGGGAATCGACGTACTAGCCTCATTTGCATATGCAAATGAGAAAACAACGTAAAGGCCACCTAGTGGCCAGAGTTGTCATTACAACTACGATCCGCAAGTGTAATGGTTTTACACTTGTCGGATGTTGAAGCGTATCTATGCAAAAGTGATGCTAAGCATCACGCGCATAGATACGAGGCAAAAAAAAAGGCGATACGACGGGGTATCTGAGATACTCCGTCGTATCGCCGCTGAGAATCTGGCCCATTGTGTTTAATGGATCACCTGAACTGGAATAATTACACACTAAAATAAAATTTGCTTAAATTTTTATGGCTTTGTTTAAACAGATTTTGAAGACAATTTATTTGTATTCATTTAAATATTTACAGATTATTTATTTTTTAATATGACATCAATATTTAGATGTAGGCTTTATGAGCAGGGCCCTCCTATTCCTTGTATTGAGCTGTATTGTAATTGGACTATCCCACTTTATATTGTTAAGTGCTGCACAAACTGTTGGTGCTATATACATCCTGTATAATAATAATAATTATAATTTACAAAATACAGAATCTGGAACATGTTCAGCTTGCACATTTACATGCTGTAATTTATTCTGGTTATTATAATGCGTTCTGCACGTTTTCATTTTTATTTTATTTTATTTATTTTTTTGCCCAAATGCTTCTCTCTGAATGCACAAGTGATGTTTTTTTTTTCTGCCTTTAAACGCTCCTGCCTGTAAATGCCTATGTGTGCACAGACACATATGGCATAGCTCCCAACTGTCCCTGATTTTGAGGGACTGTTTCTTAGTTGGAACAGAGTCCCTCTGTCCCTCTTTTCCACTTGGTCTGATCTATATAGTTGTATATAAAATGCATTTTTTCTCTTTCAAAAAGTGAATTCCCTCCCTTTTCCTGGTGTTTCTAAGGGCCTGCGCTGACTAATGTCTTTCATTTTGTTGGATGCCAAGCGGGTGATTCCTAGGCTATGGTTGTCCACCTCACCTCCAGCACTCCCACAACTGCCCACTACTGTGGCTGACCTACGTAGAATGGAGCGTCTGGCGGCTACAGCGGAGGGTTAAGAGCAAAAAATGTCTGAAACATTGTCGGCATGGGATGATTCAGTATATGGTTTTGAAGGAAATGTACCAGTTCGTTAACTTCAGTTGCTTACATATTCCTTTGAGTTTGCACATTAACTACCTTTCTTTTTGTACAGTTCTTTGTATGAAGATATACAGTATGTTTACATTACCTTTACCACTCCTGTACGGCTGTGATAGGAGGCTGTTTCAAACAATTTTACTACTTTCATTTTTATTTCTTATTCATGGGACTGAATTTCTTTCTCCCACTCAAAGCAATTGTTTAATCACATCGCTGTTCCTTACTTTGTACAATTTATGTGTATTTTGTAGTTCTCTAAGACAGTGTATACCTGCATCGCTTCAAAATGTTAATGGTTCCAATGCATTTTCTTTTGTATGACTTGCAAAAACGTATAAATAAACAATAAAAAAAAACTAAAAAAATTAAATTAAAAGCCAATATAAAGGAATAGCAAAAAAAAAAAAAAAAAAGCACTTGTGGATTTAATTAATCTTTTTTGGGGGGGAGTTAATTCTCCTTTAAAGGGGGTGTGGCAGGGGGAGTGTCCTATGCCTACATACATTTGCTAGTATGTGTCCCTCATCTCCATATGTTGGGAGGTATGCATGGGGGGGGGGGGGGGTGTTATGTACTAGAACAGTCAGATTAGGCTCTGCAAAGAAACCAATCAGCTTCCACATGTTAATGCCAAAGTTTAATTGAACAAGCTGATTGGCTACCATTAACAGCTTCACCATATTTTCAGTGAACCAGTATTAGTGAATCTCCCCCATAGGCTAACATGGATGGGCATTTAGAGGCTGAAACTATTTAAAAAAAAAAAAGTCAAATGCCTGTTTCTGCAGTGTGCACGAGGCCCTAATAATTTTTAAGCTGGTTATACATGGAGCAAATTTCAGGTGGTTCCTAAAAAACCTCACAAAACAGTTTCCCTGGCACCAGCATGGCAGCATACATGTATGTGGTAGTATGATGCCATGGATTAACGATAGGAAAGGAAAATGACAGTAAGCATTTGATACAATTTTCCATTTTGTTGATGTCTCTGATGACATCCTTGTATTGGAAAATAAAAGCCAGCTGGAAAATCGCTGGCTGAACAGCGCATCTAATCCGATGTAGTCACAGTTCATGTATCCTGACAGATTTCGGGAATACATTAGCCATAGTGGGAGATTTGTCTATACTGCCGTTATAGAGTGGATGGAGGAATCTGTGTGTTTTCTGTTCAGTCTGCAGGCTGAGAAACAAAGACCTATCAGTGGATGGCTAGCTTATAATATGTTTTTTTTATTATTATTTATTTTTTACAGCTAAACGTTTTTGCGGATTACAAATATGAAAATAATCCTTGTTTCATTTTTTGCTCCCCCCTGCTGGCAGGCTGTAAGACAAACATATGTCAGTACTGATTTATAAGTGGTACTTTCTTGAGCCGGCGAATGCCCAAAGGCTCTGTTTTTGTAACTCTATTACCTCTTTTGAAAAACCAATAAAGAGAATAAAAACAAAAATGATGCTATAACACCCGCACACAAGTGCAAAATCAAATTAATCTAAATAAAATTATGCTGAAAACTGCCGGATCACATTAAATTTCAGTTTACTGTTGCCCTACCAGTTTTAAAAATTAATGGATTGGTTACTGTTTATCCTGCAAATTATCAGAGAATAATCGTTATTGTTAAGGTTTGAGTGCTAGAGAAGCAACCTATAACACATGAATTCTGGCTTTCTATCTCTTTATATTTATTTATTTTTTATATATTGGTAAGTTCTAGAACCCTGTACTACTACAGCATTGCTTCTATTTGATGTAATTCTGCCCACCACTATTCATATTGGTAGCAATGTCTCCCTTTCATTAGTGGAAGTACAGTTTGCTAAGCAACCAAATCCATCCTGCAACATACTGTATGAGTAAACACATTTGATATAAACATGTCCTCTCTATTTGTATCTTTTGTCAGGGTGCAATTAGCCATGTATGGCACAGCTCACCCATGTGCTCCTTCCCTGAATTTCTAGCAGAAGGCGTGGCAGACTGTCTACAAGTCTCCTGGGTGTCACAAGGGAGAAGCTACACGCTCATGCTTTCTATCTATCTGTAAATGGGGGAGGGTGAAAGCTTTCTGTGCTGCTCCTGAATGTGGAAGTCAATTATTAGCCAGTGGGGGGATGGGAGAGAATGCTCACTGTTTTTTTTTTTATCTCTATCTGTAGTGAGCTCTTTGTGCTGATTTCAGTGTGTATGTTGGGGAGGGTTAGCTCCTTTCTATCTGCATGCTTCTTTGTGTGGGGGGAAGGGTGGCCTCTTTCTTTGTTTCCCTCGTGTGCGCTTCTGCTTCCAGAATGTTCTGAACAGGCTGTATACAGAAATGTGGCAATTTTCAGCTCCATTGCTAATGATGCCTCGTGTGGGTGCACTTTATAAGTGATGTGCTGGAAAAGGTTTGCTCTCCCTATTTGTTTACCCTCTGTATGGAGCAAGAGAAATTAGCTTTAATATATATAAACAAAATGTTGTTGCATTTCAGTTCTGCTGATCTCTTGCAGCCACTTATTATGTACATGTACAGGCAGGGCTTTTTTTCAGGGGGAACTTTGGGGGAACGCAGCTTTTGAACTCAGTCTGGTTCAGACCCTTTGGCACCTGCTCACCACAATCACTTGTAAACACAGAAGTCTGGTTTCTGTGTTTACAAGTGACAGCTCTCCATGCTGTGTGTACCCTCCTGAACTCTGCACTCTGTATGTAATGCAATCCTGGTATGTAATTCCCCTTTAAGACCCTTCTACTGTTTGTGAAATCTGAACAGGGTTGTGGTTGAGTTCCTGCACCTATTTTCTGAGAAAAAAATCTCTGTGTACAGTATATGGAAACATTCCTCTGATGGCTGCTACATTTCCAGATGGTGACCACAGTGGAGCAGGCCTCTGTAATGTGTTGAAAATAAGAAACCAGGGTGACAACATGGGGGAACAATAAGGGATACAGGGACAGAGCAATGTCACCCTCTACCAGGAAGTGCCTGAATAGCGGCCATCCTGGCAGGATCAGCAGGTATCTGCCCATTTAAAAAAATAAAAGATTGAAAATTGCTTTTGAAATTATGTTAACACAAATATAAGATTTGAAGAATTAGGTTTATTTATACTTAATGCGGTATTGAACCCAACACTAAAATATAAAATTTCATATATCGCAGCTTACCAATTATGAGATGCGGTAACTGCATTTGCTTTCTTTTTTTTAGCCCTGGTTCACATTAATGCTACTTTGAAATTGCACTACTTCACTTAAAGTAGCGCGATTTCAAAGTAGCAAGGTCAGCGCGATTTCAGCTGCTACTTGATAGACATCTGTGTAACTTCATGCACAGATGTCTATTAAAGTCACACCCCAAATCATCAAAAGTGGTGTAGCAATTACTTTTGCAAATCGTTGCGGCACTGTAAAAATGGTTTTTGCACCGATTGAAACAGTACCATTGCCTCCATGACTTGTAATGCGATTTGAGCTTTCAAATCGTGTGACAAATCGCTCAAATGTGAACCTAGTTTTAAGATTTTTTTCCTCAGTTTTCACATCTGAATTAGAGCACCCACACCCTGGATGGAGGAGCACAGGGGGCACCTTTGAACAACAGCATTGTCAGTTGGGGGGAAGAGGAGTGTTGGAAGATTTAGATACACTAACAAATTAAAGCCAAACTGTAGCTCACAATTTAAACAGTTACAGCAAAACTTTTTGTTTCCTTTTAAGTTAAAAGTTTTAAATGTAAAGGGTGAAACAGTGGGGTAGTGGGTAGCAATCTTGCCTAGTAGTGACAAGAGTTGCTGGTTTGAATCCCAACCACGACACTACCTGCCTGGAGCTTGCATGTTCTCCTTGTACCTGTGTGGGTTTCCTACGGGTCCTCCGGTTTCCTCCAACACTCCAAAGACATGTTGGTAGGTTAATTGGCTTCTGTCCAAATCGGTCCTAGTATATGAATGCGAGTTAGGAACTTTAGATTTTAAGCTCTTTGAGGGTGGGGACCGATATGAAAATACAATGTATATGTACTGTAAATTGACGGCGCTATATAAGTACCTTTAAATAAGTGAAAGCTGATCATCATAAGCACCCCTAAGTGATAAGTGGTTTGTCTCTTCCCTGTAACTGATACAATCTGCAGGACTTGTTTTGTAAAACAACAGACTTACTGGCTGGATCACCAGATGAATATAGAATAAAGAAAGCCTTAGTGCCCATTCACACTACAGTGACTTGGGATCCTATTTGTGTCGCCTCAAGTCGCACGACATGAGAAATTTAATTGAAGTGAATGAGAGCCGTCTTAATGTACACTACTGAAATCGCTCCGACTTCAGAAAAGGTTCCTGTACTAGGCGACTTGTACCCATAGATTTCAATGGAAGTCGCCTCCTAAGTCGGATCCATGTCTTAACTGAAGGAACTTTACAGGAAAAGAAAATAGTTTTCTCAGTCAAACCCCCTCCCTCCCACAGAGCAGATTATTCTGTGATTGGCCACTGGCAAAGTCGTCTCCAAGTCACCTCGCAAAGTCACGCTGGAAGTCGTGTTGTCCGTGTGTGAACCGGCATTTAAAAATAAAAAAAAATGCAGCCATGGCATCTAAGAATTGGTAAGTTGCAATATAATAAATGTTTGCTTTTGGGTTGAAGTGACACTAAAGGTTTTTTTTTTTTTTTAAATAACAAACATGTCATACTTACCTCCACTGTGTAGCTCGTTTTGCACAGTGTGTTCCCGAACCCTGTTTTCTGGGGTCCCCCGGCGGCTCTTCCGACTCCTCCCGCATCAGATAACCCCCTCTGGAAAGCGCTCTCCCAAGGGGGATACCTTGTGTGCGCGCTCCCGAGTCCTGCATTCGGTGTCCATAGCTGCTGAATGCAGGACTCGGCCCCACCCCCCCGACACCAACGTCATTGGATTTGATTGACAGCAGCAGGAGCCAATGGCTGCGCTGCTATCAATCTATCCAATGAAGAGCCGAGAACCTTGAGCAAAGATCCAGCGTGTTCTCGACGCTGGACTTTTCCAGGGCGCAGGTAAGTAAAACGGGGGGGGGGCGGTAATAGTTAAATGTTTTTTCACCTTAATGCATAGGATGCATTAAGGTGAAAAAACAGGAGGGTTTACAACCCCTTTAAATACTGCTTTAAATATATTTCCTGACGCATTCATGGCAGCACACACTGGGTTGTGACTCCGCCCCCACAACCTGACAGGATTGGTTAGCTATAAATTTAAAGGGGAGACGCCCTGCACAATACTCTTTTTTTTATCCTCACCTGACAGATTGGACGAAAAAGCAATCATGTCTCTTACCGCTAATCGCCCAGGCAGGTTCAAACCTCTCCTCTTTGGAAGTCCTCCCTGTACAGTCTCTAAAGGAGCTTCTATGGAGGGAACCCCGTTCCGGTGGTCGACCCCCCAGTGTGTGCGCCATCGCGCCTATCCGTCATTCTGCGCATGCGCGCAGCAAGGTGATGATGCCCTGCCCTCATCCAAGATGGCGCCGGAACGATCGGATCATTTCTGTGCATGCGCGCGTGCGTCATCAGCGCCGCGACGGGATCGGCGATTTTAAAAACACAGCACACTCTGCAATAGGGCTACAGGCTGCTGCTATACAGAGATTGATTACATTTAAACACCAGGTAGGTTTTTTTTTCCTGCCTCTCTACCTGATTCTCTGGCTCGTTTTTTCCTATACTGCACCTTTGTTTTTGCCCTATTTTAGTAGTATTGTTTCATCTTCTCCAGACTGTCCTCAAGACTGTATCCTCTGCACCCTTCTTGGAGACCACTGCCCTCGCAGACCACCATCAGCAACTATGTAAGAGGCCGTCCGAAAAAGGTAAGTAGAGAAGAGACAAAAAAGAGAGCCTGTGCGGGGGCGTGGCTTAGTGATGGCCGGGTGAGGACGTTCTTTCTGTGAGCTCCTGGCTTCCCCCCGGCTTACCCTGACTTTCAACGGACTTAACGCACCACCCTATGCGGCATGCTTAACAGCAAAAGACCCCGACCCGGACCATCACCCCGTAGGAACAGACCAATCACTCTGAGGAGCGGTATTAGGAGGTTTCTCTGCGATCCCCGGCGCCCGTCAGCCGGCGCCATTACAGAGGCTCCACGTGTGTCTCCGCCGGCGCTCTACACCACTCACACACTGGCTCCCACTCCCGTACCTGCAATGGACACTGATCTGTCCCAGGGAATCCCGTCGGTCCTCCGACCACCCGCTCGGAGCTCCTCGCAACAACCTGGCGACATGCCGGACGACCTCCGCTCCATCCTACAGGCCCTCCCTACTAAGGCCGACATTGAAGACCTCGTCCGCCGGGTAGAAGAAGCCCACGGCCGCGCCATTCAGGAGGTAAGAGAGGAGCTGCAAACCATCACTGAGAGGGTAGATACGGGGGAAGCGTCCATCTCCTCACTGGAGCAAAGAGTGTTGGTGCTGGAGGCCTCTCAGGCATTACAGGCAGTCACCGCCATAGACCTACAGCTACATTTAGAAGATTTGGAGGACCGCAGCCGCCGCAATAATTTGCGGCTGCGGGGTCTACCGGAGGCCACAGGACTTGGCGGTATCGGTAATGGCCATCCTTCAGGGGCTGCTGGGGGATTCACCCCCTGCCCTGGAACTTGACCGCGTTCACAGGACACTAGGCCCCAGATCCACGGACTCGGACCGCCCCCGCGACGTCCTATGCAGGCTACATCGCTATACCCACAAGGAGTTAATCCTCCGCAAAGCCTGGGAGCAAGGAGACATCAATTTCGATGGAGCCGCAATAAAGATCCTTTCGGATCTATCCAGGGCCACTTTGCAGCGGAGGGCCATGCTGAGACCGGTCCTTGACCTCGCCAGGAGAGCAGGCTGCACCCATTAGCGGTCACCTTTCGTAAGATGTCCTTATCCTACACCCTACGCACGCCAGCGGATCTACCAGGCCTCTTTACCTTTCTAGCAACAGAACCGGTGGACGTCCCGAACTGGCTCATCATTCTACCCCACCAGCCGAACCGACCGTTTGCTGGGCCTCAACGTGGAGGCCTCCCCCATCGCCAGCAGAGGTCAACAAGGAGGGCGCGAGCCTCGTCCTCCATTGAGGGGTCACATGAGTCATAAATTGCCAGGCGCTGCCTCGACATGTTATTTTTGCACTGCACAGCTTTTTGCTCTGAACCCTCTCCCCCCCCTTTTTTTTTACTGATTAACTGTTTTACCGCCTACTGACACTCTTCCCCCCCCCCGTGTGCGCGTATGCACCCCCACCCCCTGTTTTGAGCCGCACTCACGGAGGGGACCCCGAATGGGCTGTCTAACCTATGGGATGCCTGCTCTACAGGTCCTTGCCTGATACGGCTGCTACATAAGAAACTTGACTATGAGCTCGCAGCTGGACTTGCACCCATGATGTTGCCGCTGCACCGTTCCCGGAGGTCCCCACCCGGCGGAGGTTATGTCTGCCGATCCCCTCCCGGCCGTGGCCCGATATGGTCTCAGGTCTAACCGCTAACTTACTTTGGCCCCGGGTCCCGGGGCGGTGGTCGGGTAGGGGGGACAGGTATGGGGGCTCTGGGAGGAGGGTGCGGGGTGATCATGTGACGGGTGGTCCTGATGCTCGGACGGCGGGCCCTGTCCCCCGTTGGTAGGGGGGTGCTGTGTTCGGGGGAATAGGGGGAGGCTGGGCGGGCGGCCCCCTGCGGGAGGAGGGGGGGTGGTTCAGGCTGTTATGATGGTTCAAGGTTTAACTGTTTATTCTCATCTGTGCATTCTAACTGTTTGTATAAGTCAAGACGGCCCAGGTAAAGATGAACGGACTTTTGTCTGACCCATTCCCTATTACGAACGGCACGAGACAGGGCTGCCCGCTCTCCCCTCTTCTCTTTGCCCAGGTAAAGATGAACAGACTTTTGTCTGACCCATTCTGCTGTTAATATATTATATGCATGCATGTTATAGAGTTCTTAGTTGATTTATAAAATTAAGGGTTCTCCCTTTTTGGGAGCCGGGGTGGCCGGGGGCAGCCGGGGGACCTCTCGCGGGCTGTCTCTTTCCATTCCCCCACTTAGGACGACACTCCAATACCAGCTTCTGTTCTGGTGAGTGTCTAGGCACGGTTGTGCCCATTCTTTTAGTGTATCACACCTACGCACCTTTGTAGGTCACTTGACTGCACTAAGTCCCTTCTAGAAGAGGTGGTTGGGCTCTCAGCCACCTCCTTCCCCTCTCCCCTCCACCCTCCTCACCCTCTATTTCTCCACCTCCCTCTTCCCTCTACTCTCCCTCTTACACCACCTTCTCCCCCCTCCCCACCTCCTTACAGACAGGGCGATGGATTCCATCCGGGTGGTATCTTTAAATGCCAGAGGCCTGAACACACCTGAAAAGAGGCACATGCTTCTCAATGATTTGAAAGGTTCCCACGCTGATGTCGCTTTCATTCAGGAGACCCATTTCAAACATGACAAACTGCCTATTTTAAAAAATAGACTATTCCCACTGACTTACCACTCCACCAACCCCACAGCTAAATCCAAGGGTGTTTCCGTTTTGATATCCAACAAAGTGCCATGGAAATGCCAGGCAGAACTGATAGACCCAGGAGGACGGTTCGTCTTCCTGAAGGGCCTGGTGGGTACCACATTACTTACTCTTGCGACAATTTATGCCCCGAATGACCAACAAGCCAAATACATCTCCCACACCTTAGATAAACTATCTGACTTCATGGAGGGCCAGTTGATTCTCGGCAGGGTATTGGCCAGGGCGGTCAAGGAACAAAAATCGGCGGCCCATATTCCCCACATTGTCGGCCGGGGGGAGGTAGGGTTACACTGCCACAACATGTATCACAGGAGTTCAGAGACTTCTACCATTCACTCTATAACTTGACAAACAGAGACCCGCCGAAAGCGGACATTGACGATTACATATCGACTTCACAAATGCCATCCCTCTCCCCAGAAGCCCTAGAAGACCTTGAGGCCCCGATCACGCTGGAGGAACTCCAGACGGCTCTGGGATCCATGAAGCCGAATAAGGCCCCGGGACCGGACGGCTTCACCGTCCAATATTATAAATCCCTTTTCCCGACCCTGGGCCCGCGTATGGTCTCCTTCTTTAATGCAATAGGCAGGGGCTCGCGGTTTCCTAGAGACACCCTAAAAGCTCATATCACACTGATCCACAAGGAGGGCAAGGACGCGGGTGCATGCGGGAACTATAGGCCGATCTCCCTCCTGAATACCAATTTAAAATTATTCACCAAAATCCTGTCCACCCGCTTGGCGCACCATCTCCAGTCCCTGTCTCATTTAGACCAGGTGGGTTTCATCCCCACAAGTGAGGCCAGGGACAACACCATTAAGGTCCTCAACCTGGTCCATCTGGCAAACACAAACCACATCCCTTGTGTCTTTATTAGCACTGATGCCGAAAAGGCATTCGACAGAGTCAACTGGAAATTCATGTTCTCTGTCCTCCGACACATTGGGTTGGGGGAGAGAATGCTGTCCTGGATAGGGGGGTATACACCGACCCGACGGCCCAGGTAAAGATGAACGGACTTTTGTCTGACCCATTCCCTATTACGAACGGCACGAGACAGGGCTGCCCGCTCCCCCCTTTTCTCTTTGCCCTCTCCCTAGAACCCTTTTTGTGTAGAATAAGATTGAACCCGGACATCCAAGGTCTCACTGCGGGGACCTTGCAATGCAAGGTCTCTGCTTATGCAGACGACCTCCTTTTTTCCCTGACGAATCCAACAATTTCCCTGCCAAATCTATTGAAAGAATTTCACAAGTACGGAGCTATCTCGAACCTTAAAATAAACTATTCCAAATCGGAGGGGATGGGGGTGGCTATCTCCTCACAGCGCATTTCAGCTATACAGGCGAGCTTCCTCTTTCAGTGGACCAACACGGCCCTCAAATTATTAGGAACATTAATCCCGGCTGACTTGTCGAAGGCATTTACTCTTAATTTCCCTCCACTACTGATAACGGTCTGCTCCCTGCTCGATAAATGGCATAAGGGCCTGCACTCTTGGTTTGGCAGATGCAATCTCATAAAGATGTGCATTCTCCCCAAATTCTTGTACCTCTTCCAGGCCCTGCCCATCCAGATCCCTGCTTCCTTCCTTAAATAGGTACAAGGCCTCTTTACACGCTTTATCTGGGCTCAGAAAAAGCCCAGATTGAACAAAACCCAAATGTCTCTGCCCAAGCAGAATGGGGGCCTGGCCGTCCCTGACATCAGACGGTATTACCAAGCATCCCACCTATGCAGAATAATAGACTGGAGGCGAAACGTAACACATAAACTGTGGACTCAAATTGAGCAGGCTCAGACCACGATCCCTCTGAAAAGTGCACTATGGTGCACTGGCGGTCTCCCTCCAGGGCTGAAGTTTCACCCACTGATAGGTTCCACGCTGAGACTTAGCTCCCGTGTGACCATGAAGGAGCTTCTGACGTCCGAGTACTCACCGCTTTTCCCGATCCTTGGTCACCCGGACTTTTTACCGGGTCTCCACCCGGCGGAATATCCGGGTCTAAGGGAAAAGGGTTGGGAGCAAGCGTCTAAGTTCGTGACGTTGGGACGTTGGGCTTCATTGACTGAATTGACAGACTCCGCAGGTGAATATAACCTCCCCTTTTGGAATGGGGTGCGACTGCACCACTTCCTTCACTCTATCCCTGACCCGCAGAAATTCTCACGCCCACTGACGACATTTGAGGAGTGTTGCTCGGAGACCGGACTGGCGTCGCAAACCCTCTCACAAATGTACTCGCTTCTAAACTCACCCCCCACACAACCTAGCTTGCGTTGCCTAGAGAAATGGGAGTCAGACCTTAACCAAACTTTCTCAGTAGTGCAGAGGCAGCGCATCATCACCTTGGCTATAAAGTCCTCCACTTGCACCAGACTTCAGGAAACTAATTTTAAACTCTTCTCCAGATGGTACCTTACGTCCACCAGGCTACACAAGTGTTTCCCCTCTACGTCGGACCGCTGTTGGCGGTGCGGGGTGGAGGCGGGCTCACTACTACACATTTTCTGGTCCTGCCCAAGACTGACGAACTTCTGGACAGAGGTTCGCCGTATCACACAGACGTTTACGGCATATGTGATCCCGGACGACGCGTCGTTTTTTCTCCTGCACCTGTCGACGATATCTGTTAAGTCCTACAAAAAATCGTTAGTATGCCACCTTGTGAATGCCGCTAAGGCGTGCATCCCCCTCCGCTGGAAGCAGCAGTGCCCGCCGACGGTTGGGTGCTGGTTGCGGAAGGTGGAGGAAACAAAATAGATGGAGGATTTGATTCTCACTGCACAACATAAACACGAGACCTTTACTGAGATCTGGGGTATCTGGAATGTTTTGATTTTCTCAGACGAGGGGGCATCCCTACTCGAGACCTGAGGTCGCCTCGGTCAGGAGCTGTGTCGTCTGCTCCCCGACATTGCCCTGTCTGTGTCCCCCATCCCCCCCCCCCTCTCCCCCCTCTCTCTTTCTCTCAGCTTCACCTGTCTTCACCTTTACTCCTATCTAAGATAAAATTAAGCACGGGGAGATTCTGGCACTTGGATGCTATCCATGTGGGTATAGATTGCAACGTGCATGTCGTTATGACTCCTCTCTAAGTGTGTCTATGTACGGGGTCATTTTACAGTGTTGGCTGAAATACATGCATAACCCCTCTGTACTTGTTTTTTTTTTTTTTTAAGGACATGTATGTTTCTGTTGTAATGTTGGAATTTCTCCATGTGTGCTTTCTTAATAAAAATACTTGTAGTCAGAGTCTACACCGAGGAATACGACACCCTACCTACCCAGGCCTGAGGTGTGCCATTAGCCTCGCTGGACAGTACGCCTATAAGTGGGCATACCCTGAAGTAATTATGAAGAAATGAATGAAGAAAATGATAACATGAAAAAAGGGGGGACGGGTGGGTGGGTAGCCAGAAACCCCACCGACGCCGAAGATGAGAGGGGAGGAGGGATAAATAGCCCTCCGACTCCTCCTACAAACTCAGGCTCGCCTTCGGCCAGCCTTCTCACTTGTAGTCAGAGTCTACACCGAGGAATACGACACCCTACCTACCCAGGCCTGAGGTGTGCCATTAGCCTCGCTGGACAGTACGCCTATAAGTGGGCAAAAAGACCCAGAAGTAGGTGTGATAAAAGAGTGGAAGGGCACAAATTATCCGTCTGGTAGAGAAAGCACGCCCTGACAGTCTCAGAGAATGTCAGCGATAAGCATCCGTTATGACAGCAGAAAACCAGCGTCCCAAGAACCGATGATTGGAAGGAACCCCGAAACCAAACGACTGTCCCATGCCTGACAGACTAAGCCTTCCTCCAGAAAGCACAGACATGGGAACAACTGCTGGTGGCGAGAGGATACGTGGGGGAATGGAACAAGGGCCGCCCTGAGGAGCCCTGTGAAATGCAAACACCATTCAATAGGACGCAAGACCAGTAGCCCTGCCAACACCCACAACCCCTGGTCTAACCATCCATACCTGGTAAGGGGATGTGAGAGAGAGAGAGATGCCAAAAATGGACAAACTGATAGGAGGGAAGGGGTTTGAGAGCCGGCTACCCGAAAGATGAGTTGCTGATGTTAATGGACGAGGCCAATACGCAGTAGCGATGTGCAACGATACAGAGACAGAACCAGACATGGCATGACACGACCTACCCGAGTAACTGTGACCCCCCCCCCCCCTATGAACAGGCTGGGAATTGGACAAAAAAGCCTGGACTGACGGACCCGCCCCGACGATCCGGTAACCTACGAACAAGAGAACAGCCCCAAAGATAACGGCCCCGACCCCTGCCATGAGCAGAGAAAAAGCGACGACTCCATGGACGAGAACCCTGATAAAATTGTCCTAGCAGGAAAGGCCAGAAGACGCTTAATGCTGGTATGTGACGTAGCTGGGAGGGAATTGGACACAAACTGAAACGTACCGCCTACCCTGCTGCGGCCGTAAAAAGGAAACCCCTTGTTGACTTACCGCTCTGCTAAGACTAATACGGACCAACCCCTGAGTGACGGCGTACTACCATGCTCTGAACCCCCACGTGGAGCAGCCAGGATGTACCAGAATGTGACGGCCCCGAAACGTGCAGCACGCCCAACCCTAGGAACTCAGAAAGAAAAGACAACAGACAACAAAATATGAGACCCCCCCCCACTATAGCTGCCTGGGCCAAAGATGTGAGCAGAAATGACCAGACCTCAGCGCGTGAATGAACCTGACAACAGATCCCACCCAAGTGTAAGCAGTAAGTGAGCCCGAGTAACCTGCTGCGCAGAGACAGGTGATTAAAAACGAAACACTCAGGGCCGATGTACCCACAGACCGTGGTGGGTAGATGTATAGGCGTAAGAATGAACGTGCACGTATGACGTATGGTATACTATTATACCAGAGTAGCAACAGTTTCACCACAAGAGTCAATTTTGAGAACTATGGCTCCGCTGGGAAACGATCCTACCCCAAGCACTTCACCAGTACCCTGTCACTACACACAGGCTTTTGAAACCCTCTCTTAAAACGAAGAACGTGAGGCGGCATCAGGATTCCACTTCTGCTTAGTCTAACCATTCGCTCGCTCAGTCAAGGAAGCAATTGACTGGGAGGAAGATGAGACAGAACCTCAGAAGATTCAGAAGTATTTTCCAGAACTGAAGGGGGATCCTAAATTGTTTCCCTTTATAGAGGAACTGGGGGACCTCATAAAAGATGAGTGGGAGAGATCGGACAAACGACCTAGTCTTACCAAAAAGCCCACAGTGGATTCATCTTTAATGCGACTTGCCAGACACGTTACCCTGCCGATTAAAGACGCAGTTACCTTCCGGGACGTACTTGATTGCAAAAAAAAGGCTTACTCCACGGCAGGAGGCGCTTGTAGATCGGCTATAACCACCGCCGCAGTAGCCAAAGCCATCTCTGCATGGGTGGCTGTAACGGTCACCACCGCTTACGACCTTCCATCCAACCACGACAAGCTTATCTGACACACTCCGACAATATTGCATACACGATCCATATCCTTTCCCAGAATAAACGAGACTGCGGTCCGTTCTTGCTTCCAAAGATATGACAATTTATTAGTATTTTCTCAGCTTCTTATACAGTCTCAAGCATAATGCAGTTAATCACAGGACAATGCAATCTCCACCCCCCTTCACACCATGGGGGGCTTCAATCACACTTTAAAAGGCATTCAGGTAAGCTAACCATGTAGACCGGTCGGCACCGTATCTTCAATAGTGTTCAATTAACCTTGAATAGTAACACAGACATCTAGTTGAATAAGTTATCTATACAGCTTTATCACACAATGGCAGAGGCTTGTGAGAGTGGGTGCAATCCACACCTTCAGATATTTCAATAGCCTATTATACAAAAGGTATGACTCACTGGCTGACCTGGTCATGTCATCATGAACTCCTTGTGATATCTCAGTCCTGAAATATGAAGTATTATTAATGTCCCATCTCATGTAATATATGAATTATGATTCACTATTAGCCACCCTACACCCAAAAGGGCACAGGGTGGATTTCGATCCAAGAGTTATTGTTGCTGCTGGCACAAGAGTATCTCTCATCCTTCCAACGTCTCTGGGTGTCACGGGCCATTCTGTTACAGTGGCTAACACTGAGAAATCCCTTCTAGATGGTACTGACCAGGAGAAAATAATTTCCTCCCTATACAGGAGATTAAATTGGCCAGCGACTTCATGGCCGGAGCATCAGTTGAGATCATTAGATCCTCAGCAAGGGCTATGCTGACCTCAGTTATGGCCAGAAGGGCTTTATGGCTGAAGCCATGGATAGCTGATGCGGCATCAAAATCGAATTGGTGAAAAATACCATATAACGAGTCAAACTTATTTGGCGCAAAACTGGATTCAGCCATCTCCAAAGTCACGGGAGGAAAATCCGGGCTAATACCCTCCGATAGGTAACCTAAAACCCAGAAAGGTTCTGCTTATAGGCGCAATCTTCCAGACAAATACAGGGATGCTAGGTCCTATCGTCCCAGCAGGGAGTTCAGGAGGGACTGGAAAAATTCTCGACCCTCCTTTATGAAGGTTCAGAAGGTCAAGGCCATCACGGCTGGGGTCCAGCAGAATTTTTTTTGAGGATTCGACTGCCCACCCAGCTCAGGTGGGTGCCAGGCTCAACAACTTTGCTCAAATATGGTCAAGTCACATATCAGATTCATGGACATTATCCACTATCAAGATCGGACACAAATGGAAATTCATGGGCACATTCCTGGAGAATATATTTCAGCCTACCAGGATACCGTCTTCCCCAGACAGAAGAAGGCTACTTCTGCAATATATAACAGAAATGTTACAAAAGGGGGCAATTGTAGAGGTAATGCCGCACTAAAGAGGGAGGGGGTTCTATCCCCCCTTATTTTTGGTACGAAAGAAGACGGGGGACTTACGCCCAGTCCTGGACCTAAAGAGACTCAACAAGAGGATCAAAATAGAAGCCTTCAAAATGGAAAGCCTTCAGTCCATTCTATTGGCGGTGAACCTGGGAGACTGGATATAATCGGTGGATTTATCGGACGCATACCTTTACGTCCCGATCCATCCCGCCTTCCAAAAGTTTCTTCGGTTCTCAATCAGTCAGTGTCATTTCCAATTCCGGTGCCTTCCATTTGGCATCTCCTCAGCACCAGGACATTCACCAAATTTCTCCTACCCCTGATCGCACTTCTCAGGGAAAAGGGGTTGCGAGTCCATCATTATCTGGACGACATATTGCTCCTGGCAGAGAATCAGGAAACCTTAACTCATCACCAGAAGTTATTGCTCACGAACCTGCAAGACTTCGGGTGGCTAGTCAACTGAAAAAAGAGCAGTCTCCAGCCCACGCAAGTCATTGTGTTTCTAGGAGCAAAGTTGGATACCAGGCAAAACCGTGTACAACTCCCTCAGGAGAAGCTGAAACCCTTAGTCCAGAAGATGCAGAACCTGTTATCATCCAGACACCTACCGGCCAGAGCCTGCCTCAGTATCCTGGGGTCCATGTCTGCGACCATACCCATGGTACAGTGGTCCCAGTGGCACATGCGAGTTCTACAGAATTCCTTTCTCAGACAGTGGGACGGAACATCAATGCTCGAAACCATTCACATTCCCAGCTGGGTAAAACAATCACTATGGTGGTGGACGCACCCATTCAACCTCAGAAAATTCAGACCAATAGTTCCCCCAAGTCCAGATGCCAGCCAGAGGGGGTGGGGAGCACATTATCGGGACCAAGCAGCCCAAGGCCAGTGGCACTTTCAAGCTCAGGGCATGGTGTCAAATGAATTAGAACTCAGAGAAGCCTTCCAGGCTCTCATGACCTTTGCGCCTCTTCTGAATGGAAAGAGTGTCCTTATCCAAATGGACAACATGGTGGCAGTGTTGTACATCCAGAGACAAGGAGGGAGCAGGAGTCTCTGACACTTCTAGAGGAAGTTCGCCCCATATTGGAATGGGCCCAAGTGCACCTGTCAGACCTCAGGGCAGTGTACGTCCCGGCAGAACAAAATTTGTTGGCCGACTACCTAAGCCGAGAGACACTGTCGAACAAGGAATGGTCCCTGAACCACCACGCATTCTCCCTTCTTACCAAGTCTTGGGGAGTACCAGAGGTAGACCTAGCAGTTGCGCCAACAAACACCAAATGTCAGAGGTTCCTGTCCAGAGCCCCCTTTTCATCAGCCAAAAGAACAGACTGCCTAGTCCACCCATGGAACTTCGAGCTGAGATACATTTTCCCTCCAACTCCTCTGATTGCGAGATTCCTGTCTCGGCTTCGGAAGTCCTCAGCCACGGTTATTGCAGTAATACCGTTCTGGCCGAGGAGGCCATGGTTTACAACCCTGTTACAACTCAGTACGCAACCTCCAATTCAGCTACCAGTAACCAGGGATCTCCTATATCAAGGACAGGAAGTTGAGAGGATTAGATTAGGGGAACAAGGACGCTCCCAGGAAGTAATATCGACCCTAATGCAAGCTAGAAAAAGCTCCACTAATACCACCTTCACTATAATCTGGGAGCGATTCATGTCAATGTCACAACAAAGAGATTGGAATCCCATCTCACCAGAACCATCTCAAATTCTTGAATTTCCTCAATCAGAGCTTAACAAAGGCCTGAGCTTAGGTACCCTGAAGGTGCAAGTATCCGCTCTTTCTGCCAAAACGGTTACTCAGGGGCGGACTGAACACTCATGGGGCCCCCGGGCAATAGAAGATTATGGGGCCCCGGGGCTTACAGATGGCCGCCTTGCCAGGAGGCAGTGCAGAGGCGGGGCAGCTAAAATCTCAGGATTTTCACATCAAAAGCATGTCGGTTTTGGACATATCAGGGACAGTTGTAAAAAAAACATAGATTTTTACATACTGTCCCTGGTTTTACTCCCTAGTGACATGGGGCCCTCGGGCAGTGCCTGAGTGACTCAATGGTCAGTCCGCCCCTGCGGTTACTTGATGGGCACTTCACCCTCTGGTCACTCAATTTCTGAAGGCCTGCATGAAGATCAGACCACCTAGGAAACTAGTCTTTCCAACATGGGATCTCTCAATAGTACTCAAGGCTTTGTCCAATCCTTCCTTTTTTTCATTTAATTTAGTTTCACTGTGGAACCTAACTCTGAAGTTGGCTTTCCTTATTGCTATCGCTTCAGCTGAAAGGGTGTCAGAGATTCAAGTACTTATGGCTACGGAACCCTATTTAGTGTTCTTCCCTGACAGAGTGGTACTGAAACCTTCAGACCGATTTAGACCAAAGGTAGCTTCCTCATTTCATTATAACCAGGACATCGTCCTTCCGTCTCTCACTAATGAGAGGGGCGAGCCCCATGCCTTGGATGTCAAGTCAACCATCTCCAGTTACCTCACAGCTACATCTCACCTGAGGAAGACGAATTCTCTCTTGATTATCCCACACGGAAGCAGACGAGGCCAAGCAGCTACCTCTCGCACCATCGCCTCTTGTTTAGTTAAAGCTATATAAGAGGCCTATTCCATCCAGCAACTTAGGGCTCTTGAGGGCATTAGGGTTCACTCGACAAGGGCAGTGGCCACTTCATGGGCAGCATATTGTGGGATTTTGCCGGAGACCATATGCAGAGCAGCAACTTGGTCTTCCCGACACACATTCATTTCTCACTACAGAGTGGATTCTGCTCACTTGACTACTGCCGACTTCGACAGATCAGTTGTTAAAGCCAATTCCTCAGCGCTGTAAAGAATAAATATTACTGTTTTCTTGCACCCTCCCGACTGGCGAGTTATTTCCCAGTGTGTGCTGCCATGAATGCGTCAGGAAATTGGAAAATTGTATACTCACCTTTCCGTTATTTTCCTTTCCTGACGCATCTTCATGGCAGCACACAGATGCCCACCCTGTTGTTTAATGATGATATATACAGAGAATGGTGCAGGGTGTCTGCCCTTCAAATTTATAGCTAACCAATCCTGTCAGGTTGTGGGGGCGGAGTCACAACCCAGTGTGTGCTGCCATGAAGCACACACTGCTTCTGTTTTATTGCTACTAGTCTGATATTAATGCAGCGCTACCCCCAAAGGAGCCGCTGATTGATTGTTGGGATCGGCACATTAAGTTACCCTAGCGTTGTCTAGGGGTGTGATGCAGGAACAAAGTAGTGAGCGGAGGTCCAGACAGTCAATAAAGGTTTTTCCAATGCTTTATTTCCAGGCCAACACAGCCAACATCAACTTCAGTTAGGAAGGAAAAAGGTTGATGAAAAAAAAAAGGAGAACTTGCGGTGTCAGGCCTGGATATGACTGGGCAAGCCTGTTCTTAGTAGTACCAATTTGTAAACTCGTCGCCACTCCTGCCTGAGTGGGTGAAGTGCCCACGGACAGGTTTTCTTTCTCTAACCTGGCAGCCGAGGTGTCACTTTAGATGTCTGGGAGGAACAGGTCTTTCACACAGACCTGGCTCTAGGGCCTCAGCCACAGGCCAATTACTTTGGATGAGAGTAGGTGAATGAACAGAGCGAATCCTCCCAGTAGATTCTAGCACAGGTCACCGGGAGACAGTAAAGCGTACCTGTCAGCATCCCGGTCACCAGATCCCCGATTGGTTCGTTCTGGCCCTGTGGACAACCTGCCTCCGGGTTCCCCTCGAGCCGATCCCCCAATTGCACGGCACCCAGCCGGGGATCCATTCAATAGGACTGGGAACCCAGTAAGTAACTGGGGTCCCCTTTTCGCCTCCGTTTGAGGCTCGTGAAGCCTGTAAGCTTGGCCAGGAGGGCCACGCCGGCGGGGTCCATGGATGCGCGCACGCCCGTGAAGATTTTAGAACACATGATCCCTGTCTCAGATATACCCCTCCCCAGCATGCCCCACGAGGGAAGAACTCCTCCAATTGGCTGCTGGAGAAGACTTGCTCTGCCAGAAACCCCTCTGGCGCCAACTGCCGACCAAAGATGATACCGCATCCCTAGAATGCAGACTGACCCAGTGGACCTTTCCGGAATGACAAAGGTCACAATTTAGGTAAATCATGACTGGGAGCAATGTAACTCTCCCAGTCCAACTAACTTTAGCGTAGTGCCCATGCTAAAAACAAGGGGGCGCTACATTAACGTGATGAATAACCTAATAATCCTTTAACAATCATAGTGATTAAAAACAATGACATGAAAATATAATTGTTCTAATGTCTGCATTTAAGCATGGATTTCAACGAGACAGCTCGAATCAGAAAGCTTTTAAAAAAAACTCTGCACTCCACTGTGTTAACAAAAAGGCATGGGTTCTGGATGCTTGCCTGAAAGGAAAACATTGCCTGGATTTTTTTTCCATGTGTAGGAGGTTCTGTCACTGACCTCCGATGGGAGGGAGGAAGACAGAGGGGTTGAATTTCCAATGAAAGGCATGTGAATTCAACACGTGATTCAGTTGTGAACTTCGATCATGCTTCAGACTCAAATTTGCCTCAATCTATAGGTAGATTGAGTCAAATTTGAGTCTGAAGCATTTTTATTTTCTATTAGTGTACATAAAGAGGTTTTCTGTAACTCACCCCAAACATATGAAAATGCTTAAGCTTTAGCAATATGTGCATACTGTATATATACACACACACACACCAGAATTTGACTGGTGAACAATAGTGCATTGTAAATGTATAGTTTATTTTAGTTTTTTTACGTGTACTGTTAATACCAAGGTATACAGTATGCATTATTATATTATCAGGTGCACACACCTAATGTGTTCCTATTTACCATTAAAGTGTTAAAGTGTACTAAACGGTAAACCGGGCTTCCAGTTTCGGTGTGATCCCTTTTTCTGTCCTTCGTGGCTTAGTTGAGTTGTGCTACGTGTGGCTGTAGGATGTTAGTTTCAGCTGCACACATTTCTTTTATCTGTTGTAAAACAGATAAGGCAGCCCCCGATTTACAAACACCTGAGTTACGAAAGACTCCTATTAACGAACAACCTCAAATGCCAGCCACTTGTGCTCCACGCTGGTCCTGGATACCTCTGAGCACCTCCGGACACATACCACACTGCAGTACTACATGAACTGAATGGCCAGAGGAGTCCCAGATAACATAACAAGTGCCCGGAACATCCATGCAATTTACGAACAACTTCAAGTTACAAACAAACCTACAGTCCTTATTGTGTTTGTAACTTGGGGACTGCCTTTACACACCGTCAGAAAATCAGATGTAAAATACTGCTTTCGAGCAATTGTACGACAATATGATTGTTAGTACATAGCTTTTGAGAGCCAATCATGACCGTTCATGTGAAAATTTCCAAAGGGATAAATCCGAAACGTTTTCTTGTACGATACAACAAAAATTGTAGATTCTGGTATCGTACAAGAAAATGTTTTGGATTTGTCCCTTTGGAAATTGTCTGAGAAATCGGAAGAACACGCTTGCTTGGAAATGAAAGAATACAATACAGCACATTACATCAATTGTGAAGTTGTATTCTATCTTATGAACATTTTTGTAACTTTAACTTTTGTAACTCTTCATTTTTGATATGAGACTAGCATGCAAAAAAAAAATGGACGATCATTCATCCAATACACACGTACACACGATCGAACATGTCCGCTGAAACTGGTCTGCGGACCAGTTTCCACGGACATGTCCGATCGTTTGTATGGCCCAGCAGAAAAAAGTTTCTAAGCATGCTTAGAAACTTGTCCGCTGGAAACCTGTCCGTCGGACATGTCCGCTGGTTAGTACGCCTAATCAGCGGACCGAAACCCCCCGAATGCGTTGAATTGATTCGACGCATGCGTGGAAGCATTTTACTTCCTTGTTTGCGCACGTCGCGGCGTCAATGTCACCGCGTTGTCTGTCCACAGGGATTTTGGTCTGATCCTGTGTACACTAGTGATGAGCGGAATACGCCATATTCGATTTCGCGATATTTCGCGAATATTTCGAAGAATTTTCGCGAATATTCGTTAATATCGAATATTCGTGATATTTTATATAAAAAAAAAAAATGCGAAATTTCGCATATGCGAAAGCGAACATGATTGCGAAATTTCGCTATTTTTTTGGATAAAATATAGCGAATATTCGTAAATATCGAATATTCGTGATATTTTATAAAAAAAAAAAAAAAATGCGAAATTTCGCAATTTTTATTTTTTTTTATAAAATATCACGAATATTCGATATTTACGAATATTCGCTATATTTTATAAAAAAATAATTGCGAAATTTGAAAAATACGAATATTCGAAATAGCGAATATTCGCCGCGATATTCGAGTTATTCGCGAATACTCGAATATGCAATATTCGTAGCAAATATTCGCAATGCGAATATTCGTGAGCAACACCAGTGTACACACATCAGACCAAAATATCCCAGGAGACATGTCCGATGAAAACGGTCCGCGGACCGTTTTCATCGGACATGTCTCCTCGTGTGTACGCGGCCTGAGACTTAAGTGGCTTTGAGGTGGACTTAACACTGTCTTCAGGTGTGAAAAACTAAAAACTTTTGCACATATATGTCCCCAGGGGGCAGGGCTGTATATGACGATGAGCGGTGGGAACACGGCAATTGAAATGAAAGCTGTGTTCCCTGCCCTGCGCGCTGATTATCTGGGCGGCTCTCCTGTTCCTCTCTTTTCCTCCTCTGCAAAGGTAGGCTGAATGGTGGGCACAAGGCTACATTTGGTGGGCACTGGGCACAAGGCTGCACTGGTGGGCACAAGGCTGCATCATGGTGGGCACTGGGCACAAGGCTGCATTTGGTGGGCACTGGACGCAAGGCTGTATGGTGGGCAGAAGGCTGCATGGTGGGAACAAGGCTGCATGGTGTGCACTGGGCACAAGGCTGCGTTTGGTGGGCACAAGGCTGCATTTGGTGGGCACTGGGCACAAGGCTGCATGGTGTGCACTGGACACAAGGCTGCGTCGTGGGCACAAGGATAATGGTTTACATAGCTCACGGCATCACGGGTCAGGTAGAGGGCCCCTTAGCAAACCAATACCTTGCCCCCCCCCAAAGCACACCAGCTTTTATTGAATGTACCAACTGTAACAATATTCAAAATACCACATAACAATACCAGTCACCGGTATATCGTGAGCATCCATAACAAAACACAGATAGTCTAATGCCGCGTACACACAATCATTTTTTGTGATGGAAAAAAAACGACGTTTTCTGTGAAGTAAAAAACGACGTTTTTGAAACGTCACTTTCAAAGACGATGTTGCATACACACCATAGTTTTTTTCACAAAAAGCGAGGTTACGTTCACCACACTTTTCCATCGAAGCTCGCTTCATAACTAGCTTCTGGGCATGCGCGAGTTGAAAAACGTCGTTTTAAACGACGTTTTTGCTACACACGGTGACTTTTTGTGAAACAAAAAACGACGTTTTGAAAAACGACACAAAAAATTCAAGCATGTTGGAATTTTTTTTGGGTCGTTTTTTTTAAGACAAAAAACGACGTTTTGCCCACACACGATCAATTTAAATGACGTTTTAAAAAACAAAGTTTTTTTTTCATCGCAAAAAACGACCGTGTGTACGCGGCATAAGAGGCCTGTTTCCACCATCAGGCTTTGAACTTATCCCAGACTTAAAGGGGTTCTTATGGTTTTTTCACCTTAATTAACCTTAAATCTCAACCTTAAATCTATGGTACGCAAAATTGTCCATGGGTGAGGCTTTAAAAGTCTTTGCAGGTTACCAAATCAGAGTTAAATGTGATGCTACGTTTTTTATTGAGAGATTCTATTAGACCATAGTTGCCAACATGGCCAACAAAAACAATCTGGGACACTTTTGCATGTAGGCGAGCCTTGTTATAATTAGGGGGCGGAGCATTTGTTTGTAGTAGAAAATGCGGTGAAAAATGGGCGTGGTTTACATGGACGTCGCTTAGGTTGGCGTGGCTCAAAAGGGTGTGGTTAGAGTCTGAGATGAATGAGGGATGGAGGGTGAAAAAGAAGGGGAGAAATAAAGGGAGGAAGAAAGAGGGAGAGAAGGAGAGAGAACGAAGGATGTAGGGACACCAGGCCTAGATCCTACACCACAATAGATATATTTGTATTCCAGAGTTTAACAATCAGCAGATAAAGATACTCCAAACACTTGATGTTAGTGCTTCAATCATCCCAGCACCAAGGTTGTTATGGTGTCAGGATGATTGAAGCACATTATTTCTATTATTACATTGTAATATAAATTAAATGATTCAACTCACCATAATGCAGAATCATTATTAGCTCCGAGTGTGTCACCTGCCACCAGATGCCATTGGGTGCCCCCAGCGGAGTGCTTCCTTACATCAGGTGCCCCCAGCAGAGTCCGTCCTTATATCAGGTGCTCGCAGCGGAGTCCGTCCTTACATCAGGTGCCCCCAGCAGAGTCAGTCCTTGCATCAGGCCTCCCAGCGGACTCCCTACTTACATCAAGCGTACCCAGCTGAGTTCCTCCTTACAAAAAGCGTAACCAGCGGAGTCCCTCCTTACATCAGGCGCAACCAGTGGAGTCCCTCCTTACATCAGGTGTAACCAGCGGAGTCCCTCCTTACATCAGACATACCCAGCAGAGTCCCTCCTTACATCAGGCATACCCAGCAGAGTCCCTCCTTACATCAGGCATACCCAGCAGAGTCCCTCCTTACATCAAGCGTACCCAGCGGAGTCCCTCCTTACATCAGGCGTACCCAGCTGAGTCCCTCCTTACATCAGGTGTCCCCCCATTGGAGCCCCCCTTAGTCAGGTTCCCCCCCCCCCATTGGAGCCCCCTCAGCAGCCTATAGCAGCCAAAACATGGATGTTTAGTACAATAGAAAATTAAGCTGCTGCGATGCCGCCGTCCACCTCACCCCTTTCCATAACAGACGGACCTGCAGCGGGGGGTGCACCACAGCAGATTAATTTTCTATTGTACTAGATCCGTCTTTTGGTCTTCTTAAAAATGGTGGCCGGTGGACACATTGTCTCCGCCGGCCGTGGACCTCTAGCGGGTAGGCGAAAACGGATTTCCTGAGACATCTCCCGGAAAAATAAATCCGGGAAAAGGATGTGAATCCCGGGAATGTCCCAGGCAATCCGGGACAGTTGGCAACTATGTTAGACCCATTGATTGGTTTGATTGGCTGATTTTCCAGCCAGGTAAATACAGAACTGAAACTGGTAGCAAAGAAATCCTCGTAGGTTCAGGCTTTATTCATTATAGAGGGGGAAAGAAAGATGGATGTTCCTCCTTCCTCTCTTTGCACTACCAACTAGGGTGACCACATTTCCAAACTGCCATTCAGGGACACCCCCCCCCCCCCCAAAAAAAAATTTTTTTTTACATATTTTTTTGCATATTTTGGGGGCAGGGGCGTATACGGTAATTAAATCAGCGGGCCCGTGTGCAAGATCAAAAGAGGGCCCATCAAATGCAGCTAATGTGCCCCATATAATGCCACCACTGGGCCCCATCTAATGCCACCACTGGGCCACATCTAATGCCACCACTGGGCCCCATCTAATGCCACAACTGTGCACCATTATATGCAGCCACTTTAGCCTCATGAAATGCAGCCACTGTGCCCCACCAAATGCAGTCACTGTGCCCCATCAAATGCAGCCACTTGTGCCCCATCAATTGCAGTCACTTGTGCCCATCAAATGCCACCACTGTGCCCTAATGCCGTCACTGTTCCTATCATATGCAGCCACCTGTGATCCATCATATGCAGCCACCTGTGCCCCATCATATGCAATCACGTGTGCCGTCAAATGCAATCACTTGTGCCCCGTCAAATGCCATCACTGTGCCCCGTCAAATGCCATCACTGTGCCCCGTCAAATGCCATCACTGTGTGCCCATGAATTGTCACTACTGTGCCCCCATCAGATGCTGCCAGTGTGCCCATGAATTGTCGCTACTGTGCCCCATCAAATGCCAGTGTGCCCATGAATTGTCGCTACTGTGCCCCCATCAGATGCTGCCAGTGTGCCCATGAATTGTCGCTACTGTGCCCCCATCAGATGCTGCCAGTGTGCCCATGAATTGTCGCTACTGTGTCCCATGAAATGCCAGTGTGCCCATAAATTGTCGCAACTGTGCCCCATCAAATGCCAGTGTGCCCATGAATTGTCGCTACTGTGCCCCCATCAGATGCTGCCAGTGTGCCCATGAATTGTCGCTACTGTGCCCCCATCAGATGCCAGTGTGCCCCCATCAGATGCTGCCAGTGTGCCCATGAATTGTCGCTACTGTGCCCCATCAAATGCCAGTGTGCCCATAAATTGTCGCAACTGTGCCCCATCAAATGCCAGTGTGCCCATGAATTGTCGCTACTGTGCCCCCATCAGATGCCAGTGTGCCCCCATCAAATGCTGCCAGTGTGCCCATGAATTGTCGCTACTGTGCCCCATCAAATGCCAGTGTGCCCATAAATTGTCGCAACTGTGCCCCATCAAATGCCAGTGTGCCCATGAATTGTCGCTACTGTGCCCCCATCAGATGCTGCCAGTGTGCCCATGAATTGTCGCTACTGTGCCCCCATCAGATGCTGCCAGTGTGCCCATGAATTGTCGCTACTGTGCCCCATCAAATGCCAGTGTGCCCATAAATTGTCGCAACTGTGCCCCATCAAATGCCAGTGTGCCCATGAATTGTCGCTACTGTGCCCCCATCAGATGCTGCCAGTGTGCCCATGAATTGTCGCTACTGTGCCCCATCAAATGCCAGTGTGCCCATAAATTGTCACTACTGTGCCCCCATCAGATGCTGCCAGTGTGCCCATGAATTGTCGCTACTGTGCCCCCATCAGATGCTGCCAGTGTGCCCATGAATTGTCGCTACTGTGCCCCCATCAAATGCTGCCAGTGTGCCCATGAATTGTCGCTACTGTGTCCCATGAAATACCAGTGTGCCTATAAATTGTCGCAACTGTGCCCCATCAAATGCCAGTGTGCCCATGAATTGTCGCTACTGTGCCCCCATCAGATGCTGTCAGTGTGCCCATGAATTGTCGCTACTGTGCCCCCATCAGATGCCAGTGTGCCCCCATCAGATGCTGCCAGTGTGCCCATGAATTGTCGCTACTGTGCCACCATCAGATGCCAGTGTGCCCCCATCAGATGCTGCCAGTGTGCCCATGAATTGTCGCTACTGTGCCACCATCAGATGCTGCCAGTGTGCCCATGAATTGTCGCTACTGTGCCCCCATCAGATGCTGCCAGTGTGCCCATGAATTGTCGCTACTGTGCCCCCATCAGATGCTGCCAGTGTGCCCATGAATTGTCGCTACTGTGTCCCATGAAATGCCAGTGTGCCCATAAATTGTCGCAACTGTGCCCCATCAAATGCCAGTGTGCCCATGAATTGTCGCCACTTTGCCCCCATCAGATGCTGCCAGTGTGCCCATGAATTGTCGCTACTGTGCCCCCATCAGATGCCAGTGTGCCCCCATCAGATGCTGCCAGTGTGCCCATGAATTGTCGCTACTGTGTCCCATGAAATGCCAGTGTGCCCGTAAATTGTCGCAACTGTGCCCCATCAAATGCCAGTGTGCCCATGAATTGTCGCTACTGTGCCCCCATCAGATGCTGCCAGTGTGCCCATGAGTTGTCGCTACTGTGCCCCCATCAGATGCCAGTGTGCCCCCATCAGATGCTGCCAGTGTGCCCATGAATTGTCGCTACTGTGCCCCCATCAGATGCCAGTGTGCCCCCATCAGATGCTGCCAGTGTGCCCATGAATTGTCGCTACTGTGCCCCCATCAGATGCTGCCAGCCAGTGTTAATTGCCCCTATTTGCTCACCTTTTGATATAACTGACTGGTCACTGGTGGTGGTGGAGCAGGGCAGTCTTCAGCTCAGCAGCGTTGTCTTCTCTTTTGGTACTGACTCGACTCACTCAAGTCAAGAAGGCAGTAAATCGGGCCGCTCGGGCGGGGAGCCGGGAGGAGGAGGAGCCTGCCTGGGCCCTGGTCCTGGAGAGGTCACTCAGACCGGAGATGTGGCGAGAGGTGAGAATTATATAGCGCTCGTTGTAAAAACAGTGATAAAAACTTAGAAGCTGCAATAATAAAAAGGTTATACAACCTCAAACATGGTATACAGAAAACAAAATTGCGCTAAAATACTGCGCATGGAACTGAGCAGTGTATGATAAAATGATAAACAATAAGTTTAGTCCATATAAATGAAAATAGTGAATGCACAGAATCAGGTGCAATAACAAAGTTCAATTATGAAGTAAAAGTTCATAGTGGAGATCTCCCGGGTGTAAACACTGATGACAAACTTTTGAGAAAAAAGTGTTGAAAGTAAACATCTCCACCATAGGTATGAATGGCCTCTTACCAGATGCACAATGAAAATAGGCCTTATGTCACAACCCAATAATCACCACGAACACCTCCAACGTCCAGATCACCTATATGGAAACCATCCTTGGTATCGTCGGTATGCGTCAGGATGTATGTAAGGACAAAAAGGCTGTTCTCACGGCCATAAGGTCACACCGCCGCCAGGTCCATACACTTATGGGCGTGAGAACAGCCTTTTTGTCCTTACATACATCCTTGGTGTATGGACCTGGCGGCGGTGTGACCTTTTTGTCCTTACATACATCCTGACGCATACCGACGATACCAAGGATGGTTTCCATATAGGTGATCTGGACGTTGGAGGTGTTCGTGGTGATTATTGGGTTGTGACATAAGGCCTATTTTCATTGTGCATCTGGTAAGAGGCCATTCATACCTATGGTGGAGGTGTTTACTTTCAACACTTTTTTCTCAAAAGTTTGTCATCAGTGTTTACACCCGGGAGATGTGGCGAGAGGTCGGGACTCACTCGGGACGGACGGCGGACGGGTCGGCGGATCGAGTCCAGTCCAGCTAAGCAGCAGCCGAGGTCTGGTCGTCTGGAGCGGGGGGAGGAGGAGGTCTGTGCGTGCCGCGGTAGGTGACTCACTCACTGTCTCTGCCAGCTGCTGCTCTCTCTGCTGCAAGAACCGCGGCTGGCCGCTGGAGGAGGAGAAGGTGGGGGTGGAGTCGGAGACGCAGAGAGAGCGGGACACGGGTGACGTCACTGGTTGCTACACGCCAAGCGGTGAGGCTTCCCTAGCAACCAGTGATTTAGAATAATTACACTACAGGGCCATTGCGGCAGCTGGCAGCGAGTGTGGCAGACTGGCAGGCACTGATTCCGGGACACTCTATTGTCCCGATTTGAAGGCTCCCGGGACAAAAATTTAAATTACAGGACGATCCCGGGCAAACCGGGACACGTGGTCACCCTACTACCAACACTACTGCTTACAGTGGTCATGGGCATACTGATGGAATGGGAGAGCCCAGGAACTTCAGCAGTTGAATATGACAGTGGGGATCATTTTTGCTTTGCCACAGCATATTGTACCCCCCATCAGCTCCTTTGCAGTATAAGGGGGAGCGGTTGGGGGTGGTAAACTGTACAGCTGAGCCACATATTTTTACCCCTGTCGCAAACACAAGTGTAAATATGGCCTATGGATTAAGGTGACCAGACATCCCCGATTTCAGGGGACAGTCCCCGGATTGAGGACACTGTCCCCGGACCAAGTCTGTCCCCGGTTTTGTCCCCGGATCAGATTTGAAGAGGGGCTGGGGCAATTTCAAAGATAGTCCCAGAAAGGGGGCGTGGCCTGGAGCGGCATGGGATAGGACGCTAGCTTGCTGAGCTCCGCCGGCCGTTTATCCTAACTACTCTATCCTGCGGATACACTCGTGGCTTTTCACGCCGAATCGGTCCAGCAGACCCCGGACTACCCAGCGGACATGGCCCCACCTAAGGCGAGCAAGTCGGCAGGCTCGAAAATAGACCAATATCTCCGTCAGGAGAAGGACCCCCCAGCGCAAGATGGCGGCGCCACGAGGGCGGAGGAAGCAGCGGTCGGGGCAGACATAGCCAAAGTGCTCCTGGCTATTACCTCCTGCCGAGACTCTGTGGCAGCTTGCCAAACCACACTCACAGCAAAGATAGAGGAGGTGAAGGTGGACATATCGCTGGTGCGCCAGGACATGCAGAAGCTGAGGGAGCGAGTGTCCGGAACGGAGGTGAGGCTGGGCGCCGTGGAGGACTCCCTCCCCCCGATCCAGCAATCCACGGAGGCCATGCAGCTGCAGATTAACTAGCTTCTGCAGAAACAAGACGACCTCGAGAACAGAAGTCGCAGGTGTAACTTAAGGTTTGTCGGCCTGCCTGAGGGGGTGGAGGGGAGGGATCCCCAGGACTTTCTGGAAAAGCTGCTCTGGGATACTTATGGCAGAGAGGCCTTCTCCCCCATGTTCGCTGTGGAGCGCGCTCACCGCATGACAGGCAGGCCGCCGCCGCCCGGGGCACCCCCCCCGCACGTTCATAGCCAAATTCCTGAACTACAGGGATAGGGACGCCATCCTCCGGTTGAGCTGGGAAAGGGGCAACATCCCATATGACAACAAGATGGTGGCCGCTTTTCCAGACTTCTCGGCTGAGGTTCAGCGCAGGAGGAAGACCTTCATGGAGGCCAAGCGGCGACTCCGGGTCAAGCACATAAAGTATGCCATGCTATTCCCGGCCCGTCTGCGAGTGGAGGGTAAAGACAGAGCTCACTTCTTTCAAGACCCGGAGGAGGTGCTGGCCTGGCTGGAGCGGCAAGAGCGACAGAACTGACACAGCTAAGTACTATGTTCCTTTCTGCTGTATTACTGTCCCCGGCGCCCTAGGCCCACGGTTTGTTTTGGCTATCCTTGTGGGGGTCCCAGCCGCCCCCATACCCTCGGAGCCTCCCCTTGTTTCTCCCCCTGATGTACTCCTGCAGAGGGCCTAGTCCCGACACTCCGATTCCCCTAGCTCCCCCCCCCCCATGCGGTGTAGTGGGCTCCAGACTGCATCCTGGACATTGCTCTCTGACATCCGGAGCCCAAAAACACCCGGGACAACCCTACGGAATGCGATCCCCCCCACTGGGGGCTACGGCCTGCGGGGAGCTGGGACCCTCTACTTTTTTCTGCTGGGGGAGTTCTCCTTTTTTCTTTTTTGCTCGAGGTTTTTTTTCTTTCCCCCCCCCCCTTTTTTTTTTTTTTTTCCCCCTATGGATGCTGGACTCTTTCGGCTAAAAGCCTTATTCTCCTAAAAAAAAAACTTTTCTCCTTATGCTTAACTGACAGATGTATAGTTGTTTCTACACTGTTATCTCTCCTCCCCGGCGGAGGGAGGACTGTTACTCAGGGGCTCGCGATGGACAGCGAGCAAGGTCCTACAATGTGCTTGTGCATGCAGCGGAATTCCGCCCCACCTGCAGCAACCCGCATCCAAGCATGGGTGGCTGCCGCTGCGCAGTCACATTCCGGGACTGTGCTGGTAGTATACCTATGTGAATCCCTTTTAACCGCACTTCTTCCCGATATGCATAGGGTGCTGCTTTTGCCATGTTGGCAGTTTAGGGTTCAAGCCCGCACCAGTTGGGGACAGTGCAGGGCAGGGAGGGGGGAGGGAAGGGTACAAAGGGTTTGGGTTATTGTTGTTGTTTTTCATCTATTTTATGTACTATCTGAGCAAAACATGTGTAGAGGGTATCTCACTAAGACAATACTGGCATATGGGGCTATATTTCTGTGTGGTCATGGGGGAGTGTGGTATGTAACTGAAAATCGCCTGAATCTTGGGGTTCTATGTCTTCTCTGGTTCATCCCATGGCCACGCTAAAGCTACTGACTTGGAATGTCCGTGGGATGAGAGATTCCATTAAGCGCTCTGCAATATTTGCAATACTTAAAAAATTGAGGGCGGATGTTGTGGTCCTGGTGGAGACGCATGCGGAGGGCCTGGCCCAACGGGCGCTTGGTCGACCATGGGTGGGTTGGGGATTTCACTCAGTCCACACCTCACACTCCAGAGGAGTCTCTATACTGATTGCCAAAACGGCGCAATTTGAACTCCAGGATTCGGTGATAGATCCACAAGGCAAGTATATCTTCCTAAAAGCTAAACTGTATGGGGATCTGGTCCTCCTAATGGCGTTCTATGTCCCACCCCCGTTTCAGTCTACCATTTTAGTTTCAGGCTTTGATTTTATGGCCCTGCACCCTGGCACACCGACAATTTGGCTGGGTGATTTTAATAATGTGCTTGACCCCTCCCTGGATAGGATGGCTGGGGACCAGCCCGCGTCTGCGGGGACGCGCCCCACGAGATTCGCGAGACTTCTCGCGGATTTCAATCTGGTTGACACTTGGAGATATGGTCACCCCACGGACAAAGCGTACTCTTGTTTCTCAGCCTCACACCGTTCAATGTCCCGCATAGACCTAATACTGGTATCTAGAGCCCTTCTCCCCAGGGTGAGGGGTGCGGGGTTCTCCCCCAGGTCCCTTTCTGATCACTGTCCATGCTGGACGGAGTTGTCCCTGCCTCGGGCTCGCCCGCCCCCTTCGTGGCAGTTAAACCCATTCTGGCTGACCCTGCTCCCGGAGGATGCGGATCTGGCGGGAGAGTGGGAGAAATACTTTGCTGATAACTCAGGCTCTGCGTCCTCCCAGGCAGTTTGGGAGGCCTTTAAGCTACATGCCCGCATGATGCTCTCGTCCCGTATAAACTCCATCAAGGCCACCTCTGCGGAGGCATTAGAGAGGGCTATGGAACTTACCGCGGCAAAGGAGAGGGAGTACACGGCCAATCCGTCGGCTGACCTGGCTGCCGAGCTTAAGCTCTGCACTAGGGCAGCCGATCAACTGCACTATGAGAAATCGAGACGTAAGCTCTTCTTCCTTAGGCAGCGGACGTTTGAACATGGGGAAAGAGCGGGGAAGCTTCTCGCCTATCTGGTGCACTGTGAGGAGAGACCTCCAGTGGTGATATCCCTGCGCTCTCCAACTGGGGATCTAATAACTGACCCGGAGAGAGTGACCGCCATGTTCCAAGACTTTTTATCTACTCTGTACGACACGGTAGCCCCTGACACTGACTCCCTATCGGAAGACTTTCTGGCGGGCCTACCAATCCCCCGACTGACTGAACAGCAGACCCAAGCACTAGAGGAACCACTGACGGCGGAGGAAATTTCCGCCGCCCTAGCGGGTCTCCCGAAGTCCAAGGCGCCGGGGTCGGATGGTTTACCTGCTGAGTTCTACTCCACCTACGCTGAAACACTAGTTCCCAGACTCCTCGCCCTGTATAACTCCATCTTCGAGGGCTCGGAGCTCCCGCCCTCGATGAGGGAAGCCACCATAGTTCTAATCCCTAAGCCAGGAAAGGACCCTCACCTGCCCGAGTCGTATCGCCCCATTTCCCTTCTACAAGTAGATATTAAGATTCTAGCCAAAGTGCTCTCGGCCCGCCTAAACACCATGATCCTCTCCGTAGTACATGCAGATCAGGCAGGCTTTATGCCCGGCCGCAAAACACCTCCTTTAACCTCAGGAGGCTATTCATCAACCTTCAGGCCAACCACGAAAACCCAGGGTCTAGAATAATTGTCGCCTTGGACACCGCCAAGGCGTTTGACTCGGTGGAATGGCGGTACCTGTGGACATGCCTTTCTAAATTCGGGATAGGCCCCAAATTCATCCATTGGGTGAAACTCCTTTACCAGGCCCCTGTGGCTAGAGTTCTAGCCAACGGGTGGTCCTCGGATCAATTTCCATTGCGACGCGGCACAAGGCAGGGATGCCCCCTGTCGCCGCTGTTGTATGCCCTGGCGGCAGAACCGTTGGCAATTGCCATACGCGCACATCCAGGTATAGTGGGCTTGCGGAGGGGTGACGTTGAGGAGAGAATAAGCACATACGCGGATGACACACTTTTGTATTTGGACGATTCCACTAACTCCCTTTCACTGGCACTGACCCTGATAGAGCGCTTTGGCGCCTTCTCGGGACTCAGGATCAACTGGGATAAGTCCCAAATACTCCCACTAGATAGCTACCCGGCGACAAGGGAGGGGGCCCTTCTCCCACTGCAGAGAGTGGCTGAGATCAAATACCTGGGGATTCGGACCACCAGAGACCCAGCAGATTACACCTCACTGAATGTCACACCGCTGTACGATATGCTGAAGCTGAGAACTCAGGCTTGGGCCCGACTCCCATTCGGAGTCACGGGCCGCATAAATTTAATCAAGATGGTCCTGCTGCCTAAGGTTCTCTACATGGTGTGGCATTCACCGGTGTATCTGGTACTCAGGTGCTTCAGGCTTATGGAAACCCTTCTCAAGCCATTTGTGTGGGGCACCGCAAGGCACAAACTCCCCTGGCACAGACTAAAAAACCCAACCGACCTAGCTGGTCTGGCGTTGCCTGACTTTAATGCGTACTATTTGGCTGCCCAGTTATCACAACTGTTTCACGTGGACAAGGTGGACAGGAATAGATTCCTCCACCTCCTTTGCCCTACATGGACCCAGTCAATAGGAGACCCCTTAGTGACAATAGCAGGGGGGGTAAGGTTGGTGGGGGGACGCCACTCCCTGTTGTATCACTACAGGAGGATATGGAGCGTGGTTTCGGACAGGCTGGGTATTTCGCCCCTGCACGGCTACACCTCCCTGTGGCACAACCATGCCCTGCCGGAGCTGGAGCGCATCCGAGATATTGAGGTGTGGAGCACCAGAGGAATATACTACTTGTCCCATGTTACCAGACACGGGAGACTAAAGCCCTTTGACGTATTACAGACTGAATACAATCTACCTGACCACATGTTATTCCGGTACGCCCAACTACGACATGCCTTCCAAGCACAGTTCCCCCAGGACGACCTGGCCTTAGCCGATAACCCCCTCATTGCAGCAGTCAAGTGCCCCGACCCCAAAAAACTAATCACTCAATTCCACACCATGATCACACTCCCGACAGCAACAGTGTCTGCTTACGCCCTAAAGCCCAGGTGGGAGGGGGAGGTGGGCCCGCTAGAGGACGACGAGTGGAGTGACGCTCTCGATGCTTGTAAACTAGTATCCCCAAAATTGTCAGACCGCCTTACACAAACCTTCATTATAAATAGAGAGTATCTTACGCCCCTCAGGATCTCCAGGTACAGGAGGGACTCCACAGCCACGTGCCCAATGTGTAACTGCAATACGGGCACCTTCTTCCATTTAATCTGGCAGTGCGCTAAGATCCAGGCCTTCTGGGAACAGGTGGTGAAATTCCTCCACGACAAAATGGGGTCCCCTATTACTCTACAGCCTAAACCGTGCCTGCTGGGTATCTTCCCGGATGTTGGCATCAATAAATTCCTTCAAGTATTCTTGCACGAGACACTTTTTATAGCTCGAAAGGTAATAGCGCGGGTGTGGATGCGATCGGAACCCCCAGAGCTGTCACACTGGATGGCGGAGGTCAACAGGGTACTGCCGTATAAGAAACTGATCTATTCGCACAGGGGCTGCCCGGCCAAATATGAAAAAGTCTGTGGAAAATGGCTGGAGTCACCTGCAACCTGCATATAGGGGGGATAGATGAGCTCAAGGGGTTCACGACCTCATGAGTGGAAATGGAAGTCTGGGAGGGGGGCAGGTGGACTGATAACTAACCCTGCTGTGCTGTGCTTACATACTGGGGTAATTAGGTTCACACATGGTTGTATCCTATGTCACCTGTTTCATGTCACCCACTTTTGTCACACTTATACATATACTATATCCATGATCACTGGTTATATGCTGTACCTGTACGCTGTATGTGTGCCCTCTGGGCTATTGTTTTACTCCAATAAAAGCTTTTTTGATTTAAAAAAAAAAAGATAGTGCAGAATGAAAAAAAAAATCTGAATTGCTCCCTATTTTTTCCATTATCTGTACCCCCTTCTGATGATCATGTGCTCGTCGGAGCGGAGGGAATATTTCTTCAGTTTCGGGCGCATGCCCATTTAGCTCCGCTTACGTTTTCTTCTGCCTTGGCTCAAGTCCCAGCCAGCCACCTGCCTATCTTCTTGCCTTCCTTGGTGGAGTGATCTTCCTCCACTCCCCACCCAGTAGTAGCCGAGGCCCGGAGAGTAAAGCCTCATACACACGATCGTACTTTCATGGGACAAACCTGTGGAATTTTGTCCGAAGAGCGTTGGCTGTGAAGTTGTTCTGTTTCAGCCAACATACACAAAACTACGTGTTTTTTCGGCTCTTTAGCGCCACCCTTTGGGCAACTTCTGCTAATGTTGTGTTATGGTTAGCATTGGTTCAGAGCATGCGTGTTTGTACTTTGAATTTGGATAATCCGACGGAACACATTTGTTGTCGGAAAATTTGAGAACATGCACAGCCAACATTTGTTGTCGGAAATTCTGTCAACAATTGTCCGATGGAGCATACAGATGGTCGGATTATCTGTCAAAACCCTTCCATCACACAATTGTTGTCGGAATATCCGATCGTGTGTATGGGCCTTTATACTTGACAGGATGTGAGTCGCGCGGTGGTGACTGGCAGAGAGTCGCTGATTGTCGCCATTACTAGTCAAAAAAAAATATGTCCCCAGATTTCATTAAAAAAATCTGGTCACCTTACTATGGATGCATTTCAGTGTCCCTTACATGATTATCATAATTATCATGATGATGATGATCACACAGTACAGGTGCTGTTTTATTTATCATCATTGGTATGGCATGAGGGAAGTGTTTGCAGTTTGTGTGTTTTATTGTGCCTTTTATGAAAAAACAAATCTCTGCAGCCAGGACACCTCAGTGTGCTCTGTGTCTATACACTGACCTCTGCTGGCTGCTTGCATACTGCTGAGCCCTTTGATACAGCCTGCCCTCCCCTCACCACCTACATGCTGAAAGATGTAGGCAGTGAGTAAACTAATGAGATAGCACTCTGCCAGGGACTTGGGCCAGAACATTCATTTTATAATTGGCAAATGCAGTGCTAGCTTGTGTTAAACTGTCTGCGTGCTAAAATAAAATAAAAAGTTCCCTCCCTGCTACAGTCTCCTGGGCCTTTCTGATGAACTGATGGGACCCAGGGAAATGTTATACATCTAAATGAGACAACCTGAGATCCATGGGGAAGCATAAATAAAATGCCTGCATACATATGAAACTTAAAGCTGCTAGGCCCCTCTCTTAAACTGATGGGGCCCTACAGGTGGACCGGTGGTCCCCTATTATCAGCGGCCCTGCCTCTAGTACCGCAAACAGTAACAGAGGTCACCCTTCTGCATATGAGGGTAAAATAAACAGTGATAAGAGCAGAGCGGAACATGTTTACTGAAACTGTAGAGTTAAATCTGCCATGAAGCCTCTAATGCTTCTTTCAGAAGACAGAAAATCCTCTTTTCTTTATATATTACATAGGACATATTTTATATAATAACGTCTTTCCTTTTTAAAAGTATGGAGACATGACTTAAAGCGGAGCTCCACCCATATAAACAACATTTTGCCATGTTGTTTAAAAAAATAAAAATAAAAAAACCTGAAAAAAAAAATAAAAAAATACTCACCCGAGATAGCTGTTGCTATGCGGAAGTCCGTAATCTGCCTCTTCCACTCCGCGGTTTGATTTCTTCTTCTCCTTCTCCTTGTGAATGGGCGCGCTGCTTTCTGGGAACTGTGTGTGTTCTCAGAGAGCAGCGCGCCCATTCACAAGCCAGCGTGAGACTCGCGCAGGCACAGTAGGAAACGGGCAGTGAAGCCGTACGGCTTCACTGCCTGTTTCCCATAGTGTGAATGGCGGCGCGGGACTCGGAGCGATCGCGGGACCGGCATCGGGGGGGCCATCAGCGCGGGTGCCTAGGACAGGTAAGTGTCCTTATTTAAAGTCAGCAGCTACACTGTTAGTAGCTGCTGACTTTAAAAAAAAAAATTTTCGCGGCTGGAGCTCCGCTTTAAAGTGAAATTTAAGGGAGAATAGAAATATGAGCGATCCATTTTTGGCTTTTCTTAAGCTGTGAGTGTCTGTGTTGTGAAAATAATATGTAAAGTTTGTAATTTACATAAGACAATCATTTGGAGTGCAGGCTCCATCTAGTGTTCTTTTTTGGTATTGCTTCAGTTCTGTTTATTTACTACTGTAGGTGCAGTTAAGGAAGTTGTTAGTAAGCAGGGAACTCTGGGTAGAATGATCAAAGGAAGTGAAAAACAGCCACCATGCTTTGAGAAGACACTGCAGGACATGTCTTGTTCAATCTATCGCCATCATTTAGAGAACTTAAAAAGTAAGTTTTTACTATCTTATCTTGTATTGTACACTATCGTTTGTAGCGCCTGGTTATTTCAAAGTACCGGTGCTATTTAAATTTAGAGGAAGATCAGAGTGTAGTTAAATTCTGATCTGGTTGATATGTTCAAATTGGGTCTCTGTCTCAGCTTGCCTGTGCTGTGGGCTCATTATGTTGTGCTGGGGTGTTCTTCCCACCCCAGGGCAGTAATGGCAGCAGTGGAGTCAAGGTTTGGGTGCTCTTCCCCAACAGCCAATCAGGAGGGGTGGAGCCTCGCTGTGCATGCTGGGGGAGACGCCATTTAGTTCTGGGTCTTCTTCTTCATGTGCAACTTGAAGGAGATCCAGGCGTAATTCTACCAAGGAGGTTCATCTCCGTAACCACGGAGGGCCTGTGGCAGAGGTTTCTCTCTGAGTTCATCCCAGGAGGGTCTCTGGCAGAGACTTATCCTTAAAGGTTTGAGCGATACTCTGGCTGCCAGGTCAGTGAGAGAGGCCTGTCCAGGTACGCTATTCCCACTCAAGCAGGAGTGGTGCAAGAAGTGTTAAACATGTTTTCCTATTGCTACGCCTGAATTTGCTATTCTCCTTTTTCTTTCAACTATACCTTCTTCACCACAAGTTTTATTGTTTTTACCCAGCTGGGTAATAAAGAGCACAGCAAAAGACACCTGTTGGACATTCCTTTACTTCTGCTATATACACCATACACCCCTAGGAATTCGGAGAGCCACAAGGTAAATGTGCCACCCAAAACAAACCAGCAGCTCCTCCGGGGGGTAGTGCTACACATTCTTTCTGCTATGTATGCTGTATTGTATGCAATAGTGTACTTATTGAGGTCTATTTCTGTTATTTTTGTAGTTTCACCTAGCTTGTTCTAGTAAACTAAGATCAAAAAAATATGGTATCTGAAGTTTATGGGATAAAAAGATTTAGCTGAATGTCCTTGAGACAGAACAGTGACATTTTTAAGCTGACCTCTGAAAGGAAGATAAGCTGACTTCGGAAGTCTGTACAGCTTGGGGCTACGCAATATCTATACAGTCAGAAGCTTTAAAGAAACAGGCCTGTGGCAGGCGAAGCAAGCAGCCACGCTACACAGAGATGTGCTCTGTCAAGCAGCATCGACACTAGAATGGTCTCTATACAGCAAGAGAGCTTCTTCCCCGCAGCCATGTCTCACAGTGGGACATCTTACAAAACACGTTCACGAGCAAGCTCATCTAAGCCATCTGCCACAAATGCAGCAGCTATCGCCCATTCGAAAGCTGAAGCTGCAAGAGCCAGGGCCGCATTTGCAGACCAAAGAGCTGCAGATGAAAAAAGAAAAGGCCCACCTTGAAGCAGAAAGGGTTAGACAGGAAAAAGAGAGAGCGAAGAAAACAGTACGCATGGAACAATAGAGAGAGAAGGAAATAGTACACATGGAACAAGTGAGAGAGAAGGAAAGAGTACACAAGGAACAAGAGGGGGAACAACAAAGAATACGCCTGGAGGCCGAGCTGGCTCAGCAAGAGGCATCTATGAAACTGCAGCAGCTATCCTAGAAGCTAACATGGAAAAGCTGGCAGTGGACCGAGACGATACCGCCGCCATTGCAGAAGCAGAAGCTTTAGAAGCATCCGTCTATAATGAGCCAAGAGTAGGCAACAGCATACCAGGCCTAGCGGAGGACCAACAAGATTCCTTGCAACGCATGTCAGATTATGTCTACCAGCACTGTGACCCAAGCAGCATCCCACAACGAGAAATTAAACATGACGTCAGTGAGTCACATCAAATGAAGCAGCAATAAGCCGACCTTGGACCCCAGTGCTACAAGCAAGAAAAATCTGACAGAGATCCAGATTATCCAGTCCCAACCAAACCTTCTACTCCACAAGTTACCCAGACTTAATACAAACATCAAACACCTGTCTTCTATCCAAAGGGGTATGCAACGAGCCGGTACGAACTGCCAACCTTATGCAAGTATGAGCCCAGCGTGCCTAAAGAAGAGACTTCTACCAGTTACGCCTATACACCACACCACAATACATCAGCAGCCTACCCCAATGCCAATCAGGCTACTGTAGACTTTGCCAAGTTCCTTGCCAAATGTTAATTAGTTATCCAAGGACTTGTCAAATTTAGTGATCACCCTCAACACTACCGGAGCGTGGCGATCCTGTTTCCAGAGTGTCATTAAAGGTCTAGATCTATCCTGCAGGGAACAGATAGAACTCCTCGTAAAGTGGCTTGGCAATGATTCTGCTGAGCATGCCAAAAGGATCAGAGACATTAATATAAACCACCCTGAGATAGGCCTTACAAACATCTGGAACAGACTGGATAAATGTTATAGGCTCTCCAGAGGCTATATAGAGTACACTGTTTAAAAGGATAGAGGACTTTCCAAAAATACCTAGCAGAGGTTATCAGAGACTCAGAGAATTCAGTGACCTGTGTCTGGAGTTACAAGTGGCTAAAGCAGAAGGGGACTTACCTGGCCTTTCTTATCTTGATTCTGCCAGAGGTATTAACTCCCTAGCACAAAAACTTCCTCATGAGTTACACGAAAGATGGACTGCTCATGGCTGTAACTACAAACAAAAACATACAGGCCCGGATTCACGTACCTGGGCACATCTTTATTATGGCGTAGCGTATCTTGTTTACGCTACGCTGCCGCAACATTGAGAGGCCAGACTGGTATTCACAAAGAAAATACGCGCAACATTGCGGCAGGGCAGCGTATAGTTGTCGGCGTAAGCTGACGTAAGTCAAATTAGGTGGAAGTGGACGTGATTTATTATAATGAAGCGTAACCCCATGTAAATGAAGGGCCGATCGAACAGCAGAATCATGTTGGGACAAACGCCTAAGATACGTTGAATCACTGAACGTAACCTACGCACAGCCCTATTTACGTAATACTACGTAAACAACGTACAATACAACGGCTGTTCCCTCGTCCATACCTTTGCATGACTTATGTGGGGTAAGTTTACGCCGGACGTACGACTTAAGTAAACCACATATATTAACCCAGTATGGGATGAGAAAGAAAGTTTACCGCTCAGAGGTCCCAGGGAACTGCAAGGTGGAGTCCAAACACCTAGGTGCAGGCACTGCAATAGTATGCAAAAATGTATAGAGAAAAACCGGGACGCCCACCCAAAAAAAATGGTTCCTTTTAAAAAAACTGGTCACAACATGAACATATCACAGCAAAAAATACAGTGCTTATTCATGAACTATGAATAAGCACTGTATGATAGTGTGAAACGTGTCAGCTTTTCTCCTGATTTTTTGCTGTGATATGTTCATGTTGTGACCAGTTTTATTAAAAGGAACCATTTTGAGTGCGGCCGTCCCGGTTTTTCTCTATACATTTTTGCATATATTAACCGCTTATGGACCGCCGCATGTACATTTACGTCGGCAGAATGGCACATACAGGCACATTGGCGTACCTGTACGTCCCTGCCTAGACATGGGTCGGGGGTCCGATCGGACCCCCCCGGTACTTGCGGCGGTTCCGTAGGCTGTAGGAGCAATCTGGGATGAGGGGGCGGATGTTCGTTTTTGTCCGCCCCCTCCGGATCGCTCCCAGCCAATGCGCGTCCTCCCCCGCCCTCTTCCTGTGTAAACACAGGAAGGGGGAAGTGATGTAATCTCTCCTCTCGGCGGTATTTTCAACCGCCGCCGAGGAGAGAAGACATCACAAGTGAGTTTGCACAACACTACACTGACACCAGGACATGTAGGCACATTAACCCCTTCCGATCAACCCCCCCCCCCCACCCCCCTGTCACACTGTCACTGAATGCAGTGCTCATATATTTACTGATCACTGCATTTAGTGTCAGTGTGACAGTTAGTGTACCCCCCTAATAAAGTTTTAACCCCTTAATCACCGCCCTAGTTAACCCTTTCACCCCCTATTGCCAGTGCCACTAAGCGATCATTTTTATGATCGCTGTATTAGTGTCACTGTTGTCGCTAGGTAGCTAGTTTTTTTTATTGCGATTTTATTTTACTAAAGACATGTGGCTGAATACATTTTGGGCTAAATGTTTGACTAAAATTTAGTTTATTCGATTTTTCTTATAACAAAAAGTAAAAAAATATTATTTTTTTTCAAAAATGTCGCTCTATTTTTGTATAAAGCGCAAAACATAAAAATCGCAGAGGTGATCAAATACCATCAAAAGAAAGCTCTATTTGTGGGAAGAAAAGGACGCACATTTTGTTTGGGAGCTATGTCGCACGACCGCGCAATCTATTAAAGCAACGCAGTGCCAAATTGTAAAAATGCCTCTGGGCATTTAGCAGCATATTGTTCCGGTCCTTAAGTGGTTAATGCGCCGGGCACAAGTACGTTTGTGAATCGGCGTATCTTACTAATTTGCATATTTAACATGGGTACGCTGCACGACCGCGCAATTGTCTGTTAAAGCGATGCAGTGCCGAATTGTAAAAACACCTCTGGGCATTTAGCAGCATATTTAGCAGCATATGGTCCGGTCCTTAAGTGGTTAATGCGCCGGGCGCAAGTTAATGCGCCGGGCGTGGCCACATGTCAATTGGAAGCTTGTGCGTGGCTTCTTCTTCACCGGAGGCTCGGCTTCCAATTGAATTGCCCGCCGTCTGACATGTGACCACGCCCCCCTCTGACGCACAGGCACCACACAGGGACTTTCCTAAGATCTTGCCCGTGGCGTCAGAGGGGGGCGTGGTCCGGCACACGGCGGGCATTTCGATTGGAAGCGGCGCCTACGGCGAAGAAGAACAAGAAGAAGATGCGGACGAGAAGGACAGCGGAAGGAGAAGAAGATGGAAGAAGACGCCGGTCAAGATGCGGCACTACAAGACACAAGAAAGAAGCAGAGGAAGAAGAAGAAGAAGATGCGGAGAGAACGCCAGCGAAAGGAGAAGAAGATGGAAGAAGACGCCGGTCAAGATGCGGCACTACAAGACCCAAGAAAAAAGCAGAAGAAGAAGAAAAAGAAGAAAGAAGATAATAAAGGACTTGTCAAAAACCGGCTCTTGTCTTTTTTAACACTTGACACTTTTTTTTGTGAAATGGTAGAGGTACATTGTACCCCATTACCATTTCACACAGGGGGGGGCGGGATCTGGGGGGCCGCTTTGTTAAAGGGGTCTTCCAGATTTCGATAAGCCTCCTGCCCGCAGACCCCCACAACCACCGGGCAAGGGTTGTGGGGATGAGGCTCTTGTCCCCATCAACATGGGGACAAGGTGCTTTAGGGGGCACCCCAAAGCACCCTCCCAATGTTGAGGGCATGTGGCCTGGTGCGGTTCAGGAGAGGGGGGGCGCGCTCTGTCCCCCCCTCTTTTTTGCGTCCGGCCAGGTCAACGTGCTCGGATAAGGGGTCTGGTGTGAATTTTGGGGGGGACTCCACGCCATTTTTTTTTATTTGGCATGGAGTTCCCCTTAAATTCCACACCAGACCTGAAGGGCCTGGTATGGATATTTGGGGGGAAACCCACGTCATTTTTTTTTTAAATGACGGCGAGGTTCCCCTTAATATATCTATATCAGACCTGAAGGGCCTGTAATGGAATTTGGAGGGACCCCCTGTTGCAAATAATATCAATGTATGAATTCTGACCATCCTCTGATTCCAGTCAAACAAGCCAGGATACCTGCCCCCCCCCCTCCCAGGAATGGGATAAGTAAACTTGTCTCCAGGGAGTCTAGGAGGAGGACAGCTGTTGGGCAGTCTCCACAAACAAACAAACAAACAAAAGACATTGATTATTACAAGGATCAAAGGAATTCCAGTGGCTAGGTACTGAATGAACAGGGATGTGAATCATGAAATGCAACGATTGGTTGAACATCAGATGGGCAGGCAACATGGGAGGCGTTGCGAATGATTAATGAGTGAGGTTTGGTAAAAGGGTTTTGGAAGAGAACTTCCCTGTCTCTATTCGTTTGAATGCTGAAGTGAACTATCATCTGGAGGCCTATACTGAAGCCACATGGCCTAGGCCGCATGGAAGCCTGACCGGTATTTTGGGCCTGGCCATGTGGCCAACAAGGAGGCCTAGCATTTTCCTTTTCCCATCAGGGCCAAGCCAGAAAGGACTGAACTTAAGTATCTTTCTATCTTATCTGCCAAAAATTTATTAGGTCATAGAGATTGATGTTAGTGATTGTATATTGTGCAATAGGAATTCTATGCTACAGCTTTGTTTACTATACAATGGACGCCTTTTGTTAGAATAAATATAACTGTTCAATTTCAAAGGTGTCTGTCTCATTAACTAACGATTAGCCTCAGGCCTAGAGCACGCTTCGGCCGGATATACATTAGCAGATACAGGACTCATGCATGTTAATACAGATGCAATAGCTTATATATAGGTATTACAAGTTACAGTAAAGGATAGATACATATAGTTAGCTGTTGCATGATTGTTTTAGTTACAACACCCCCACATTTTTTTTCTGTTTTATGAATGAATCTTCTCACAATTGCCGGGAGCCGACAATTCATTATTGCCGCGAGTCAGTTTTAAACGACTTTTTTTCTTCAGAATGTCATTTTGTGCAGAGACATTTCTAACCACAGAAAAAGTGCGCTTTTTCACATGCTGACATTACAGCCCTCCCATGGTACGAAATTTAAAGGAATATTTAAAATGACGTGGGGGTTCCCCCCAAATATCCATACCAGGCCCTTCAGGTCTGATATGGATATTAAGGGGAACCCCGCCGTCATTTAAAAAAAAAAATGACGTGGGGTTCCCCCCAAATATCCATACCAGGCCCTTCAGGTCTGGTGTGGAATTTAAGGGGAACCCCGCCATCATTTAAAAAAAAATGACGTGGGGTTCCCCCCAAATATCCATACCAGGCCCTTCAGGTCTGGTGTAGAATTTAAGGGGAACTCCACGCTAAATAAAAAAAAAATGGCGTGGAGTCCCCCCCAAAATCCACACCAGACCTCTTATCCGAGCACGTTGACCTGGTCGGCCGCAGAAAAGAGGGGGGGACAGAGCGCGGCCCCCCCTCTCCTGAACCACACCAGGCCACATGCCCTCAACATTGGGAAGGTGCTTTGGGGTGCCCCCCAAAGCACCTTGTCCCCATGTTGATGGGGACAAGAGTCTCGTCCCCACAACTCTTGACCGGTGGTTGTGGAGGTATGCGGGCAGGAGGCTTATCGAAATCTGGAAGACCCCTTTAACAAAGAGGCCCCCCAGATCCCGCCCCCCCCTGTGTGAAATGGTAATGGGGTACATTTCACGGAAAAAAAAGTGTCAAGTGTAAAAAAAAGACAAGAGACGTTTTTTGACAAGTGCTTTATTAATATCTTCTTTCTTCTTCCATCTCCTTCTTTTCTTCTTTCCTTCAGGTTTCTTCCTCCATCTTCTTCTTCTTCCTTTGCTTCTTTCTTGGGTCTTGTAGTGCCGCATCTTGACCGGCGTGTTCTTCCATCTTCTTCTCCTTCCGCTGGCCTTCTCGTCCGCATCTTCTTCTTCTTCGCTGGAGGCGCCGCTTCCAATTGAAATCCCCGCCGTATGCCGGACCACGCCCCCTCTGACGCCACGGGCAAACTCTTATGAAAGTCCCAGTGTGGTGCATGTGCGTCAGAGGGGGGCGTGGTCACATGAGCGCCAGCCGGCGGGCAAATCAATTGTAAGCTTGTGCGCGGCTTCTTCTTCACCGGAGGCTCGGCTTCCAATTGAATTGCCCGCCGTCTGACGCTCATGTGACCACGCCCCCCTCTGACGCACATGCAGCACACGGGGACTTTCCTAGGAGATTACCCGTGGTGTCAGATGGGGGCGTGGTCCCGCACACAGCAGGGAATTCAATTGGAAGCGGCCCCTCCGGCGAAGAAGAAGAAGATGCGGACAAGAAGGCCAGCGGAAGGAGAAGAAGATGGAAGAACACGCCGGTCAAGATGCGGCACTACAAGACCCAAGAAAGAAGCAGAGGAAGAAGAAGAAGATGGAGGAATAAACACGAAGGAAAGAAGAAAAGAAAGAGATGGAAGAAGAAAGAGGATATTAAAAGACTTGTCAAAAACCGGCTCTTGTGTTTTTTGTACACTTTTCACTTTTTTTTCGTGAAATGGTAGAGGTACAATGTACCCCATTACCATTTCACATAGGGGGGGCCGAGATCTGGGGGGGCCCCTTTGTTAAAGGGGTCTTCCAGATTTCGATAAGCCTCCTGCCCGCAGACCCCCACAACCACCGGGCAAGGGTTGTGGGGATGAGGCTCTTGTCCCCATCAACATGGGGACAAGGTGCTTTGGGGGGCACCCCAAAGCACCCTCCCAATGTTGAGGGCATGTGGCCTGGTGCGGTTCAGGAGAGGGGGGGGCCGCACTCTGTCCCCACCTCTTTTCTGCGGCTGGCCAGGTCAACGTGCTCGGATAAGGGGTCTGGTGTGGATTTTGGGGGGGACTCCACACCATTTTTTTTTACATTTGGCGTGGAGTTCCCCTTAAATTCCACACCAGACCTGAAGGGCCTGGTATGGATATTTGGGGGTAGGGATGAGCTTCACGTTCGATACGAACGTATGTTCGACTCGAACATTGGTCGTTCGATCGTTCGACGAAACCCGAACAAAACGGGTCGTTCGCGCCAAATTCGAGTGACGTAAAACGTCCCATAATTCACTGCGGTGTTGAGCGCTGATGATTGGCCAAGCATGCTGTATGTCCCGCATGCTTGGCCAATCACAGCGCGCCAAAAACGAAGAGCCATAATTGGCCAAAGCCAGGGTGGCTTTGGCCAATTATGGCTCAGGGGGATTAGTACACGCCCCACACTATAAAAGGCAGCCTGCACGGCGGCCTCGTGTAGTGTGTTCCGGCTTTGTTAAAGAAAGCAAGTCAGACAGACAGTTAGAGATAGAGAGATAGAGACACAGGGCCAGATTCTCATAAAAATTTGCCAGCGTACCGTATTGCAATTACACTACGCCGCCGCATCGTACTAGAGCAAGTGCCGAATTCTCTAAGCATTTACTCCGTAGTTTGCGTTGGCGTAGCGAAAATGGCCCAGCGTAATTCAAAGGGGGCGGCTTCTATTTAAATGAAGCGCGCCCCCGCATCGAACGAACTGCGCATGCGCCGGCCGGGGAAAAAGCCCAGTGCGCATGCTCCAGCTCACGTCGGAAAGCGTCCTTGAAACCGACGTCAAAACTACGTGATCGTCACTACGCAATGCCCTATTCGCGAACGAGTTAGTAAAACGACGTAAGCGACGGAAAAAGCCGACGCCGACCCGACGCCTTACTTAACATGGCATCCGACGGTACTTCGTGAGGTTACTCCTCATAGAAGCAGGGGTAACCTTACGCGAAAGAAAACGACGTACGTGACGATGGTGCGGCGTAAAAGCGATCGGGAATCGGCGTAGTAGCCTCATTTGCATAGGCAAATGAGAAAACAACGTAAAGGCCACCTAGTGGCCGGAGATGTCATTACAACTACGATCCGCAAGTGTAATGGTATTACACTTGTCGGATGTTCAAGCGTATCTATGCCAAAGTGATGCTAAGAATCACTCGCATAGATACGAGCCAAAAAAAAAACGGCGATACGACGGGGTATCTGAGATACTCCGTCGTAGCGCCTCTGAGAATCTGGCCCACAGTGTCTTTTCTACTAGATAGATAGATAGATAGAGTAGGAAGTCTAGTCAGTATAGTTAAATTTACAGTTTGTAGAGAATATATTCACATCCCTAGGAGTTGTCAATATATTTATAAACTGTATAGCTCAGCTAGATGTACTATTAGTATCTGTCAGGCAGGAGTTTGTTCTACATGCAGTGCTCTACTGTTTTGTATTGCCTGCATTAGGGATTAGGTTTAAAATATTAGTCTGTGTGTGTTATTCAATGTGTGCTAGTTAGATGCACGCATTACCTGTTACTGCACGTGTGAAATTTATTTGCACAGAAGCGCAGTCGCTGTTAATGCAACTGGGCTATTGAATTGCACAGAAACGCAGGCATTCTTACTGCGTGTGTGCTGTTTAATAGCAACTAAACGCAGTTAGTGTCACTGTTAAATAGCATTTGAGCACAGTCGCTATTACTGTGCGGTTGCTGTTTAATACCACCTGAACGCAGTTGGTGTCACTGTGTGTGTGCTGTTAAATAGCATTTGAGCGCAGTCTCTATTACTGTGCGGTTGCTGTTTAATACCACCTGAACACACTTGGTGTCACTGCGTGTGTGCTGTTAAATAGCATTTGAGCGCAGTCGCTATTACTGTGCGGTTGCTGTTTAATACCACCTGAACGCAGTTGGTGTCACTGCGTGTGTGCTGTTAAATAGCATTTGAGCGCAGTCGCTATTACTGTGCGGTTGCTGTTTAATACCACCTGAACGCAGTTGGTGTCACTGCGTGTGTGCTGTTAAATAGCATTTGAGCGCAGTCGCTATTACTGTGCGGTTGCTGTTTAATACCACCTGAATGCAGTTGGTGTCACTGCGTGTGTGCTGTTAAATAGCATTTGAGTGCAGTCGCTATTACTGTGCGGTTGCTGTTTAATACCACCTGAACGCAGTTGGTGTCACTGCGTGTGTGCTGTTAAATAGCATTTGAGCGCAGTTGCTCTTACTGTGCGGTTGCTGTTTAATACCACCTGAACGCAGTTGGTGTGACTGCGATTATTTAGTTACATAGCACTTCAGCGCACTCGCTCTTACTGTGCGGTTGCTGTTTAATACCACCTGAACGCAGTTGGTGTGACTGCGACTATTTTGTTACATAGCACTTGAGCGCACTCGCTCTTACTGTGCGGTTGCTGTTTAATACCACCTGAACGCAGTTGGTGTGACTGCGACTATTTAGTTACATAGCACTTCAGCGCAGTTGCTCTTACTGGGCGGTTGCTGTTTAATACCACCTGAACGCAGTTGGTGTGACTGCGACTATTTAGTTACATAGCACTTCAGCGAAGTTTCTCTTACTGTGCGGTTGCTGTTTAATACCACCTGAACTCAGTTGGTGTGACTGCGACTATTTTGTTACATAGCACTTCAGCGCACTCGCTCTTACTGGGCGGTTGCTGTTTAATACCACCTGAACGCAGTTGGTGTGACTACGATTATTTTGTTACATAGCACTTCAGCACACTCGCTCTTACTGTGCGGTTGCTGTTTAATACCACCTGAACGCAGTTGGTGTGACTGCGACTACTTTGTTACATAGCACTTGAGCGCACTCGCTCTTACTGTGCGGTTGCTGTTTAATACCACCTGAACGCAGTTGGTGTGACTGCGACTATTTAGTTACATAGCACTTCAGCGCAGCTGCTCTTACTGTGCGGTAGCTGTTTAATACCACCTGAACGCAGTTGGTGTGACTGCGACTATTTAGTTACATAGCACTTGAGCACACTCGCTCTTACTGTGCGGTTGCTGTTTAATACCACTTGAACGCAGTTGGTGTGACTGCGACTATTTTGTTACATAGCAGCTGAACGCAGTCGCTCTTACTGCTTGTGTGGAGTTTACTAACACCTGAACGCAGTTTCTGTGACTGCGTCTGTTTTGTTACATAGCACCTGAACGCATAAATATGACTGGAAGGACAAAGAGAGCAGAGAGTCACGAGGGCAAGCAGGCTCTGCATCTAGAGGTAATGCTGGTGGTGGATGTGATTTATCCTCTTCAGCACGTGGCTGTGGCCGCTCGTCCTTCTTTTTGGGAGCTGGCCGTGTTGAGCCTCAACATGCAGAGAAATTAGTTGAGTGGATGACCAAGCTGTCCTCATCCTCCTCATCCTCTCTCACACAGACTGATCATAGTTTGTTTGGCAAAGCAGCTGCCAAGGCGTCCTCTACCCTCTGCACAATGGCATCACACAATCCTTCCCTAGTCCCACCGTGTCCTCCTGAGGAGTCCCCTGAACTGTTTTAACACAGTGTTGGGTACATGTTACATGAAGATGCGCAGCGCTTTGAAGACTCCGATGACGGAACACAGATAGAGGAAGGCATTGATGTGAGCCCAGGGAGAGGGGGTGGCCGAGAGGGACAACAATCTGGGAGTGATACTGCCAGGTTTTCGACAGTGATGAGGAGGAGGGAGGGGATGATGAGGTCATTGACTCTACCTGGGTGCCTGATAGGAGAGAGGAGGAGGAAGAGGAGGAGGAGGAGGATGAGGCACAGTCACATCTCCAAAGAGGCAGGATGCCCTCCAGGGGTCAGCTTAAGGGCAGCACACCAACTGCATTACGTGGCGCTGCTGTTTCTCAACGGTACAGCAAAAGTTCTTTGGTGTGGGCCTTTTTTGAAACCTGTCCATCAGATCGTACCTTTGCTGTTCGCAACATATGTCTCAAGCGTATCTCACGTGGCCAAAACATCACCCGCATGGGCACCACATGTTTGTCCAGACATATGTCGAGCTGCCATGCAGCGCGATGGAAAGCATACCAGAAAGTCACACAACAAAGACCGAAGCGGACCTCCCCTTGCCCTTCTGTGATCTCCAACCCCACTAGACCCCCAGTCCTCTCTGAAGCCTGCACCGAAGGTGTAGAAATAGGTGTGTCAGAATGTAGTAGTGGTAGTACATGCGGGCAATCTAATAAAAGTAACAGACAAATTTCCCTCCCCAGCTGCTGCAGCGCCGAAAAAAGTACGCTCTCAGCCATCCACATGCCCAGCGGTTGAATGCTAGCTTAGCAAAATTGCTAGCACTTTAACTGCTACCTTTTCAGTTGGTAGATTCTGCCCCCTTCCGTGAGTTTGTGGAATGTGCAGTACCTCAGTGGCAAGTACCCAAACGCCACTTTTTCTCCTGGAAGGCGATTCCGGCTCTCTACCATGTGGAAGGCAATGTCCATGCCTTGCTGGACAGGGCGGTCAGTGGTAAGGTGCATCTTACCGCAGACTCATAGTCCAACAGGCATGGACAGGGACGTTACCTGTCTTTTACGGCCCATTGGGTGACTATGCTGGCAGCTGGGAAGGACGCAGGGCAAGGTACAGTAGTTTTGGAGGTTATTCTGCCACCACACCTCCAAAACACTACTACTGCTTGTGACACACCTCTCTCCTCCACCCCCTCCTCTTCTTCTTCCTCTGTGGCCTCTTCCTGTGGTGATGTTTGTTCAGAACCAGCCGTTCTCCATAGGCGTACCAGGGGCTACGCAGAAATGCAGGCCAAGAGATGCCATGCGGTGCTAGAGCTGGTGTGCTTGGGAGACAGGAGCCACACTGGGGAAGAGGTTCTTTCAGCTCTGCAGGGGCAGGCTCAGAGGTGGTTGAAGCCACGCCAGCTGAAGCCTGGAATGGTGGTCAGCGATAATGGCACAAACCTCCTCTCTGCCCTGCGACAGGGAAAACACACCCATGTTCCCTGTTTTGCGCATGTTCTCAATTTGGTGGTGCAGCGGTTCTTGGGCAGGTACCCGGGCAGGTACCCGGGCTTAATGGATGTCCTGAAGCAGGCCATTCCCGCTTATTCACATGTTGGAGCACACCCTATGTGGAATAATGGACAGGGCCCTTGAGGCAGAACAGAGGGAGGAAGAGGAGGACTTCCTTACCTCTCAAGGCCCCCTTTATCCAGACACTGTTCCTGCTTGCCCACCTGGAACACAGGAAGAGGAGGAGGAGGATGAGGAGGAGGAGGAGGATTGTTTCAACAGCATGGAGATGGAGCCTAGCACTCAGCATCAACAGCAGTAGTCTTCAAGGTATCATTTACAGTCCCAAGGAACACGTGGACTTTTACGTGGCTGGGATGAGGTGGCTGCGGATCCTGTCGTCCTCAGTGACCCAGAGGACTGTGCCCCGAATGCCTCTGCAAACCTACGCTGCATGGCCTCTCTGATCCTGCAAAGCCTGCGTAAGGATCCTCGTGTACGTGCTATCAAGCAGAGGGATCATTACTGGCTGGCAACTCTCCTTGATCCACGTTACAAGAGTAAGGTAGCGGACCTTATGTTGCCATCGCAGAGGGAGCAGAAAATGAAACTTCTGCAGGAGGCCTTGCAGAAGGCTCTGTGCAATGCGTTCCCAGAACCGGGGGGATTACCAAAACCTGGCCCTGGACAACGTCTTCCTGAGGCTTCGGTGAGTCAGAGAAGGAGCGGTGGAGAAGGTGGCCGTCTGACCGATGCGTTCAAAAAATTTTTTAGTCCGCAGCCCCAAGGTCTGACCGGTTCCAGCAACCATCGCCAGCGTCTGGTTTACATGGTCCGGGAATACCTAGGGGCAAGATCCGACTTGGACACCTTCCCCACCGAAAATCCTCAGAGCAATTGAGCTACTGGCTTGCCCTGCATCCAGTGTTCTTTCAGGATGCACATTCAGTGCTGCTGGAGGCTTTGTGACCGATCACAGGGTGCGCCTCTCCACCGACTCTGTTGATCGACTGACCTTCATCAAAATGAATCAGGCTTGGATCAACACCAGCTACCAAGCACCTGATGCTGATGTTACTGAATAATCATTTTTTGTTGAAATGTCAGATCCCTTGGAGACTGCGTATGCTGATGCTGAGTGACTGTCCTGTTATGCTGCTGATGGAATATCCTTCTCCTCCTCACTTTTCTACCTGATATCTAGAAAGAAATGTTGTATTTCTGGGCTCCGCCACCAGTGCCTAAGGCCTAATTTTTCTGCCCCTGTTTAACAGGGGCGCCTAATAACAATTTTTGATGCAATACTTTGCACGTGGCTCCTTGTTGCGCACAAATTAAAGATATTAGGAGGGGTTGCAGTGTTGTGTTGTGCCTAAGGCCTAATTTTTCTGCCCCTGTGTAACAGGGGCATCTAATAACAATTTTTAATGAAATACTTTACATGTGGCTCTTTTCTGCGCTCCAATTGAAGTATCTGGGGGGTTGCAGTGTTGTGATGTGACTAAGGCCCAATGTTTCTGCCCCTGTTGAACAGGGGCGTCTAACAAGAATTTTTAATGCAATACTATGCATGTGTCTCTTTTCTGCGCTCCAATTACAGTATCTGTGAGGGGTTTGCAGTGTTGTGACACCGCCACCAGTGACTAAGGCCCAATTTTTATGCCCCTGTTCTAGTCATTTTCTTTGTTTGCTTCTTTTCTAATTTGAGTTCATTCTAGCTTTCTCCTACGTTCTCATAGTGTCATGTTTATTTTCCTTTACTAAATACTCACCATTGTGAATGGAAACACCACAAATCTACATTTGTTCTTTTAGGCAGCATTGATATAATAAGAAGCCAGAGATTCAAAGAAGCAAAATATTTATTGGATCACAATTAAAAATGTGTAATTTTTTATTTTATATTTATTTATTTATTTTTTTATTTATTTTTTATTTTTTTAAACCCTCCCCAGAACATCAAGAATGTTCTTCAAGTGATGGTCCACCTTCTTATTCTCCCTTATGATCTTATCCAGGGCTATGTTCGTGTCCTCTATTCGTGCCCTGCAGGACATTATCTCCCCAATGAGCACCTGGGCACTGGAAGTGTCTAAGCCACCACCAACAGCTCGTCCACCTGAAATTTGTGAAAAAACATGTATTAAAATTACGCAGGCCTACATGTATTAACTGAAGCTGTGCTGTATGACACTGACCTGATGTGGTGGCATTGTGCACTTCCTGTACATCCGGCGAGGGTGGGGCTTGGTACTGTGTGGGGTTGGTCGGCTCCTTTTCTGCAGCTTGATGGTGGCCTATGTGATTGTAAAAAAAGGGATAGATGAAACAAAAAGATTAGAGGCCTGAAAGTGGAATATCAATCATCCTTTTTAAAAAGTGTAGTACAATTGTCTGCTTTTACAATCCTTCTAAGCTTAACAATGGATTTTATCCATTACCGAAGCTGCTGCATTTCTCTATCTTTGGACAAGTTTCCTACCTGGAAAAACAACAAGTATACACTGGATCACCTCTGTGTGACACGCTAACTAGGTTGTTGTTGTGAGCAACACTCAGTGCCGATCATGACCTCCCTGGGGCTGAAAGCTAAATGACATGGCACATTAAAAATGAGAAGCGGGGGGCGCCGACAACAGTGACATGTCACATTAAAGAAAGTTGAGAAGTGAGGGGAGGGGGTGTTGTGCTGTCGGAAATGACATCTTACATTACATTGAGAAGCAAGGGGTACTGACTTCTTGCCTCTTCTCCCATGCAGTCATCAAGTTGAGAAGCAGGGTGAGGGGGCGAAAATGACTTCTTACTAGGCGGGGCATCTAGTTATTTGGGGGGCTCTTCGCAGATTTGTAATCCATATGTGTAATCAACTTCTGCGCTGAGCATACTCTCCTTTTACTGAATAATGACTTAAGTCAGATTATTTAAATCTAGTTAATAACACATCTACATTCAATAACAAATTGGTCTCACATAAGAAGATCTTAAATACAATGAACTACCAAGTATTGGGGAGCTGCGGTGGCTCGACGCGATTGGCACTGCGCTGACAAGCCATTCACCTTTGCAGCTAGAGGTTCGGATCCCGTGCTTAGCTACATGTAAATTGAATATGGTGGTCTCAGCCCGGCTCCCGGTGGGTGTGCTATGCAAGGTAAGCTTGCGCTTAGTACGCCCACCCCCCCACAAAACAACCACACTTACACACACTCGAAATTGGGTTAACATGCACGCACTTTGACCACGCGGTCTCTAAAAAGAGAGGCAAAGGACTAACGGGGCTGGTTGAGCGGCCTAGATCCTCTCACTCCCTTATAGGGAGTCCCTCTGCCCCGTTGGGCTTCAAAGCAGAGCAGGTAGGGCGGGCTGTGTGGGAGGACCCCCTCACACACCCACCATTGCCACCCGGGGCATGGAGAAAGGTGGCAAATTGCCTCTGGGGGAGGCCTGCCTACTCCCAACTCCTGCAGTCCGGCTCCTCTCTCGAGTACACGCACAAAATACACATTTAAAAAAAAAATAAACAACCAAGTATTATGCCCACAAACAGGAACCTTGAAACATCTATTCTTGGACTGTCTATATACACAACCTGAAAGAAAACCAAATGACGCAAAAGAATTAAAACAACTATTCAGAGTACACATGAAATTTACTTATGTCTTCTGAGAACTCTTCTAATTCTCCCCATCTGGTCCTGATCTCTGATTTTCAAATCACACCATCGCTTCCACAGCTGCTCCCTGGACCTCTGCACCCCAAATTTTGCATGGAGAGTCCTCTGCACCTTCTCCATTATCTGTGCCTTTGTTTTATTGGGGTTCTTGTAAGGCCCTTTTTTGCCGTCATAGTCCTCCTTTTTAAGGACAGCCACCATCTCCACCATCTCTTCGAAGCTCATGTTGGTGGCTTTGTAACTCCTGCTCCTCCTGGGGTGCGCCTGTCCTCTCTCCTGCCTGGTTGCAGCTTGCTGTCTTCCCTCCATCATCTTCTGACTCTTGCATTGAACGAATGAAAAGGGGCGTGTCAATCACTCGAACGATCGTCATAGGCGGGGATACATGCAGAGCTTCACGCATGCGCAGTGGATATTGCGTGAGTTACGTAGTTCGCCGTCGGTAGAATATGTCGTGGAGACGGTCGTGCAGTACGACGATACGAAACTTGATCTTTGGACTTGATCAGTGGATGAGTTTGTGGGTTAGATATGGGGAAAAAGCTAAGGCGTGACTGACATTTTTTTTCTCAATATTTTGACTTGCAGAAATAATGGAGGCCTTCAGAGAACAGGAGTTCTTCACAGAATTTGTTCAAAGGGGGCCCCGGATGGCAACCCCCCTTTTTTTCTAGAATTTTACTTTCCCCAAAAAATTAATTATTGAGCCAAGATCTGGCATTGTAATGGCCCCCCCACCCCTAAAATAATTGACATATTGTTGCCACACAGCACGTGCACTTTGGGGGGCCAAGCCTGTATGGACAATGTCACGGGCCACCACCACTGGAACATCAGTGGCCTCAGGGCTGTCTTAATGAGAGGGCACACCTAGGCACTGCCCGGGGGCCCCAGCTGCATGGGGGCCCCTGCCCTTTCCCCAAAGCAGCTGGTCCTTGAGCCTGGGCTGCCCCGAAATTGGGGCAGCCCAGGCTGCCCCTCTACATCCCAGTTATCCCCCAGCACTCTGACCCCTCTATACCCCTAGATATCCCCTACCTTCTACCTACTTGATTTCTGTTTACATGCACTGTCTCCATTGTAGGGGCCCCAGAGCATTACTTTGCCCAGGGGCCCATGATGCTATTAAGACGGCCCTGAGTGGCCTCATCAGGCACAAGTGTCATGTAGTTTGTTGAGGGTCTCTTTAGGAAATTGTGCAATATGCAGGAGCAAAGTATGACATGGTTCTGATTCTACTTAAGAAACCTACAGTCCTTATATTGTTTGCAATGCCTGTATACTGCTGTTCAAAGTATATAGGGCCAGACAGTCTTGTCAGGGCCGATCCTCGCTATAGGCTCACTATGCAAGCCGCTTAGGGTCCCGCAAAGCTGCAAAGGGCCCCCCAAATTACTAGAGGCCCCGCCTGGTGAGAAGTCATTTTCGCCCCCACACCCCGCTTCTAAACTCGCTGGCTGAGTCATTTCCGACAGCAGAACAGCCCCTCCCCCTGCTTCTCAACTTTCTTTAATGTGACATGTTAGGCCTCGTACACACCATCGGACTTATCCGATGAAAACGGTCCGCGGACCATTTCCATCGGATATGTCCGATCGGGAGTTTGATCCGATGGCGTGTACACACCATCGGATCAAATTCCCCGCCGCCGGACGGCGCGGTGACGTGGCGGTCACCGCACCAGGAAGTAAAACACTTCCGCGCATGCGCCGAATACATTCGGCGGCGGCGCGGCGGCGGTGCGGGACGACATGTCTGCTGGTAAGTGTACTAACCAGCAGACATGTCGGGCGGACAGATTCCCACCGGATAGATTTCAAAGCATGCTTTGAAATCTGTCGGGTGGACAAATCTGTCCGCTAGCCCATACACACGAGCGGAGATGTCTGCTGAAACGGTCCATCGGACCGTTTTCAGCGGACATATCCCCTTGTGTGTACGAGGCCTTACTGTCGTCAGCGCCCCCCGCTTCTCATTTTTAATGTGCCATGTCATTTTGCTTAGGGCCCCAGGGAGGTCAGGATCGGCACTGGGTCTTGTAATGACCTGGGGGGAGTGGTAGCGGGGAAACTCCATATTGTAGGGACCAACCATTACATTAAAGCCGCAAGCAGTATTAAATTAATTTTTTCTCAGAGTAATCTCATGTTGTGCAGGGACATTTCTAAACACGTGCCACTACTATAGACACCCAGCAGGTACCATATTTAAAAGGATTTTTTTTTTCACTTTAAGCATCATTGAAATCGCTGCTCAAGAAAAAACTACAGTTTTTAAAACTTTTTTTTCCTTTGATACATGTTCCCTGGGACAAGACCCGGGTTCTCAAAGATGTTTTCCATCAATAACTTGCATATTGGTCTTTAAAATGAGCGTTTTTGAATTCGAACGTTCGAGTCCCATAGACTTCAATGGGGTTCTAAATGTTCGTGCGAAACCGCGGTCTGTTCGACCGTTCTGGTGCGAACCGAACCCGGGTATGTTCGGCTCATCCCTATTTGGGGGGAAACCCATGTAATTTTTAAAAAAAATTGACGGCGGGGTTCCCCTTAATACCCATATCAGACCTGAAGGGCCTGTAATGGAATTTGGGGGGACCCCCACGCTTTTTTTTTTTTTTTTTGAATGAATCTTCTTCCAATTGCCGGGAGCCGACAATTCATTATAGCCGCGAGTCAGTTTTAAATGGCTTGGCCTGTAATGGAATTTTAGGGGGACCCCCACGTTTTTTTTTTTTTTTTGAATGAATCTTCTTCCAATTGCCGGGAGCCGACAATTCATTATAGCCACGAGTCAGTTTTAAATGGCTTTTTTCCTTCAGAATGTCACTTTTCACATGCTGACATTACACCCAGGGCCGCCATCAGGGGGGTACAGGCCCGGATGGGAACCCCCTAAAAAAAATACAATATATATATATTTTTTTAGCAGTCCGGAGGTCCCCAGGGGCCCAGGGGCCCCCGGGTGGCAACCCCCCATTTTTTCATTTATTCTTTTTAAAAATATATATTTAATATTTTTTTATTGTTTTTTTTTTTATTAAAGGGCCAATGTTTTTTTTTTAGGGGTCTGGAGGTCCCTAGGGGCCTGGAGATCCCCAGGGCTCCAGATGACAACCCCCCTTTTTTTCTAAAAAAAATAATAATTTTTATATATTTTTTTTAGTACTTTTATTTTTATTTTTTATATACATATACATATAAATATACATACATTTATTATTATTATTAAAAGGCCCAGAGGTCCCCAGGGCCCCAGATGAAAACCCTTTTTCTTATAAAAATGTTTTTTTTTTTTTTATATATATATATTTTTTTTATTTCTTTTTTATTAAAGTGCCCAGAGGTTAATTTTTATTAAAGGGCCCAGAGGTCCCCAGGGCCCCCGGATGACTACCACCCTTTTTTTTAATATATATTTTTCTTTATTTCTTTTTTTGTAAAGGAACCCCCCGCTTATCAAATCCCAGCAGCCCCCCCCCCCCCCCCACTTCTCAATTTCAGGCGGCAGCACCCCCCCCCCCTGGTTCTCTGCTCCAAGGGGCCCATGCCTGAAGCTGTGTAAGGGGCCCCATAATTCCTGATGGCGGCCCTGATTACACCCCCCCATGGTACGAAATTTAAAGGAATATTTCACTTTTATTGTTGCACTTTAACCACTTCCATACCGCGCCTATTCTGGCACTTCTCTCCTTCATGTAACAATGATATTTTCTTCCTTGAAAATTACTCAGGACCCCCAAACATTATATATATATTTTATTAGCAGACACCCTAGGGAATAAAGTGGCGGCCACTTTTTTATTAAAAACTATTTTAAAAAAACGGTATTTGCGCCTTTTTTTTTTTGCTTAAAAAAAAAACCTGTTTCATGAATAAAAAAATAACAAAGCAGTAAAGCAAGCCCAATTGTTAGGGATAATGTAAAAGATGATGTTACACCGAGTAAATAGATACCTAACTTGTCACGCTTTCATATTGCGCACACTCATGGAATGGTGCTAAACTTCGTTATTAAAAATCTCCATAGCTGACGCTTGACTTTTTTTTCAGGTTACCAGTTTAGAGTTACAGAGGAGGTCTAGTGCTAAAACTATTGCTCTCGCTCTAACGCACGCTATGATACCTCACATGTGTGCACCCCCTAATAGAAAAATGACCCACCCTTCCTGTCAAGGCCACACCCTGTTTTTTTATGACCCGCCCAGGAATTTTCAGGGGACACACACAAGTTCTGTGGGGGGGGGGGGGCACAGGTGTCCCTTAATTTGCCTAGTTTTTCTATCACTTCCTGTTTGGCTATGGGGCAGGAAGTGAAGGCTAATCTCCCCAAATGGACAGGGATAATACAAAATAAACTGACAGGGCTTATAACCCTTCCCCCCAACTCTATCCAAAATGAAAGAAAACAAAAAAAAAGAAGTGTTGATTATAGTTCCAGTTTAACCCCAAATTTCAGATAATTTTATTGAGAGGCCTAAGAAAATATAACCATGCCAATAGGCCAGGATCGAGCGTTGCTAATATGTATGAATGTGTGTTAGGGACCCCCACAAACACCACCCAATGTAAAATAAACAATTTTCTTGTTTGTTTTGGGGATGCCTGCACCCCTGATAGGGTAAAGACACCTCACAAATGTTGTCACTTTCTACTTAATTCATTCACTTCCTGCCACATAGCCAAACAGGAAGTGAGGGTAAAACCTGATTAATGTCTTGTTGGGGACACCGTTCAATCCAAATAGTTTCCCATTATGGAAATTGCATTTTGCTGTGTACACCCCAAATTAGTAGGGATCTTGGACTTTGGGGCCAATTAACTAAAGGCAAATCCACTTAGCACTACAAGTGGACAAGCAAGGAAGAAAAAAAAAAATTGGCAGGATTGGATGTTAAAAACATCAGTGCTTCCCTTCTGATTTTCATTGACTACGCTTCTACTGCAGAGCGGCTTTGCCTTTACTAAACCCCAAACAAACTAATCATTTGGGGTGTACACAGCAGTGCAATTTGCTTAATGGGGACACTAGTTAGATTGACCTGTGTCCTGAAGAAAAGACCATTGGTAGGGTTTTAACCTCACTTCCTGTTCAGCTGTGTGACAGGAAATGAAGCCAATTTTAAGAAAAGGGACACAAAGCCCAACCTAAAAACACAAGCAGGGGTTCTAACACTCACTTTGCTTCCCTCAAACACCCACAATTAGAATAGGATTGTCTTGTGCTAGATTCAAGCACAGTGCTGTAAATCAGCACTTCAAGCCTGTCCACCAATGCCTTGAAGGAAGAGGTTGTGTCTTTGAAGCAGCTCCTGTGAAGAACCAGACCCTGGAGGAGAGGGAGGCTATGGCCTCATCAAGCCCAGGTCAGGGGCTTGCTCCTGGCAGGGGGAGTCCACCTCCCGCCCGGTACCTCCAAGGACTGTGGATCTCCCTAGTTTTGGGGATCTAAACAAAGAAGAAAAGCAGTTTTTGATGGCCCAGTCTAAGCTGGTGGATTGGACTCTTCCCCAGCATGGGGAAGATGACCAGGGAGTGCTGAGAAGGCGCAGCAAGATCAAGGTATTGATTCAGAAGGCTGCACAGGCTCTCCACTCCAGGATGTCAGTGCTGGCCAGTTTGAGGAACAGAAGAGATCGGGTCAGCAGCTCAAAGAGATTTGAGTTTAAGGAAGCGATAGATCTGATGAAAGAACAGAATGGCCAGCTATGGAGTCTTACCATGGGTCTTTGTTCCAGGGGAACTGCGGAGAAGACCTTTCTCCTTCCAATCAAGAAGGAGCTCCAGCGTGCCTTTGAAGAGAGTAAACAGGTTGCAAGGAGAAGCAAGTCTACATCAGTAGCTGAGAGGTTTGAGGATTCTCTGTCAGTGGAGCCTCGGACCTCAGGGACCACTTTGGTGAGTACCGCTGAGGACGCCCAAGCACCTGCTGGGCCCCAGTCTGCAAAGAAAGGGGGTGCAACATCAAGTGGGGGGTTGTCCTATGAAGCGGGAAGTACCTGTATGAGTGAGAGAGGTTTTAATCCTGTGGTGAGACTCTCCCGTCTTCCTCGTGGTTCCTTTGCCGCTGAGATGAGTGTATCTGGTTCCCAGCAAGATCCGGGTGATAAACCTGCTCCTGGAAGCGGGGGTGCTTCTGCCTCTGTGAACCCAGCAAGTAGCCTACAGCAGGGTCAGCCGGCCGTTGTGGTGGCGACCGCTGCGGGTTTACAGGGTGAGGGGCAGGCACTTACCATGGATCCAGTTGAGATGGACTATGTGTCACCTAATATGGAAGAAGCCATAGCTAGGACAGTAATGGCTGCCGAGGGAGAAGGCACGCCACGCCATGTGGAGCTTCCTGCCTCTAGACAACCAATCAGCAGTGACTTAGAGGGCGTTCTCACTGTGCTGGAATCTCCCGTGATTGGGCCGGAGCCGCGACCGGAAGTTACGTCAGTGCGTGACCCGGAAGTGATGTCAGCGGGGAACCGGAAGTGACGTCAGCGGGTGAACCGAAGTGGCCGCGGTGACACCCGGAGCTCCGTTTCCCGGCCAGATCCGGCCCTCGGTTTTGGTACAGACTACCCAAGGACTTGTGAGTACCCCCCTGTCTGTGGGTTTTCCTCCTGAGCAGGCTCAGGCTTGGGGTGATCACCCTGCGGGACATTTAGAAGAGGAGTGCCCAGCAATGGATTTTATTAGGGGTCTAGAGGGTTCCCAGTCTGCAGCTGTGACAGAAGTTCATGTGAGCTCCTATGGAGCCTGTGAAGAAATGGAGGACTCTAGTTTTTATATGGATGATGACACTTTACTGGCTCAGGTACAAGAAGCTTTTAAGAAGACAGGTCCCCCTCTTGTCTCTTTGGTACCCAGGGGGGAGGGTAGTAAGTCAAGAGGTATCTGCCCAGGTTGCGCCAATGGATGTCCCAAGTGGGGCTGATCCATTTGGTGCACCTCAGCCTGGGAGAGTCATCACAGCCTCCCAGGAGGAAAATTTACTTAAAGCTTTGAGAGAGGGAAGGTCTTATGCCCAAGTAGCTGGGGCAAGTGCTCCCTTGGATCATATCTACAGTAAGTTCGGTGCCCGTAACTTTAGGGTCCCCCCTGCGCAGCAACAGCAGGGTGAGGGGGCATGGTCCAGGGGAGTCGGTGGTTTAGAGCGTAGAAGGAGAAATGTTATTCAATTGAGATATGTTGGTGAGGGTCGGTGCCCATCTCGAGTGGAGGCCATTGATATGGTCCTCTCCTTGGGAGTAAGGGCGTCTGACCTTTTTGCGGTCATTCATCCTGGGAGTTCCGTAGAGTTTGATTTTAGTTTTGTTGCAGTTGTTGTTATGGAAATGTTTTTTTACTTAATTATGATTTGGTTAAAGGACAGGACCCATGGTCCAAGTTTCGTTTGACCCCCCTGACTAGGCAGGAGGAGGTCAAAAATGTGACCATTTTGGTACGCAATGAATCTCTTCCTTCGGAAGACATTGCGACCTGGTTGAACCGCCATGGCCAGCTGCAGGGCCCCCTTTGGAAGAAGGTGGATGAAAGGGGGATCTGGACAGGGGCCTGGGGGGCTAAAATTAGATTGAGGAGACAGGGAAATAGCATGGCTCACATCCCCGGGAGTGCCTTCATTGGGAGAGATAGAATCTTGGTTTTTTATCCTGGTCAACCTAAAAGATGTTTTAAGTGTGGGTCCCCCACTCACTTGAGCGCTGGTTGTACTGTGGTGAAGTGCACGCGCTGTGGTGAGAGGGGTCACCTGGCGGATGGGTGTGCCCGTATCAGATGTAACTTATGTAACAAGCTTGGTCACCCTTTTAGCCGTTGTCCGCAGGCTTTTAGGGGCAATGTGTCAGAGGAATCTGGGGTGTCGGAGGTTTCTACCTCGGACACTGATTCTGAGATGGAGGGGGGTGGGGAGGGCTTGGCTACGGATGTTTTTAAATCTGGTGGCCGAGCTGCCCCTATGCCCCAGAGGCAAGGTCCTGCTGGGAGGAGGGCGGGGGCGAGTACAGCTGCCCCTGACCCTCCAGGTCAAAGTGGTGTGTCGGGTGGAGGTGGGGTTTTTCTTGAGTATCCCAGTTTTTTGGATTCCTCTACCTTGGATACTGATTCCGAGGTAGAGGGGGGTGAGGAGGGCTTGGCGACGAAGGTCTCTGCTTTTAAGGAGGGTAGAATGTCAAGTGGTAGGGGGCCCCCCCTTTGTTTGGGTTCATTTGATGATATCCCTCCTTCCCTCCCCCTTCCTGTTGCCCCTTCCTCTTGTCCTTGTCCTGTCTCCCCCCCACTTTCCTCCTGTGCTGTTCCGTTTCCCCCCTCCCCCAGTGGTTTCCCATGTTTTAAGTGATGCAGTAGCTCAGGAGGATATGGAAGTGTCCCTCAGGTCACAAAAAAGACCTAAGGTTGTGTCTAGTGAGGAGCCCTCAGAGGGTATGAGTGGTGCTGGCCCAGCGGCCGATGGTGCTGGTCGGGTAGTGCTTAGGAAGAGTAAGAAGAAAAAGAAAAAAGCAAAAAAAGGGGGAGTGAGCGATGTAGGAGGGGTGTTGAGCCCCGTTTTGAGCAGGATGAGGGTGGACGCTGCTCAACATAGTGGGATTTTGTCTTCAGAGTCTGATGATGTGTAGTTTTGTCGGTATAATTGACTAACTATGACCTGGTGCAGTGGCCAGATATGGCAGAGACTGTAGGTTTCTACGGTGGTGCCTATAGGCTTGCGCAGGTAGTTGGTTAAACCGTGTAAGGGATGTTATGTATAATATTTTTCTTTTGTCTTTTATGTTTTGTAAATTTCATGGAAAAGTATTGTAGTTGATGTGTTTTTTGTACATGCAAAAGTTTGTAAGTGATGTGAGATTTTGCTGTTTTCTTTTTTCCCCTGTTTATTTTGTAAACCTGGTATCTAAGGTCGTGTCTAATAAATCAAAAATTTCCACCAATACACCAACCCCCCCCCCCCCCCAACAGGCCATGTTTGCAGGTTTTCCTTCATCTTGCACATGTGCTTTAAAAAGACAGTCTGGACATCAATTCGAGGAAACAATACTTACCGCTTTGTCTTTCCTTTTCTGGTGACTAAACATGGCAGCAAACATTTCATGCATACACACCAGCAAAGACGCATAGAGACAAATCACACTTGATGGTTTAGGCCCAAACTATTTCAACTGCAGCTGTTAAAATCCGTAGCATGAAAAAATATCACAAAACAAACTTCAAAATTTGAAAGTCATTTTATTGGTCCACAAAACAAGGAAAGCAAAACAAAAAATTAAAAACACACAAACAAAAAAATAACATAAAAAACAAAAATAGACCTAGGTTTATTTCACACAGTAAGTGGAATATGGTTTATGCTTTTGAAATAACAGGTTAGACCCACAGGATTAAAACATTAGTCATTAACGTCTTGAGAAACATTTTGCTAAATTATGCAGCAGACCAAAACATCAAAGTGAACATCATTAAATCAAACAATCCCCCCCCCCCCCCCAAAAAAAAATAACTTGCTCGAAAACATCTCTGTTTCGCCCCGCCATTCTTGCCACTTCAGAAGAGAGAGACTATTCAGCTCAACGCTCATTCACTGTCTCCAAGTCTTACATCATCGTGGCAGAGGCTAATTATTAATCAACATCCTCCATTTTTTAAACTTCCAGATGCCTTCGGCATCCACACCCTTCTTTTTATCCAACATGAAAAAAAGGTATAACTTGCTTAGCCATAATCCTATACATTGTTTGCTGTCTAACGAAACCTGTTTATATACATACAAGTTACGTGCATTCCACAACACTTCCTTTAATGCACATAACACTAACCACAATACTCTGGGCCAGATTCACGTATTCCAGAGCATCTTTGCTCTGGAGTAACGCTTCTGATTTGCGTTGCGCTGCCGAATTTTTAGAAGCAAGTGCTGTCATTCACGAAGCACTTGCTCCTAAAGTTGCGGCAGCGCATCGCAAATGAGCCGGCGGAATTCAAATGTCGCGGGTACGGGGCGTGTAGTATGCTAACTACGCGCGATCCCGCCACCGACGTACTGCGCATGCGTCGAGTGTCAAAACATCCCCGTGCGCATGCTCCAAAATCTGTGAATGAACGTCAATGACGTCACATTCCCATTCATGACCGTTTTACGCAAGCGACGTTTTTTTTTTTTTCCCGACGCGATGACGACGCCTATACCTAACATAGGATACTCCAACCCCATGTAGGTATAACTATGCGCCGCGTATCCCGTCCGGAAACGTCGTAACGTCACTCACTGCGTCGCGCCGGATTTCGATCGTGAATTGCCGATTTCCGCTCATTAACATATTTTTTGAGCGTAAATCGGCGGGAACGCCCCCGGCGCCATTTTTAAGTTGAAGTAACGATGCGATGGCGAAACTCAGTTACGCTCATCGCATCGGAACTTCAACCCGGCGTTTCTTGTTTTCTGGTTACAGAAAACAGAAACGCCGGCTCAAAGCCACTGTTACGCTGGCGGATCACTCGATCCGCCAGCGTAACCTTTCATGAATCTGGCCCTCTCTGTTTATCTTTTTCCAGTTTCCCCAAGCCATACATCATAATTTTCCACTCACTCACCTTCACTCCTGTTATTTCTTTTATCAGATCTTGGCTCTTATTGATCACACCTTTCGCTACACACCCACACACCCAGAACACATGCTCACTGTCTTCTACACCCCCACAATTCATTCTTGGACAAATATCAGACGCACGCGGATCCCTGCTTTTCCTAAATAGTCTAGTAGCTAGACATTCATGTAAACTCATCCATACTATCTGTCTCTGCACATTTGTCACCCCATATATACTCATATTCTTCCATACTTCCCCAGCCACTGACGCATTAATTCCCTTAAGGTTACACACATACTCCTTCTCTTCTCTCAACCACTTTCTCACTTGCAGTTTATCCCTCTCTCTCCTTCTCCTAGATCTGCCAGCTTAAACTCTACCCTAAACTTTTCTAATACCCAAGAGTCGCATGCAACCACATAGGCCACCGGTATACTTGAATCCCTTTCCAACCACCCCCATCTCCTGAACAACCACCCACCTGAAAAGGCAATCATCCTAGCACACACTCCACCATTCCTCAAAACTTTCACCACGCAAAACCAATAATTCATTAACACAAACACTCTCACATTCGGAAAACCCAACCCACCATTACATTCACGTCTACACACATATTCTCTCTTGACTCTGCCCCTTTTCAACTCCCATAAAAAGGTAAATAATAACTGATTAATTGTCCTCAACTTTACCTCCCCAGGAGGGAAGATGTTGCTCACATACAAAGTTAAAGGCAAAATTACTGCCTTGACTACTAAAACTTTCCCATAAATCGACAATTTTCTTAGACACCAAGCCCTCAACTTCCTGGCTATTTTTTCTCCCACTTCATTCCAGCATGCTTCCCCTTTCATTCCATGGTCAAACACAATACCCAAAATCCTCACTCCACCCTTAACCTTCCCAATCTGATCATCCACACATTCCACTTGTCTCCCATACACATCCAAACTAAACTTATTCCAATTCACACACATTCCCGCACTCACACAAAAAATAGACAAAAGCAACTTCACCCTTTCTTACACCTACCATCGACTGACACACTGCCACCACGTCGTCCATATAACCTAAACATTTCACAATTTTTCCCCCACTCCCAGCACCAAAAAGCCCCTCACCACCTTATCTCTCTGTATCATCCTTAACAGTGGATCAATAAAACAAATAAAGAGAATGGGGGACAGGGGACACCCCTGTCTCACCCGAGATTTAACCAAAAAGGCCCGCCCCAAACTCCTATTAACCAGAACCCGACTACTGATCCCCCGATACAACCCTGTTATTACATTCATGAGCAACTGTGGTATACCCATCCGCTTCAAAACTTCCCACAAAAACCAATGATTCGCTTTATCATATGCCTTCTCCAAGTCAAATGATGCCAGAATAACCAAACTATTCCTATCTTTACAAAAATTAATTATATCCCTAACTAAAATTAAATTCTCTGAGATCATTCGCCCCGGCACTGCACAGGCCTGCGTCTCGCTAACCATCTTACCAATGACCTTTGATAATCTCCTCGCTATCATTTTTGCAAAAACCTTGTAGTCTGAATTAAGCAAGGAGATGGGCCTCCAATTCCAGATATCCTTCTTATCCCCTTTCTTATAAATTAATACCACTACCCCCTCTCTCATAGATTCGGAAATAATGCCTTCCCTCATCATGTAACTAAATACCTCAACCACATCCTGCCTAATAATATCCCAAAATACTTAAAAAAACTCACTTGGTAAGCCATCCCCTCCTGGGGTTTTATTAGCCCCCATGCTTATCACTGCTTCCCGCACCTCCTCCTCGTTCACCGATTTCTGCAAAAAAACCTTATCACCCTCATCTAAATTATCCTCTACCATATCAATCATTCTAGTATCTGACTCATCAACACACACTCCCTCATACAACCGTTCATAAAATTTAGACACGCATTCCAGCACATTCCCCCCCTTACATTCCCTCCCTCCATCATACACACTCTCAAAAACTCTTTTTCCTTTATAAACCTTCTTAAAAAAATCTAGAACATTTTTCATCCTGCTCCAGATGTTTAACTCTCGTTTGAAAAATAATTTGTTTTCCTCTTTCAGTTAATACCTCTTTAATCCTCTTCCTAACATGGTCTATTTCATCGGCCATGTCATAGCCCATATTTCTAAATGAATATAATGTAGCCAACCTGGCTTGTAACTGAGAATATCTTCTTTTCTCACTGCTACTTTATATCCCTACTCTTTTTTTTGAAAAAATAATTTAATTTTCCATTTAACCTAACCCAATCCCACCACCCCAAAATATTATCAAAATCTTTTTTCCTATTTACCCATCTACTATATACATTACTAAAATGGGCTTTGACATGCTCGTCTTGCAACAATAAACTATTTAACCTCCAAACCCCTGAACCAAACTTAATACAATCCCCCATATTCAAATCAACATACACTGCTACATGGTCTGAAAAAATTACCGGCCTGTGTTTAACCTTAGCACATTTGAACGCATCAGAAAACAAACATAAGTCGATTCTGGATCTGGTGCGCCCACACTCCGAAAAAAACACATGAAATATGGATCCACCAAACCAAGAACAATATGAGCATCATTAAGATTTAAGTCCTGAATTACCCCATTCATAGCGCTACTTGCATCCAAGTCTCAGCTGCTCCTATTCGATCTTTCACAAATCGGATCGTATTAAAATCACCCATGATCACACTAGGTCTTCTTCCCACTGCGTGTAACTTTAGAACTTCAGAAAACTCAAGACGTTTCTGGTTATTCACAGGAGCATATAAATTAAAAAGCCTAAACTTCTGGTTAAACAAAACTAAATCTGCCATAATTAATCTTCTTGGTACTAATACAACATGAGACATAATGTGAATATTCCTATTTGTAATAATAATGCCTATCCCAGCATTCCTAGTATCCCCAACTGCCGACCATATGTACTCCACCACCCACTCCGGAGGCTTGGGTGGTCGATTAAAAAAACACTCCTGTAGGCAGGCGATGTCTCCTCCATTGACCTTCAAGTCCTCAAAAACAGCACACTGTCTAGCAGAGACCCAAAGCCCCTCACATTGAGGGACACCAGCTTGATGCTCATTCACATGCAGATGTGAATCATTCACCCCCAGATCTATCACTTAAGCCAGAAAACTGGCATACATTCCTCAGGGCCACAACGCTTTCATCATCCAAAAACTCCTGACTTGGCAAAAATGTGGCTGGCTGAAAAATTTCTGGAGTCCCTGGACTTAGTGCTGATGATTCTATCTCCCCTCCCTCATCCGCCAGGACCTCAAAGGGGTTGCTTGTTATAATTCCGGCTGCCTCCACCTTCAATTTCTTAGCCCTTCTGTTCTTAGGGCTCTCCCAAGCGTCCACCTTAGTCTTGGCACTCAGTGTCTTCATCTTTTCTACCTCTTCTGGAGCTTCCTGCACCTCCGGCTCCCACTGTAAGGCTGCTGCCAATTCCTCCATAGCCTCCTCCACGGCCCTCTCAACCTCTTCTCCACTCTCCATTGTTAATGGCTCCACACTGGAGGGTGGTACTTCTACTCTTTCCTCCTCTTTCTCCTCCACACCCTGGTGTTCCTCCTCTTTCCACCACCACCTCCTACTTTTCCACCACCTCCTCCTCCTCTTCCACCACCTCCTCCTCCAGCCTTTCAGGAGAGTCACACAGCACCTGAGTGGACACTGGCCGTCCACCCTCAGTGGTGCGCCTGACAGCTTCAGCATAAGAGACATAGCCAAATTAAGCTCTTTTACATTCGGGGGGGGGGGGGGGGGGCGGAAAATGGCGTAGAACAACGGGGGGGTGTCGCCCCCCCTCGGGCTTCTAGCCGTTTTCCGCCGGGGGTGCTCCAGCCCCCCACGGGCTTCTGGCCGTCTTCCGCGGGGGGGGGGACGACACCCACCGATGCTCTCTGCCATGTTCGGCCGGGCCCCACCCCAAATTAAGCTCTTTTACATTCGGGGGGGGGGGCGGCGGAAAATGGCAGAGAACAAGGGGGGTGTCGCTCCCCCTCGGGCTTCTAGCCGTATTCTGCTGGGGGGCTCCAGCCCCCCACCGGGCTTCTGGCCGTCTTCCGCCGGGGGGGCGACACCCACCGATGCTCTCTGCCATGTTCAGCCGGGCCCCCACCCCAAATTAAGCTCTTTTACATTCAGGGGGCGGCGGAAAATGTCGGAGAACAACGGGGGGTGTCGCCCCCCCTCAGGCTTCCAGCCATCTTCTGCCGGGGGGGCTTCAGCCTCCCGCAGGCTTCTGGCTGTCTTCCACCGCGGGGCGACACCCGCGGGCTTCTTCGGTGGCCTCCGCTTCTGCCTGGCTCCTCCGCTGGGGCCAGGGCTTCTCGTCGCTGTCTTCTTCCATTCGATGTTGATGCGACGAGGTCCGGCGGTGGGCAACGACTTTTCTTATATTGGCATAGGGCGTGGGCGTGGTGATGCCACCATGTGACCTCAACCCATGTGACATCACTGGGCATGATGGGAATGTGATGTCACATGGGTGAGGTCACATGGTGGCATCACCACGCTTACGCCCTATGCCATATAAGTCGGTGCCCACCGCTCTGTCGGCATTTCAGGCACCAGACCTCGTCGTGTCAACATCGAATGGAAGAAGACAGCAGAGAGATGCCCTGGCCCCAGCGGAGGAGCCAGGCAGAAGCGGAGGCCACCGGAGAAGCCCGCGGGTGTCGCCCCGCGGCGGAAGACAGCGGAGAGAAGCCCTGGCCCCAGTGGAGGAGCCGGCAGAAAACGGCGAAGCAGGCATCTTTGTCTGGGAAGGGGGCTGCGGCGGAAGATGGCGGCAAAGACGGGGTGGGATGTTCAACCACCACCCCGGCGTGCAGAAAACTACGAAGCCCGCGTCCCTTCCCCATAAGCTTGGAGCTTCGTGGTGAAGGGGGCCACGGCAGAAGACAGCGGCGGCGAAGACCTGGGGGCGACCCCCGGAGACTAATAAATTATTTTATTCTGTGTGGTGTCTTATTTTAACACTTTGCCACCAGGTGAATAGGTAGGGGTATGATGTACCCCATACTCATTCACATATGGTGGGGGGCCGAATCTGGGGGCCGCCTTATTAAAGGGGAACAAAGAGAAGAGGATTTACCACATCCGACACTCTGAAAATAGCCGCATCCCTGATAAATGTAGAAAAATATGAAGAAAACCCCCAAAGGAGTGGGACTTTTAAGGCCAAGTTCAGATAAAATGTACTTTAATGCATAGATAATAATATGGACCCAGTCATATACATATTGGTATCTATAGAAAAGGTGGCCTGTATGGTCCGTTGCCTCTCTGTGGGTGTCATATAGTGGGCAAGGAGCATCAGGGGTAGGAAAAAAGCACCCAGTGAAGAAGGTAAAGAAAAATTACAATTATATGACAATACAGTGTATAATACAACATAATAAAATAAGCACAATCTCCATGGAACAAAATGGAGAATGCCCGACGCGTTTCTGGTCTCTTGATTTAGAAGAGAGCCGTCATCAGGGCCAAGGAGTTGTACCATATAAAAATTGTTTCTCAATTTTAGAGGTAACAAAAGACAACAAGCAGGGCCGCCTTAGGTGTTCAGGCGCCCTGTGCGAGATAATCCTGTGGCGCCCCCCACCTTCACCCCTCACCCCCTGGTCACCTAAACATACACAAAGAGGAAACACACAGGGGGGACACTTAGGGTTGCCACGTTTTCTTTAAGCCAAACCCAAACATTTTAGTGGTACACGGCACTGCGCTTGCTTAACCCCAACCTATTCACGTGAATGGGGGCTGTGCTGCAACCGTGTGCAATGCACATGGCTACAGCACAGTGGCATGGGTTTTTAGGGGTTAAAAACAGGTGGTGAGGAGGCAACATAACGCTTCTTCACCACCTGTCAAATACCTTCAAAACATGATCCACTATGGATCACTTTTCAGAGTGCCCTGCAACTCCATTTACACTTGTGGTTGGGGAGACAGTAAAAATTAGAGGTTGAGCTGTGTTATTACTGCTACCCAACCATTTCCCTCAAGCTGAAAAGGCAGCAGAGGGGGATGTACACTTACCACAGCCAAAATGCTTTCCATCACAGTGTGACAAAACATGTCTGCACTGTTGGGTTCAGCGAGCAGTAATGCCTGCTGAATGTGGTTCATTCAAGTTAATGGGGACTCCCCACATCCATGTGCAATGCATTAAATTGCGGGGCAATACTGTGTGGTTTAAACAAGCGCCTGTCAAATGCCCTCTAAAGAGCAATACAAATGTGGATTGCTCTTCAGAGGGCACTACATGTGTAAATGAGCCATAAGGCTGTTAAGCTATTCCAGTTATTCTGTGGAATCAGCTGGGGCCAGGGAAGGAACAGGACTATTTAACCCCTGGGCAGGAGGGGGCAGGAGTGACAGAAGGGGGAAGATGTGACAAGAGGGGGGCAGGATGCCAGGGGGGGCAAGAGCAGAGTGACAGTAGAGAAGGGGTAGGCAGTGACAAGAGGGGGGGCATGTGCAGAGTGACAAGAGGGGGGGGCAGGCAGTGAGTGACAAGGAGGGGGGGCAGGCCAGTGTGACAGGAGGGGAGCAGTGTGACAAGGCCAGGAGGGGGAGACAGGCAGTGTGACAGGCAGTGTGACAGGAGGGGGGGCAGGCAGTGTGACAGGAGGGGATGTGACAGGCCAGAGTGACAGGGAGGGAGGCAGGGCAGGAGTGACAGGAGGGAGGATGCATGCAGAGTGACCAGGAGGGGAGCAGGCAGAGTGACAAGAGGGGCAGGCAGGCAGTGTGACATAAGGGGGGGGCTGGCAGTGTGTGTGACCTGAGGGGGGGCAGGGTGGGGGGGGGGGTGTACACAGGCAGCCAGTCACAGGCAGAGCCACAGTGTGACCGCAGGTGTGTGTGATAATGGGGAAGTTGATGCAGGACAGGCAGCAGTGTGGCTGTGACAGGTGACAGGAGGGGGGCAGGCAGGTGGAGGGGGCATCAGACAAACAGGCAGAGTGAACAGTGTGACTGTGACAGGAAGATGGGGGGGGGGGGTGGGGGGGCAACAA